>JAJGRX010000465.1:0-647422 GCA_025461125.1 Carex kokanica | reverse complement strand
AATATTAGTTCATTTTTTTAATAATATTAAAAAATTCTCTATCAAATATTAGTATTAGTTTTTAAAATATAGTGAATTCTTAAATAATGGAATAAAAATAAAATATAGTATTAGTTTTTAAATATTAGTGAATTCTTAAATAATGGAATAAAAAATAAAATATTAGTAGTTTTTAAATATTAGTAGAATATTAAATATTACGTATAAAATATTTGTAGTTCAAAATAAATATTTGTAGCTCTCTGGTTCAAATGTTAGTTCATTTTTTATAATAATGGTACAAATTTCTATTTCAAATATTAGTTTTAGTTTTCAAAATATTAGTTAAGATATTATATAATAAAAAGAAAATATAAATATTAGTATTAGTTTTTAATTACTAGTACAAATATTAAATGTCTATAGTTCAAATTTTAATAATAATAAAAAAAACCGGGTATTAGTTAATATTAGTATAAGTTTTAAATATTAGATGTGATATACTATATATTTAGTTAATTTATTATTAGTTTAAATAATATAAAAAATAAAAAGAAACATAATTTAATATGTTTGAACTTTTTGTACACGGACTTTTAGTTAATAGTCCGTGTATAAATAGTCATTGTACACGGATTTTACGATAAAACCGTGTATAAAGGTGCAGAGAGCTACACAGACTTTTAGTTAATAGTCCGTGTAGAAAGGGGATTTGTACACGGACTTTTAGTTAATAGTCCGTGTAGAAATAGTCATTGTACACGGACTTTAAACTAAAAGTCCTTGTAGAAAGACTAATTGTACACGGACTTTAAACTAAATGTCCGTGTAGAAAGAGGTGTACAATGTTTTTCAAAAGCTTTCTCTTCCAATTTTTTCCTGAAACGAGCCGCTGTTCAATCCTTCTCTTTCAAAGTCTTCTCTTTCAAAATCCTTTTCACTACTCCGCCCTATCACCCTCCCTCTTAGCCGCCTCTGTCACCCTCTCCGCCGCCTCTGTCACCGCCTCTGCCTTGCTGTGCTCATTGTCGCCGCCTCTGCTGTGCTCATTGTCGCCGCCTGCTGTTCTCACTACTGATTTGTAAATTTTTTTTGCTTATTTTGCTGTGTTGTGCTGCCTTTGCTGTGCTGTGCTATATAGTTCAAAACCTATTAAATTTCTGGTGGATATAGTTAATTGTGCTGGTGCCACTTTACTATCCCTAAGACAAAAAAAAAAACGGCTTGCACCATGTTTAAATTTCTGGTGGATATAGTTCAAAACCTTTTAACTAAATTATGGTGGATGTAGTTCAAAACCTATTAACTAAATTTGTTGGTATTAAATTTGGAGTAGGGCTATTGTGCTTTGCAAAGTAAAGCCATCGTTTTACTTCGGCTTACTTTTGGATTTCAAAGTCCAAAACGTCGATCCGACCGTTCAAGTTGATCTACATATTGAAATGTAATTGCAGACCAAATTTACATTTTTTGGAATTTTTTACTATTTATTAAGCCACTTTGAAAATTGCTGATCACATGGTCCAGAAAAACAGTGCAACAAAATTCTGGACCATGTGATCAGCAATTTTCAAAGTGGCTTAATAATAGTAAAAAAATTCCAAAAAATGTAAAATTTGGTCTGCAAGCACATTTCAATATGTAGATCAACTTGAACGTCGGATCAAAGTTTTGGATTTTGAAAAATCCAAAAAGTAAGCCGAGTAAAACGATGGCTTTACTTTGCAAAGCACAATAGCATAATTCATTAAATTTGAAGGGTCTGTATTTAACAATTTGTAATATTCTATTAGTTATCTATAGGATGAAACACTATATAATATTAATATTAATATACATGCCATTGATCTTCTAAAAGTACTCCAACGGGCCAAAATGACCTCTGTTGGTAAATTGATCAGTGCAGATCAATGCGGGGCCAAAACAGATTTATGACTTGACCAACAGATAGAGGACTCCAAAACACACAAATGTGACACAAATTTCATATTTTTCTGATTATATTTCAATTTTATATGAATTTTCAAAGTTCAGCTTTTTAATTCATATTTTCTGCCATTTAAAGGTGCAGAATTTTCATTTTGAGAGGCTGAACTTTGGAAATTTATATAAAATAGAAAAAAAATCAGAAAAATATGAAATTAATGTCCATGTTGTGTGTTTTGAAGTCTTCCATTTAATTGTGGTGTTCATTTTGCATTTGATTTCTCTGTTTCCTCACTATTTTACACATAGTTCCATTACTTTCTTTTAATATTTCTTTGAATGGCAGAACCATGTCGGTTGAGGGTGAGCACATAGATGTGATGGCAGAAGAGGATCAGCAAGCTATTGCCTCATCAGAAAGAAGGAAAAGAGGTCTGACAATGTGCACAAGCACGTCCGAGAAGAAGCAGCTGGAAATCCGGTTCACGGACGACGGGCGTGCGCAAGGTCCAAACCGAATGGCGTACTCAAATTGGTGTTGCAATTTGGTGAAGCGAAAGGCAAGTATCCTTGTAGAGAGTTGGAATAAGTTTGATAAAGAGGAGAAGAACGACTGGTGGAACATGGTGAAGGTAAAGTACCGAACAACTCTTTACTTTATTTTCATTGTTGTACATGAAATTAAATACAGTGAATTTGGTGTCAATCAGGCTCAGTGGAACATCGAGAGCGATACCCCAAAGACTAAGACTCTGAGGATCATGAACGAAGGTTGGAATCAATTCAAGAGCACGCTGAAGACAGATTTCATGGAGACAGGGAGAAATCTGGTAGGGTACTATTCTTGGCTAACACAAGAGGTGTGGGAGGACTTTCAAGCTTTGAAGTCCACTGAAGAGTTCAAGGTATGTAACATTATCCAAAGTAGTTTTTGTTTTTTCTCGATCTTCAATTATTTTTCTAAAACTAATTGATTTTCTTGCACATGTGAAGAAAAAAAGTGCCGAAGGCAGGAGGATCGCTGCCATGAATAAGTATCCGCACCATTTAGGGTCAGGTGGTTACGAGGGTAAGTCGGCAGAGTGGAGGACAGTACTGGAGCAAAACAAAGATTCCGACTCACCCGTAGTTAGGATCTAAAATCCTAGGGGCCAAGATTGGTTCATGGGTAGATCCGAGTTAACCTCTGACGGGAGGATAGTACTCCCACAGAAATTGCAACCCGTGGCTCAGAGAATGGTAAGAGTCATTTGTTATAACTTTGTATCATTCAAACGAAATTATAACTCCGAATGTACATCACTTGGTCTTTTGCTATAACTAATTTTTCTATTAACAGTTGGAGGTGGAGCAGGAGGTCAGTTCGGGTGCCCGGACGGTCGAACGACAAAATGATTCCTTGGCTGTAGCGCTCGAGAATCCAGAACACACGGGCCAGGTCAGGGGTGTAGGGGCCTACAAGGGCTGGAAGGAGGTGTTCCGAGTTGAGGGACAAAAACCTCGAAGAAAACCTCGTGCCAAAGTAAATAAAGACAAGATAGTTGAGCAGGTACGCGCGGAGGTCAGCCAAGAGTACGACGCAAAGCTGGCTGAGATGGAATCAAGGTTGTTGAACCGGTTTTCATCTCTTGCGCAGCAATCCGAGCAACCACCTCCTATTTCGCCGGGAGTTCGGCGAAGTAGCCAAGCATCCGGGACTTGGGCCTTAGATGGTTTGGAAAATCTAAAGGTAATCACTACTGTTTTATAGTCTAAAGGTAATTAATACCTGTTTGTAACCTTGTTAGACAATATCTCACCATTAAAAAGTAACAACTTTTTGATAATTGCAGGACCCCCGAGCATGCGACCGTCGTCCTGTGCAGGGTAGTTCTCCTCTGATCGTTGCCAAGGGCGTTGTACTTCCAGGAGCCCCAAGTGTACACCATGCTCAGCTCATGCCCGACTATGCATGCGTGCAGGTTGACTCAGTCGTGAGGGATGAGGGCACGTACCTCTTCCTGCCCCTACCGGCGATATGGTTGTTCTTGATGATGCCCGGAAGTCATTTGTCCAATGGCCCAGGAGTCAGATTATTTTGCATCAGGTAATATCTAAATAATCAATTTCTTTTGTTACATTCAAATCATTCTTTTTCAAATACTTGAAGAAGATATGTTAATTTTAATGCAGACACCGAGGAGATGATGTCATCGGTGCACAGGAGATGATGTCACCGGTACGGACTGTTGTGGCTTGCGACGTCGGGGCTGACGCGCCAGGATCACCAGACCGTCCTATGGTCACCGAAGAAGAATACAGCCGTTTGCCCGGTGATTTGCGCGTTCTCCACGACCGCTTGATGTCGGCACCCGAAGGCATGAAGGATATCATCATCCCTGTCCCACCTGGGATGTTTTTTACATGAAGGCAGTATTATCAGTATGTCGTTCAAAGACTTCAAGGAAATTCTCCACCACTCGATGTGTCGTTCATCACCATTTTCCTCATGTTAGTGACTCAAAATTATTTTCATTATTGTATACAACTCAAATATATATTCTAATGTAAAATTATGAGTTTTCAGGAAGCTAATCCGAAACTGTAATGAGATGGTACAAAGGAAGAACTTGTGCATATTTCTGGACCCCGAGAGAGTGAGTACCACGTCCCTGAGATGTTATTCGGATATGGCTATCGAGTACATGTGTTCAGCGCTGCATCGTGCTATGGAGGAGGAGAAGAAATTCATTATCATGCCGTACCACCAGAGGTTAATTCTAACCTTAGCTTATGTATTGTTCATATTAGCAAACACTCGTGTCACTATTATATGCTAAAGTACTTTAATTTTTATCCTCCCACAGCAAACACTGGTGTCTGATAATCATTGTGCCTTACCTAAATACGAGCATAATCGTTGATTCTTGTAAGCCCAAAGGAAATATCCCAGCTAATAAGTGCAAAGATATCTTCCCTTATGTCAACAAGTAAGCAATAATAATTTAATTGGTTTGAATTTTTTTCAATTATATCAAATTATAAAATTGCTATAAACATTCACTCAATTTTGTAAGGGCTTTTGCGAAATATTTTAAAGAGGGAGGATTGCATAACAAGCGCCAGAAAACCAAGTTGAGTTGGAAGTGGTTGCTGGTGAGCACACTATAAATTTATAATTTCATATATTGTCCAAAAAAATATTATCATTCTAACATAGGCCGCTAAATGCAAATTTCAGGGCCCGCAACAGTTGGAGAGTTGGGAATGCGGTTATTACACGATGATTTTCATGTTTGACTTTGTCGAAAGAATACAATTCCAATTCCCAAAAGCGGTATGTAATTCATATTAATTGTTCCTATATAATAGCAATTGATATTTGCAACTGTATTTCATCTACCTTTTCTTGTTACTAACTAATACCAAATTGTAATTGTAGAATGTGCCAAAGGAACCGCATTACACCAAGGAGCAGATCGACGATATCAGATGTGTGTGGGCAATGTGGTTTCTAACAGAATTTTGCAATGCTCAACATGGATTTCCATAATTTTGTATAATTTGGTGTATATGAATATTGTATAATTTATTGCATATGGATTTCTGGATAATCTGAAAAATATGAATTTCTTGCTAATCTGGAAAATATGGATTTATTGCTAATCTGGAAAATATGGATTTCTTACTAATCTGGAAAATATGGATTTCTTGTATATGAAATCTGAAAAATCTGGAAAATCTGGAAAATCTGGAATAGTTCTGTAACAAAACTGGCTAGCAAAACTGGAGGCTAGCCCAAAAACAAAAACAAAAAAAAAATGTTCTTTCTACACGGACATTTAACTAAAGTCCGTGTAGAAAAAAAGATAGCTACACGGACATTTAGTTAAATGTCCGTGTAGAAAGAGGAGAGCTACACGGACATTTAACTAAATGTCCGTGTAGAAAGAGTCAAGCTAGACGGTTTTTTAGTTAAAAGTCCGTGTACAAAAAGAATCGTACACGGTTGTTTAGGTAATATCCGTGTAGCTCGGTAACATGGAGAGCGACACATTCTGGTCTTTGTACACGGCTGTTTGTGAAGTTATCCGTGTAGAATCGTTAAAATTGCACACGGGCAAAAGTCCGTGTGTAGTTATTGAACTAATCGTACACCCTCGATTTAAACACGGTAGGAAATCCGTGTAGCTCCTCCATTATTGTTCGTGTATAATCTTTTTTTTTGTAGTAGTGTATATGCTATAGAGGATGAGAATTTGGATATTCCAATCCCAAACGAGCAATGATTAATTCAAAACAATATGATATTCCAATATGAAGTAGATTTTTATGAAGTAGCATCAGTTTATGCGCACATCAAATCTGAGTGGTTACATCAGTTTATGTGCACATTAATTGGTTTAGTACAGTGAATATACTTAGTTGGGTCACATCAGTTTATTTAATGGAGTGGTTAGTAGTTGAATAAATATATGGTTTTCATCTCTGAAATGAACAAGCAACTTACAGTTATTAGTTTCTTTCTCAAAACTGTAGCTAGCATCAGTTTGGAAATGTGACTACATGTTTCCATACAAAAGTTTTGATACACAGAGAAGGTTTAATCATGAATTTAACCAACTCAAGTTTAATCAACTCAATGATATTGTATTTTCTGCATGTTTTCATACATAGAGCAGGTTTAATGATTGTGGGGAACTTATATTTTATTTTTTTCTTGCAACTTAGATTTGTTATTTTGGAACTTCAATTTATCATCTTTCTTTTTTTCTCCAAAAGAAAAGTGCCATGACCACTATGTCTTACATCACTACTGATCATTTACTATTTTCTTTTTTTTATGATGTATTGCCAACTGGTATATTATAGGTTGAAGATTTGAAGATGAAGATGATTACCGAGGGTCACTTGCTCCTTTTTTTTTGTTAACTGAAAGTGTGACATGTTTTAGATATGTACTGTTTGTGTTTTCTAAATTATGGATTGTTTGCTTGTGATATTTTGAACAGTGTAACATGTTTTTAAGTATGTACTTATTTTCTTTTGTTAAATAATTACTGACATGTTTCTAATTTGTGGATTGTTTGTTGAATTGTTATGGGCTGGTATCAAAGGGGCTGAGGGGGGCAGTAAACAGTTGCCAAAATGTTCTCATTTTTCATTCAACCATACTATTTCAACAAATGCACATTCCCACTTTTATTTTGATTCTGATTGCTATTTCAGCACTGACTGTATATGGCATATGCCTATGCAGCTATGCTAGACTACAAATAATAATAAAAAATCTTATTAAAAACGAGTTGATTCACGACTTACGAGTCAACTCGAGTTACTCGCGAATTGAATTCAAGTCAGCGAGCCAGCTCGACTCAGTATTCTCAACATGAATCAACTTGTCTCACTGTCTTCCAAGTTAAATTCGAGTTATCCATAACTCGAGCTAACTCAGCTCGTGAGCCAATGAGCCAAATTAAATATCGCTTGCCTACTAACCACAACATGAGCCAAATTAAATTCGAGTACAGTAGTAGTACAATTGTTTACTATACTCTTATTCAATTATTTGTTTAATTATCTGTTCAGATCTCAAACTTACTCTTATTAATTATCTGTTCAGATCTCAAACTTACTCTTATTTAATTATTTGTTTACTTTTCTTTGCCAAACTTCCCATATGCTTCAACTTAACTTTATAGATGGTTTGCCCTTGATTAATAATTTCAAGAAGAATAATGTATTATGTGATGTGTGAATTCCCAACTCAGCATTAATTTTTAGTAAATAAAAAGTTTGTAAATAAACTCTATTTTGAAGCTTTAATTATCTTTTAAGAATATAAACTTTTAAACTAAAACATGCTAAATAGATTGTCATAAGAAATTTTCCCTGTAAAAGTAAAACTAATTAAAACATGCCCTATAAATTTTATTCCAAAAATTGAAATACATGCACCTTCAATTATTAATTGGGCAATTTCAATTCTTGCCCAGATCCCTCTGAATTTAAAACTCGAAAATTGAGATAAATAATTATATTTGTCTAATACCCATCCAGTCAAGGTCAGCCTATCAAACAGCGTTCACATTCAATTTGTATCATGTGCTTTTTGCTTAGAGGCAATGGTATGGAAAATTGGAGATCCACAATAATCTATTATATGATGTTTGAATTCCCAACTCTGCATTAATTTTTGGAAAATAAAAAGTTTGTAAATAACACATATCAATTTTTTTTTCATCATTACTGGAACTAAGTCTGAAAATATATTATACCCCCGAAAATAATATTGTGCTCGATTAATTATCCTTCAAATATTGTTTTGAACAGTGTTTCATCTGGACCTTAATTGAGTTTTAATTGGGAAATTGAATAGCACTGAGGCTTAATAAAACGAGAGAGAGAAAGATAGAATCTGTGAAATATTTCTTTATTTCATTCTTTGATTGATTTACAACAGTGAGCACTACATCTATATATAGACAATAGTCTAATCACGATAATGCCACTAACTAATTCTAATTACATCAATATTACAAGTCTGCCCCTAAACCTCTATTCTAGAGTCTTGTCTCTATTACTCCCCCCGCAATCCGATGCACATACTGTAAGCTTGGCAGAGAGATGAGTGAAACGAGGTGAAGCAAGCGGCTTAGTAAAAACGTCGGCAATTTGATCCTTAGAAGAGAGAAACCGAATCAAGAGAGATTTGTTAGCAACCCGTTCTCGGACGAAATGGTAATCAACCTCCACGTGCTTTGTTCGTGCATTGACCATCGGATTGGAAGCCAAAAAGGAGGCACCAATATTGTCACACCAAAGAAAAGGAGAGGAAGTAGGCTTGACACTGAGTTCGGCTAAGAGGTACTGTAGCCAAATCAATTCAGAACTGGTAACAGCCAAGGCCTTGTACTCGGCCTCTGTGCTAGAGCGAGCTACTGTGGGTTGCTTCTTGGAGCCCCATGAAATGAGGTTAGGACCCAAGTAAACACAAAATCCCGTGGTAGACCGGCGATCATCAAGAGAGCCCGCCCAATCCGCGTCGCTATAGGCATGGAGGGTGAAATTAGATGCCGGTTTGAGAACAATACCATGCGAGAGGGTGCCTTTAAGGTATCGAAGGATCCGTTTAACCGCTGTCCAGTGAGAGGTAGAAGGGGAGTGCATGAATTGTGACACCTTGTTGACCGCAAAGGCGATGTCGGGACGTGTGAGGGTGGCGTATTGGAGAGCACCCACAATCGAGCGGTAGAGATGGGGATTATCAAAGGGATCACCATCATGGAGAGATAGAGAAACATTGGGAACCATAGGAGATGGAAGAGGGTTGGCAAGGAGCATGTTAGCTCGAGTGAGAACCTCTTTAAGATACTTGGGTTGAGAGAGATGCATACCCGAAGAGGTACGGTTGACTTCGATGCCAAGAAAGAAATGTAAAGGGCCAAGGTCTTTAAGAGCAAATTGCTTTTGGAGAGATGTAATGAGAGATTGGATGAGAGCAAGGCTAGACCCGGTCACAATTATATCATCCACATAGATGAGTATAATGAGAGTGGTTCCATTGGAAGAGGAGACAAAAAGAGAAGGATCATAACGGGAGGATGTAAAACCTTGAGATAAAGGGCCTTGGTGAGGACATTGAACCATGCTCGAGGACTTTGCTTCAACCCGTATATGGCTTTTGATAGGCGACACACATGGTTGGGTTTTTCCACATCGATGAAGCCCGGCGGTTGTTGCATAAACACGGTCTCTTGAAGATCACCATGAAGGAATGCATTTTGAACGTCTAGTTGCCGGATATCCCAACCATAAGATAGAGCAATCGAGAGTACTAGGCGAATCGTGGTTGGGCGAACAACGGGACTAAATGTCTCAAAATAGTCTACCCCCTCTTCTTGATGAAACCCTTTAGCAACTAGTCGGGCCTTATACCGTTCAAGGGAGCCATCCGCACGCCGCTTGATCTTAAACACCCATTTGCAACCGACCACATTTTGATTAGGAGAAGAAGGAACAAGATCCCACGTATTATTGGCAAGAAGAGCGGCATGTTCTTTGGACATCGCCTCAAGCCAATGTGAGTGCTGTTTTGCTTGATTAAAGGTCTTTGGCTCGGTGTCAATGAAAGAATCAGCCAAGAGAGCAACTCGCTCAGTATTTTTACGACTCCTAGTGACCATAGGGTGTGTGGAGATAGAACAGGGAGAAGGAGCAGTAGTTGGTTTTGGCAAAATTGGAGTTTTAAGCAAACCAGGCTGGTCTCTGTTAGAGGAAACAAATTTTGGGCGCCTAGAATAATATTGAATGGAAGCCGGATCCGCTACAGGGAGGGAAGCAGCCGCACCAGAGGGAATGCGCCTGGAGTAAGGAATGAGAGGAACGGGATCCGCTGCAGGATGGGTCGGACCCGAATCAGGGCCAAGTTGTACAGGAGAGGAAGCGGGATTCTCTGCAGAGGGAGTCGGACCCGAAGAAATGAGAGGAACGTGGGGCACATTAGGGGAAGTAGGATCCGGTGCAGTAGCAGAAGCACCCGCAATTATTAGAGAGGGCCTGGATGAAGGCAGAACTGGGATGAGAGGTGGAGAAGCGGTAGAAGGAACAGAAGCTGGAGGAGTGGGATTTGCTGTGGCGACCACAGAGGGACTGTGGTGAGGTATTGCGCCAGGGGAAGCATTTGAGCTCAACAGAGGCAGCCAACTTGAAGGAGTGAGATGTGTAGAAGAGGCTGAGACAGCTCCAGAATCAATTTTCTTAAAGGGAAACTGCTGTTCATCAAAAATTACATGTCTAGAAACAAACAATTTATTAGATTCAATGTGAAGACATTTGTAACCTTTTTGAGAGAAGGAGTAACCAAGAAAGACACAAGGTTTGGATCGAGCTTGAAGTTTATGATCATTGTATGGCCTTGTGTATGGAAAGCATAAGCATCCCAAAACCCGTAAAAATAGATAGTCGGGAGGTTTGTGAAAGAGTTTAGAGAAAGGTGAGGAAGAATCACAAGAAGGAGGTTGTCGATTGATGAGGTAGATCACACTAGCAAAAATGTCATCCCAAAACCGTTCGGGAATAGAGGCATGAGCCATGTTGGCTAGGGCTAGTTCGACCACATGACGGTGTTTGCGCTCGGAAACTCCATTTTGTTGGGGAGTATGAGGGCAAGTAGTTTGATGAAGAATCGAGGGAAAGGTACGTGTGATCGGTTTGTACTCGGTGCCACCATCCGTTCGCAATATTTTAATCTTCCGATCAAGCAAGTTTTCAATTTGATGCTTGAAGTAAATACATGTACAACTTCATCTTTTGAGTGCAAAAAATAAATCCAAGAATAACGAGAGAAATCATCAATGAACACAATGTAATAACGAAAGCCATTTCTCGATTTTATTGGTGCGGGTCCCCACACATCCGAATATACAATCTCAAGAGGAAAAGAAGATGTAGAAGTACTAGAAAGAAAAGGTAAACGATGAGCTTTTGCCACTAAACAATCATGGCATAACGACATCTTATTCCTAATACATGGTAAAGAGTGTGAAGATAAGATTTTTTGAGTAGTAAGAGAAGAAGGATGTCCCAAACGAGCATGCCAAATAGCAAGAGAAACTCGTTCACCAAAATGTGCTTGAGGCTTAATGGGAAGGGGTAAGTTGTAGAGTCCATGATCAACCTTGACTTGAAGAAGGATCTTCAAAGTGAGGCGGTCCTTAATAAGGCAAACATTAGTGGAAAATTCAATAAGGATAGAATTGTCTTGCAATAATTTGGAGAGGCTCACAAGATTTTTTGCAAAGGAAGGTACAAAGAGAACATCATGCAAAGAGATTGTATAATTCGAAATGTATAAAGTGGAGGAGCCAATATGGCTAATATGCATACCCGCACCATTTCCAATGTGAAGCTTGTCAACACCCTCATATGGCAAGAAAGAAGATAGGTTGTTCAAATCATTGGTGACGTGATGAGTCGCACCCGAATCGAGGTACCATTCGGACCCCGAAGAGAAGGCATCAGTTTGAGCATTATTGGCTTGAAATGGGGCAGGTTGGGTGAAATGAGCCTGGAAACCAGATTGCACCTGTTCTGGATAATTGACAAAATCAGTCCGATACCAGCAGATCCTGGCTTGATGGCCCTTCTTGAAACAGATCTGACAGATGGCATCTTTGTCTGGATTCGGTGGCCTGGAAGTGAATGTGTTGGGCCTGGGATTGGAGCCCGCTGGGTGAGAAAGAATCGGGCCCTGAGGAGGTCTCTGCGCACCATTAGATCCCCCACGTGAACGAAAGCCCCCTCTGTTAGCGGATTTGGATTGGCGCTGTTGCTGACCCGATTTGGTATACATGGCTATCGGTGTCTGAGAGGAGGGGAGAGAGGAAGTATTCACATGGCGGGAGAGAAGAAGGTTTTCGTGACTGTACAGAATAGCGGTGAGATCGGCAATAGACCGAGCAGGGGAGGTTTGTGTTAAATGTAATCCAAGTCAGCAAGGCATAGAAGGTGCAGATTAGAAGCAGCGGATTTCTCTAGTAGCAGGTTTATTTCTGGTTTGTCAAAAATAGGCAGCACGTTTATAGGTGTGCTGGAATTGGTTAGAAAAGGGTAGTCTTTTATTTTTAGTTAAAGTCATGTAGTGGGTTTAGTGGTAGGCTAATTATGGCAGCTTTGTGATGAAGTTAGTGGGTGCTAAATTAGGAATATGCTCCATCTTAAATACCGTGTTTGTATTTGTTTATTATTTAATAAAGTTGTGTGAAAAATACAATTCTGTGTTCTATTCTTTACCGAATAATTCCCAACAAAATTGGTATCAGAGCCAAAGGTGAGAGATCAAGGCAGATCCGACCATGGCAGAGAACATGAGCGTTTCGAATCCCTCGATTCCGCTGTTCAAGGGAGATAACTATGAGTTCTGGAGCATCAAGATACGAACTTTGCTCAAGTCGCAAGGTCTATGGGAATTGGTGGAGACGGGAGCACCGGCTACTGATCCCACACCAACAGAAACAGCGAAGCGCGATGCGAAGGTGCTGTTCTTCATTCAACAAGCTGTTGTTGACACGGTGTTCACAAAAATCGCAGCAGCGACATCGGCAAAGGAGGCATGGACAACCCTGAAAACTGCCTTTCGAGGAAATTCGAAAGTTCTCGAGATAAGGCTACAAGGCTTGAGAAGAGAGTTTGAGACGTTGAACATGAATCAAGGCGAATCTGTTCAAGCGTTTCTCACAAGAGTCACATCCACCGTCAACGAAATCAAGAGTTGTGGCGAGGATCTCACAGAAAAGATCGTGGTTATGAAGGTACTCCGCAGCCTTACAGCAAAATTTGACCATGTCGTGGCAGCAATCGAAGAGTCCAAGGACCTGTCCACATACTCTTTCGATGAGTTGATGGGTTCGCTGCAAGCCCATGAAGTACGACTTCTCAGATTTGAAGAGAAGGACGATTCTAAGGCGTTCCTCACCAGAGGCAACTCAAGTAGAGGAAGAGGTCGCAGAGGTAGAGGCCGTGGAAGAGGCACGAGCAGCGGAGACAACCGTCAACAACAACAAACAACAAATAAGGATATCGAGTGCTACTATTGCCACAAGCTCGGTCACGTCAAGGCAGATTGCTACAAGAAGAAGAGGGAAGACGGACAAGGCAAGCAAGGCGTTGAATGCCACTATTGTCACAGAATCGGCCATGTGCAGGCTGATTGCTACAAGAAGAAGCGTGAGGAAGAGCAAGCCAATGTCGTAGAGGAGAAAGGCAATGAGAAAGGCACCGAAACCATGCTCTTCATGGCAAAAACTGACGAGAAATCAGACGTGAGTCAAGTTTGGTTTTTGGACAGCGGATGTTCTAATCACATGTCCGGTTACAAGTATCTCTTCGAAGAATTGGATGAGTCATACAAGAAGCCTGTGAGTCTCGGCAACGACAAACAAATACAAGTTGAAGGTATCGGCAAGGTGGCTGTCCAAACAGCAAACAATACAAGGTATCTACACAATGTATACTACATCCCGCAACTTTCACAAAACCTCCTAAGCATCGGGCAAATGATGGACAGTGGGTATGCGATCAAATTCGAAGGCAACACTTGTAAAGTTGAGGAGTCATCAACAAAGCATGTGATGGCAACCATTCGGAAGACACAAAATAACTTGTTTCCGCTGGAAATTACAGAGGTTGATGATACTGCACTTGCAGTTATGGAACCTAATCAAAGCAGATTATGGCATCTAAGGTACGGGCATTTAAATATTAATGGTTTGAAATTGCTAAACCAGAAAAATATGGTGATAGGACTACCAGAGATAGAGGAAGTCGGGTTATGCGAAGGGTGTATTCTTGGCAAACAATCAAAATTATCATTTCCGAAGGATCAATCTCTCCGTGCAACTCGAGTACTTGAATTGGTGCATACCGACCTATGTGGGCCCATGGAGTCGAGTTCAATGGGAGGAAGTAAATATTTCATGTTGTTCATCGACGATTTCAGTAGAATGACATGGGTATTCTTCATTACCTATAAAAGCGAAGCATTTAAGATGTTCAAGAAGTTCAAAGCCATGACTGAAACACAAACCGGCATGAAACTGAAAGCGTTAAGATCGGATCGGGGAGGTGAGTATCAATCAACCGAATTCAAGCAATTTTGTGAACAAGAAGGCATCCTGCAGCAACTAACCACACCCTACACCCCCGAGCAAAACGGTGTAGCCGAGCGAAAGAACCGAACCGTTGTTGAGTTGGCAAGAAGCATGCTGAAATCAAAAGACATGCCAAATTCTTTTTGGGCAGAAGCCGTAGCCACAGCAGTCTACATCCTCAACCTTTCACCAACAAAGGCAGTCATGAACAAAACTCCATATGAGGCATGGTTCGGAAGGAAACCAACCGTGAGTCACTTACGAGTCTTTGGATGCGTTGCTTGCTCTTATTAATTCACACAACCGAAAGAAGTTGGATGCCAAATCTGAAAAGTGCATATTCATTGGGTACTGTATTCAATCAAAGGGATATCGACTCTACAATCCTGAAACAAAGAAGACAATTGTCAGCCGTAACGTGATGTTCGACGAGAAAACGAGTTGGAGATGGAACTCGGAAGGTGTTGAAGTACCAATTGCTTTACAAGATGAGGAGGATGAGGACAGCGAGCAGCCTCAACTTGAAACAAACATAAACGATGACATACCAACACCATTACAAGTTTATACAAGAAGAGGCAACCAACCGCCACAGCAAAAGACCAAAACCTTGCAAGAATTATATGCAACAACACAAGCGCTTTTGGTGGCTGATCCCGAGTGCTTTGAAGAAGCCGTTGAAAAAGAAGAATGGGTTACAGCGATGAAGGAAGAAATGCGAGCAATCGAGGAAAACAACACTTGGGAGTTAGTTGAACTGCCAAAGGATCACAAGGAAATCGGGGTCAAATGGGTCTACAAAACCAAGCTCGGTCCTGATGGGAAGGTGCTCAAATACAAGGCAAGATTAGTTGTGAAGGGCTATGCACAAAGGCAGGGAATTGACTACAACGAAACATTCTCCCCTGTTGCGAGGTTTGAAACCGTTCGACTCTTGTTAGCACTAGCTGTCCAATTAAAGCAACCGGTCTTTCAACTCGATGTTAAGTCTGCTTACTTGAATGGAGAACTAATGGAAGAGGTGCATGTCGAGCAACCTGAAGGCTTCAAAATCAAAGGCAAAGAAAACTGGGTGTATCGGCTCTACAAAGCACTTTATGGCTTGAAGCAAGCCCCACGAGCATGGTATAGCAAGATAGATGCATGCTTTCAGACCTTGGGGTTCACAAGAAGCAAGAACGAGCCGAATCTCTACATTAAACATAACCTAGGTCTGCTGGTTGTTTGTTTATATGTTGATGATATGATCTATTTCAGTACAGATCAAGGAATGGTTCAAACATTTAAAGAACAAATGATGCGTATGTTCAAGATGACAGATTTGGGTAAGATGCACTACTTTCTAGGGCTAGAGATTGAACAAGAAATAGGTCATATGTTCATTTCTCAGAGGAAGTATGCCAAAGATCTAGTCGAGAAGTTCGGAATGAAAGGATGCAATCTCGTGCAAACACCATCTAATGTCAATGAAAAACTCACAGCAGAGGATGGCACAGAACATATTGATGCAACACGATTCCGAAGTTTGGTTGGAGGCTTGATGTATTTGACACACACACGTCCCGACATCTCACACTCAGTTGGGGTCATCTCAAGGTTCATGCAAACACCGACCAAACAACACATGGGTGCAGCAAGAAGGATATTAAGGTATGTTGCAGGCACAACGAGCTATGGTCTGTGGTACAAATCTGTGGAGAATCCGAGCTTAATTGGATATAGCGATAGTGATTGGGCAGGGAGCCTAGACGATAGAAGGAGCACATCCGGGCAAGTGTTCTTCTATGGTGACAATGCAATTTGTTGGAATTCGAAGAAGCAATCAACTGTTGCACTTTCCACAGCAGAAGCAGAGTACAATGCTGTGACTTCAGCTGCACGTCAAGGGGTCTGGCTTAGACGTATGCTAGAAGAGTTAAATTGCAAGCAAAAAGGAGCAACAATAATACTATGCGACAACCAGTCAACGATAGCAATGAGCAAAAATCCGGTGTTTCATAGTCGTACTAAGCATATTGATACAAAGCAACACTTCATCCGAGAGTTGGTTGAGCAAAAGGAAATCGAATTGGAGTATGTTAATACGAATGAACAAGTTGCAGATATCATGACCAAGGCTCTTGCAAGAGAGAAGTTTGTTTGGTGTCGAAGAATGATGGACGTAGATGACTTTGGATTAAGGGGAAGTGTTAAATGTAATCCAAGTCAGCAAGGCATAGAAGGTGCAGATTAGAAGCAGCGGATTTCTCTAGTAGCAGGTTTATTTCTGGTTTGTCAAAAATAGGCAGCACGTTTATAGGTGTGCTGGAATTGGTTAGAAAAGGGTAGTCTTTTATTTTTAGTTAAAGTCATGTAGTGGGTTTAGTGGTAGGCTAATTATGGCAGCTTTGTGATGAAGTTAGTGGGTGCTAAATTAGGAATATGCTCCATCTTAAATACCGTGTTTGTATTTGTTTATTATTTAATAAAGTTGTGTGAAAAATACAATTCTGTGTTCTATTCTTTACCGAATAATTCCCAACAGTTTGAACAGCCACGACAAACGGATCAAACTCCGATCCAAGCCCCTGAAGAAGGTACATCTGAAAGTCTGCATCAGACACAGGTTCGCCAATGAAAGCAAGCTCATCAGCCACGGAACGAAGCTTAGCGACATACTCCAAGCAGGATAGGAAGATTGAGCATCACAAATTGATTGTCATGTGAGCTTGAGGAAGAAAATTGGGAGGGATTGGAGGGATTAGAGTTGGAATCAAGAACTTGATCAGATTCCATGGCTCTGATACCATAAAACGAGAGAGAGAAAGATAGAATCTGTGAAATATTTCTTTATTTCATTCTTTGATTGATTTACAACAGTGAGCACTACATCTATATATAGACAATAGTCTAATCACGATAATGCCACTAACTAATTCTAATTACATCAATATTACAAGTCTGCCCCTAATCCTCTATTCTAGAGTCTTGTCTCTATTACTTAATAAGTAGTTGCACGTACAATTGAAAGCTCCCTTGGGACTTATTTGAGTCTTTCAATTTGGCAGGAATGAAATATTATAATTAATGTGCATGTTAAGTTACCAAATGAAGGGTATATATATGTACAGACCTACAGTTTTCATTTTATTTTTAGCACTAGAGATTAAATTTAATTTTACTGAATTGTGGGGGTAAAGTTAGTTTGAAGAAAAGAAACTTGGTTGTATGAACTACCTGGATAATTAGTGGAAGCAGAAGTGTGAATATTGTCTGATACATCCTTACATATGTTGATTGACCTAAGCGGCTAAGCCTAAGGCTTCTGTAATTTTAATATTTAAACATGGTAAACAAAAAAAAAAAAGGCCTGATTATCTCAAAAAAAAAGGGCCTGACCTAAGGCTTTTCTTTTATAAAATAAATGCTTCTTATTAATTTGAGGGGCCGTGACCAGTTGGGCTTAAACAGGCCGTAAGCCCCAAAGTGCTATCTTATTAATTTTTATCTGATGAAAGTGGGATACCTTTTAATTTTTAGAAGCAAACGAACTCTGGTAAATACCATGGGGAAGCTCATCATGTGTGCTTTGTACGTACCTCACATGCATGAGCCCCACATTTCTATTCAACAATCTCCTTAAATAAATCATCTCCTTTTCTCTGTGGCCCCTTCTGTGTATTCATTCATGGAATGGGTCAGAAATTGTGGGAACACTGACTTGCTACGCTGACTGTCACATTTTACTGACGCTGGTATTTAACCTTCTAATCATAACAGTTGAGCATTTAAAAACCCAATGAAAACATTTGCCACCTTCTGTTTGTCCTTACTCAAGAGGAACAAACAGTAGGCATTCATTGATCAAGAATTGAATGTACAGTCTTATTCTTATATTACATAGAAGAGTTGATATATATAAAAGAACACTTCTCCTTTAAGACCCAAATAATAGTACAAACATGCATCCAGACATTATCATATATATAACTCTTTGAACTCTTTGCTTGTGTGTCCACTAACCATGACATTCGTTGGAGCTGTTATATTACATACATAGAACCAGTACACATACCCCAGAAAGAAACAAAATATCAAAAAACCAGAATACAATACATATGTTACCAGTAATGGAGATGTTTTACAAAATTCACAGAAAAAAACAATGAAGGCAAAAACAGTGTACCAGTGAGGACAAAACAGCAGCACCAGTAAGGTGAAACCCAGTAACCAGTGACAAAACATAATTAATCTGTTCGATTTGTTAAAGATTAAACAGAAGAAGAAGGATTGATACAAATAATTCTACTTCAACTTGATGAATAATTCGATTACAACTTGCTGAATTTATAGCCCTACAACAACTAAATTTGGATTATCCAAGTTTAGTACCCCACTACCTTAGTCTACACTTAGTACCCACTACCTATCCTCCTATTACAAGCAGTCCCAAAAATAGAACTATACCCGCACCTATCCTGCTATTACAAACAGTAGCTACTTGACTAATTATAGAACCCACTAACACCTACATGCTCCTAGAGCTAATTTTGGAACAACTCTCAACAGAACTCTAAATATGGAAAGCTAATTTTTGATCAACTTTCAACATAATCTACAGTACCAGTGGGAGCAAAAGTCAGTACCAGTACCAGTGACTCTCTGAAAGACTGCACCATTGAATGAACAAAAAAAAAAAAAGTACCAGTGCCCAAACACAAATGATCAAGGGTATAATAGGAAATTAGTGAGTCAGTTGAAATGGTTTGTACCGAAAACAGCTCATAGCTCTAGAATCGCATCTAGCTCTCAAATTGAAGAAGTAATTAAAAAATGTTCTTGTCCAGAAAAGCAAATGGCTATTAAACCTCATGAAACAAAATGATCATAAAATTTCCAAAAGGAATAGGACCTTTTGAAAACATAAAGATTTTTTAATAAAAATAGAGAAACAAGGATCAACCAAAGAATTTGAAGGGGTACACTGTACACAGTTACACACCTAAATTTACACAGCCTTGCATTTTTTGCCTATAGATACTTTTAGAGAGTAGATAGGAGAACGGATGTGGAGAGAGAGAGAGAGCGAACGAGAACGGAGTCATTGAAGAAGATGAGCTCCGTTCTCTGCTCATTGGCTATGTGGCACTAATCTTAACGTGTTCTGGAGAGGTTTAGATGTCCATCAAACTAGAATTTAGTCGATGGGCATTGGAACACCCTGCTCCCACAAACCTATAAGTAGCTATAGCTTTATCATTGAAAAACAAAATATTGTATTTTTTTGTTCTTCCCAATGAAGTTTTAAGTAGCATATAATTAAGAAATAGATACAGTAAATCCGAAAGTACATACATATTATTAAATATTAATACACCCATGCACACCTTCATACAAGTAATTGAGTTGACAAAATAGTGCTGATAATATAAATGGATCACGACCGCATATAGAAAGTAATTCAGACACACATGCAGAAGTAACATTATTTCCATGCTGGAATTAGTCTATCTCAACTCAGACGATCATGCAGCACTTCTCTTCTTTACTTTCACCATTAGCCCATTTTTCATCTGAAGAATAATAGAGTGCTTCGGAGCAATGACATGGCCTTCTACCACCTCAAAGTAAAAATTATAAACCAATGCAGCCGCAGCTGCTTTCATCAGAGTATAAGCCATGTCCTTTCCCAAACAAGTCCTTGGACCAGTATTAAAAGACATAAACTTATACGACGGTTCATATTTCAACTTGTTCTTGCCAGAAATCCACCGTTCAGGTTTGAATTCTGAGCAATCTTTTCCCCAAACCTCCTCTATCCTTGCCATTGCGTAAATTGATATAAGAATCTTTATGCCAGGAGTTGCCAAGAAACCGCTCGGTAGCACATCATCCTTTAACACCCCTTTGTGCTCAAATGGAATTGGTGGAAAGAGCCGGAGTGCTTCATTTAGTGCAGCATGCAAGTAGACTGATTTTGCAAGCTCTTCGGTATTGAATATGGCCATCCCGTCAGAGGTGAAGCTCCGAGAAAATGAATTCAATTCATTTAGGATCTTTTCCTCGACATGACGATTTTGTGTAAGCAGCCAGAGGAACCATGAGAGGCCAGCCCCAATTGTGTCGCGACCTCCTAGCATTAGGTTGACAGTAGTGTCTCTTAAGAACTTGTCTCTGTTGCCGGTTTCGTTATCATCTATATAAGATGACAACAAAGAAGGCATGTTCTCTATCCCCTTTGCGGCCTTATTCTCGGCTCTCCTTTTCTCAATTGCTTCTTCGACAAATTGATCAATCACTCTCCTTGCATCAGCTAGCTTCTTTTCTCTTCCCATATTTAGTCTTCGTAAAAGCTTCCACACAGCCACCGGCATGGCATGCCGAAATAACAAACTCTCCATGGCATCATTCATTGCTTGAGCAAAAGGTACAGTCGGTAACTCGATAGAGAGGCTCTTAGGATCGGCACCAATGACTAATTTGGTAGTCATGTCGAAAGTTAGCCGCAAAAACACATCTTGCATGTCTATAGGTTGACCTTGCCTGGATGCATGGGCCAAGAATGGGAGGAGTGCCTGCTCCACTATGTCCCGGCTTGACTGCGCCACATAGGCACGGATGCGAGAGTGGGATAATAACATTTGTTGCTTAACACGTTGATACCGCCATATGTCAGCATCAGAATTAATGATGCCATCACCAAGTACATCGAATATCTCCAAAAACTCCTTGCCTTTAGGATAGTTTTGGAAATTTGATGTGAAGATATGTTGTATGTTCAAGGGATCACATGTCCAAAAGATATTCATGCCTGTAAACCATCCACCACGCAAATAGAAGTTGCAACGGCACCTACGTAGGACGTCGGTGCTATATGCATGTAAATTGTGGAGATTTAATATTACTGCCGGCATCATGCCCACTAACGGCCAATACACCGGAACATTAGGTTGTTTGTTTCTAGAGGAGACAAAGTTATGGTAGTAATAGAGGAAAAGAAGGAGGCAAGGAATGGAGAACATAAGCTCCAGAGGAGAAAGAGATGGCCAGGCCATTGTTTGCTAGGTTGAGATAGAGAAGATGTGCACTGGCTTAGATATATATAGTAATTTCCTTTGTCTATGTGACTGTGCAGTCAAATATTGTTCCAATTATTGAGGCGTCGTTGACTTGCGCGCCACAATATATCGATCCCATCTTATTATCTATACTGGACATGAAGAAACTTTCTTTAGAGTTTAATTTTTGAAATAATTATTTATAGAGTTTAATTAGATCAATTCATGGAGGCTGGGTAAATGTCCTAACTGAACGTTATCTGTTCATCTTTGTTGCCGTTTACTAAAAGGTGATTCTTTACAAATTTCACAATGTATAAAAGAGAAACGCAATAAGTTTCTTGATTTTTAACCCTAGCCGCCTAATGCTCACCCCGCAGCTTTGAACTTGAGTGCTCACCACGCAGCTGTGTAACCCTAGCTGCCGTTGAAGGGGAAGGATCCGTTTAGAGAGGAGCCTTGTCGGCCAGGATGTCGCCGCTATAGTAATCAAACCATATACTTATCTGTTATAATTTTTTAGATACGCATACAGATACGGATTGTCTTGAATACGAATATGGATCATATTTTAAACGGATACGGATATGGATCGGATATCGGACGGATACGAATACAGATACAAATATAAATCGGATACTTAAAAACAATATTAAAATTTAAATTATTTCCTAAAAATAAAAATATAGGTATGTTGGTTTCTTTCTTGATGATTGATGAATATGTTGGTATTGTAATTTACAAGAATAGCAAAATGCATTGACATTATTAAATATCTTTGTGGTACGTCAATCTTCAAACAGTGTGTGTGCACGTCTTTGTCTTGTTCTGGCCCCGTCCAATTAATGATTGTAGAATGTCTTCACCTACAGAATCCCATGCTGCAGCTGATGATGTCGACGACCCGGTTGATGCCACAATTGAAGATGATGAAATTAATCATGATGGCGCTTCCAATCACAAAAGGAAACGAACTTCCGATGTTTGGCAGTATTTTGTAGATGTACAAGTAAAGAAGAAAGGGAAGATAGTGTCAAAGGTAGAGTGCATCTATTGCCAAAAGATGTATTAAGCTGTACGGGGCGGGCCCACAACAACTCTTTTGCGACACAAGGAAAAGTACAGTTCGATAAAGAAGTCAATAGGTAAAACTCAAGACCTTCTAAATTTCGGATCATGTGATAGTGCTGCACTAGTTGGTAGTTTAACTTTGAACCCAAGTGGGGTTTATGATGAAGTGAAGTGTAGGGAAATAGCTGCAAAAATGATCATAGCCCATAAGTTGCCTTTTATCAATAATTTTGATTATAATTTTTTTGATGTACGTCTGTTCAGTGAAAAAAATTGATAAATATAAACTTATTTGAAAATGTTTATCTTTTCTTTATGAGAAAAAAAGCTTATTTAAATATAATTTCACAACCACGTCAACAACCCTTTTTTTTAATTGAACGCATGAACTAAAAATATTTGTAGAACCATTAAAAAAATAATAAATTTCTGCCTAACATGTATATATCCACAGCCCAAGTTTCATAATAAATGCTACTAAGGTTTGTTGATTAGCTATATATATATGTAAAATGTGTGGCTAGAACAGAAAGGATGGCCGCCAAATTAAACCACATAAATATCTTATTATTAAATTCAATTTATTGATTAAGGGACTTTATTATGATTATAGCTCGACACTACAAGTCTATAAAAATATTAGAGAAATGCTTTCCGTATATGTTGGGACTGGGAGCTCCCTATATACCTCTCTCTCTCTCTCAATGAAATCTAAAAACATCATTTGTCACCAAAATTCTCCAAACCGGCCAAATTACCTACCTTTAAATATCTTGGATCGTTGCTCTTTTTCTTATTGTAATAAATTAAAGATCAGCTATCTTTGCTAGCGTTGTAACCATGATATATATATATATATATATATATAGAGAGAGAGAGAGAGAGGGACATGTCACTAGTATATCTTTTGTGATGCTAATTTAGGGTTTAGGGTTTTGTTGGGTGCGTACCGAAATTTATGTTTATTAATTGCTTGCTAGGGACAGCAAATATCTTTGGTTTTATTGATTATCCAATTACACCTTTTTTTTACCGAAATTTTTATATATAAGAAAATAAATTAAAAAAATATTAAAAATGAGAAACTGTTCCCGGGATTTCGAAAAATAAGAAGGCAGGCGTATGCCATGGCGTCCCAGTGGGACGCCATGGCATACTCCAGCCCGTCGGAAAAAAAACGGAAAAAAAAAAAAAATTAAAATACGGGACGCCATGGCATATCCCGACCCTGGGAAAAAAAAAACATATAGGGACGCCATGGCATATCCCGACCAGGGGAAAAAACGTAAAAAAAAAAAAAAAAAAAAAAAAAATTTAAAAACGGGACGCCATGCCATACTCCGGCCCTAAAAAAAATAAAAAATAAATCAATTTTTTTTTCTACTGTGTTCAGTTAGAAATCCAATAATTTTGATCAGATTCAAAATTCATTTTAGAGAAAATGGCTACATGGATTTTTGTGTTCTTTATATCAAAATAAAGGTATGAAAGTCTAGTTTTCAGATAATATAATTTCTCTATACAAAAATATTACAGATTGGTACAGTTTTAGCGATTAATTGACAGAGGTCAGAATTCAGAAAAGCTGAAATTTCAGTGAGCAGTCCTATAATTTTGACCAGATTCAAAATTCAATTTAGAAAAAATGGCTACATGAATTTTTGTGTTATTTATATCAAAATAAAGGTATGAAAGTGTAGTTTTCAGATAATATAATTTCTCTATACAAAAATATTACAGATTGGTACATTTTTAGCGATTAATTGACAGAGGTCAGAATTCGGAAAAGCTAAAATTCCAGTCAGAAATCCAATAATTCTGACCTCTGTCAATTAATCGCTAAAACTGTATCAATCTATAATATTTTTATATAGGAAAATTATATTATCTGAAAACTAGACTTTCATACCTTTATTTTGATATAAAGAACACAAAAATCCATGGAGCCATTTTCTCTAAATTGAATTTTGAATCTGATCAAAATTATTGGACTGCTCACTGGAATTTCAGCTTTTCTGAATTCTGACCTCTGTCAATTAATCGCTAAAACTGTACCAATCTGTAACATTTTTGTATAGATAAATTATATTATCTGGAAACTAGACTTTCATACCTTTATTTTGATATAAATAACACAAAAATCCATGTAGCCATTTTCTCGAAAATGAATTTTGAATCTGATCAAAATTATTGGATTTCTGACTGGAATTTCAGCTTTTCTGAATTCTGACCTCTGTCAATTAATCGCTAAAACTGTACCAATCTGTAATATTTTTGTATAGAGAAATTATATTATATGGAAACTAGACTTTCATACCTTTATTTTGATATAAAGAACACAAAAATTCATGTAGCCATTTTTTCTAAATTGAATTTTGAATCTGGTCAAAATTATAGGACTGCTCATTGGAATTTCAGCTTTTCTGAATTCTGACCTCTGTCAATTGATCGCTAAAACTGTACCAATCTGTAACATTTTTGTATAGTGAAATTATATTATCTGGAAACTAGACTTTCATACCTTTATTTTGATATAAAGAACACAAAAATCCATGTAGCCATTTTCTCTAAAATAAATTTTGAATCTGATCAAAATTATTGGATTTCTAACTGAACACAGCAGAAAAAAAAAATTGATTTATTTTTTATTTTTTTTAGGGCCGGAGTATGACATGGCGTCCCGTTTTTAATTTTTTTTTTTTTTTTTTTTACGTTTTTTCCCCTGGTCGGGATATGCCATGGCGTCCCTATATGTTTTTTTTTTTTTCCCAGGGTCGGGATATGCCATGGCGTCCCGTATTATTAATTTTTTTTTTTTTTCCGTTTTTTTCCGACGGGCTGGAGTATGCCATGGCGTCCCACTGGGACGCCATGGCATACGCCTGCCTTCTTATTTTTCGAAAACCCGGGAACAGTTTCTCATTTTTAATATATTTTTAATTTATTTTCTTATATATAAAAATTTCGGTTTTTTTTATAGCTGATAGCTTCTATCAGTCTTCTTTTAAATTCCTCCATTTTCTCATTTTGATAAAAGGCAACTCATGATTTGTAATTAGTAATTGTGTTTTTATTTGAATCATAAGTTTTATGTGAAGGAAATAATATGTGGTAGCAAACTGTATTTTGCACAATGAATAAACTGGAATAAAATAAACAGATTTTCCTGTTCCTTGTTTCTCTTCTTAAATGCTCTCTGGTTATAGATTATAATATATATAGACAATAAATCAAATTCTTCCTTTTTACCTCAGAAAGTACACATTATGAAGCTTTATCATTTAAAATATAAACTTTTAAACTAAAACATGCTAAATAGATTTTGGAACTAAAGCATGAATTGTGAAACTAACAATTGTCTTTGCTAATGCAGTTTTGTGTGTTGTTCACATGCCAAAGAAATAGATGTTGCCATAAGAAATTTTCCCTGTAAAAGTAAAACTAAAACAAGCTCAATAAATTTTTTTCTAAAAATTGAAATACACCTTCAATTATTAATTGGGCAATTTCATGCCCAGATCCCTCTGAATTTAAAAATTCGAAAATTGAGATAAATAATTATATGTCCATCAGCTAATACCCATCCAATCAGGCTATCAACCAGGGTTCACATTCAATTTATAACATGTGCTTCTTGCATAAATTCAATGGTATGGAAAATTGGAGATCCACAATAATCTATTATATGATGTGTGAATTCCCAACTCAACATTAATTTTTGGTAAATAAAAAGTTTGTAAATGACACATCAATTTTTTTTTTCATCATTATTGGAACTAAGTCTGAAAATATATTATACCCCTGAAAATAATATTGTGCTCGATTAATTGTCCTTCAAATATTGTTTTGAAATGTGTTTCATCTGGACCATAATTGAGTTTAAATTGGGAAATTGAATAGCACTTAGGCTTATAATTAGTTGCACGTACAATTGAAAGCTCTCTTGGGACTTATTTGAGTCTTTCAATTTGGCAGGAATGAAATATTATAATGTGCATGTTAAGTTACCAAATGCAGGGTATATATATGTACAGACCTACAGTTTTCATTTTATTTTTAGTACTAGAGATTAAATTTAATTTTACTGAATTGTGGGGGTAAAGTTAGTTTGAAGAAAAGAAACTTGGTTGTATGAACTAGTGATTCGTAATTGCACAGCCAAGGATTTGTTTTGATTTCTAATTGATTCTAATATATTAGCAGATAATTAGTGGAAGCAGAAGTGTGAATATTGTCCTTACATATGTGGATTGACCTAAGCGGCAAAGCCGAAGGCTTCTGTAATTTTAATATTTAAACATGGTAAACAAAAAAAAAAGGCCTGATTATCTCAAAAAAAAAAGGGCCTGACCTAAGGCTTTTCTTTTATAAAATAAATCCTTCTTATTAATTTGAGGGGCCGTGACCAGTTGGGCTTAAACAGGCCGTAAGCCCCAAAGTGCTATCTATTTAATTTTTATCTGGTGAAAGTGGGATGGCTTTTAATTTTTAGAAGCAAACGAAATCTGGTAAATACCATGGGGAAGCTCATCATGTGTGCTTTGTACGTACCTTACATGCATGAGCCCCACATTTCTATTCAACAATCTCCTTAAATAAATCATCTCCTTTTCTCTGTGGCCCCTTCTGTGTATTCATTCATGGAATGGGTCAGAAATTGTGGGAACACTGACTTGCTACGCTGACTGTCACATTTTACTGACGCTGGTATTTAACCTTCTAATCAGAACAGTTGAGCATTTAAAAACCCAATGAAAACATTTGCCACCTTCTGTTTGTCCTTACTCAAGCATTCATTGATCAAGAATTGAATGTACAGTCTTATTCTTATATTACATAGAAGAGTTGATATATATAAAAGAACACTGCTCCTTTAAGACCCAAATAATAGTACAAACATGCATCCAGACATTATCATATATATAACTCTTTGAACTCTTTGCTTGTGTGTCCACTAACCATGACATTCGTTGGAGCTGTTATATTACATACATAGAACCAGTACACATACCCCAGAAAGAAACAAAATATCAAAAAACCAGAATACAATACATATGTTACCAGTAATGGAGATGTTTTACAAAATTCACAGAAAAAACAATGAAGGCAAAAACAGTGTACCAGTGAGGACAAAACAGCAGCACCAGTAAGGTGAAACCCAGTAACCAGTGACAAAATATAATTAATCTGTTGGATTTGTTGAAGAGTAAACAGAAGAAGAAGGATTGACACAAATAATTCTACTTCACCTTGATGAATAATTCGATTACAACTTGCTGAATTTATAGCCCTACAACAACTAAATTTGGATTATCCAAGTTTAGTACCCCACTACCTTATTCTACACTTAGTACCCACTACCTATCCTCCTATTACAAGCATTCCCCAAAATAGAACTATACCCGCACCTATCCTGCTATTACAAACAGTAGCTACTTGACTAATTATAGAACCCACTAACACCTACATGCTCCTAGAGCTAATTTTGGAACAACTCTCAACAGAACTCTAAATATGGAAAGCTAATTTTGGATCAACTTTCAACATAATCTACAGTACCAGTGGGAGCAAAAATCAGTACCAGTACCAGTGACTCTCTGAAAGACTGCACCATTGAATCAACAAAAAAAAAAAAGTACCAGTGCCCAAACACAAATGATCAAGGGTATAATAGGAAATTAGTGAGTCAGTTGAAATGGTTTGTACCGGAAACAGCTCATAGCTCTAGAATCACATCTAGCTCTCAAATTGAAGAAGTAATTAAAAAATGTTCTTGTCCAGAAAAGCAAATGGCTATTAAACCTCATGAAACAAAATGATCATAAAATTTCCAAAAGGAATAGGACCTTTTGAAAACATAAAGATTTTTTAATAAAAATAGAGAAACAAGGATCAACCATAGAATTTGAAGGGGTACACTGTACACAGTTACACACCTAAATTTACACAGCCTTGCATTTTTTGCCTATAGGTACTTTTAGAGAGTAGATAGGAGAACGGATGTGGAGAGAGAGAGAGAGAGAGAGAGAGAGAGAGAGAGAGAGAGAGAGAGAGAGAGAGCGAACGAGAGCGGAGTCATTGAAGAAGATGAGCTCCGTTCTCTGCTCATTGGCTATGTGGCACTAATCTTAACGCGTTCTGGAGCGGTTTAGATGTCCATCAAACTAGAATTTAGTCGATGGGCATTGGAACACCCTGCTCCTCCCAGAAACCTATAAGTAGCTATAGCTTTATGATTGAAAAACAAAATATTGTATTTTTTTGTTCTTCCCAATTAAGTTTTAAGTAGCATATAATTAAGGAATAGATACAGTAAATCCGAAAGTACATACGTATTATTAAATATTAATACACCCATCACACCTTCATACAAGTAATTGAGTTGACAAAATAGTGCTGATAATATAAATGGATCACGACCACATATAGAAAGTAATTCAGACACACATGCAGAAGTAACATTATTTCCGTGCTGGAATTAATCTATCTCGACTGAGACGGTCATGCAGCACTTCTCTTCTTTACTTTCACCATTAGCCCATTTTTCATCTGAAGAATAATAGAGTACTTTGGAGCAATGACATGGCCTTCTACCACCTCAAAGTAAAAATTATAAACCAGTGCAGCCGCAGCTGCTTTCATCAGAGTATAAGCTATGTCCTTTCCCAAACAAGTCCTTGGACCAGTATTAAAAGACATAAACTTATACGACGGTTCGTATTTCAACTTCTTGTTGTCAGAAATCCACCGTTCAGGTTTAAATTCTGAGCAATCTTTTCCCCAAACCTCCTCAATCCTTGCCATTGCGTAAATTGATATAAAAATCTTTATGCCGGGATTTGCCAAGAAACCGCTCGGTAGCATATCATCCTTCAACACCGCTTTGTGCTCAAATGGAAGTGGTGGAAAGAGCCGGAGTGCTTCATTTAGTGCAGCATGCAAGTAGACTGATTTTGCAAGCTCTTCGGTATTAAATATGGCCAACCCGTCAGAGGTGAAGCTCCGAGAAAATGAATTCAATTCATTTAGGATCTTTTCCTCGACATGACGATTTTGTGTAAGCAGCCAGAGGAACCATGAGAGGCCAGCCCCACTTGTGTCACGACCTGCTACCATTAGGTTGACAGTAGTGTCTCTTAAGAACTTGTCACTGTTGCCGGTTTCGTTATCATCTATATAAGATGATAACAAATCAGGCATGTTCTCTAACCCCTTTGCTGCCTTATTCTCGGCTCTCCTTTTCTCAATTGCTTCTTCGACAAATTGATCAATCACTCTCCTTGCATCAGCTAGCTTCTTTTCTCTTCCCATATTTAGTCTTCGTAAAAGCTTCCACACAGCCACCGGCATGGCATGCCGAAATAACAAACTCTCCATGGCATCATCCATTGCTCGAGCAAAAGGTACAGTCGGTAACTCGATAGAGAGGCTCTTAGGATCGGCACCAATGACTAATTTGGTAGTCATGTCGAAAGTTAGCCGCATAAACACATCTTGCATGTCTATAGGTTGACCTTGCTTGGATGCATGGGCCAAGAATGGGAGGAGTGCCTGTTCCACTATGTCCCGGCTTGACTGTGCCACATAGGCACGGAAGCGAGAGTGGGCTAATAACATTTTTTGCTTAACACGTTGAGACCGCCATATGTCAGCATCGGAATTAAGGACGCCATCACCAAGGACATCGAATATCTCGAAAAGCTCCTTGCCTTTTGGATAGTTTTGGAAATTTGATGTGAAGATATGTTGTATGTTCAAGGGATCACATGTCCAAAAGATATTCATGCCTGTAAACCAATCACCACGGAAATAGAAGTTCCAACGGCACCTACATAGGACGTCGGTACTATACGCATGTAAATTGTGGAGATTTAATATTACTGCCGGCAACATGCCCACTAACGGCCAATTCACCGGAACATTAGGTTGTTTGTTTCTAGAGGAGGCAAAATTATGGTAGTAATAGAGGAAAAGAAGGAGGCAAGGAATGGAGAACATAAGCTCCAGAGGAGAAAGAGATGGCCAGGCCATTGTTTGCTAGGTTGAGATAGAGAGGATGTGCATTGGCTTAGATATATATATAGTAATTTCCTTTGTCTATGTGACTGTGCAACCAAATATTGTTCCAATTATTGAGGCGTCGTTTACTTGCGCGCCACAATATATCGATCTCATCTTATTATCTATACTGGACATGAAGAAACTTTCTTTAGAGTTTCATTTTTGAAATAATCCTTTAGAGTTTAATTAGATCAATTCTTGGAGGCCGGGCAAATGTCCTAACTGAACGTTATCTGTTCATCTTTGTTGCCGTTTACTAAAAGGTGATTCTTTACAAATTTCACAATGTATAAAAGAGAAACGCAATAAGTTTCTTGATTTTTAACCCTAGCCGCTTAATGCTCACCCCGCAGCTTTGAATTTGAGTGCTCACCACGCAGCTGCGTAACCCTAGTAACCCTAGCCGCCTTTTCCGCCAGGATGTCGTCGCTACAGTAATCAAACCATATACTTATCCATTATAATAATTTTTCTAATACGCATACAGGTACGGATAGTCTTGGATACGAATATGGATCATATTTTAAATGGATGTGGATACGGATCGGATATCGGACAGATACGAATACATATAGAAATATAATTCGGATACTTAAAAACAATATTAAAATTTAAATTGTTTCCTAAAAATAAAAATATAGGTATGTTGGTTTCTTTCTTGATGATTGATGAATATGTTGGTATTGTAATTTACAAGAATAGAAAAATGCCACTACAACAAAACCTGTCTTCAGCGACCGGTTCTGTCGCCGGTCGCTGAAGACCCACCAAAAAACAAAAAAACAAAAAAAAATTAAATGCATCGGACACGAACCCTTCAGCGACCTGCGCCCACAGCCTTCAACGACCGATTCGGCCCGTTCGCAAAAGGGTGCCTTCGAAAAAACCCGCGTGAGTTTTTCTTCTCTCTATGTCTCCTCCCGCGTTTTAAGTTTAGCCAAAAAAAAAAACGCCGGCCGCCCCCGACCCGCCCAATCCTTCTCTCTCTAACCCCGCCTGCCCGCTACGCGCCCATGACTTGGTAAATAATAATTAGCACAGAATATCAGTTGATTGGTTTTCCTGTACAAGTTGATTGGTTTTAATAGTAATTGCTATGAATTATTATTTCTCCTGTACAGGTTGATTGGTATACCAATAATTAGCACAGAAAATTGCTATCATATCCAAATAGGTTGAACCTGTATGGTCCACTAATCTTAATTACATGACTTGGTTTTCCTAGATCTTTGCCATTTTTGCCTAATTTAATTTTCTATTGTGACATTATCCATTTAAATTAAGGTATTATGAAACAGAAGCATACATTTTTTTGCTGGTTTTGATTTCATACCAATTACTTTATTTTATCCAGCTTACTAGTATATGATTGAACCGAGTCATTTGTTCTGAACTTCATGCAGCTGTATTCCTTGTGGGCATGTATATAGTAAACTTTTAATGGTAATTGATTTGTAAATAATAATTGATTGTTTTGATTAATTGATTGGTTAATCGGTTTTAGGAGTTGTAGAAGTTAGTTTAATATTGGAAAGAAAGAAGGAGAAGATAAAGCTCGAACTTCAAGGGAGTAATTGCTTGTAATTAGGCAAGTGTTCACTCTTTCTTAATTCTATTATTAATATAGTATTATTTTATGATCCAACTAAACTGGAACATGTAGTATGCCTTTTAGGTTTACACCCGTTCAAAATTAATCCAATAGGCCTTCTAAATTTTGGGTCATGTGGTAGTGCTGCACTAGTTGGTAGTTTTACTTTGAAACCAAGTGGGGTTTATGATCAAGTGAAGTGTAGGGAAATAGCAGCAATTAAAAATGAACATAGCCCATGAGTTGCCCTTTACCTATGTTGAGTACCAAGGGTTCAATGTTCAAATGTAGTACATCGATCAATCATCTTTATCAAAGAGTGAGTAGATCAACAATTAAGAGTGAGTGCATCAAAGTGTTCGACTTGGAAAAAGATAAGATAAAAAAGATTTTTAAAGCATTGATAGAATCTCACTCACAAGTGATTGTTGAACCTCAAACCAAACCATTGGTTACATGTGCTTGACAGCACATTACATTGATTCTGATTGGAAATTGCAAAAGCGCATTATTAGTTTCAATGAGCTTGCTCCACCTCATAGTGGCGAGGTAATTGCAGATGTCATCTTAGAGTCTCTTATAAAATGGGTATTCAAGACAAAATTGGGGCAATCACTCTAGATAATGCATTCAATAATGATAGGGTTGATGCCATGTAGAGATCTAATTTTCAAGAGAGGGGCAAGTTACATCATCTGGATGTGCAAGATGGTCTTCGTAAAATCGATTATTGTATTTCGAAAATTAAAGGAGTGAAATACCTCAAAAAGACCAACGTTTGTCCTTTAAAATTTGGTGAAGTAGCAAAAGGTTTAGACATCCAAAATAGTCGATCGTTATGTAACAATGTCAAAACTAGGTGGAACTCAAACACATCGCATGCTTGAATTGGCTATTTATTACAAATTCACATTTCACCAACTTGACATGAGAGACAATTACTTTGTTTGGTTGCCCACGGATGATGAATGGGTAAGAGCCGAAAAAGTGTGCAAGTTGCTTGAAGCGTTTTTGGATGCCACTAACTTATTCTCTAGGTCATTGTACCCAACCACAAATTTGTTTCTTGTGGAAATTTTTAAGGTAAAAAAGGTGATAAGTGAGGCACATACATCAAATGATCCATTAATTCTTGAGGCTTATGAGTGCACCTATGTATGCAAAGTTTGAGAAGTTTTGGGGAGAAGTTGGGTTGCTTATGTCAATTGCATCTATTCAAGATCCACAGTTTAAATTGGTCTCGGTTGAATTCAGTTTTACAAGGTTGTATCCAAATCCGGATGATGTTGTTACTCAAAAAGAAAAGGTAATCACTAAATTTTAAAGTTTTGTTTGAAAAGTATTCAAATGAGCAAATGGTGGCTAAGGCTAAGGCTACCGCTAAGGTTGTCACAAGCACCTCAATTTCGGCAAGCACCAATAGACTAGGGGGGTAGAAAAGCCACCCAAATCTGACCTTGAGGTCTATTTGGAAGAACACAATTATTTGGTAGAAGATGAGACTTCTTTTGATGTTTTGAAGTGGTGGAATCAAAATTCCAGCAAGTATAATATTCTAAGCAAGTTGGCACGTGATGTGCTTTTCATTCTCATCACGACTGTGGCTTCGGAATTGGCTTTAGTGCCCGAGGTCATATATTAGACCACTATCGAAGTTCTCTCTCCAAAAATATGGTGGAGATCAATTCTCGTTTATGGAAGTGATTGGATAAAGGCTACCGCAAAAACCACATTCAAACATTACAAGTAAGAGTTCAGTTTCAAATTTGTATTCATTTAAAGCTTTATACTCACTTTTTACTAATACTTCTATTTTTATTTTCAGCAATCTGCTATAGAGGATGAGAATTTGGATATTCCAATCCCAAACGAGCAATGATTAATCCAAAACAGTTTGAAATTCCAATATGAAGTAGATTTTTATGAAGTAGCATCAGTTTATGTGCACATCAAATCTGAGTGGTCACATCAGTTTATGTGCACATTAATTTGTTTAGTACAGAGAAATACTTAGTTGGGTCACATCAGTTTATTTAATGGAGTGGTTAGTAGTTGAATAAATATATGGTTTTCATCTCTGAAATGAACAAGCAACTTACAGTTAACATTTTTGCTCTTAGGTGCATGGTATGTCAATCTCCAAACAGTGTGTGTAGTGCGTTCTTTGTCTTGTTCTTGCCCCCACGAGATCAAATTAATTGGACGGTGATGGCTTGATGGGACGGGAAAAATATATGATCCAACGGTTGTCATATCATGCATGCTGAATAGCGAACCCCATCCAACACCAGATATAAAAATAAAAAAAAATCTCCGGAATCCGGATAGTCCCACGAGGATAATGTAAATAATAGAGGGACATTTATATATATTGTACAAAGTTTTTTGTTCAGTGATCCCAATTGAAACTTTCTTTGTTTTCAGTAACAAATTTGTTGGTTTCATTTTACAGCCTCACACCATTATTTATTGTATCTCCGCTCACATTGAGACTTAATTATAAAATAAATGAAAAGGTTAAAAATGATTTTATCAACTATTACTAACGCATAATGCACGGCCCAAGTATTTTCTTTTATAAAATAAATGCTTCTTATTGATTTATGGGCCCGTGGCCTGTTTGGCTTAGACAGGCCATAAGGCCCAAAATCACTTGGCATCTCTCCATTTCTTTGATTGGGATCTCCGCGCGCAATACGTCTGAGTCTATATCATTAGGGTCAGAATAATATTGGTTTCTCATTTTTATAGCAATTGGTTGTTTACCTGATTTTTTTTTTAATATCCTCAACTAAATAAATAACTACAAAAATGTCCTCAATTTTTTTTAAAATGCCCCAACCACCAGGACTCTTGACGGTTCTATTCCGAAGTGAACCGGTAGGAATGATTTTTTTAATATCCTCAACTAAATAAATAATTACACAAATGCCCTCATTTTTTTATTATAAATACCCAACCGCCATAATTCTTGGCAGTTTTGTACTTTAAAAAAAAAAATTCAAATGAAAGCACTAAACTAAATCTCAGCAATTGTCTTTTTTTTTTATTATAGCATATCATAGATCTTAATACCAAAACATTAAACTAAATTTCAAAATGAAAACATTTACATGAATAACATTTGAACTAAAAAAATGAAGATATAACAAAAAAAAAAACTCTAGATATGATAATTCACACATTTACATAAACTCTGTCTAAGAAAAAGTAGTACAAAATAGATAACTTGATAAAAGAGTACAAAATCGAAACTTAGAAAGAATTAGTCGAAAACTTCAACTCAAGTTTGAGGCACTTCTCTTTATTTTTTGGGCTGAAAAATATGGTTATCCGTTTTACAGAGTATCTTTTTTCCTTGCCTTGTAAAGTTTAGAAATAGGTCCTCTTAAAATATAGCTAATATCCTTATACAACATTATTGGATCTTTTCTACTGAGATTTAAGTAAATTGGAAATGTGGATAAAATCTTCACTCCTTTTTCGAATTTTAAGAAAGGAATGATGACTTGGTTTATATGGATTCTCTTTGATGCCATTTTATTAAAGAATTTTAAGAAAGGAATGATGTTTTCAAGACTAAACAGAAGACATATGAGAATGATACTTCTTCGAGCGATCCTAATTTAGCTTATATTCAAGATAATTATGTGTGTTTAGGAGTTTATTTTGGAGTTTTATTTCAAAATGAGATTTCAAGTCAAGGGGAGGATTGTTGTGTGTATCTCTCATCTCATCATATATTTTCATCAGGTTTAATTTAGCAGGATGTCAGGAATAGTAGGCTATGTTTGGCATGCTATATTAAGGAGGAATAATTTAGTATTTAATATAGGATAGTTTAGGAGGTATTATTTAGAGAAAAGGTTTCTATACCCCATCATGTTTACCCGGTTTTTACCCAACCTGATCCGTTCGATAATCAAACGGGTTTTAACTGTCCGCACGGTCCCCACTCAAACTTTACTTATTTATTTATTTTATTTTTTGGAGGAAATCAATGGATGTCAAAGGAAACTTTACTTATTTCAAAACATTCTTCATTTACGATTTGATTTCTCATCCCTATTTCCTCCGTTCTCAGATTTAACAATTGGTAAACTGCTAATTTTCAATCTCTCTCTTCTCTCATATGTTTTCAGATCTGGCAATCTCTCTCCGTCGTGCTCTCTCCGATCAATCAAGTAGTCTCCAGCTTTTGATTGATATTATCATAACCTTCGTCTCAGATCTAGCAGCGACTGCGACACGTGACGCCAGCGACGGCAGCGACGCGCGATGCCAACGACGGCAGCGACGCGCGAGCGACGGCGAAGAAAAAGAAAGTTACCTATCGACGGCAGCAACGGCGACGAAGTACTGGACCACTTGGATGACAAAGAATACAGCGGTGGTGTCACGCTACAGCTTTGTCCCTATCAGAGCCGGTTTAATTTTGAAATATTTCAATAATATTTTACAGGATTCATACAATATTTTTAGAAGATGTACGAGTTATTTTACAGGATTCATACAATAGTTTTATAAGTTGTATGAGTTATTTTACAGGATTCATACAATAGTTTTATAAGTTGTATGAGTTATTTTACAGGATTCATACAATAGTTTTATAAGCTGTATCAATAATATTTTAATGTTTGATTTTTGTCTATTGCAGATTCTGATGCATCAGTATGATGAAAAAGCAGCATTACAGGTCCTTCCGCAGTTGTTTGGGCCTCAATTTGAGAGCATCAAATGGCTGTTCATTACAATTTGCAAGAAAAATCATTTGGTGCTCTTTGCAGTGGATGTTTCTAATGTGGAGATGCATTATTACACCTCTTCTGATAATGTTGAATACATGCAATACCACTAGCATACCATGAAATGGGTTAAAGATTTTCTTTGCTGGAGGACTTGTGAGTGTTTTCCTTCAAAATTATCTATGCAACCTTTTACATTATTTTTCAACTATTTTTTCATTATTCTGCCAATGATTTATAGGAGTAGGTGTTGAAATGCACTAAACTATTACATAATATACTTAACAGTTTTGTATGATATATGAGTTAGTTTACATGATTCATACCATAGTTTACAAGATGTATGAGTTATTTTACAGGATTCATATAATAGTTTTATAAGATGTATGAGTTATTTTACAGGATTCATGCCATACTTGAAGTTATTATACATTAAAGATGTTGATATCATTTTTTTCTTTCAGCTAACGCTTCTTGGAAAGATCTTGGCAGTATTCATCAGAACTGTCCAAAGTAGGCACCAAAATCGATAGATTGTGCTATTTTTTTGCTGCGCTATGTGTACAATCTGATCATTGAGATGCCTATGAACTTTACACAGGTAATTTTATGATGTATATATTTTACTTTCAATATCCGTAGGCTTCCATTTCACCAACAGTAACATTACATATTGTATAAAGAGGGTAGTCTATACCCCTGATAACTGATATTACATATTCATTATTCATCATCAAATTCATAGTATTTTACATACTTTATAAGTAATTTCACAGTATTGACATACAATTTTACAGTACTAACAGAGTTCTTTGACAGTATTGTTTAATTCATCATTCATCATTAATTTCACAGTATTTTACATACTTCATAAGTAATTTCACAGTATTGACATACAATTTTACAGTATTCACAATGTTGCTTTGCAGTATTTGTTTCATTCATCATTCATCATTAATTTCAGTATTTTACATACTTCATAAGTAATTTCACAGTATTGACATACAATTTTACAGCATTCACATTGTTGTTTTGCAGTATTTGTTTCATTCATCATTCATCATTAATTTCAGTATTTTACATACTTCATAAGTAATTTCACAGTATTGACATACTATTTTGCAGTATTCACAGTGTTATTTTGTAGTATTTGTTTCATTCATCATTCATCATTAATTTCAGTATTTTACATACTTCATAAGTAATTTTACAGTATTGACATATAATTTTATAGTATTCACAAAGTTGTTTTACAGTATTTGTTTCATTCATCATTAATTTCACAGTATTTTACATACATCATAAGTAATTTCACAGTTCTGGCTAATTGTGCTAACCTATGCGCCCTATCATTTTCCTCTCTACTGATGTGCATAAATCTAAATCCCTTACAAATCTTTTTTTTTGTAGGATGACATTTCTAAAGAATGTGTCGTTCTAGCAATGAAGCTCCTCACATATCCAAATAATTTGCATCAGCGGTGTATGAAGTAACCATCCAAATATTGCAATGATTGAACATTTTTTTCTCTATGTTTTAATGTTAGATACAGTTAATGTTTGATACAGCTGAAAATATTTGTGAATAGTGAAATGGTAAATGATACAGTTGATGGTGAAATGGTGAAATGAAATGGTTAAATGGTACAGTTGATTTTAATGAACTTTTGTGTTGAAATGGTGCAGTTTATGTTGTGGTGAAATGGTACAGTATATGATTTTTTTGTGACTGGTGTCATTTTATAGTTTGTATATGATGTTTTTATAGTTTCATGTATCAAATTTACAGTATTGAAATTTTGTAGTTAACATATGTTACATTTATAGTTTGCATCTGCTAAATTTATAATATTGAAATCTTATTTTACATGATATATATCCATATATAAATATTAATAATGGAAGAAAAAATGATGAATTTAAAAAAAAATTAAAAAAAAATTCAAATTTTAATTTCAAATTTTTTTTTTAATTTTGATGCAAAAAAATTATTTTTGCATAATTTTAAGTGTAATTTGTAAATAACAACAAGTTTTAGAAGTGTGTTTTTCAAATCTCTATAAGCTTGAAGTACAGCCGTACAAGTATTGGAAATGGTTTGTGTTAAGTCTTCTAGAAGCTGAAAGTACAGTTAGAAGTACAGATACTTTTCTAGTTCCTAACAGTTTTTAACTAACTTGGGTAAAAACTGGGTTGTTAGAATTTTTAACTAGGTATTATGCATGATTTGTTGTTGAAATTACAGTATTTATTATAGTATTTTACAGTATTCGCGCAAGTCAAATGACAGTTTTTTTTGGTATAAAGTGGGTACAAATCTTTGGGTACAATTAGTCGGACCTATTATTTATAGGTTTCTCTTTTTGGAGATTTATGTTGTTATATATATATATATATATATATATATATATATATATCATTTGTACTTTATGTAATTATGAAGATAAGAATACAATTAAGTTTCTTTATAAAACTAAGGTGGGCCCCAGGGATGCTCCCCTTGGAAATACTCCAGACAGGGGCCAAGTTTGAAAGTTTTTCCATGCGCGCTTTTTCCAAGAGCAATCTCATGAAAAAAGTCAGAATCAGGTATTTCCAACAGTGCCCATGGAAATACTGACCATTTCCAACGAGGCTTTTTGCTACGGTAGTTTTTCCAAAGGAGACGCTTGGAAATGGCAATTTTAGGGCTTTTTCCAAGGGTAAGCCCATGTAAAAAGCCATTTTCCTTCACATGAAAAATGAGAAAATTCTAGTAGTGTAATCAACTGCTCTCTAACAGGACCGATTTTGCTTCTCCCACTATCAATCACAAAATTCTTTAACACTTCTAAATTGGAGAGCTCTAGGGATGTAAACAGAGCGAATTCAGAGCGGATAATACTAATATCAAATCCATCTCTCCTGTTCAATGAGCAAATACAAATATGAATATGGATAATGAAACGGATACGGATACAGAACATATTCGAATAACTGTCGGATAATTGAGCTATATAAACTATAACATACAAATACTAATTAACAAAATTCAAATATGAAAATGAATGAATATTTAAGTTAGTTTATCTAAATTTATAATTTAAATCTCTGGAAAAACCAAATCAAAATTAAAGACATGATTTGATACCCGAATAGATCTTGAAATGGAGAGATTTTTTTTTTTTGAAATGCTTGGTAGAGACTAAATGGAGAGAATTATTAAGAGAAATTTATAATAATAATGAAAAAAAAACTGTTTCCGGATGGTCCGGATGTGGTGTTAGTTCAAAACCTTAGGCTTTAGAGGATTTAAATGTTGAAGTGAGCGGAGAGGAGAAAGAGAATGGGTTTTGGGGTGGTAAACATGTTCCGGATAGAATTAGATATTCAATCCGTTTACGCATTATTAAAATTATTTGTTTCCGAATGACTAGTTACGTTAATTTGGTTTATATTTAAAAAAAGATTAAATTACTTGATTCATTTTATGTCAATTTTACACTTCGTTTTACAGATTAAGTATAGAGTAAATTAATCCGTCTAAATAAGTAAAATATTAAAAAATAAAACATATTCATTACAATAAATCCTAAAAAAAAAAAGCAAGTGTGAAATAAATTAATCAGTCTAAATAATAATTTAACTTATTTCATCTTATTTCTCCCTCCTCAATTATCTCACAATCATACACGTGCATAATACGTTGTACGTACAAGCTATTAATTAGGACTGAAGTACAAATTACAAGATAGATCCGCCACCTGCAAGCCAAGTGTTCAATCCTATCCAATTAGTTATGAGTACAGTGGTAGTACAATTGACCTCTGGAAAAATCAAGGTTGTCCAAATTTCCCGCAATTTTTATATGGGACCGACTAACTATCCCCTAGCTCCTATCTCCCGACTCATGTCCCCCATTCATCTTCCGGTCAATAATTGCCATTGTTGACCACTAATTAGGAGGGGACCACAAATTTCAGCACTAAAAGACAAAATAAAACGCGTCATTATCGCGGCAAGTGCAAGTTTTCATATATAATACATCAAGTATTCATATCTAAGATATCAAGTATTTAAAAAAAAATGGACACATCATTCACCCATCTTTTACACGTTTTTAGAGGTGATTTTTTTTCCCGTTCACTCTAACTAATATTTCTGACAATCTGTGAGGAATTTTGCAAATCTAAAATCTCGAATGTCTTCTACACAATTTTATCTTTCAAATGAGATCCATGATGACATACTTTCGAGTTGTCCGTTGCACAAGTATTCATACCTCATCGAGCAAGTATTCATATCTCATCAGTATTTCACAAATAAAAAACTGGACACATCATTCACTCATTTTTTACCGTTTGAAATTTCATTACCACTCATTTTCCGAAATACTTGATATCTTAGGTATGAATACTTGTTCGACGAGGTATAAATATTTGCTCGACGTGGTATGAATACTTGCACGACGAGATATAAATAATTTTACGAGGTATGAATATTTGCATGACGGATAACTCAAAAATACTTTATCATGAATCTCATTTGAAAGAGAAAATTGCGTAGAAGACGTTTGTGATTTTAGATTCGCAAAATTCTTCACCGATTGGCAGAAATTTTGGTTAGAGTGAACGGAGAAAAAAAAATCACCTCTAAAAACGTGTAAAAGATGGGTGAGTGATGTGTCCAGTTTTTTTTTTAAATACTTGATATCTTAGATATAAATACTTAGTGTATTATATATGAATACTTGTGCGCATCAGTTGTAAAAATTTTCAAATATAAGCGGTCCCCCACGTAATTAATGATTGATACGCGTTTTCTTTTAACTTTTTGTGCTTGAAGTTGTGGTCCCTTAGATAATTAATGATTGGAGGTGAATGGGGGATAGGAGCTAGGAGAAAAAAATCTTTATTCTTTTTATATATAAGAAAATAAATAAATAAAATATTAAAAATAAAAAATGTATCAAAGTAATTTGAAAAATAGAAAGGCAGGCAGGCGCCATGACCAGTTGGGCTTAAACAGGCCGTAAGCCCCAAAGTGCTATCTTATTAATTTTTATCTGATGAAAGTGGGATAGTTTTTAATTTTTAGAAGCAAACGAAATCTGGTAAATACCATAGGGAAGCTCATATCATGCCGAGATTTTTATTAATATCCAAAAATTAATTACAAATTAATAAATATACCCACTAATTTTTTCGGTACTGGCTATTTAATGGCCGGTACTAATTTTTTTTTTTATAGAAACACTATGAATAGCAAGATGCTAAAATCTAACACTAAAAATTGGAATTTTTTTTAAATATTTGTTAGATTATTTATATATATATAATTAGCATATTTATACTAAAATACGCTAAATTCTTGAAATTATGTTCAATTATGCTGAATTACACAAAATTACGCTAAATTATGCTAAATTATATTAAATTATGCAAAAATACGGTAAATTATGCTAAATTACATATGAATAAGGATGATCTTCACTGAGAAGACGAAAAACAACGACGAAATTTCAAACGGTCATAAAACGGCGCTCGAGTGTCCGATTTCAGCAAATGACCACTTTTCGGAAAGTTTGCGAAAATACGCATGCGTCAGTGACTACTTTGTTGATTTTCAAAATTCATAATTGTCAAAATATAAAGAGAAGAGCCTCAAAAGTTGAGTTAAAGTTTTTCATTAAGATTTTAATTTCTATTATTTGATCTAAGTAGCTCTGTAAATTGGTTATATAATGAACTTGTAGAATACCAATTTTTACTATTTTTGGATTTTTTTTTAATTTTTTTATGATTTATGAAAGATGGCACAAAATCGGCAAAATTTAGCGTAATTTGCATAATTTATCGTAATTTAGCGTAATTTAACATAATTATTGTAATTTAGCGTAATTTTGTATAATCTTAGCGTAACTTAACATAATTTCAAGTACTTTAGCTTTTTTAGTATAAATATTCTAATTATATATCAAAAAAATATTTTAAAAAAAATTTAAATTTTTAGTGTTAGATTTCAATATCTTGTTATTCATACTGTCTTTAAAAAAAAAATATTAGTGCCGGCTATTTAATGGCCGGTACCAAAAAAAATTAAAACTAGTTATTTTCTAGCCAGTATAGATATTTTTATAAATTCCCAATGGTATATTTATTAATTTGTAATTAACTTTGATCATTAATAAAAGTGTCGGCTCGTCATGTGTGCTTTGTACGTACCTCACATGAGCCCCACATTTCTATTCAACAATCTCCTTAAATAAATCATCTCCTTTTCTCTGTGGTCCCTTCTGTGTATTCATTCATGGAATGGGTCAGAAATTGTGGGAACACTGACTGTCACATTTTACTGACTCTGGTATTTAACCTTCTAATCAGAACAGTTAAGCATTTAAAAACCCAATGAAAACATTTGCCACCTTCTGTTTGTCCTTACTCAAGAGGAACAACAAGTAGGCATTCATTGATCAAGAATTGAAAGTACAGTCTTATTCTTATATTACATAGAGGAGTTGATATATATATAAGAACACAACTCCTTTAAGCCCCAAATAACAGTACAAACATGCATCCAGACATTATCATATATATAACTCTTTAAACTCTTTGCTTTTGCATCCACTAACCATGACTGTCTCTTGGAGTTCAGCACAGCCTAATAGCTATTGAAAAAATAACATAATCTTACAATTACTAAAAAAGAAAAACTGCCAACTAAAACCCAGAAAAAAAACCAGCACATTCGTTGCAGCTGTTATATTACATACATATATAGAACCAGTACACATACCCCAGAAAGAAACAAAATATCAAAAAACCAGAATACAACACATATGTTACCAGTAATGGAGATGTTTTACAAAATTCACAGAAAAAACAATGAAGGAAGAAACAGTGTACCAGTGACGACAAAACAGCAGCACCAGTAAGGTGAAACCCAGTAACCAGTGACAAAATATAATTAATATATTGACAGTACCAGTGGGATCAAAAGTCAGTACCAGTACCAGTGACTCTCTTAAAGACTGCACCATTGAATGAACAAAAAAAAAGTACCAGTGCCCAAACACAAATGATCAAGGGTATAATAGGAAACTAGTGAGTCAGTTGAAATGGTTGGTACCGGTAACAGCTCATAGCTCTAGAAATCTAGAATCGCATCTAGCTCTCAAATTGAAGAAGTAATTAAAACAAGTTCTTGTCGAAAAAAGCAAATGGTTATTAAATCTCATGAAACAAAATGGTCATAAAATTTCCAAAAGGAACAGGACCTTTTGAAAACATAAAGAATTTTTTAATAAAAATAGAAAAACAAGGATCAACCAAAGAATTTGAAGGGGTACACACCTCAATTTACACAGCCTTGCATTTTTAGCATAGAAGAAAAAATTGGAATCGGGATCGGTCTTTTGACCGTGGAATCGGAATCGGGTGAATCGGTCGGAATCGGCCGAATCGGATCGAAAAATCGGACTTTTTTTGCCATAAGCTTATTTAATACTAAAAAAATAGGAAAAATTGATAAAAAAAATAATTTGTCAACAATTTATGTTTTGACAAATGATTACAATCAAATAATCCACTAATATAATATAATACAAGCATTACTACTAAATACACACTCTTTAATATAATACAAATTACAATTGTTATATATAAATGAGTTATGTTTTCTAACAACAAAGGTTGTATGGTGTGGTGGTAATTGGCTTTGGTTGCTTAGCTAGAGGTCATTGGTTTGATTCACGCATAGCTAAACAAATTTCGGAGTTTGTTTAATTCACGTTTCGGTGGAATCGGTCCATTTCGGCCGAATTTTGGCAAGAATTGGACCAGAACGTCCGAAATTGGATGAAATCTACAAATCTGATCGGTACCGTCCAATTCCGCTCTGGAACGGCCAATTTTTCCGTCTATGATTTTTAGCCTATAGATATTTTTAGACATTAGATAGGAGAACGGATGTGGAGAGAGAGAGAGAGAGAGAGCGAACGAGAGCAGAGTCATTGAAGAAGATGAGCTCCGTTCTCTGCTGAGTGGCTATGTGGCACGAATTTTAACGCATTCTGGAGCAGTTTAGATGTCCATCAAACTAGAATTTAGTCGATGGGCATCGGAACACCCTGCTCCCACAAACCTATAAGTAGCTATAGCTTTATCATTGAAGCACAAAATATTGTATTTTTTTGTTCTTCCCAATTAAGTTTTAAGTAGCATATAATTAAGGAATAGATACAGTAAATCCGAAAGTACATACGTATTATTAAATATTAATACACCCATGCACACCTTCATACAAGTAATTGAGTTGACAAAATAGTGCTGATAATATAAATGGATCACGACCACATATAGAAAGTAATTCAGACACACATGCAGAAGTAACATTATTTCCGTGCTGGAATTAATCTATCTCGACTTAGACGATCATGCAGCACTTCTCTTCTTTACTTTCACCATTAGCCCATTTTTCATCTGAAGAATAATAGCGTGCTTTGGAGCAATGACATGGCCTTCTACCACCTCAAAGTAAAAATTATAAACCAGTGCAGCCGCAGCTGCTTTCATCAGAGTATAAGCTATGTCCTTTCCCAAACAAGTCCTTGGACCAGTATTAAAAGACATAAACTTATACGACGGTTCGTATTTCAACTTGTTGTTGTCAGAAATCCACCGTTCAGGTTTGAATTCTGAGCAATCTTTCCCCCAAACCTCCTCTATCCTTGCCATTGCGTAAATTGATATAAAAATCTTTATGCCGGGATTTGCCAAGAAACCGCTCGGTAGCATATCATCCTTCAACACCGCTTTGTGCTCAAATGGAAGTGGTGGAAAGAGCCGGAGTGCTTCATTTAGTGAAGCATGCAAGTAGACTGATTTTGCAAGCTCTTCGGTATTAAATATGGCCAACCCGTCAGAGGTGAAGCTCCGAGAAAATGAATTCAATTCATTTAGGATCTTTTCCTCGACATGACGATTTTGTGTAAGCAGCCAGAGGAACCATGAGAGGCCAGCCCCACTTGTGTCACGACCTGCTACCATTAGGTTGACAGTAGTGTCTCTTAAGAACTTGTCACTGTTGCCGGTTTCGTTATCATCTATATAAGATGATAACAAATCAGGCATGTTCTCTAACCCCTTTGCTGCCTTATTCTCGGCTCTCCTTTTCTCAATTGCTTCTTCGACAAATTGATCAATCACTCTCCTTGCATCAGCTAGCTTCTTTTCTCTTCCCATATTTAGTCTTCGTAAAAGCTTCCACACAGCCACCGGCATGGCATGCCGAAATAACAAACTCTCCATGGCATCATCCATTGCTCGAGCAAAAGGTACAGTCGGTAACTCGATAGAGAGGCTCTTAGGATCGGCACCAATGACTAATTTGGTAGTCATGTCGAAAGTTAGCCGCATAAACACATCTTGCATGTCTATAGGTTGACCTTGCTTGGATGCATGGGCCAAGAGTGGGAGGAGTGCCTGTTCGACTATGTCCCGGCTTGACTGCGCCACATAGGCACGGAAGCGAGAGTGGGATAATAACATTTTTTGCTTAACACGTTGAGACCGCCATATGTCAGCATCGGAATTAAGGACGCCATCACCAAGGACATCGAATATCTCCAAAAGCTCCTTGCCTTTTGGATAGTTTTGGAAATTTGATGTGAAGATATGTTGTATGTTCAAGGGATCACATGTCCAAAAGATATTCATGCCTGTAAACCATCCACCACGCAAATAGAAGTTGCAACGGCACCTACGTAGGACGTCGGTGCTATATGCATGTAAATTGTGGAGATTTAATATTACTGCCGGCATCATGCCCACCAACGGCCAATACACCGGAACATTAGGTTGTTTGTTTCTAGAGGAGACAAAGTTATGGTAGTAATAGAGGAAAAGAAGGAGGCAAGGAATGGAGAACATAAGCTCCAGAGGAGAAAGAGATGGCCAGGCCATTGTTTGCTAGGTTGAGATAGAGAAGATGTGCACTGGCTTAGATATATATAGTAATTTCCTTTGTCTATGTGACTGTGCAGTCAAATATTGTTCCAATTATTGAGGCGTCGTTGACTTGCGCGCCACAATATATCGATCCCATCTTATTATCTATACTGGACATGAAGAAACTTTCTTTAGAGTTTAATTTTTGAAATAATTATTTATAGAGTTTAATTAGATCAATTCATGGAGGCTGGGTAAATGTCCTAACTGAACGTTATCTGTTCATCTTTGTTGCCGTTTACTAAAAGGTGATTCTTTACAAATTTCACAATGTATAAAAGAGAAACGCAATAAGTTTCTTGATTTTTAACCCTAACTGAACGTTAAATGTCCTAACTGAACGTTATCTGCTCACCCCGCAGCTTTGAACTTGAGTGCTCACCATGCAGCTGTCTAACCCTAGCCGCCGTTGAAGGGGAAGGCTCCGTTTAGAGAGGAGCCTTGTCCGCCGGGATGTCGCCGCTATAGTAATCAAACCATATACTTATCCGTTATAATTTTTCGGATACGCATACAGATACGGATTGTCTTGGATACGAATATGGGTCATATTTTAAACGGATACTGATATGGATCGGATATCGGACGGATACGAATACAGATACAAATATAAATCGGATACTTAAAAACAACATTAAAATTTAAATTATTTCCTAAAAATAAAAATATAGGTATGTTGGTTTCTTCCTTGATGATTGATGAATATGTTGGTATTGTAATTTACAAGAATAGCAAAATGCATTGACATTATTAAATATCTTTGTGGTACGTCAATCTTCAAACAGTGTGTGTGCACGTCTTTGTCTTGTTCTGGCCCCGTCCAATTAATGGTTGTAGAATGTCTTCACCTACAGAATCCCATGCTGCAACTGATGATGTCGACGACCCGGTTGAACTTAAAGAAGGTGAAGGTAGCGAGAGTGCTGACTTAAGTAACGAATGAAGAGATACGGTCGATGCCACAATTGAAGATGATGAAATTAATCATGATGGCGCTTCCAATCACAAAAGGAAACGAACTTCCGATGTTTGGCAGTATTTTGCAGATGTACAAGTAAAGAAGAAAGGAAAGATGGTGTCAAAGGTAGAGTGCATCTATTGCCAAAAGAAGTATGAAGCTGTACGGGGCGGGCCCACAACAACTCTTTTGCGACACAAGGAAAAGTACGGTTCCATTAAGAAGTCAATAGGTAAAACTCAAGGTTCTCTAAATTTTGAATCATGTGATAGTGCTGCACTAGTTGGTAGTTTAACTTTGAACCCAAGTGGGGTTTATGATCAAGTGAAGTGTAGGGAAATAGCTACAAAAATGATCATATAGCCCATGAGTTGCCTTTTACCCATGAGTTTGATTATAATTTTTTTGATGTATATCTGTTCGGTGAAAAAAATTGATAAAGATAAACTTATTTGAAAATGTTTATCTTTTCTTTATGAGAAAAAAAGCTTATTTAAATATAATTTCACAACCACGTCAACAACCCTTTTTTTTAATTGAACTCATGAACTAAAAAAATTTGTAGAACCATTAAAAAAATAATTTAAATTTCTCCCTAACATGTATATATCCACAGCCCAAGTTTCATAATAAATGCTACTAAGGTTTGTTGATTAGCTATATATATATGTAAAATGTGTGGCTAGAACAGAAAGGATGGCCGCCAAATTAAACCACATAAATATCTTATTATTAAAATTCAATTTATTGATTAAGGGACTTTATTATGATTATAGCTCGACACTACAAGTCTATAAAAATATTAGAGAAATGCTTTCCGTATATATTGGGACTGGGAGCTCCCTATATATCTCTCTCTCTCTCTCAATGAAATCTAAAAACATCATTTGTCACCAAAATTCTCCAAACCGGCCAAATTGCCCACCTTTAAATATCTTCGATTCGTTGCTCTTTTTCTTATTGTAATAAATTAAAGATCAGCTATCTTTGCTATCGTTGTAACCATGATATATATATATATATAGAGGGACATGTCACTAGTATATCTTTTGTGATGCTAAAAGTGTCTTTTGTTTTTTAAAAAGAAAAAATAATTTTGTTGGGTGCGTACCGAAATTTATGTTTATTAATTGCTTGCTAGGGACAGCAAATATCTTTGGTTTTATTGATTATCCAATTACACCTTTTTTTTATAGCTGATAGCATCTATTTCTTTTAAATTCCTCCATTTTCTCATTTTGATAAAAGGCAACTCATGATTTGTAATTAGTAATTGTGTTTTTATTTGAATCATAAGTTTTATGTGAAGGAAATAATATGTGGTAGCAAACTGTATTTTGAACAATGAATAAACTGGAATAAAATAAACAGATTTTCCTATTCCTCTTGTTTCTCTTCTTAAATGCTCTCTGGTTATAGATTATAATATATATAGACAATAAATCAAATTCTTCCTTTTCACCTCAGAAAGTACAAATTATGAAGCTTTATCATTTAAAATATAAACTTTTAAACTAAAACATGCTAAATAGATTTTGGAACTAAAGCATGAATTGTGAAACTCACAATTGTCTTTGCTAATGCAATTTTGTGTCTTGTTCACATGCTAAAGAAATAGATGTTGCCATAAGAAATTTTCCCTGTAAAAGTAAAAGTAAAACAAGCTCAATAATTTTTTTTCCAAAAATTGAAATACACCTTCAATTATTAATTGGGCAACATCATGCCCAGTTCCCTCAGAATTTAAAATTCAAAAATTGAGTTAAATAATTATATGTCCATCAGCTCATACCCATCCAATCAGGCTATCAAGCAGGGTTCACATTCAATTTGTAACATGTGCTTCTTGCATAAAGTCAATGGTATGGAAAATTGGAGATCCACAATAATCTATTATATGATGTGTGAATTCCCAACTCAGCATTAATTTTTGGTAAATAAAAAGTTTGTAAATAACACATATCAATTTATCTTTTCATCATTATTGGAACTAAGTCTGAAAATATATTATACCCCTGAAAATAATATCGTGCTCGATTAATTATCCTTCCAATATTGTTTTGAAATGTGTTTCATCTGGACCTTAGTTAAGTTTAAATTGGGAAATTGAATAGCACTAAGGCTTAATAATTAGTTGCACGTACAATTGAAATTAAGCTCCCTTGGGACTTATTTGAGTCTGTCAATTTGGCAGGAATGAAATATTATATTGTGCGTGTTAAGTTACCAAATGCAGGGTATATATATATATATATATGTACAGACCTATAGTTTTCGTTTTATTTATTGCACTAGAGATTAAATTTAATTTAGCTGAATTGTGGGGGCAAAGTTAGTTTGAAGAAAAGAAACTTGGTTGTATGAACTAGTGATTCGTAATTGCACAGCCAAGGATTTGTTTTGTTTTCTAATTGATTCTAATATATTAGCAGATAAAATGGGGTAAAAATTGGGGACTACCTGGATAATTAGTGGAAGCAGAAGTCTGAATATTGTCTGATACATCCTTACATATGTTGACTGACCTAAGGCTTCCGTAATTTTAATATTTAAACATGGTAAACAAAAAAAAAAAAGGCCTGATAATCTCAAAAAAAAAGGGCCTGACCTAAGGCTTTTCTTTTATAAAATAAATGCTTCCTATTAATTTGAAGGGCCGTGACCAGTTGGGCTTAAACAGGCCGTAAGCCCCAAAGTGCTATCTACTTAATTTTTATCTGGTGAAAGTGGGATGGCTTTTAATTTTTGGAAGCAAACGAAATCTGGTAAATACCATGGGGAAGCTCATCATGTGTGCTTTGTACGTACCTCACATGCATGAGCCCCACATTTCTATTCAACAATCTCCTTAAATAAATCATCTCCTTTTCTCTGTGGCCCCTTCTGTGTATTCATTCATGGAATGGGTCAGAAATTGTGGGAACACTGACTTGCTACGCTGACTGTCACATTTTACTGACGCTGGTATTTAACCTTCTAATCAGAACAGTTGAGCATTTAAAAACCCAATGAAAACATTTGCCACCTTCTGTTTGTCCTTACTCAAGAGGAACAAACAGTAGGCATTCATTGATCAAGAATTGAATGTACAGTCTTATTCTTATATTACATAGAAGAGTTGATATATATAAAAGAACACTGCTCCTTTAAGACCCAAATAATAGTACAAACATGCATCCAGACATTATCATATATATAACTCTTTGAACTCTTTGCTTGTGTGTCCACTAACCATGACATTCGTTGGAGCTGTTATATTACATACATAGAACCAGTACACATACCCCAGAAAGAAACAAAATATCAAAAAACCAGAATACAATACATATGTTACCAGTAATGGAGATGTTTTACAAAATTCACAGAAAAAACAATGAAGGCAAAAACAGTGTACCAGTGAGGACAAAACAGCAGCACCAGTAAGGTGAAACCCAGTAACCAGTGACAAAATATAATTAATCTGTTGGATTTGTTGAAGAGTAAACAGAAGAAGAAGGATCGACACAAATAATTCTACTTCACCTTGATGAATAATTCGATTACAACTTGCTGAATTTATAGCCCTACAACAACTAAATTTGGATTATCCAAGTTTAGTACCCCACTACCTTATTCTACACTTAGTACCCACTACCTATCCTCCTATTACAAGCAGTCCCCAAAATAGAACTATACCCGCACCTATCCTGCTATTACAAACAGTAGCTACTTGACTAATTATAGAACCCACTAACACCTACATGCTCCTAGAGCTAATTTTGGAACAACTCTCAACAAAACTCTAAATATGGAAAGCTAATTTTGAATGAACTTTCAACATAATCTACAGTACCAGTGGGAGCAAAAATCAGTACCAGTACCAGTGACTCTCTGAAAGACTGCACCATTGAATGAACAAAAAAAAAAAGTACCAGTGCCCAAACACAAATGATCAAGGGTATAATAGGAAATTAGTGAGTCAGTTGAAATGGTTTGTACCGGAAACAGCTCATAGCTCTAGAATCACATCTAGCTCTCAAATTGAAGAAGTAATTAAAAAATGTTCTTGTCCAGAAAAGCAAATGGCTATTAAACCTCATGAAACAAAATGATCATAAAATTTCCAAAAGGAATAGGACCTTTTGAAAACATAAAGATTTTTTAATAAAAATAGAGAAACAAGGATCAACCAAAGAATTTGAAGGGGTACACTGTACACAGTTACACACCTAAATTTACACAGCCTTGCATTTTTTGCCTATAGATACTTTTAGAGAGTAGATAGGAGAACGGATGTGGAGAGAGAGAGAGAGAGAGAGAGAGAGAGAGAGAGCGAACGAGAGCGGAGTCATTGAAGAAGATGAGCTCCGTTCTCTGCTCATTGGCTATGTGGCACTAATCTTAACGCGTTCTGGAGCAGTTTAGATGTCCATCAAACTAGAATTTAGTCGATGGGCATTGGAACACCCTGCTCCCACAAACCTATAAGTAGCTATAGCTTTATGATTGAAAAACAAAATATTGTATTTTTTTGTTCTTCCCAATTAAGTTTTAAGTAGCATATAATTAAGGAATAGATACAGTAAATCCGAAAGTACATACGTATTATTAAATATTAATACACCCATGCACACCTTCATACAAGTAATTGAGTTGACAAAATAGTGCTGATAATATAAATGGATCACGACCACATATAGAAAGTAATTCAGACACACATGCAGAAGTAACATTATTTCCGTGCTGGAATTAATCTATCTCGACTTAGACGATCATGCAGCACTTCTCTTCTTTACTTTCACCATTAGCCCATTTTTCATCTGAAGAATAATAGCGTGCTTTGGAGCAATGACATGGCCTTCTACCACCTCAAAGTAAAAATTATTATAAACCAGTGCAGCCGCAGCTGCTTTCATCAGAGTATAAGCTATGTCCTTTCCCAAACAAGTCCTTGGACCAGTATTAAAAGACATAAACTTATACGACGGTTCGTATTTCAACTTGTTGTTGTCAGAAATCCACCGTTCAGGTTTGAATTCTGAGCAATCTTTCCCCCAAACCTCCTCTATCCTTGCCATTGCGTAAATTGATATAAAAATCTTTATGCCGGGATTTGCCAAGAAACCGCTCGGTAGCATATCATCCTTCAACACCGCTTTGTGCTCAAATGGAAGTGGTGGAAAGAGCCGGAGTGCTTCATTTAGTGCAGCATGCAAGTAGACTGATTTTGCAAGCTCTTCGGTATTAAATATGGCCAACCCGTCAGAGGTGAAGCTCCGAGAAAATGAATTCAATTCATTTAGGATCTTTTCCTCGACATGACGATTTTGTGTAAGCAGCCAGAGGAACCATGAGAGGCCAGCCCCACTTGTGTCACGACCTGCTAACATTAGGTTGACAGTAGTGTCTCTTAAGAACTTGTCACTGTTGCCGGTTTCGTTATCATCTATATAAGATGATAACAAATCAGGCATGTTCTCTAACCCCTTTGCTGCCTTATTCTCGGCTCTCCTTTTCTCAATTGCTTCTTCGACAAATTGATCAATCACTCTCCTTGCATCAGCTAGCTTCTTTTCTCTTCCCATATTTAGTCTTCGTAAAAGCTTCCACACAGCGACCGGCATGGCATGCCGAAATAACAAACTCTCCATGGCATCATCCATTGCTCGAGCAAAAGGTACAGTCGGTAACTCGATAGAGAGGCTCTTAGGATCGGCACCAATGACTAATTTGGTAGTCATGTCGAAAGTTAGCCGCATAAACACATCTTGCATGTCTATAGGTTGACCTTGCTTGGATGCATGGGCCAAGAATGGGAGGAGTGCCTGTTCCACTATGTCCCGGCTTGACTGCGCCACATAGGCACGGAAGCGAGAGTGGGATAATAACATTTTTTGCTTAACACGTTGAGACCGCCATATGTCAGCATCGGAATTAAGGACGCCATCACCAAGGACATCGAATATCTCCAAAAGCTCCTTGCCTTTTGGATAGTTTTGGAAATTTGATGTGAAGATATGTTGTATGTTCAAGGGATCACATGTCCAAAAGATATTCATGCCTGTAAACCAATCACCACGGAAATAGAAGTTCCAACGGCACCTACATAGGACGTCGGTACTATACGCATGTAAATTGTGGAGATTTAATATTACTGCCGGCAACATGCCCACTAACGGCCAATTCACCGGAACATTAGGTTGTTTGTTTCTAGAGGAGGCAAAATTATGGTAGTAATAGAGGAAAAGAAGGAGGCAAGGAATGGAGAACATAAGCTCCAGAGGAGAGAGAGATGGCCAGGCCATTGTTTGCTAGGTTGGGATAGAGAGGATGTGCATTGGCTTAGATATATATATATAGTAATTTCCTTTGTCTATGTGACTGTGCAACCAAATATTTTTCCAATTATTGAGGCGTCGTTGACTCGCGCGCCACAATATTTCGATCTCATCTTATTATCTATACTGGACATGAAGAAACTTTCTTTAGAGTTTAATTAGATCAATTCTTGGAGGCCGGGTAAATGTCCTAACTGAACGTTATCTGTTCATCTTTGTTGCCATTTACTAAAAGGTGATTCTTTACAAATTTCACAATGTATATATAAAAGAGAAACGCAATAAGTTTCTTGATTTTTAACCCTAGCCGCCTAATGCTCACCCCGCAGCTTTGAACATGAGTGCTCACCATGCAGCTGCGTAACCCTAGCCGCTGTTGAAGGGGAAGGCTCCGTTTAGAGAGGAGCCGCCTTGTCCGCCGGGATGTCGCCGCTATAGTAATCAAACCATATACTTCTCCGTTATATTTTTTCGGATACGCATACAGATACGGATAGTCTTGGATACGAATATGGATCATATTTTAAACAAATACGGATACCGATTGGATATCGGATGGATACGAATACAAATACAAATATAATTCTGATACTTAAAAACAATATTAAAATTTTGAATTGTTTCCTAAAAATAAAAATATAGGTATGTTGGTTTCTTTCTTGATGATTGATGAATATGTTGGTATTGTAATTTACAAGAATAGCAAAATGCCACTACAGCAAAACCTGTCTTCAAGGACCGGCATCAGCTACCAGTTCTGTCGCCGGTCGCTGAAGACCACCCAAAAGACAAAAAAAAAAACAAATTAAATGCATCGGAGACGAACCCTTCAGCGACCGGCGACGACAGCCTTCAGCGACCGATTTGGCCCGGTCGTAGAAGGGTGCCTCCTAAAAAACCCGTGCGAGTTTTTCTTCTCTCTCTGTCTCCTCCCGCGTTTTAGGTTTAGCCAAAAAAAAAAAGTGCCGGCCGCCCCCGACCCTCCCGACCGTACCCACCTGCCCGATCCGGCCCGGTCCTTCTCTCTCTGACCCCGCCCGCCCCTCCCGACCCTGCTCACCCGCCCGCCCAACCCCGCCTGACCTCACCCGGTCCTCCTGTCTCTAACCCCGCCCACCCCCTACGCATGATATGGTAAATAATAATTAGCACAGAATATCAATTGATTGGTTTTCCTGTACAAGTTGATTGGTTTTAATAGTAATTTCTATCAATTATTATTTCTCATGTACAGGTTGATTGGTTTACCAATAATTAGCACAGAATATCAATTATTATTAGCACAGAAAATTGCTATCATATCCATCTAGGTTGAACCTGTACAGTCCACTAATCTTAATGAGTGAGGCTATGGTACTTCGGCTAGTGTACTATGGCTAGTGTACTACGGCTCAATATGGTACTTTTTAAAATTCTAACGGTCGATCCGAACCGTTCAATGTGATATCCATATGAATATGTACTTGCAAACTAAATTTTATATATTTTCGAATTTTTTTACTTTTTTTTAGCTAGATAGGTAGAATTTTCAGTGTTTTATACAAATTCTGGACCATCAAAATTCTACCTATCTAAAAAAATAGTAAAAAAAATTCAAAAAAATATAAAATTTAGTTTGCAAATACATATTCATATGGATATCACATTGAACGGTTCGGATCGACCGTTAGGATTTTAAAAAGTACCATATTGAGCCGTAGTACACTAGCCATAGTATACTAGCCGAAGTACCATAGCCTCACTCAATCTTAATTACATGACAAGATTTTCCTAGATCTTTGCCATTTTTGCCTAATTTAATTTTCTATTGTGACATTATCCATTTAAATTAAGGTATTATCAAACAGAAGCATCCATTTTTTGCTGGTTTTGATTTCACATCAATTACTTTATTTTATCCAGCTTACTAGTATGATTGAACCGAGTCATTTGTTCTGAACTTGATGCAGTTGTATTCCTTGTGGGCATGTATATGGTAAACTTTTAATAGTAATTGATTGGTAAATAACAATTGATTGGTTTGATTAATTGTTTCTTAATTGGTTTTAGGTGTTGTAGATGGTAGTTTAATCTTGGGAAGAAAGAAGGAAAGGAGAAAGCTCAATTTTCAAGGGAGTAATTGCTTGTAATCTAGCAAGTGTTATCTCTTTCTTAATTCTATTATTAATTTAGTATAATTTTAATGATCCAACTGAACTGGAACATGTAGTATGCCTTTATGGTTTATACCCGTTGAAAATTAATCCAATAGGGATTAATTTTGAATAGTCCATGTTTTGGGACTGCTCTTTGAATCATTTGTCTCATCCAGGATGTGAAGAAATGTATGTGGATCTAGTATTTAAGAAAAAATTGGTATCATTTCCTCTTGTTGTTCCTACAAGTACGTATTGAATTACATGTCCAAAAGGACGTGTTTCTAACGCATACTTGGGGAACTAATGGAAAATGTTGCTGAATTTTTCTTAAATATTAAATCCACATACATTTCTTCACTACTGAGACATAGCATTCAAAGAGTGGGATAGGATTGTACACTGGCCCTGTGTAAGCCCCAAAAGACTAATGAGTTTGGACCTATTAATATTTAATGTCATTATTTCATTGAAGTGTCAAAATAGTAAGCAAGGCATAACTTTAAGTTTAGTTTTGACCTCGTGTGCATTATATGTTATTTAGAACTAATCAAGGCAAGGCAAGGCAAGGCAAGGCAAGGCAAGGGAAGGGAAGGGAACCGTCCTCTCTCTCTCTCACTCTCTCTCTCTGGTATGTACGTTTAATTTCATAGCTTATGTAGATGCTGCTTGTATGGCTGTATACAAGTCCTGTTGCACAGGTAACCGAACATAACAATCTTTTAATAATATTCATTCTTTGTTGTACTTTATTATTTTATTTTATAAATTTTGTAGGAAGACTACGATCGGGAAATGAGCGCAAAGTATGGGTCTGATCGAGCCCTTTGGCCCTCTTTTGATGCAGACATCCGGTACAACAACACAGACAACAATGCTCAAGGCGATAGCTATGGTCTCGGTGCTCTAGGTAAAATACACATACTTAAAATTATAAATTTGTATTTTTTTTGTAACGTAATACTAATTATCTTATTTTTAATGTTTCAGGCAAAACGGGATCGCTGTATCGTCCAGGTAGGTCCCAAACGTCTTCTTCGCAATCGCAATCGCAATCACAATCATTTTCTTCGGTGCCACCTCCTCTCAGGCAAGAAGACATAAATGCGATTTCAAGTCAGGTGTTGGGCGTGCTTCAACCACAGATCAACCAATTCATGGAGGAGTTGAGGCGTAGCGATGGATGCTTTCATCTCATCAGGTACGAAATTTGATTTTTGGGTATGTTTGAATCCAATAAGGACATCCTAAAAATGTTAGTTATATTCTCACAGGGAGGTTCTAGCTCGCACCATGCATCGAACCGCAATGCTCAGAATGACAGTGGGGATGATATGGGAGATGACTATATCTAGTTTTAGGACGTTTTGTATGAGTTTTAGATACTTTGATTTTTATGTCGTAATTTAGATATTTTATTTTTATGTGGCACTTTAGATATTTGTTATTTGATGTTTATGTAGTACTTTAGATATTTCATGTTTATGTCGTTTTGTGAATTGCTTGGTACGTACCAACTAAATTGCTTGTGAATTATTTTGTAATTGCTTGGTGCATGGTACGTTTTGTACCATTATTTTATATTGTATATTTGAATTGCTTGTGAATTGTTTGGTACGTTTCGTACCAATTCGGGTTATGGAAATATAAATGAACATAATGGGTTCAATATATGGTTGTTATATTTGTTTGGTACATTTCGTACCAATTGGGGAAAAGATAAAAAACAGCAAATACCAAAAAAAAAAAATCTTGCCCTTCTGCGATCGATAATGGGCTCATCAGTGACTGCCCAATCAGTCTCTGATGGTCTTCAAACCACGTCAACATATACCATTAGCGACCGATCTCAACGGTCTCTATAAGGTCATATGCTACTGATTTTTAACCCTTCAGCGACCAGTGAAGTCAGCGGAGTGGGCATCAGCGACGGAGCAACTGCGACCGACCTTTCTGCGACTGATTTAAGTCTCCTGCGACTGGCGCCATACCCTTCTATGACCGATTTGGCCGATCGCAGAAGGGTTGCGCTGCTGTAGTGTGCATTGACATTATTAAATATCTTTGTGGTATGTCAATCTTCAAACAGTGTGTGTGCACGTCTTTGTCTTGTTCTGGCCCTGTCCAATTAATGATTGTAGAATGTCTTCACCTACAGAATCCTATACTGCGACTGATGATGTTGATGACCCGGTTGAACTTGAAGAAGGTGAAGGTAGCGAGAGTGTTGACTTAAGTAACGAACGAAGAGATACGGTTGATGCCGCAACTAATAATGCCGCAACTGAAGATGTCGCAATTGAAGATGATGAAATTAATGATGATGGCGCTTCCAATCACAAAAGGAAACGAACTTTCGATGTTTGGCAGTATTTTGCAGATGTACAAGTAAAGATGAAAGGGAAGATGGTGTCAAAGGTAGAGTGCATCTATTGCCAAAAGAAGTATGAAGCTGTAAGGGGCGGGCCCACAACAACTCTTTTGCGACACAAGGAAAAGTGCCATTCCATAAAGAAGTCAATAGGTAAAACTCAAGGCCTTCTAAATTTTGGATCATGTGATAGTGCTGCACTAGTTGGTAGTTTGACTTTGAACTCAAGTGGGGTTTTTTTTTATCAAGTGAAGTGTAGGGAAATAGCTGCAAAAATGATCATAGCCCATGAGCTGCCCTTTACCTATGTTGAGTGCCAATGGTTCAATGTTCTAATGAAGTGCATCAATCCTCTTTATCAAAGAGTGAGTAGATCAACAATTAAGAGTGAGTGTAGTGTTCGACTTGGAAAAAGAGAAGATAAAAAAGATTTTTAAAGCATTGATAGAATCTCACTCACAAGTGATTGTTGAACCTCAAACCAAACCATTGGTTACATGTGTTTGACAACACATTACATTGATTCTGATTGGAAATTGCAAAACCGCATTATTAGTTTCAATGAGCTTTCTCCACCTCATAGTGGTGAGCTAATTGCATATGTCATCTTAGAGTCTCTTATAAAATGGGTATTCAAGACAAAATTGGGGCAATCACTCTAGATAATGCATTCAATAATAATTAATAGGGTTGTTGCCATGTTGTGGTCTAATTTTCAAGAGAGGGGCAAGTTACATTTTGGTGGGCTCTTTTTTCATGTGAGGTGTTGTGCTCAAATATTAAATCTGGATGTGCAAGATGGTCTTAGTAAAATCGATTATTTTATTCCGAAAATTAGAGGAGTGAAATACCTCAAAAAGACCAATGTTTGTCTTTTAAAATTTGGTGAAGTAGCAAAAGGTTTAGACATCCAAAGTAGTCGATCGTTATGTAGCGATGTCAAAAATAGGTGGAACTCAACACATTGCATGCTTGAATTGGCTATTTATTACAAATTCACATTTCACCAATATGACATGAGAGACAATAACTTTGTTTGGTTGCCCACAGATGATGAATGGATAAGAGCCAAAAAAGTGTGCAAGTTGCTTGAAGCTTTTTTGGATGCCACTAATTCTCGAGGTCATTGTACCCAACCGCAAATTTGTTTCTTGTGGAAATTTTGAAGTTAAAAAAGGTGATAAGTGAGGCACATACATCAAATGATCCACTCTTGAGGCTTATGAGTGTACCTATGTATGCAAAGTTTGAGAAGTTTTGGGGAGAAGTTGGGTTGCTTATGTCGATTGCATATATTCTAGATCCACGGTTTAAATTGGTCTCGGTTTAATTCAGTTATACAAGGTTGTATCCCAATCCGGATGATGTTGTTACTCAAAAAGAAAAGGTAATCACTAATCTTAAAGTTTATTTGTTTGAAAAGTATTCAAAGGAGCAAATGGTGGCTAAGGCTAAGGCTATTGCTAAGGTTGTCGCAAGCACCTCAAATTCGGCAAGCACCAATAGACTAGGGGGTAGAAAAGCCACCCAAATCTGATCTTGAGGTCTATTTGGAAGAACCCAATTATTTGGTAGAAGATGAGGCTTTTTTTGATGTTTTGAAGTGGTGAATCAAAATTCCAGCAAGTACCATATTCTAAGCAAGTTAGCGCCTGATGTGCTTTTCATTCCCATCACGACTGTGGCTTCGGAATCGGCTTTAGTGACAGAGGTCATATATTAGACCACTATCAAAGTTCTCTCTCCAAAATTATGGTGGAGATTCTCGTTTGTGGAAGTGATTGGATAAAGACTAACGCAAAAACCACCATTCAAATGTTACAAGTAAGAGTTCAGTTTCAAATTTGTATTCGTTTAAAGCTTTATACTCACTTTTTACTAATACTTCTATTTTTATTTTCAGCAATATATTACTACAAAAAAGCTAATTCTACATTGCACATCGTACACGGTTTTTCTAATTTTATATAAAAATCGTGTGTCAAATATGAAATTTTGAAAGGCCAAAAAATATTGGGGAATTATACACGGACACTTAGTTATAAATCAGTGTATAATTAGTTATAAATCAGTGTTATAATCAGTTTATTAGGGATCAAAAATTCGTGTGGAAGGAAACCGTGTGGAAAAGATTGAGAGAGTTACACGGATATTATACTAAAATCCGTGTATGAATAGCTACACGGATATTTGATTAAATAATCGTGTAGAAATAGTAAGAGAGCTACACGGTTTTTAGTTACATGTCCGTGTAGAATAGTTAGAGAGCTACACGGTTTTTTTATCAAATATCCGTGTATAAAGGGTAATACTACACGGATTGTTTAATAAATAACCGTGTATAACTTGTGCGAGAGCTACACGGATTGTTAAGTATAAATCCGTGTAGAAAAGGCGTGTAGGGTTTTATGCAGTATAAAAGGGCCCCTTCTCTTCCAGAGACTTCTCCTTCTAGCGCCGTTTTGATCAAGTAATTAATACGCTCTCTCTCTGTATTGAACTGAGATCTGATTTCTGCAAATTAAAGGCTAGCAGCTGGAATCTGTCATCTTAGAAGTTTTTATTTTCTCCTCTCTAACTTTCGAAGGTTAGTATATACATATTTTCCTTTTTCCTCTCTAATTTTCTGTTCATTAATTATTATTGCTTATTTAATTAGGTGTGTAATATATTCATGCATGCTTGATTTAATTATTAATTAGATAATTTAAATATATAATTAGTGTATTGTGGTCCAATAACCGACCTATAAATGCTTTTAGGTCCATGCCCGTTCAAAATTAATCCAATAAGGGATTAATTTTGGACAGTCCCCGTTTTGGGACTGCTCTTTGAATATTGTGTCTCATTTAGGATGTGAACACATATTAGTGGGTTTTAATTAGTATTTGAGGAAAGTTCGACGGTATTTTTCCTTATTGCTCCTACGAGTATGTGTTTCGTACGCATATTTGGGGAGTTAAGGGGAAATGCTGCCGAATTTTTCTCAAATACTAATTAAAACTCGCTAATATGTGTTCACATATGGGACATAATATTCAAAGAGTGGGTTAGGATTGTAAACCGGCCCTTTGTAAGCCCAAAATTTGGTACAATTTATATGTTGACCATGCATGATTAATTGATCAAATCATTTTTATAATTTAATTTACAGATGGATCGAAGTTGGATGTATGAATTGCGACGTGACAGTGAAGAATATTTGGTTCGCGTTGATGAGTTTATAAAATTTGCTGAGAGGTATAGAGTGAAGAAAAAAAGGAGAAGACATTTTGTGTCCTTGTAGAGATTGTAAAAATATTTTAAGATTTGTGGACTCCGAAGAAATTAGAGGTCATTTAATTTGTCGGGGATTTAAGAAGAGATATACATGTTGGATCATGCACGGTGAGAAATTTGGTGAAAGTAGTAGTACCAATAAAGATTTTAATCGTTGTGAATTGAATGATGAGAATGTAGAAATTTTTGATAATTTTGAACTTGATTGGAACGAGAATTATGAGGATGTCGAAATTTTTGATAACGTTGAACCTGGAACGACGATGATGAGCTGGAGATGAATTCTGGTGAAAATGTAGAACACGAGTTTATTGAAAATCTGGAGGAAATGTTTCGTGACGCAGAAGATGAAATTAGTGATAAAAATTATGATAAATTCCAAAATTTGTCTAATGATTCCAAAAAGCAGTTGTATCCCGGGTGTACCAAATTTACGAAACTATCAGCTGTGTTGAAATTATTAAACTTAAAAGCAGACAATGGTTGGAGCGATAAGAGTTTCACGTCCTTATTACAGCTTTTACGAGAAATGCTCACAGATAACGAGTTACCCGGTACAATATATCAGGCGAAAAAATTGATATGTCCAATGGGGTTGAAGATCGAAAGAATGCATGCATGTCCGAATGACTGTGTATTGTACTGTAACGAGTACGAGACCATGCATGTCTGTCCTAAATGCGGTGTTTCACGGTATAAGCGTAAGGACCAAGACAGTACTGATGATTGTAACGAGGACAAAAAGGGCCAGCCTCCGGCTAAGGTGTTGTGGTATTTACCGATAATACCGAGATTCAAACGGTTGTTTGCGAATTCCAAGGATGCGAAATTATTGCGTTGGCATGAAGAAGAGCACAAAAAAGACGGTAAACTAAGGCACCCGGCCGATTCTCCTCAGTGGAGAAACATTGATAGACACTTCAAAGAATTTGGTTCCGAAATGAGAAACCTTAGGATTGTGGTGAGCACAGATGGAATGAGTCCCTTTGGAAGCTTGAGCAGTCGGCACAGTACTTGGCCAGTTCTTATATCCATCTATAATCTTCCTCCTTGGTTGTGCATGAAACGCAGGTATATAATGATGTCATTACCAAAGACCCAGGCAACCCGGAAATGACATAGATGTGTATCTCGCACCATTAATTGAGGACCTCCAGAAATTGTGGCGTGATGGCGTCCCGGTCTGGGATGCGTACAGCAAAGAGGTATTTCAAATGCGGGCCATGGTGTTTTGCACAGTAAATGATTTTCCCGCGTACGGGAATTTATCGGGTTACACTTGTAAAGGAGCAAAAGCGTGCCCTATCTGTGAAGATGACATGCAGGTGCTGAGGCTGAAAAATTGTCAGAAGAATGTTTTCATGGGGTATCGTAGGTTTCTTCCTGTTAATCACCCATACCGTAAGAAGAAGAGTGCATTCAACGGGAAAATTGAGCTTGGAGTGGCCCGTCGTCCATTAGACGAGAAGAGTGTCTTCAATTGGGTAAAAAACCTTGATGTTATTTTTGGAAAATGTGTCGAAGCACCACCGAAGAATATTTGGAAAAAAAGGTCCATATTTTGGGAGCTACCGTACTGAGAATTTTTAGAAGTGAGACATTGCATAGATGTCATGCATGTTGAAAAAAATGTCTGCGACAGTTTGATTGGTTTACTATTGAACATTAAGGGAAACACTAAAGATGGTATTAAAGTTCAGAAATACATGGTAGAAATGAGAATACGACCCGAGCTTGCACCGCAGGAGAAAGGGAAGCGCACGTACCTACCCCCCGCACTGTGCACAATGTCGAAGAAAGAGAAAACAAGCTTTTATGAATGCCTTCATAGTATTAAAGTCCCATCGGGGTATTCCTCGAATATTAAGAAGCTGGTGTCGAAGATGGACCTGAAATTGCTTGGTCTGAAATCCCATGACTGTCATGTTTTACTGACACATATGATTCATGTTGCAATTCGGGGAATTTTACCAAAGGAGGTTCGGGAAACCATTACGAAGTTCTGTACTTTCTTCAATGCAATCAATTCCAAAGTGATAGACCCTCTAAAATTGGCTTCTTTGCAAAAGGAGGTCGTCGTTACTCTTTGCCAACTTGAGATGTAATTTCCGCCTTCTTTTTTCGATGTTATAGTTCACCTTGCTGTTCATCTTGTGAGAGAAATTCAGATCTGTGGTCTTGTGTTCCTGCGGTATATGTATCCATTCGAGAGATACATGGGCATCTTGAAAAAGTACGTGAGGAACCGACATCGGCCCGAAGGTAGCATTATAGAAGGATATTTCACAGAAGAGGTCATTGAGTTTTGCACCAACTACATGGCCGGTGTGGATCCTATTGGCGTTCTGAAATCTCGATACGAGGGAAGGCTCCAAGGAGTCGGGACAATTGGGTTGAGAGCCGTAGTCGCTGATATAAATGATCTACAGAAGGCACATTTTATTGTACTACAGCACATGACAGATGTTGCTCCCTACATAGATGAGCACATGACAGTCCTTCAACAACAGAACTACACGAGAAGTCAGGAGTGGCTTACTAACGAGCATAATCGTTCTTTTATAGGATGGCTGAAAGAAAGAGTGAAGTCACATCCCGTACCTGAAATTGTTAGACTGCTGGGCGAAGGACCCCAAATTGTTGTCAAAACATTCGAAGGATACGAAATTAACGGTTATACTTTTTACACTAAACGACAAAGTGAGAAGAGCACAATGCAAAATAGTGGGGTGACGTTGGTGGCGACGTCTCAAGAATTCAGTAGATCTGGAGATGGCCGGGCTGTAATAGCATCGAGGTCATATTATGGCGTCATTGAAGAAATTTGGGAGCTCGTTTACAATCCTCGCCTGAGCATTCCCTTGTTTCGGTGTCAATGGGTCGAAGACCGGGGTGTTAAAGTTGATAAAGACGGGTTCACACTTGTTGATTTTAACAAAGTTGGGTATGTCGATGATCCGTTTATACTCGCCAAGCAAGCCACCCAAATCTTTTATGTCACCGACCCGAGTGATGATAGGTGGAGCGTCGTCCTATCCGGAAAAAGAAGGATTGTCGGGGTAGAAAATGTCGTCGACGAAGAAGAGTCTGACCAGTTCGACGAAATACCTCCATTTTGTGCCGACATGCAACCTGAGGTAGCAACAATTGAAGAAAATGACGGAGCAAACTACATGCGATCCGACCATAATGATGGAATATGGGCCGAGAGTACTGTTGAAAAGGAGAAAAAAAAGAGAAAAAGCAAAAAAAAACCCGGTGTGTAATATTTATTTTTTGTTTAAAATTTAAACTTGTAATATTTCTTTTTTAGAAACAACTTTGTAATAATAAAACATTTGTAGTTCAAATATCAAATATTAGATTCCTCTAGTTCAAATATTAGTTCATTTTTTTAATAATATTAAAAAATTTCTAGTTCAAATATTAGTATTAGTTTTTAAAATATTAGTGAATTCTGAAATAATGAAATAAAAAATTAAATATTAGTATTAGTTTTTAAATATTAGTAGGATTATTAAATATTAAGAATAAAATATTTGTAGTTCAAATATCAAATATTAGATTCCTCTAGTTCAAATATTAGTTCATTTTTTTAATAATATTAAAAAATTTCTAGTTCAAATATTAGTATTAGTTTTTAAAATATTAGTGAATTCTGAAATAATGAAATAAAAAATAAAATATTAGTATTAGTTTTTAAATATTAGTAGGAATATTAAATATTAAGAATAAAATATTTGTAGTTCAAATATCAAATATTAGATTCCTCTATTTCAAATATTAGTTCATTTTTTTTAATAATATGAAAAAATTTCTAGTTCAAATATTAGTATTAGTTTTTAAAATATTAGTGAATTCTTAAATAATGGAATAAAAAATAAAATATTAGTATTAGTTTTTAAATATTAGTAGGAATATTAAATATTACGAATAAAATATTTGTAGTTCAAAAATAAAATATTTGTAGCTCTCTGGTTCAAATGTTAGTTCATTTTTTATAATAATGGTACAAAATTTCTATTTCAAATATTAGTATTAGTTTTCAAAATATTAGTTAAGATATTATATAATAAAAATAAAATATAAAATATTAGTATTAGTTTTTAATTACTAGTACAAATATTAAATGTCTATAGTTCAAATTTTAATAATAATAAAAAAACCGGGTATTAGTTAATATTAGTATAAGTTTTAAATATTAGATGTGATATACTATATATTTTAGTTAATTTATTATTAGTTTAAATAATATAAAAAATAAAAAGAAACATAATTTAATATGTTTGAACTTTTTGTACACGGACTTTTAGTTAATAGTCCGTGTATAAATAGTCATTGTACACGGATTTTACGATAAAACCGTGTATAAAGGTGCAGAGAGCTACACAGACTTTTACTTAATAGTCCGTGTAGAAAGGGGATTTGTACACGGACTTTTAGTTAATAGTCCGTGTAGAAATAGTCATTGTACACGGACTTTAAACTAAAAGTCCGTGTAGAAAGACTAATTGTACACGGACTTTAAACTAAATGTCCGTGTAGAAAGAGGTGTACAATGTTTTTCAAAAGCTTTCTCTTCCAATTTTTTCCTGAAAACGAGCCGCTTCAAATCCTTCTCTTTCAAAGCCTTCTCTTTCAAAATCCTTTTCACTACTCCGCCTCTATCACCCTCCCTCTTAGCCGCCTCTGTCACCCTCTCCGCCGCCTCTGTCACCGCCTCTGCTGTGCTCATTGTGCTGTGCTCATTGTCGCCGCCTGCTGTTCTCACTACTGATTTGTAAGTTTTTTTTGCTTATTTTGCTGTGTTGTGCTGCCTTTGCTGTGCTGCTTTGCTGTGCTGTGCTATATAGTTCAAAACCTATTAAATTTCTGGTGGATATAGTTAATTGTGCTGGTGCCACTTTACTATCCCTAAGACAAAAAAAAAATCGGCTTGCACCATGTTTAAATTTCTGGTGTATATAGTTCAAAACCTTAAATTATGGTGGATGTAGTTCAAAACCTATTAACTAAATTTGTTGGTATTAAATTTAAAGGGTCTGTATTTAACAATTTGTAATATTCTATTAGTTATCTATATGATGAAACACTATATAATATTAATATTAATATACATGCCATTGATCTTCTAAAAGTACTCCAAACGGCCAAAATGACCTCTGTTGGTAAATTGATCAGTGCAGATCAATGCGGGGGCCAAAACAGATTTATGACTTGACCAACGGATAGAGGACTCCAAAACACACAAAATGGACACAAATTTCATATTTTTCTGATTATATTTCAATTTTATATGAATTTTCAAAGTTCAGCTTTTTAATTCATATTTTCTGCCATTTAAAGGTGCAGAATTTTCATTTTGAGAGGCTGAACTTTGGAAGTTTATATAAAATAGAAAAAAATCAGAAAAATATGAAATTAATGTCCATGTTGTGTGTTTTGAAGTCTTCCATTTAATTGTGGTGTTCATTTTGCATTTTATTTCTCTGTTTCCTCACTATTTTACACATAGGTCCATTACTTTCTTTTAATATTTCTTTGAATGGCAGAACCATGTCGGTTGAGGGTGAGCACATAGATGTGATGACAGAAGAGGATCAGCAAGCTATTGCCTCATCAGAAAGAAGGAAAAGAGGTCCGACAATGTGCACAAGCACGTCCGAGAAGAAGCAGCTGGAAATCCGGTTCACGGACGACGGGCGTGCGCAAGGTCCAAACCGAATGGCGTACTCAAATTGGTGTTGCAATTTGGTGAAGCGAAAGGCAAGTATCCTTGTAGAGAGTTGGAATAAGTTTGATAAAGAGGAGAAGAACGACTGGTGGAACATGGTGAAGGTAAAGTACCGAACAACTCTTTACTTTATTTTCATTGTTGTACATGAAATTAAATACAGTGAATTTGGTGTCAATCAGGCTTAGTGGAACATCGAGAGCGATACCCCAAAGACTAAGACTATGAGGATCATGAACGAAGGTTGGAATCAATTCAAGAGCACGCTGAAGACAGATTTCATGGAGACAGGGAGAAATCTGGTAGGGTACTATTCTTGGCTAACACAAGAGGTGTGGGAGGAGTTTCAAGCTTTGAAGTCCACTGAAGAGTTCAAGGTATGTAACACACTACTAGAATTCCCAGTAATGGCAACGGTAGTAAGTGGTTTTAGCAAGCGTAGTAAGAGCTCTTGCAATAGAAATTGAGATTCTGATTTTTTCCGAATAAATTAATATAGTTGCAACGGCAGCCCTTGCAAATAAGCACGCTTGCTAATGTCTTATACTTACCCTTGCTAATGTCTCCTATTGCACTTGCAAATGAGTCCCAGACGGTCAGCACACACTAGTTGCAAGGGGCACCGTTGCAAATAAAATTAAGGGTTCCGTTTACAATTTTTTAGTGTGCAGGTCGTTCTTATTTGCAAGCGAGCACCGTTGCAAATAAATTTAAGGGGTCTGTTTACATTATTTTATTGTGCAGGTCGTTATTATTTGCAAGCGGCACCGTTGCAATTGTTTTTAGTGTAGTTTTTTATATTATTTTATTCGAGTCCGACTTACCATTTGCAAGGGCCACCGTTGCAAATGTTGTTTATAATATTTTGGTGCGAAAGGCCCTATCTAATTGCAAGTGCCACCGTTGCAAATGCTTTTTATCATTTGTATTTATATTATTCAATTATTAAAGTCTAAACTATTTGCAAGCGACACCGTTGCAAATGCCATACCGGTTCTGTTTATATTTTTTTATTGCGAACGTTCTAGCTATTTGCAAGGGGGGCCGTTGCAATTGTTTTTGAGTATCGGTTTATATTTTTTTAATTGTGAAAGCCCTAACTATTTGCAAGAGGCACCCTTGCTACTGTTTTCTAAGTTGCGTTTTATATAACTTTATTGTAAAAGACATTAATTAGTATTATCCAGAGAGACAACCTTGTAAGGAGACAGCAAAAATTAGTATTATCCTATAACTCATGAGACAATTTGATTAAAGTTGCACAAGGTGTATATATCCCAGTGGTTGTGCAGTTCAAGACTCATCAAAAGGTCATCAATTCAAACCCGCCCTTTGGCTTATTTATGGAAAAATGTTATGCATGACCCTTATTCTGGTCACCAATTGTATTCATTTACTTATATAGAAGGTTAATGATATTAAATAAATGAAGAATCTGGATGCATTAACACAGAACAATATTACACTGGATTAGAGGTTTTAATATTGTTTTTTCAATATTACATTGGATTCCTTAAAAAAAAAATATATGGAAGGGAAAAAACAAAAGGGTGGCATGTGAAGGGGTGGCTGTGCAATAGCTTGGGCAATGGATGTTTTATGCCTTGACACTCTTTAATTAGCATTGCTGGCTGTTTCTACCTCTTAACCTTCTAATCTGCAACAAACACAGTATTAATTCTGTGATTAGGAGAGGAGTGAGCATTGTTGGCTGTTTCTACCTCTTACTTCTAAAATTGTCACAATATGTCACAATATTAAGGTACAACTGTTGGTTAAATTATTTTGTCATACAAACACAATACTATAACTTACTATACTTACTATACACAATACTATAACTTCAACTGATACATTTCCTCAAAAAACTATCTACTGATACAAGGAAGCTTTTTATGCATGCAAAACTTTGACACTAATTAGAAAACTTATAATAGAAGAAAAAAGAACTTCTAGATGTATTTATCTTAAACTCTACATAATCAAAATATATTCAATTATAAAAATGTGACTACTTACCAATTAAAAACCATCTTCCTCAGATTCATAAAATTCCCCCCAAAAAGCTTCTTGCTGAGCTTGATCCATTTGATCCATGTCATTCTCTTCCTCACCTTCCTCTACCGGATTGCTGTCATTCGTCGCGCGTGGTTGTGTGACCTCCATGATGTCGTCCACTAGGTCGAACTCATCTTCTTGTATGACAGTATTAGCCCAATCAAAACTTGGTCCGTCAGGAACCTCGATATGATTTTCCGGCATTTCCTCTTGATAAAATTCAAGGTTTACATCATCTTCCTCATCACGAAATTGTCCTCTCGGTGTTGTTTTGAATGCAACCCACCATTTTTTCTTTCTTTGCCCAGAGAAGCGTAAGGAAGGTAGCTCACTTGGACTGCTTGACATGCCAATACAAATGGCTCATAAGTTTTTAGCCGAGATTCATGTTTAACCTCGACAATCCCATGTTGGCGGTCGACCCTTACGCCCTTTGTTATGTCAAACCAATAACACCTAAAGAGAACCACCTTGTTGCCTCCTTCATATGAGAGCTCAATGACCTCTTCGAGGACTCCATAGTAGTCGTGTTGGGTGCCACCTGATTCCGACTCTCCTTTGATGCAAACACCGCTATTTCTTGATGATTTGTTTTGCCCATGTGTTTCAGTGTGAAATCGATACCCATTGATTTCGTACCCATCGTACCAACTCGCCCGTTTGAGTGGTTTGATTGCTGCCTTTCGAACGTATGGGTCGCAGTCTCGGTCGGTTATTAGCCTTTGTCGTAACCAATCTGCGAAAAGATCTTGACGTGCTTTTGCAAGTCGATGTGGGGCTGTACCAATGTTGAGCATGTTTGAATCAAACTCCCTGCAATTTGTAAGACAGACATCAAATTATATTTTGGCAGGTTTTAGATTTGGTAACTTATGAAATCAGAATCAGTGATAAATAGTAATATTGTACCCTAAGTATTTGTCACGTATCTCTGGGCAATTGAGGACGACATAAGTGTGAGCTGCTTTATATTCATCGTCAGTGAGTGTCCTTCGATTCTCCCTACCAATGGAACGGCCAGTTCTGTCAAAAATCGAAAGGTTTCCCCTCGAAGTTTTACCTTTTTCAGCTCCTTTTGGGCCATTTAGTGATAAATCTTCAAAATAGAATCTAGAAGTGGTGGAAATCTCTTTGACTATCGTAGCCTCGACGATTGAACCCTCCACACGTGCTTTGTTGGTAACTCGCAGCCGTTGTTCTTTGTTACGCCTTTAATAGCAATAGTTAATTGAGTTATGTAATATACTACTATTTAATTTTGGTAATTTATTTAAAAAGACAATTGAGAAAACAACGCACCTTTCACATGGAAACATCCATCGGGACCCTACTGGCCCACCCAGTCTAGCCTCATGTGCCAAATGGACCACAAGATGCTGCATAGAATTGAAGAAACCAGGGGGGAAGATTTTCTCCATTTTGCAAATTGTGACGATAATATCCCTTTCTAATTGGTCGATACGGGATGGATCAAGTTCCTTGGCACAAATCTCTCTAAAGAAGCTTGAAACCTCACACAGAACATCCCATACGGGTTCAGGGACAAAATCTCGAAATGCAACAGGTAATAGGCGCTCCATGAACACATGCCAATCATGACTCTTCATCCCAGTTAGGGTGTTAGTTGTTAGGTTAACACACCTTGACCAATTTGATCCGTGTCCATCGGGAAACTTGACTTTATCTTTTATCCAAGTTAGAACTAGCTTCTTGTCACCTTGTGAAAGTGCGAATGGTGCCTTTGGTTTTTTCATCTTTCCTGGGTTTATTGTACATGGGGTTAGGTGTTGTTTGGGTGGATTGCAAAGGAGAGCCAAATCTTTCCGAGCTTTTTCGTTATCCTTGGTTTTAATTCCCATGCTTAAAAGTGTGTTAACCAAAGCTTCCGTGAAATTCTTCTCCGTATGCATCAAATCAATGTTGTGTGGCAAGAGATTGTCTTTCCAATATGACAAACTCCAAAAGATACTCTTCTTTTGCCAATGGTGAGTCACACCATAACCATCAAACTGTGGTAAACCAACATTTTTACCCCATTTCGTATCACCTAGTTTGTTCACTACCTCGAGTATTTGTTCTCCCGTCAATCTTGGTGGTGGCCCATCCCACTCTTCTCTTCCTTTAATGAAATTTGTTTTATCTCGACGAAATGGATGATCCATAGGCAACATGCACCTGTGACAATCGAACCAGCATGCTTTACCACCATATTCCAGTTGGAAGGCCTTTGTTGCACCTTGGCAATAATAACAGCCCAAAAAACCTTTCGTACCCCACCCGCATAGCATCTCATAAGCTGGGTAGTCACTCACTGTCCAAAGAAGCATGGCTTTCATGTTGAAATTTTCTGATCTAGATGCATCCCATGTCATTGCACCGTCCCTCCACAACTTTTTCAATTCTTCGATTAAAGGTTCTAGCAGGATGTCAATGTCCCGACCCGGATGCTTCGGTCCCGGTATGACTAGCGCGAGAAACATGCTTTCCTCTTTCATTATCATCCCCGGTGGTAGGTTATACGGAAAGACAAATACCGGCCAACAAGAATATGGAGCTGCACTCGAGTTGAATGGCATGAACCTATCCGTCGTTAACCCCAATACAACATTCCTAGCCTCTTTACCAAACTCCGGGTACTTTTTTAAGAAATGCTTCCAAGCCTCACCGTCAGCTGGGTGTGACATAACCCCAAGTCTATCACGCTTACCATTCTTATGCCACTTCATATTTACTGCATTAGACTTTGTCATGTAAATCCTTTGCAATCTTGGCGTGATAGGTAGATAGCGAAGTTGCTTTTGTGGGACTGGTTTTGCCTTAGGATTAGGTCCACGTGGCTTGTATCTTGATTCGCTACAAACATCACATTTTGTCTTTTTCCCCCTCACCGGTCCGTAATATAGCATGCAAAAGTTCAGGCATACGTCTATTTTCTCATGTTCCATGCCCATTCCCTCAATTAAACGCTTTGCTTGGTAGAAATTATCCGGCATATTCTCACCAGCAGGTAGTGTGCTCTTAATAAGGGCCAACATCCCATTGAAGCATTTCTGACTTAGTTGGTTTTCCGACTTCAACGCCAATGCTTGTGTCACTAAAGACAATACGGTTTGTCCTTAACATTGGAGTTCACCTGTTGCGTGGACTTTCCAAAGTGGCGTTTTATTAGCCTCTATCATGTCAAAGAACTTCTTAGCCGCTTCAGTTGGTGACTGGTCATCCCAATTGAAATCTGGACTAGCTACTGCCCTTACCATCTCCGCCCCTGGATCAATGCTTTGGTTGTCTAAATCAGGTTCAACTAGTGTTTGCCCCTCCCCGTGCCTGTGCCACACACTATATAGGGCGCAAAAGCCCGACTTATAAAGATGTACAGCGACGGTATCCACATCTCTCCGCTGCCCGTTTCCACATTTTTTGCATGGACACGGGATACATTTCTTTCCATCGCCGTCATAGGTCACAACATGTGGTTTGGACAATGCCGCCTCAAGGAACAATTCAACCCCATCAACAAAATCTTTGTGCAGACCACCACCAGAATCGTGTCTATTGTTGTACATCCAGTGACGACTTTCCTGCATTGTCCTATTAAACAATTCAATTACATGGTGTGAGTTAATATCATGCGGGATTTTATGTTCTATCTAAGCTAGCTTCTAATTTGTAATTACGATTATATGTTGTGTCACCAAGTGGCTGGGATGTAGCAACTTACTGGTTCAGTAGTGGAAGCTTCTCTAGTACAAGTAGGCTAGTGGATAAACAAAAGTGGTTACTTTATAATATACAAAAGCTGTAACTTTCTTGTTCAATTGCCCGATATGAACAAACCTAATTAGTGACTTTGACTGGTTTTAATTGCAAATAAACAAAACTAATTAGTGACTTTGACTCTTTTTAATTGTCAAAAGGTCAATATGAATTGAGAAAATAGATGATTAGATACTGCCTTTTTTTTAGTATCTCTCTGTTGTATGAAATTTTTTCCAATATGAGAAAAAAAAGTCAAAACAAAAGTAATAAGAAGGTTGAGATTACAATAACAGGAATAAGACTGAATAGAGCATATATTGGAGTTGAATTAGAGAAATGATGCTGTTATTGAACTGGAATTATCTTAGGGTTTGAGTATGTTACATTGAGACCTATTGTTGAAAAAACTATAAATTCTCTAATATTTATGTCTATGGAAACCGTAAATTGAAAAAACTGAAGAGAGGGAGGGATAAAGAGATAGATCACCCAAACCCGAGTGAGAGAGCTACGAACCTCTTTCAGAGAGCTACGAACCTCTTTCAGTGAGATCACCCAAACCCGTGAGAGAGAGCTACGCACCTCTTTCAGTGAGATCACCCAAACCCGAGAGAGAGAGGCACGGGAGAGATGGAGGGATAGAGAGAGAGCGAGATGAGATAGAGAGAAGGGATTAATTTCAGGTCACAGTTGATTTGAGTGCGGTGAGTCGTGTGGGAACAGGTTTTGAAAAACCAACGCGAAAGAGGAGCTCAATGCCTCTCGATTAACACCATTGTGGGAATATTTTATAAGTTTCAAAATAAAAGATAGGGTACGGGTATTTATGTCGGCATTGCGTAACAAATACTTATACATCCCTGTGTGGAACTCATCAATTTTTTGTTGCGTACCCAATTTGTATGCTTCAAACTGGTGGTTTTGGCACCATGCATTGAATACCAATCTATAGAGGGATGTACCCACCAATAACACCACTGAATATAGATGGGTACTAAACACAAAACAGGAACAAATGACAATAGACTTTAAGCCTAAATTAAACATAGTTTCACATCCTACTTAAGAATTACATAGTTTCACATCCTACTTTATTGTTCAGTACAATAAAGATTCACATCCTACTTACGAATACATTTTCAGACCCCATCCTACTTAGGAATTGCTGTTTAAAACACATCCTACTTACTGTTGGCAACAATCATTGCTCAAAACAAACATGCATTGAACAACATTAACTAGAGGTAATTGTACTTCCTACTTAAAACTACCAAATATTAACTGCTCATCCACATTAGGTCCTAGTCACACTGAACGCCTTCATGCATTGCCACCACCACTGTTGTCTCCCCGACCATGTTGGCCATTTGATGACTCCTACGAAACAATTAAAAAAATTTAAGATTTCACTAAAGAGGAGGGTTTGAATATTTAGTTTTAAAATGTTAGTAACTTAAACCCTAAACCTTAAAACTTAAACGCCAAACCTTAAATGATTTAAACCCTAAATAATTCTGGTTGCAGCCTTTGGTAAAACTCGAAAAATGCATGAGAAACAAGTACACTTTATTTGAAATGTATAAATTGAAAGAGGAATGGGGACTTACACCAAAAACTGGAGGCTTTGTTCCTACCCGTCGGAAGAGCTCCTCGATTTGTTTATTGGTCCATTCATTTTGTTTTTTTACTTCTGCCATTTCAGCTCTGTGTCGTTCCTCTTGGGCAGCTATATCCTTAACACATGCACGACGTTCGGCCGATACGGCATCAGCAACTAACTTAGCCACCTGTGCTTCTGTGAAGGATTTATTAACATCCTCAGCAGAAGTGGCCGTGCTCCTCATTGGATCTGTTCGGGATGCCTCCATGGCCTCCAGTTCTTTGTTGGCTTTGCATATCCTACCCTTGGTGCCAAAGCCAAACAACCTTCCACGCCGGTCCTCCCCGTCAGCAGCCAGCTCCCACACCGTCTCATCAGGCAATTGCCCACCGTATTTCTTCTTCAGGTCATTATACTTTTTCTGCAATGGTCATAAAAACATGTCAACTATTGCATTATGAAAACAGCATATATAAAAGCATCCATAACAACATGAAGTAAAATGGGAAATTTTACAAATTCAAATACAAGTTGGATTCGATGAGGCAGTTTTAAATATATATGATCTTGTCTTGTTCGAGTCGAGGTTACATAGAATTTTTCGAGTTTCATAAAACATCACTTCTTAAATGAACAATAGTGTAGTATAAATTTTAAAACATCCCTGTACTTGCTCTTTCAGAAAAATTATTCTACACAAATGCTATCAAAATTCTTCTAATAAATTATAAATGCTGAAATAAAATTAATTTGGAATCACTGGCATTCAAAACTGTAACAGATGTAAAAGTGAACTGCAATCAGTTTCTATTTGACCAAAACAGTTCTAAAATAACCTAAATAATGGCCTAACATTTCGGAAGATCTACAAACTAAAAAGGATTCTCTGATATGGTGAACTAACGAGCCTCAATGAAAGGAACTTGAAATTTACCACTGTTTTCCTATAAATACAGTAATAATTTTTTTTCAGAAGGGCAGGAATGAAAACATGAATATTTTGAGGTAGTTTATCGCTGCGTTTAAAAGGCCAGAAACATAAAGTCATTTTGGATGTGTGATAAATTCCAACACAAGGAATGATTATCTTACCACTGTTTTTTCCGCCCTCTTGTTGACGTAGACCTTGCCTCCTTTTGTTTTGCGGGAGTGAAGTCGATCGAATAATTCCATCAGTTCAAAAGGAGGACCCTTTTCAGCCATCTGAAATTCAGAAATAACAGAATTGTGAAGTTGTAAGTACAAAATCACAACTTCGTGAAAACAGCATGCAAAGTCTGCAAGCATTTTCAATCCAATAAAACGATAAATTAAAAAGCAAAGTTTGGGGAATACCATTGCCTCCTTGTGCCTGTATGCGCTTCTCGAACCTCCCACATGGTGGCACACCTTGGCTTTCTTGTTTTCTGCGTTGGTGAACGACTGTTTGGCCCACTTCTCCTTGGACCAAATATCACATAGCCCCTTCCAGTGAGATAAATTCTTGGACCAGGGGGGGCAGTACTCTTTCCACAACTCCTTCACCGGTCCATACTTTTTGTTAGCCGCCATCCTTGCTTTCTTCAGTACACGAGTGTATGACTCGGAAGCAATTTTTTCAAATACATCAAGACATCGACCCTTATCTTCCCCATCCCCCCATGAGTACCTTTGTAGGAACCGTCGCAGTATTTTTAATCTGGCCCACGATGGGAACAAGTTATAGGTTCTATAAGGCCCCGGCATTTCGGCCATGGTCAGCAGCCTTATGGTAGGTACCACTTTCGTGCACTTGGTAAATGGAAACCTGATAAAAATAGCCATGAAAAGGCATAAGCAACATTGCCTGGACTGTTTATCTAAAAGAAAGATATTACTAATATATTTCATTCCCTTTTGGTGATTAGCTAAACAAAAAAGAAAATTAATTGGACTCTACTTTCATTTCCCTTTTGGTGATTACCACTGTTTTATACTTTGCCTAGTGTATGATTAATTGGTAGACATATCCTAGTTAGTATAATAACATGAATTTCTTGTTTTGACTTGCATGGCAGTAAGTAGTGCACTGTTGATATATATGTAGTACTATACTACACTACATATAGTAATTTGGTATACATGACAGATTTGCATGTTTTAAAAGCTAATTGCACTAATTGTTTTAGGAGTTGTAGAAGTTAGTTTAATCTTGTGAATAAAGAAAGAAGGAGAGGAGAAAGCTCGATCTTCAAGGAGAGTAGAACTAATCAAGGCAAGGCAAGGCAAGGCAGGGGAAGGGAAGCGTCATCTCTCTCTATATCTCTGGTACGTACGTTTAAATTCATAGCTTATGTAGATGCCGCTTGATTGGCTGTATACAAGTCATGTTGCATGGATGATGCAACACTTGATTTGATTGTGTTTCTTCCATGACTTGTTTTAGAGGGTCCGTTATCAATTGATGATATCTGAAGGGTCTAAAGTATAGATCTGAATTTTTTGTTTGAGTCAAAGTTTTAGTGGGAATGATGAATTAATAGATCTGAGATGAGTCTTGTCTACCTAAATTGAATTTGTCATTCTTTAAATTGAATGAACTAACGTATAGTTAGGATTTGAGTCTTGTCATCCTAAATTATAATGTCATCTATTAATTAATGCATTTAGGTCATGTTTATACAATAACTCCATTGCAGGTATGCCGAGCAGAAAGGGGAAGGAGAAGGAGGCATCATCCAGTGGATCCAAGCGCCCTCCACGTGGCCGAAATGCATACATCTCGCCGCCGCAGGCGCCGGAGGACAGACCAGTGATTCATCGGGAGGGTTATAGGTACAATTCATTTTTTGTGAATTTTTGTGCATGTAGGATTATCCATTTGTAGTGGTTTTAACTAATTTTGTTTGCAGATCTTTCATTGGAGATTTGTTGATAGCGACCCAAAATGTCAACAAAATAATCTCGCAATGCACACGTTTCCACTATCCTGAGGGAACTAGATTACCCACCATACCCGTGTGTACAAAATTTGATGACTATCCTGAGGAAACTAAAGAAAAGGTCAGAGATGAGTTTTTGGTGAGTAAAATCTCATTTTTAAAATTGGCAACCTAATGTGTCTCTTTTAAGCTAACCAACGACTTTTTAATGATGCATGTAGAAGCACTATCAGTTTCCTCCAAGTGAAGACATGGATCTGGCCTAGAAGACATTCAGCAGCATAGCCAACAAATCTCTCCAAAACTTGCTTCACAAGTGCAGAGGAGAAGCGAAAAGTAGGTATGGAGATAGCATTCTGGAGTGGAAGGACCAAGGGGTGCCAAGCACATATGACTGGATAATGGCGAATAACTGGTCCAAATTGTGCGACTATTGGTGCTTCGAAGATTTTGCTAGGCGGAGCGAGCAGAATCAATGAAATAGGACCAATTCTGGATAGAGTTCCTTTGCAGGCACGGGCTCCGTAAACATGCTGGTTTACAAACAAAGATTCGTAAGATATTTTATTTCATCAAAACATTTAATTTCAATTTCAGTTTACTCGAACTAATCTTGGTAATTTTATTTGGATTGAAATGTTTATTCATCATAGAAGAATGAATACCACCTCCAGCCCAGGTGGTCTGACGAGCTGTTTACGCCGACGCATACTAATTAGGAGACGAGGCAATTGTGTTCCGCGAGGGAGAAAAAGGCACAGGTAATATAGAACATAACAATATTTTAATAATATTCATTCCCTCTTTTCCCTTTCTGTTTTCTGTCAAGTAGGGTTTTAGTCTTTGGAAAAATACATAAAAGACTTACATTTAAAAAAGTCATAAATTCACATCATTATTTTATAAATTTTGTAGGAAGAGTACGAACGGGATATGAGAGCAAAGTATGGGTCTGATCGAGCCCTTTGGCCCTCTTTTGACGCAGACATCTGGTACGGCAACACAGAGAAAAATACTCACGGCGATAACTATGGTCTCGGTGCTTTAGGTAAAATATACATACTTAAAATTGTAAATTTGTATTTTTTTGGGCGTAATACTAATTATCTTATTTTGAATGTTTGAGGCAAGACCAGATCGCTGTATCGTCCAGGTGGGTCCCAAACGTCTTCTGAGCAATCGCAATCACAATCACAATCATATTCTTCGGCGCCGCCTCCTCTCAGGCAAGAAGACATAAATGCAATTTCAAGTCAGGTGTTTGGCTTGATTCAACCACAGATGACCCAATTCATGGAGGAGTTCAGGCGTAGCATGGGACGTTCTTCGTCTCATCAGGTACGAATTTCAATTTTTGAGTATGTTTGAATCCATTAAAGACATCATTAAAATGTTAGTTATATTCTCACAGGGTGGTTCTAGCTCGCACTATGCATCGAGCCCCGATGATCAGGATGACAGCGGGGACGATTTGGGAGATGAGTCTTAGACATTTCATATTTGTTATTATGTTGTACTTTAGATATTTTATTTTTATGTGGTACTTTAGATATTTTATTATTATGTCGTACTTTAGATATTTTATTTTTATGTGGCACTCTAGATATTTGTTATTCGATGTTTATGTACTTTAGATATTTATGTCGTTTTGTGAATTGCTTGGTACGTACCAATTAAATTGCTTGGTGCTTGTGAATTGTTTAGTACGTTTCGTACCAATTGGGGCTGGAGAAATATAAATAAACAGAACAAAATGGGTTTAATGGTTGTTATATTTGTTTGTATATTTTGTACCAATTGGGGAAAAGAAAAATAACAGCAAAAAACCAAAAAAAAATAGCCTTCTGCGACCGATTATTGGATCATCAGCGATCGTCATATCGGTCTCTGATGGGCTTCTTGCCACGTTGACATATACCAACAGAGACCGATCTCATCGGTAGCTAAAGGGTCATCTGCGACCGGCGCCTTACTCTTTTGCGATCGATGACGTCAGCGGAGAGGGCATCAGCAACGGAGCAACTGCGACCGACCCATCTATGACCGATTTCGTCCTTCTGCGACCGAGACCACCCATCTACGACCAGCGACATTACTTTATGCGACCGATTGGGGCGGTCGCAGATGAGTCTTGCTGCTGTAGTGAAATAATATGTGGTAGCAAACTGTATTTTGCACAATGAATAAACTGGAATAAAATAAACACATTTTCATGTTCCTTGTTTCTCTTCTTATAAAATTCTCTCTGGTTATTGATTATAATATATATAGACAATAAATTAATCAAATTGGACAAGTGTAGTACTAGGATGAGTGGCTTCCTGGAAAGTTCATGTGTTGCTAATTCCGGTTGTGTTTCATTTCTAACCTACCCCAACTTATTTGAGAATAAAGACTTTGAAGAAAAAGAAGAAGAATAAATAAATCAAATTCATGCTAACTTGTAAATTTTAGTACTTGAAACGAAAGCATGAATTGTGTAAAAAAGGAAGCTTTATATTTTTCTTTTTACCTCAGAAAGTACAAATTATGAAGCTTTATCTTTTAAGAATATAAACTTTTAAACTAAAACAAGCTAAATAGATTGTCATAAGAAATTTTCCCAGTAAAAGTAAAACTAATTAAAGCATGCTCTATAAATTTTCTACCAAAAATTGAAATACACCTTCAATTATTAATTGGGCAATTTCATGCCCAGATCCCTCTGAATTTAAAAATTCGAAAATTGAGATAAATAATTATATTTGTGGATCAGCTAATACCCATCCAGTCAACACTACTACAAAAATGGTAATTCTACACTGCACATTGTACACGGTTTTCCCTATCTTATATAAAAACCGTGTACCAAATATGAATTTTTGAAAGCCCAAAAAATCTGCGAGAATTATACACGGACATTTAGTTAAGAATCAGTGTAGAATTGTTTGAGAGAGCTACACGGTTTATTAGGGATCAAAAATCCGTGTGCAAAGAAGACCGTGTGGAAAAAATTGAGAGAGCTACACGGATTTTTGTTAAATATCCGTGTAGGAATATATACACAGATTTTTGATAATATATCCGTGTAGAAATGGTAGAAATGTACACGGATTTTATTATAAATAGCCGTGTATGATTATTTGGAGAGCTACACGGATTAATAAGTATAAATCCGTGTATAAAAGGCTGTGTAGGGTTTTAATTAGTATAAAAGGCCTTCTCCTTCCAGCGCCGTTTTGATCAAGTTTTTTATACTGTCTCTCTCTTGCTCTCTCTGTATTGAATGTTGATCTGATTTCTGCAAAGGCTAGCAACTGGGATCAGAGATCTTTGAAGTTTTTATTTTCTCCTCTCTATATTTCTAAGGTTAGTATATATATATATTTTCTCCTCTCTATATTTCTAAGGTTAGTTTTTATTTTCTCCTCTCTATATTTCTGCCACGTTTGAAAAAAAATTGAATTTAAAGGAGAATTTTTATTCTCTATTATGCATGCATGCACATATATGTTGATAAAAATGTATTTTTTATTGGAGATGCAATATGTTGGAGACCTTTAACAAAGAGGCATCATGTCATGGATCACATGTGCTTTCTTCTTTTTGATATGTTGGATCTAATACGCCTTAGTTTGTATGAAATTCTTGTCCAAACTAGATCATAACCAAGCGTTTTGGCAACATGAGCCCAACTTGGCGAAATTGGGCCAAACCTCCATCACATGGTTACTAGGTGGTAAGGACATAACTTGATCTACAAACATTGTATTGGATCTTGAAGAGTATATGTTATATGTGGATCACATGGGATTGTATATGTACAAAAAGCAATGTCTATATATGTTGATGCTTTTATCCTTTCATTTGTTATATATGTTGATGCTTTCATGCTTTATGTTTTTTTGTTATATATGTTGATATTAGAATTTTATGCTTTTATGGTTTCGGTTAGAATTTTGTAATGATAAATATGGATTTGTGTAATTTTGTATAATTTTGTAATGCTAAATATGAATTTGTATAATTTTGTATAATTTCATGTACATGAATTTTAAATTGCTATCTGAAAAATTTAAATACTGGCTAGCAAAACAGGAGGCTAGCCAAAAAAAAAAAAACAAAACAAAAAATTATAAGACAATCCTACACGGATATTTAACAAAAATCCGTGTAAGAAGAGTAATTTCAAAAATAATCGCGCGCGAATACAAAAAAAAAATTTAGTTAATTCTACACGGATATTTAACTAAAGTCCGTGTATGATAGTTCAAAGAGCTACACGGATATTTAGTTAAAAATCCGTGTAGAAAGAGGAGAGCTACACGGATATTTAGTTAAATGTCCGTGTAGAAAGAGGAGAGCTACACGGATATTTAGTTAAATGTCCGTGTATAAAAAGAATTGTACACGGTTATTTAGGTAATATCCGTGTAGCTCGGTAACATGGAGAGCGACACAGGCAGGTCTTTGTACACGGCTGTTTATAAAGTAATCCGTGTAGAAATCGTTATAATTGCACACGGGCAAATGTCCGTGTGTAGTTATTGACCTATTCGTACACCCTCGATTTAAACACGGTAGGAAATCCGTGTAGCTCTTCCATTTATGTCCGTGTGCAATCTCTTTTTTTGTAGTAGTGCAAGGTGAGCCTATCAACCAGCGTTCACATTCAATTTGTATCATGTGCTTTTTGCTTAGAGTCAATGGTATGGAAAATTGGAGATCCACAATAATCTATTATATGATGTGTGAATTCCCAACTCAACATTAATTTTTGGTAAATAAAAAGTTTGTAAATAACACATATCAATTTTTTTTTCATCATTATTGGAACTAAGTCTGAAAATATATTATACCCCTGAAAATAATATTGTGCTCGATTAATTATCCTTCAAATATTGTTTTGAAATGTGTTTCATCTGGACCTTAATTGAGTTTAAATTGGGAAATTGAATAGCACTGAGGCTTAATAATTAGTTGCACGTACAATTGAAATTAAGCTCCCTTGGGACTTATTTGAGTCTTTCAATTTGGCAGGAATGAAATATTATAATGTGTATGTTAAGTTACCAAATGCAGGGTATATATATATGTACAGACCTACAGTTTTCATTTTATTTTTTGCACTAGAGATTAAATTTAATTTTGCTGAATTGTGGGGGCAAAGTTAGTTTCACTACTAGAATATGAGTTTATTGCATGGGTAGCACTAGTTTGTTGCATGGTAAGGACGACCCATGCAAAAGAAATGACATTTTTGAATTCGTAAAACTTGTTGCAAGGCAAAGCCCATGCAACAAGTATCCCATGTAAATGTGTAATGTGCAACCATGCAACTGTTTTCTATCTCCCCATGCAAATACATTTTGAAAATCAGATATTATAATTAATTGGAGGTCCATGCAACAACTCAACCCCATGCCCATGCAACTACTTAATCACATCTTAGATATTATATTTTATTAAAGGTCCATGCAACAACTCAACCCCATGCCCATGCGGATCCGTATCCTCTGCATTAACTCAAAAGGGAATCTTTTGAGTTAATGAATTTCAACCGTCCGATTTTAAACGGAGCCAATCCAGCTCGTGTCTATAACATAGAGAGTTCTTTAATATTAGTGCAGATATTTTCACACGAATTTTAAAACAGATCGGACAATTGAGATTCATTAACTCAAAAGAGAATCTTTTGAGTTAATGCAGAGGATATGAATTCTGCCCATGCAACTACTTAACCCCTTGTTTATATTATATTTTATTGAAGGTCCATACAAATAGTCCACTACTTGCCCATGCAAATAGTCTGGACTGACGGTTCTCATTAATTGCATGGGTTTGCCCATGCAACTAGTTTAATTCCTACCCATGCAATTTTTTGCTTACTGGAGACATTCATTTCTGTTTATTTGATATCTCCTTTTAGTGATGATTTTTAGTATAAATCACAACAACATGAATAATAGTAGTATATAAGAATTCAATACTTAAATAACTAAAAATTTTGCATTTAGAAACAAAAATAATTGTACAACCTTTGTTACACAAGACACATACAACTATTGATTCAACAAAACATTAATATATATCATTCAAATTTACATTTGATAATAACAAAAGAAAAAAAAAACCAAGCTGTCATCTAAAGAGGAAAAAAATGGATTAAGATATTATATATTTAGTTCAAATACAATGGCTTGTTCCTCAGTAAAGCTCTCTCTTTGGCAGACAAATCAGACAAGTCTTGTCTTGTCAAGATTAGTAAGAACTTGTTCAACTCTAAGCCTCTATTGTTGGGCTACACAATATTAAAGTAAATTTAAATTAGTTCAATTGAATTTGTAGGCTAATAATCAAGATTGTTGCCGCAATATATTTTGAAAAGTATTAAGACAAATAATCCCAAACACAATAACATTTATGTATAATTGAGATCTCCCTTTGTATGGTGAATAAAAATAAATCACAACAACAAGAATAATATCAGTATATAAGAAACTACATTTTGTTTAATAGCAGTATAAAAAATCACATCACATTTTTTTTTTCTTTTTTCTCATATATATTATTATGAACTACACAATTTAAATTAAATTTATTATCTCTACACCTCTTATTTCAAAATAGTTATCTTGAAATACGGCATTATTTTGCATTAGAGATATCTGAAGTAATTGGTATAACAAAGTTAATTGATCAGCTTTCCAATCTTATACAATGCTCCTCATACTGTGCTTATAATATATATTGCCGGGTAAAAATCCCAAATAAATGGAGGTATTATAAAGCAACAATAATCACATGCAACTCTTATCCATACAAAATTTGTCCAACAGCATATTTCCTAATTATGTGAGGAACAACTCTATTCTCAATTATAAAAGAGCTGAGTACTAAAAAATTAAACAACAAAATAATCATCCAATATATATTAACATATATACTACTCCAGACATGACAAAGAAACAACTCTATTCTCAATTATAAAAGAGCTGAGCACTTAATGGGTTTTTTGGTATTTAACCCGAAGAGGAATTCTAAACAATTAAAGAGATGATATATTTTCTAAACTTGCTTTTTTTCTATACCAAATAAAACATATGACATTATAGTTACTACGATTTATAATGAATTCTCAAAGTTTGGCCTCAGGAAATGCGAAAACTGGTACAATAGTGCTGCTGGTGCAGAACTTCCCTGTACAAAACCTCAAATTCAACTCAGTTAAAAAATCCATAAAAATGTGAAATAAATAATGGTGAAAGATCTTAATATCCTGAGAATTTTGGTACCAAGAACACTCAATTTTGAGTTGTAGTTTGTCCTGTGTAAATTATACAAAACTGGTTGTCAGAAAATACAAAACTGGTACAGAACCAAAACTAGAACAAAACTGATCTTGAGAAAAACTTAAGTTTGGCATATCTCTAGGCAAAACAATGAGTTGAAATTAATTGTGGGTGCAGATTATGACTTCCTGAAATTTTAGATACAAAAAACATCCAATTTGGATCTATGGTTTGTTCTACACAAAAATAACAAAACAGCATGTCAGAATGATCCAAACTGCACCTCACAAACTGAAAAGTGATGAAATAAATTGTTAGAAATGTTGCAAAAATAAGGAAAACATGCACACAGGTTGTATGAAGGTCTTTGGGTAAGTTTTGCATACATTTTTGTGATAAAATCATCAAATTGAGCATCAAGGAGACTATAAACTGACCCATAGTATATGTTGCTTTTGCACTGTGTATTGACATGAACTTAATATGAGTCTCACACTCAATCCAGTAGCATAGATGCAAAGGTATTAGTTATTTCTTCTTGCTAACTTTTTAAAAGATATAAATAATCAACTGTGCACTTGTGTCATTTCATCAAACACTTTGTGTGCACATAATCAAACACCGGTATACAACTAAAAAAACTAAAAAAATGTACAACAAGGAACTCAATACTAAGCAAAAATGTCAGCTTTGATTTGTTTGTTGTAGTTATATTCAACCTATATTTATTTTTAAATGCATACAAAACACTTCTTCCCATTTAAGCATTTTCAGAAATACTTTCTGTGCAACACATTGTTAGTTCCTAAATTGATTAAAATGCAGAAAAGTTAAACAATATACTACCTTGAGCTGTATAAAATGACAAGGTGTCAGCTTGCAAAGCACGAAGTACTGGTTCTGAGATAGAATCCATGCGGCACCAGCATACCTGATAAATCAGAGTGCCATGGAATGATAAGAAAAAAAAACACCCTAAACATTTACTAAAAACCAGATAATTTAACAACACAGCAAGCTAATTTATGGCATCAAGCTGATTACATTAAAGCAATATCATTAAGCTGACATCAAGCATTTTTTTTTTGTTCAAACCATGGGCATGCCAGAATATCAGACTCAATTTCTCAAATAATGTAAGAAGGAAAGTACCAAGTGGAAATTTGCATTAAAATTCAGGCTAATGTAAGAAGGAAAGTACCATAGTAGAAATTTAATTTAGGCCAATTTTTTTCACAACTTTTACCAATCAACATTTTAATCCAAAATCAGGGTCCAAAATCACTACATTAGTTGTAAGCAAATATAGAGGTAGAGAGATCACAAATCCAGCTTGATTGAAAAGCAAAAAGTGAACCAAAAAATATATCATAAGATAAGACAGACTTAACTTTTAATTTTGCAATTCCGAGCAAAGAAGAACAGCACGCATGCACACTTCTGGCGGGAGTTGACAGGGTGGGGTGGGAGCGGGACAGAGAGCGCTGGAGAGGAAGCGATCGGGGTTGGGTTTGGAGAAGGAGCACTAGAGGGTTAAAGAGCGCCGGAGAGTTCTGTTGTTTGGGGTTTTAGAGGGAAATGAAAAGTAGGGTACTTAGGCTAATTTTTCAGAGAGATGTCGGAAATGACGAGTGGGACCCATCTGTAAATGACGAGCGGAAGTTAGTGAATTTTGTTTTGGTTTTGGCTCGCTTTGCATCCAGAGGAGTGAAAAGTGGGAAGAGAAGAGAAACTCTCCAGAGAAGGAAGACAGTGAGGTAACGTAATTTCTCCATTTTAGATTTGGGTCGTCTAATCAGATTTTGCACGAATATTGAAGGATCCATTACATTTTAACTAGGGCGGATCTAAACAGAACTATTATGTTACCACAGTGAATATGGACTCCCACCCACAGCTTCTAAAATGGAGACCTCCTTTGAAATCAAGACACTTCATCACCCATCCAACGGCTCTGATTTACAAATATACAAATTAGGTAATAATTGTACAGCAAACAATACGAAAAAATTTGAAAAAAATTATTTTCTACTTTTTGACATCTTCAATGGCCAAATCATACTCTAAATGTCAATTTCATAGAATTTCATTGTTATATCCCTCTTAAAATTAAACCAATAATTATGGACCGTTCATTTTCACATTATCCATCGACGGTCGATCTGTAATGAAATAATTCTAAATTTGTTTTGAAATGATCAAGGGAAAACTCTGAACATAAACAACATAAAAGTTTTCGAGTTTGGTTATGTCTGAGCTTTGATCCAACGTGAAGTGTTTCTAGCCATTCGATGACGCAATATTCTGTCAGCGGGATGGATAGGTAAATCAACGTAAATTTTGATCAAACTTTCCTACGATAAAATTAAGGTAATAATATTTAATTTGAACGGTTTCGATCGACCAACGGGCGACGTTTGTCTTTGTTCCTTTATTAACTCACCCAACAGGAGTTGATGTTCTATGGTCATGCATGTTATACATAAGTCATTGATGCAACATGCATGCACAACTATACAATTTAATTTGTCAAAATTATTTAATAATGCAATAAAAATGTTCTAGCATTATATTTTTATGTAATTTTATCAATATCATTTTAAATTACTGTCATTTTAATAATTGCCATTTTAACAATATGATAGTAAAAATATTGAACTAGTTAAATTTATAATAAACAAAACCAACATCAAATATTACTCATAAACATTTAAACACATATGTACCATTAATTATAATATTTGACTATATCTTTGCATTTTCTATTCTTTTAATTCCAGCAATGAAGAAATTATAAAACACATATGTACCATTAATTATAATATTTGACTATATCTTTGCATTTTCTATTCTTTTAATTCCAGCAATGAAGAAATTATAATTCTTAAATCAATTCGACCCTAATAAATTAGTGTTAAAGTTACAACTTACAGATCGATGAAGTTAATTCCACTCTGAACAGAGCAGTTAAGACCTGATACAACGCACAATCTTTAGATTTAAAAGAGCGTTCATTTTGTTTAGTACTATGCATGAAGCTAAAAATGCTCTATACTGATGAACACCTTATTCCCAGATAGAAATTTTCATTTGATCTCGGATCCACTAAGATAACCCAAATTTGGTTTTAGATCCGGACCGTCCATCTGTTTTAACACGAATATTAAATGCGCCAGATTTTGTTCGGACAATCCGGATTAAAACTCAATTTTGGGTTACTGGAGGGAATCAAGAGTCCGTCGAATTCCCCCAAAAAAATTTCGACCCGTATTCCCTCCAAAAAATTTCGCCAAATCCCCAAATTTTTGGGTTACTTAGAGGGGATCAGGAACACGTCTCTCTCTCACTTTACTCTCCTTCCTCTCTTTTTCTCTTCCAACTCTGCCGTAGCACCTCCCCCGCTGCTGTAACATCTCCTGGCTGCCGTAGCACCTCCCCCGCTGCCGTGACACCTCCCAGCTGCCGTAGCACCTCCCCCGCTGCCATGACATCTCCCGGCTGCCGTAGCACCTCCCCCGCTGCCGTGACACCTCCCAGCTGCCGTAGCACCTCCCCCGCTGCCGTGACATCTCCCGGCTGCCGTAGCACCTCCCCCGCTGCCGTGACATCTCCCGGCTGTCGTAGCACCTTCCCCGCTGCCGTAACATCTCCCGGCTGCCGTAGCACCTCCCCCGCCGCCGTAGCATCTTTCGTACCACCTGGCCCCGCTGTCCTCCACCTATCTCAAAGCTAAAGGTTAGTTTTTTTTTTTAGTTAGGGTTTTTTTGTTTAGGGTTTTGAGGGTTCCAGTGAGTTAGGGTTTTGAACACATAGAACTCTTGAACTGTTTTTGGTTGATGCCAAATGATTAGGTTTCAATTATTTTAGTTTTAAATTAGACCACAAATTGGATTAAAATAGACCATTAATTTTGTACATTTTGTCTTGTTTATGATGATATCGGAGTTGTTAAATTAATTAGTTGTTGCTAAATGTTACATGAATTAGGCATGTATTTTGACTTCTAGTACTAATGTGTGTGCTGAATTGTAAATGAACATGTTTTGTTGAGTTTAGGTTTAGGTTTAGGTTTATCACATTCGCTATTTGACTAATGCTATTTTTATTTTTGCCAATTAGAATTTGATGTATCAGTACTGGGGGTAGAAGGTTTACGCCCTTACCAATGTAATCACATTTATTATTCTTTTCTAATTCCATATAAAACAAGCAAGTGTAGCAGGTTTATGTTTTTCTAATTCCATTTATTATTCGCTATTTGACTAAATGATCTATACAATTTTATGTAATAGTAAGCTTATCATTTTCATTGACTTATAACTCATTATCTTCTATGATGTTGATTTAATATATTACTTGTATGTGTATATATGCATGAATGAAATCATAATTTGCTAAATAAAACTTGTTCTTTTTCAGTAAATATGAAAAGACATGTGCTCCTCGTGTGTAGGAGTTCTGTTTCCTCACTTGCAATTCATAGAGCAAGATATTTCAAATTTCTTTCTCTTCAACTTGTATTGGAATTCAAATTTCTGATCTGACTAGATTTATTTCTGTTTTTCAGTTTCTGGGATGGTGAACACTTTGGAGCCTACTCTGGGAAATAATGTAAGATCAAGGGTTCTATTGCATGTATTAATAATTTCTTAGTTATTTTTCTTTAGTAAAATTTTATCTGTTACTATGCTTTTAGGTTCCACTTAACTGCGCTGGAACGAACACGCTTACTCCACGCGAGCTGCCTGCAATTAGAGCTGAGAAGAACTCTTCAAGGTTTATCTCCCTTACTCTATTCTGTTCTTTCCAATTTTGCATGCACAACCCTCTTTCTTTGCTGGCATCAGATTGTACAGTGTTGTGGTTATGAGTTTGAAATTAGTTTCCCTTGCTTCTTAATTCCTCCTTTAGGATGTTAAGCTTACTAGTGCAGCTGATGCTTAATCACCAAAAAGAACAAGAAACCAGTAATTCTTCAAATCGAAACAATTAAGGAAAGTTATTCAAGTATGATACCATATTACCAAGTAGGCGGGTTCTGAGACCAACACTGAGCAAATTCTCACATAAATTATGAATATTCCTCTTTGTCTCTATTGATGCTATAACGAGTTTGAACCCGATTGCGGTTGGCAGTCAATACACTATAATTGGGCTTGATAATTTGGGTTGTGTTGTCTTTGAGTAAAATTTCAACTTAATTTAATTCCTAGTTCCTTATTTGAGAGTTTGGATAGGGTATAACTGATATGCAAGGAACTTCTGGGATTTTTCTTTATCAAATTCTGGACTCTATTTTTCTACTCTCCACCACATCACTTTTCTTTTAATATGGCATTGATTTACAAGGCCTTGTACTAGCATCATATTTTTACTGTTATAAAGCATTTTAGGTTTCTGGTATTTACTGATACAAATTCCATCAACTTAATTGTGAATTTTCTATATTAGAAAGTCTATCTTTATAAATTTCAAAACTGGAGTAAATTACTTCTTGTCAGAGGGGTCTAAGCACAAGTTGCTATTATTAGTTGGAATGGACTCTGTGGAAATCAAAAAAATTTAGATAGGAAATAAATGGTTGGGTTTACGGTAGCTAAAGAAGAAACTAAAATTGATATGAACTTGGGTGCTTTGATTTATGACTTTAATTTCATTTAGTTGATTTTGAATCAATCTTTTTGGACAGCTTGCAATCTAGAATAAAAAGAGCTGGGCTTAGATAAATAATAGTAAATAGGAACTTATTTATTGGGATAAGGTAATTGTTGCATTACGAGAAACTTATAAATAATAATCGACATCCGTTGTTCAGATGATTTAGAGGCGAGCACCGAGATACCGGACGAGACGGGATTTCTCAGAGCTGCAGACTATCCGTGACTCTTGTTCTCGTGGGCCATACTATCAGGTGCAGAATTTCTGTGTGTTTGTAAGTTCATACATGGAATCAAATAACAGTCATTTCTGCATATACATTTCTAACTTATTTGTATTGTATGAATTGTACATCGTATGCATATTTACACTGTTTCTATAGTTGTACAGTTAGGGGTGTTATATGAACCTTATTAAACATTTGAAGGTACAAGCTGTAGCTCCAGCTTAGTTTGCGAGGGTACCAAATTAATAAATATCTAGAAGAGCATCTAAATATGGATGCTACAGAAATACATATGCTCATAGGCTATGAAATCTCTTTCCTTGGTTTTAAGTATAATATGAAATTAGATTAATTGTAAATAATGGTCATTTTGGCATGCTTACTGATTGTCCATTCTTTTATTTAATATCTCATGAAGTACCATCATATGTTTTTCGGCCAACTATTACTACCTCATTTTTATTGTAAAAACAAACTCAAGTTAGTGTATAACAATAATGGGTAATAGTACTGTATGATCAACAAACAAGTTATTTCGAGGCTTGAACTACATAATTAATTTTTATAACAATAACATGTTCTAACATTATAAATTGGTCTACATAGGATTTGCTGGTTCTTTTCAACCAAATCAGGAAGGGTCATTCCAAGCACTGCTGAGTACTCAGGTTGGACAAGAAATGGCAGGGAATGAGGCCGCAATGACAGATTGGTGGGGCAATCAAACTTTGCCTAAACCCCAGAGGTCTAGTGTGGATGTCAATATTTAGGGTAAAGTTTTTTTGTTATATTTTGGGTATACTTTGTTAACTCGTGGGGTTGAGTTTATTTTGTGAATGCTTCTTTGGGATGTTACATTTTGGGTATATTTACAAGTTAAGTCTTTAATTATCAATGTTGTTTTAATGCTTTTATAATTTTGGTTCTATGTATGACGATTATACTATGTTGGTCAATGTTTATTAGTTGCTTTTTACAAATTTCTCAAATGTGATTTATGTAATTCTTGTTGAATGGGAACTGAGAATTTTAAAACAGCACTGGGCTCGTACTAGATTGGTACAGGGAGGGAGGATTGTACAATTAAAGCATGCTAATTTGCACCCATTTCTTCTTATTATTACCTTGGGTACATCCATGCAAATAGTTACAACTGCAGTGCATGCAAAAAATGTAATTCATATCCTTGCAAATAATCACCCATGCAATAACGCAAACAGTCTTCCCATGCTAATACTCCGGTGGGACCCACAATACCTAGCCTTGCAAATAGTCAGGTGGGACCCACGTGTGTTAGCCTTGCAAATAGTCATGTAGGACCCACGTTCTCTAGCCATGCAAATAGTCAAGTGGGACCCCCGTTCGCTTACCATGCAAATAACCAGATGGGGCCCACGTTGTCTCCCCATGCAAATACTCCAAACGGGGCCAACTCTGAAAGTTGTTGCATGGGCCGTTGTTGCATGGCTAATCTCATGCAACAAGTCAAAACAGAGTTGTTGCATGGGCGCCCATGCAAATACTTAGTATTTGTATCGAAGCTTGTTGCATGGGCACAGTTGCATGGCTATTCGCATGCAACAAGTCTTTTCGGGCTTGTTGCATGGCTATCTCCATGCAACAAGCCATTTTCTGGCCCATGCAATAAACTCATATTCTAGTAGTGTTTGAAGAAAAGAAACTTGGTTGTATGAACTAGTTACTTGTAATTGCACAGCCAAGGATTTGTTTTGATTTCTAATTGATTCTAATATATTAGCAGATAAAATGGGGTAAAAATTGGAGACTGTTATAAAATAAAGATAAATAATAATAAACAAGATAGAGAACACATAAAAGATGACAAGCTCTTTATCTCGTGTATTTCTCATGTGTACAATACAATATTACAAAGCCTCTATTTATAAGCTACAAATTGTAAATGAAAAGTCATTACAATAATAAATAAGACATTGAATTCTAAATAGTAGTGGGATATGAATTCCAATAGTAGTGGGGTAGTGGGGAAGTGAATGAGGATTAATATTGGGAGTTACAAAATGAATGGACCATCAACTATTATATTCATAACACTCCCCCTTGGATATCCATTTCATAAGAATATACCTCATTAAAATCTTACTAGGAAAAATCATATGGGATAAAAATCTAGTGAAGGAAAAAGAGTACAATATTCCTTTTAATATACAACTACAACTTTACCAGAAAAATTCAGTGGGAAAAACCATGGTTAAGGAAAATATAGTGCACATTGACTCCCCCTCATGACAACATCAATCAAGATTTTTAAGTCGACGAACTCCAATATTACAAACTAGCTTTTCGAATATTGCAATAGGGATCGCCTTAGTGAATTAATCTGCTAGATTTTCACTTGAACGAATTTGTAGCCTATAAATAGAGGCTTTGTAATATTGTATTGTACACATGAGAAATACATGAGATAAAGAACTTGCCATCTTTTATGTGTTCTCTATCTTGTTTATTATTCTTAATTTATATTTTATAACACGTTATCACCACAAGAGCTCTACTAGTTGAAGATTCGAGGTAATTTTACTATTGTTTATTTCGATTTCATTTATATAAATAATACTTCTAATAAGTAATTACTAAATGGAATAAGTTATGAATTTTTGTACATTTACTTCAAGATGTTTAGTATGGTTCATATAATTTTATATGAAGTACAATTTTTTTTTATAATTTAATCTTTCGGAAGAAGATTTAAAGATATCTTCTTGAAGAAGATTCATATGATGTACAAAAATTAATATGAGAAGATTTATATGATATACAAATTTTATATTAAGAAGATTTGAAGATGTCTTCCTGAAGAAGATTTTTATGATGTACAAATTTTATATGATGTTCATATAAAAAAAAATCAATAATTTAATCTTTTAGAAGAAGATTTCAAGAAATATTAAGAAGATTTAAGAAATTGTCCTAAAGGAAATTTCAAGAAAATTTATATGATGCACAAAATTTGTATGATGTTCGTATTAATTTGTTTTTCAATAATTTAATCTCCCTGAAAAAGATTTAAAAAATATATAAATTGTGTTAATATCAAATGGCTCGAAGCCATCTGTTAATAATAAATTCTCAACTTTATCAAATGGCCCGAAGCCATCTATTAATCATAAATTCTCAATTTTATTAATTGGCCCGAAGCCATTTTATCAATTCATATTATTGAAAAAGAATTTACAAAAAAATGGCCTGAAGCCAATTCAATTTTAAATTATGTCTTACTATTGGCATTTAACTGATGGCATAGCATTGGTCCGAAGCCAATTTAATTCACATTTATTAAAAATTGGCCCGAAGCCATGGTATTGAAATTTGCAATCATATTCTTATTAACGGACGTATATTCAACTGGCCCGAAGCCATAGTATTAAAAAAAAAAAATTGTCATAGTATTCAATTTTAACATGTTCATGTTATTTTTATTCTAATAGTTTAATTTTCCTGAAGAAGATTTCTAGAAATATTTTGAGTAAATTTCTTGTATCCTTATGGTTGAATAAAATAACGAGTTGCTGATGATCATGAATTTAGTCCAATTAGTTATGCTTCATTCCCCGAAATGAGTGTAGCAACACATAATAATAATAATAATAATAATAATAATAATAACAACAACAACAACAACAACAACAACAACAACAACAACAACAACAACAAATGTGGACGTGATAATAAAGAAAATACACATGTTGGAAATGGAGAAATTTTATTTGTGAATATGGTCTCAAGTTTAAACTAGTTTTCTCCTACCTTAAGTTTTAACATCCTCACTTTATTTTCTGATCTTGTCAAATAATTTTTCATCTATTTGTTTAAACTTGATTTGTTCGTACTAGCTAGTAGCTATATGCTGATTACTACATTGTTACTCGTGCTGATAACGTGTTATAAAATAAAGATAAAAAATAATAAACAAGATAGAGAACACATAAAAGATGTCAAGCTCTTTATCTCATGTATTTCTCATGTGTACAATACAATATTACAAAGCCTCTATTTATAGGTTACAAATTGTAAATGAAAAGTCATTACAATAATAAATAAGACATTTAATTCTAAATAGTAGTGGGATATGAATTCCAATAGTAGTGGGGTAGTGGGGAAGTGAGTGAGGATTAATATTCGGAGTTACAAAATGAATGTACCATCCACTATTATATTCATAACAGGGACTACCTGGATAATTAGTGGAAGCAGAAGTCTGAATATTGTCTGATACATCCTTACATATGTTGATTGACCTCAGCCTAAGGCTTCCGTAATTTTAATATTTAAACATGGTAAACAAAAAAAATAAAAAAGGCCTGATTATCTCAAAAAAAAAAAAAAAAGGCCTGACCTAAGGCTTTTCTTTTATAAAATAAATGCTTCTTATTAATTTGAGGGGCCGTGACCAGTTGGGCTTAAACAGGCCGTAAGCCCCAAAGTGCTATCTTATTAATTTTTATCTGATGAAAGTGGGATAGCTTTTAATTTTTAGAAGCAAACGAAATCTGGTAAATACCATGGGGAAGCTCATCATGTGTGATTTGTACGTACCTCACATGCATGAGCCCCACATTTCTATTCAACAATCTCCTTAAATAAATGGTCTCCTTTTCTCTGTGGCCACTTCTGTGTATTCATTCATGGAATGGTTCAGAAATTGTGGGAACACTGACTTGCTACGCTGACTGTCACATTTTACTGACGCTGGTATTTAACCTTCTAATTAGAACAGTTGAGCATTTAAAAACCCAATGAAAACATTTGTGTCAATTATTATACCTGAATATCATAAATTTGTGTCAACGGTCATATTGATGCAGTGTACCAAACCAACCAAATATCATGCTATAATCTGGCATGTGACCAGGTACAGGTACAACTCTTATAAACCCACCTGTTATATGTTTTCTTAGGAATTTAGGTGGGAATAATGGTCCCTGCACATGCTCTCTTAACATTGGTCTTGTCTTCCAGGTTACCTCTATATGCTTTTTCTCATCTCTTTCTTTGATTGGTATTTATATATTATGTAATTGTAGTTACTTTGTGCTAATGTTGCATTTCATGCAAAATGTCAGGCATGGATCTTGGAGCAAGCTAACTATACAATTGTAAATTGCGTCTTTCCATTCAATCTTTTTTTTAGTATTCAGAATTGTTCTTCTAGCTTGTACTAGCAACAGGTCGCAACATGTCGTGTTGTTACTTGTGAGTTGATAATGACTAGAAACCACATATTATATTTGCTGCTGTTACATTTGCATTGTGCATGAAGAAATATTGCAATTCTATCAGTAGCTATATGCGGTACAACTGGTTCTGGTTGAAATCAACTATTTTTAAATTAAAAAAAAGTCAACTGCTATTAAAATCATTTAATTTGTACTTTGTATCACGGTCTCTGATGTTTTTCCTTTATTTATTCTCAACCCTTTGCTTGCAGATGCAGCACAAGAGAGGAGGCTTTTAGTTCTGTCTCTATGAAGACTACTGGTAAAATAAACCCTAATTTCACAAATTAATAATATAGTTAATCAATCTGTATAATTATTCTGTTAGTTCTCTCCCATTCTTTGGCTTGAGTATGTTGCATGTCTACATAGAATTGAATCAAAATTTTGTTGTATAGATTGTGGGCATAAGCTGATCTGTCATTTTATTGTGATGCTATTCTAGAAAGTCGTATGAATTTTGTTACTTTAATGTCAATATTTTTAATGACAATTATTTTTCTGTTTTTCTTTGTCATCTACAGCCCCTTTTAGTGGAACTAGGACCTTATCTTAGGCAGCATCTTTGACAGGATTCAGGTTTTTCAAAGATAGTTCTATTGTGTCATTATTAAATTTTAAATTTCAATTACTGCTTTCGTTTTGGTTTTTAATGACTTGTCTTATGTTCAATTGCACGTCATGATTTAGATCGATATTTTAAGCAGTGGATTCGCTATTATCTGAATCACTTTTGTGCATTTTGTACTTTGGGAAAAGGGAAGATAGTTGTACAGGCCGTAAGCCCCAAAGTGCTATCTTATTAATTTTTATCTGATGAAAGTGGGATAGCTTTTAATTTTTAGAAGCAAACGAAATCTGGTAAATACCATGGGGAAGCTCATCATGTGTGATTTGTACGTACCTCACATGCATGAGCCCCACATTTCTATTCAACAATCTCCTTAAATAAATCATCTCCTTTTCTCTGTGGCCCCTTCTGTGTATTCAATCATGGAATGGTTCAGAAATTGTGGGAACACTGACTTGCTACCCTGACTGTCACATTTTACTGACGCTGGTATTTAACCTTCTAATGAGAACAGTTGAGCATTTAAAACCCCAATGAAAACATTTGCCACCTTCTGTTTGTCCTTACTCAAGAGGAACAAACAGTAGGCATTCATTGATCAAGAATTGAAAGTACAGTTTTATTTGATAACAAAAAAAGAAAAAGAAAAAAAAAAGAAAGTACAGTTTTATTCTTATATTACATAGAAGAGTTGATATATGTATAAGAACACTGCTCCTTTAAGACCCAAATAACAGTACAAACATGCATCCAGACATTATCATATATATAACTATTTAAACTCTTTGCTTGTGCGTCCACTAACCATGACATTCGTTGGAGCTGTTATATTACGTACATAGAACCAGTACACATACCCTAGAAAGAAACAAAATATCAAAAAACCAGAATACAACACATATGTTACCAGTAATGGAGATGTTTTACAAAATTCACAGAAAAAACAATGAAGGCAAAAACTGTGTACAAGTGAGGACAAAACAGCAGCACCAGTAAGGTGAAACCTAATAACCAGTGACAAAATATAATTAATATATTGACAGTACCAGTGGGAGCAAAAGTCAGTACCAGTACCAGTGACTCTCTGAAAGACTGCACCATTGAATGAACAAAAAAAAAAAGTACCAGTGCCCAAACACAAATGATGAAGGGTATAATAGGAAATTAGTAAGTCAGTTGAAATGGTTGGTACCGTAACAGCTCATAGCTGTAGAAATCTAGAATCGCATCTAGCTCTCAAATTGAAGAAGTAATTAAAAAAAGTTCTTGTCCAAAAAAGCAAATGGTTATTAAATCTCATGAAACAAAATGGTCATAAAATTTCCAAAAGGAATAGGACCTTTTGAAAACATAAAGAATTTTTTTAATAAAAGTAGAAAAACAAGGATCAACCAAAGAATTTGAAGGGGTACACACCTCAATTAACACAGCCTTGCATTTTTAGCATAGAAGGAAAAATCGGAATCGGAATCGGGATTAGTCTTTTGATCGTGGAATCGGAATCGGGTGGATCGGTCGGAATCAGCCGAATCGGATCGGAAAATCAGACTTTTTTGCCAGAAGCTTGTTTTATAAAAACTAAAAAAATAGAAAAAAATTGATAAAAAAATAATTTGTCAACAACTTCTATTTTGACAAATGATTACAATCAAATAATCCACTAATATAATATAATACAAGAATTACAACTAAAAACACACTCTTTGACATAATACAAATTACAAATGTTATATATAAATGAGTTATGTTTTCTAACAATAAAGATTGTGGTAGTTGGCTTTGGTTGTCTACCTAGAGGTCATAGGTTCGATTCACGCATGGCTCAAAAAAATTTGGAGTTTGTTTAATTCACGTTTCGTCCGTTTTAGTGAAATCAGTTCATTTCGGTCCAATTTTGGCTGGAATTGGGCTGGAACGTTCGAAATTGGACGAAATCTACACTAACCGCGTAACTCGGCCTGAAATTGGATCGGTACTGTCCGATTCCGCTCCGGAACGGCCGATTTTTACTTCTATGATTTTTAGCCTATAGATATTTTTAGACAGTAGATAGGAGAACGGATGTGGAGAGAGAGAGAGTGGGGGGGGAACGAGAGCGGAGTCATTGAAGAAGACGAGCTCCGTTCTCTGCTTAGTGGCTATGTGGCACGTATCTTAACGCATTCTGGAGCGGTTTAGATGTCCATCAAACTAGAATATAGTCGATGGGCATCGGAACACCCCGCTCCCACAAACCTATAAGTAACTATAGTATAGCTTTATCATTGAAGCACAAAATATTGTATTTTTTTGTTCTTCCCAATTAAGTTTTAAGTAGCATATAATTAAGAAATAGATACAGTAAATCCGAAAGTACATACGTATTATTAAATATTAATACACCCATGCACACCTTCATACAAGTAATTAAGTTGACAAAATAGTGCTGATAATATAAATGGATCACGACCGCATATAGAAAGTAATTCGGACACACATGCAGAAGTAACATTAAACATTATTTCCGTGCTGGAATTAGTCCATCTCAACTCAGACGATCAGGCAGCACTTCTCTTCTTTACTTTCACCATTAGCCCATTTTTCATCTGAAGAATAATAGAGTGCTTCGGAGCAATGACATGGCCTTCTACCACCTCAAAGTAAAAATTATAAACCAGTGTAGCCGCAGCTGCTTTCATCAGAGTATAAGCCATGTCCTTTCCCAAACAAGTCCTTGGACCAGTATTAAAAGACATAAACTTATACGACGGTTCGTATTTCAACTTGTTCTTGCCAGAAATCCACCGTTCAGGTTTGAATTCTGAGCAATCTTCTCCCCAAACCTCCTCTATCCTTGCCATTGCGTAAATTGATATAAGAATTTTTATGCCAGGAGTTGCCAAGAAACCGCACGGTAGCACATCATCCTTCAACACCCCTTTGTGCTCAAATGGAACTGGTGGAAAGAGCCGGAGTGCTTCATTTAGTGCAGCATGCAAGTAGACTGATTTTGCAAGCTCTTCGGTATTAAATATGGCCATCCCGTCAGAGGTGAAGCTCCGAGAAAATGAATTCAATTCATTTAGGATCTTTTCCTCAACATGACGATTTTGTGTAAGCAGCCAGAGGAACCATGAGAGGCCAGCCCCACTTGTGTCACGACCTCCTAGCATTAGGTTGACAATAGTGTCTCTTAAGAACTTGTCTCTGTTGCCGGTTTCGTTATCATCTATATAAGATGACAAAAAAGAAGGCATGTTCTCTATCCCCTTTGCTGCCTTATTCTCGGCTCTCCTTTTCTCAATTGCTTCTTCGACAAATTGATCAATCACTCTCCTTGCATCAGCTAGCTTCTTTTCTCTTCCCATATTTAGTCTTCGTAAAAGCTTCCACACAGCCACCGGCATGGCATGCCGAAATAACAAACTCTCCATGGCATCATCCATTGCTCGAGCAAAAGGTACAGTCGGTAACTCGATAGAGAGGCTCTTAGGATCGGCACCAAAGACAAATTTGGTAGTCGTGTCGAAAGTTAGCCGCATAAACACATCTTGCATGTCTATAGGTTGACCTTGCCTGGATGCATGGGCCAAGAATGGGAGGAGTGCCTGCTCCACTATGTCCCGGCTTGACTGCGCCACATAGGCACGGAAGCGAGAGTGGGAAAATAACATTTGTTGCTTAACACGTTGATACCGCCATATGTCAGCATCAGAATTAATGATGCCATCACCAAGTACATCGAATATCTCCAAAAACTCCTTGCCTTTAGGATAGTTTTGGAAATTTGATGTGAAGATATGTTGTATGTTCAAGGGATCACATGTGAAAAAGATATTCATGCCTGTAAACCAATCACCACGGAAATAGAAGTTGCAACGGCACCTACGTAGGACGTCGGTGCTATACGCATGTAAATTGTGGAGATTTAATATTAGTGCCGGCATCATGCCCACTAACGGCCAATACACCGGAACATTAGGTTGTTTGTTTCTAGAGGAGACAAAGTTATGGTAGTAATAGAGGAAAAGAAGGAGGCAAGGAATGGAGAACATAAGCTCCAGAGGAGAAAGAGATGGCCAGGCCATTGTTTGCTAGGTTGAGATAGAGAGGATGTGCATTGGCTTAGATATATATATAGTAATTTCCTTTGTCTATGTGACTGTGCACCCAAATATTGTTCCAATTATTGAGGTGTCGTTTACTTGCACGCCACAATATATCGATCTCATCTTATTATCTATACTGGACATGAAGAAACTTTCTTTAGAGTTTAAGTCTTGAAATAATTCTTTAGAGTTTAATTAGATCAATTCTTGGAGGCCGGGTAATTAAATGTCCTAACTGAACGTTATCTGTTCATCTTTGTTGCCGTTTACTAAAAGGTGATTCTTTACAAATTTCACAATGTATAAAAGAGAAATTAAACTCAATAAGTTTCTTGATTTTTAACCCTAGCCGCCTAATGCTCACCCCGCAGTTTTGAACTTGAGTGCTCACCATGCAGCTGCGTAACCCTAGCCGCCATTGAAGGGGAAGGCTCCGTTTGGAGAGGAGCGGCCTTGTCCGCCGAGATGTCGCCGCTATAGTAATCAAACCATATACTTATCCGTTATAATTTTTCGGATACGCATACAGATACGGATAGTCTTGGATACGAATATGGATCATATTTTAAACGGATACGGATTGGATATCGGGCGGATACGAATACAGATACAAATATAATTTGGATACTTAAAAACAATATTAAAATTTAAATTGTTTCCTACAAATAAAAATATAGGTATGTTGCTTTCTTTCTTGATGATTGATGAATATGTTGGTATTGTAATTTACAAGAATAGCAAAATGCATTGACATAATTAAATATCTTTGTGGTACGTCCATCTTCAAACAGTGTGTGTGCACGTCTTTGTCTTGTTCTGGCCCCGTCCAATTAATGATTGTAGAATGTCTTCACCTACAGAATCCCATGCTACAACTGATGATGTCAACAACCCGGTTGAACTTGAAGAAGGTGAAGGTAGCGAGAGTGTTGACTTAAGTAAGGAACGAAGAGATACGGTCGATGCCGCAACTGATGATGCCACAACTGAAGATGCTGCAATTGAAGATGATGAAATTAATGATGATGGTGCTTCCAATCACAAAACTGAAAAGTGCCATGACCTAGAGTTCTATTTGGAAGAACCCAATTATTTGGTAGAAGATGAGGCTTCTTTTGATGTTTTGAAGTAGTGAAATCAAAATTCGAACAAGTATCCTATTCTAAGCAAGTTAGCGCGTGATGTGCTTTTCATTCCCATCACGACTGTGGCTTCGGAATCGGCCTTTAGTGCCGGAGGTCATATATTAGACCACTATCTAAGTTTTCTCTCCAAAAATATGGTGGAGATTCTCGTTTGTGGGAGTGATTGGATAAAGGCTACTGCAAAAACCACCATTCAAATGTTACAAGTAAGAGTTCAGTTTCAAATTTGTATTCGTTTAAAGCTTTATGACGGGACTTCGTCGCGAAAAGTACCGTCGCAAATAGAAAAAACACGTTTATGACGGTACTCCGTCGCGAAAAGTCACTTTTTATCCTCGCGAAAAGTGCCTGTCTTTTGTAGTGACAGTATGATATTCGAATATGAAGTAGTATCAGTTTATGTGCACATCAAATCTGAGTGGTTACATCAGTTTATGTGCACATTAATTGGTTTAGTACAGAGAATATACTTAGTTGGGTCACATCAGTTTATGTGCACATCAAATAATCTGAGTGGTTACATCAGTTTATATGCACCTTAATTGGTTCAGTACAGAGAATATACTTAGTTGGGTCACATCAGTTTATGTGCACATCAAATAATCTGAGTGGTTACATCAGTTTATGTGCACATTAATTGGTTTAGTACAGAGAATATACTTAGTTGGGTCACATAAGTTTATTTAATGGAGCGGTTAGTAGTTGAATAAATATATGGTTTTCATCTCTGAAATGAACAAACAACTTACAGTTATTAGTTTCTTTCTCAAAACTGTAGCATCAATTTGGAAATGTGACTACCTGTTTCCATACAAAAGTTTTGATACACAGAGAAGGTTTAATCATCAATTTAACCAACTCAAGTTTAATCAACTCAATGATAATGTATTTTCTGCATGTTTTCATACATAGAGCAGGTTTAATGATTGTGGGGAACTTATATTTTCTTTTTTCCTTGCAACTTGATTTGTTATTTTGGAACTTCAATTTATCATCTTTCTTTTTTTCTCGCAAAGAAAAGTGCCATGACCACTATATCTTACATCACTACTGATCATTTACTATTTACATTTTTTTTATGATGTATTGCCAACTGGAATATTATAGGTTGAAGATTTGAAGATGAAGATGATTACCGAGGGTCACTTGCTCCTTTTTTTTGTTAACTGAAAGTGTGACATGTTTTAGATATGTACTGTTTGTGTTTTCTAAATTATGGATTGTTTGGTGGTGATATTTTGAACAGTGTGACATGTTTTTAAGTATGTACTTTTTTTCTTTTGTTAAATAATTACTGACATGTTTCTAATTTGTGGATTGTTTGTTGAATTGTTATAGGCTAGTACCAAAGGAGCTGAGGGGGGTAGTAAACAGTTGCCAAAATGTTCTCATTTTTCATTCAACCAAACTATTTCAACAAATGCACATTCCCATTTTTATTTTGATTCTGATTGCTATTTCAGCACTGACTGTAAGTTTGGACTTGGAGCTCATGTATCGCTTAATAGGTAAGCGATATTTAATTTCATCTGCCATGTTTGGTCCTCATGTTTGGATACAGAACAAAATTGAATATAATTTTATTAGATACGGATAGTTTCGGATACGGATATTTATCGGATTTTAAACGGATATGAATACGAATCGGATATCGGACAAATAGCAATATGAGTCGGATAATTTAAATTAAAACAATATTGGTAATTCAAATTGTTTCATGAAAATAAATATGTAGGTCGGATAAATAATATTGGGTTCTTTTTTATGACTGATAAATATGTTAGTACTCTAATTTACAAGAGCAGCAAACTGCATTGTCATTATTAAACAAGGTCTTTGCTCTTAGGTTGTACGTCAATCTCCAAACAGTGTGTAGTGCGTCCAATTCCACTAATTCTAATGAACAGTGGATTTACGGTACCACGTTGTTTATGTGCACAATAATTGGTTTAGTACAGAGAATATATATAATTAGTTGGGTCACATCAGTTTATTTAATGGAGTGGTTAGTAGTTGAATAAATATATGGTTTTCATCTCTGAAATGAACAAGCAACTTACAGTTATTAGTTTCTTTCTCAAAACTGTAGCATCAGTTTGGAAATGTGACTACATGTTTCCATACAAAAGTTTTGATACACAGAGAAGGTTTAATCATGAATTTAACCAACTCAAGTTTAATCAACTCAATGATAATGTATTTTCTGCATGTTTTCATACATAGAGCAGGTTTAATGATTGTGGGGAACTTATATTTTCTTTTTTCCTTGCAACTTGATTTGTTATTTTGGAACTTCAATTTATCATCTTTCTTTTTTTCTCGCAAAGAAAAGTGCCATGACCACTATATCTTACATCCCTACTGATCATTTACTATTTACATTTTTTTTATGATGTATTGCCAACTGGAATATTATAGGTTGAAGATTTGAAGATGAAGATGATTACCGAGGGTCACTTGCTCCTTTTTTTTGTTAATTGAAAGTGTGACATGTTTTAGATATGTACTGTTTGTGTTTTCTAAATTATGGATTGTTTGCTTGTGATATTTTGAACAGTGTGACTTGTTTTTAAGTATGTACTTCTTTTCTTTTGTTAAATAATTACTGACATGTTTCTAATTTGTGGAATGTTTGTTGAATTGTTATGGGCTGGTATCAAAGGGGCTGAGGGGGGCAGTAAACAGTTGCCAAAATGTTCTCATTTTTCATTCAAACATACTATTTCAACAAATGCACATTCCCACTTTTATTTTGATTCTGATTGCTATTTCAGCACTGACTGTATATGGTATATGCCTATGCAGCTATGGTAGACTACAAATAATAAAAAAATCTTATTAAAAACGAGTTGATTCATAAGTCACGAGTCAACTCGAGTTACTCGCGACTTGAATTAAAGTCAGCGAGCCAGCTCGACTCAGTATTCTCAACACAAATCGACTCGTCTCACTATCTTCCAAGTTAAATTCGAGTTATCCATAACTCGAGCTAACTCAGCTCGTGAGCCAATGAGCCAAATTAAATATCGCTTACCTACTAACCACAACATGAGGTCCACAAGTTTGGTCCTCATGTATGGATACAAAACTAAATTAAATATAATTTTATTAGATACGGATAGTTTCGGATACGGATATTTATCGGATTTTAAACGGATATGAATACGAATCGGATATCGGACAAATACGAATATAATTCGGATAATTTAAATTAAAACAATATTGGTAATTCAAATTGTTTCATGAAAATAAATATGTAGGTTGAATAAATAATATTGGTCTTTTTTTATGACTGATAAATATGTTAGTACTCTAATTTACAAGAGCAGCAAACTGCATTGTCATTATTAAATAAGGTCTTTGCTCTTAGGTTGTACGTCAATCTCCAAACAGTGTGTAGTGCGTCCAAATCCACTAATTCTAATGAACAGTGGATTTACGGTACCACGTCGTGTCATCTTCATGAAAGTGCACACTGAAATGTGTGAGTTCGGCCCATTTTCATGCTCAAAATCCAAACAAGCACGTCCAAAGAAAAACTAACAGTATGGATTATCCACTGGGCATAATACTTCAAGGACATAATTTGTGAGGTGAACATTGAACATTAGGTTTTAATGCTTTGTCTGTTTTGGTACAATGTATTATCAATACTAATATCCATTCTATGCTAATAAGTATATGTAGGGTCTAGGTACTGATTTTATAGAATCAACTGGGGGAGGCAATTTCCAAGCACTCCTCAATGTGCAATTTGGACAACAGGTGGCAACGTGTCAAGCCGCAATCAACCAATGGTTCGGAGAAGAAAACCAGAACAACCAGCCCATCTAGTATGGGGTGTGTCAACCTTTATCACAGATCAAAATAAGTAGCCTCTTTTTGTAAATTTTTTGTGATGGGTCATGCGTATATTTTGGGTATAGAAACAAGTTATTTATAGTTCTGTGGTTGGAATCATTTTTGGTCTTATCTTACAATGCATGCTTGAATTTACTATTTTAATTAATGATAATTAAAATGTTACTCTCTATGTTTTATTGTGTTGTTCTTATTATGTTTCAATGGGAAATGTAAAAGATTTTTTGGTTGCCACTGGATTGGTACAAAATTGGTACGGAGAGGATTATAGAAATTGTGCATGCTGATATTTTGCTGGAACATCAATTTTTTTCATCGGAATATCCATACAAATATGGGGTAATACATTGCATGAAAGGTCCAAACAATATCCTTGCAAATAATCTGGTGGGGCCCACCTTCATTAACCTTGCAAATAACCTGGTGGGGCCCACCTTCATTAACCATGCAAATAAACAGGGGGTCCCACCTTCTTTACCCATGCAATTGTTCAGTGCTCTATCCTTGCAAATACTAAGATGGGCCCACACTCAATAACCATGCAATTACTCAGTGCTTTATCGTTGCAAATACTAAGATGGGACCCACGCTCAATAAACATGCAAATACTTCCTGTAGGTGCCAAATCTCAGACTTTTTGCATGCATAATTTTTACATGCACAGGCTCATGTAATAAAATAGAGAAAAGTTTTTACAAGTGTAGCTCATGTAAGAAGTCTGAAATTGAGTATTTACATGAAGGCTTGTAACATGGGTAGTTCTTACATAAGTAACTCATGTAAATTGCTTTTTTCGGACTTGTTGCAAGGGTGAGCTAATGCAAAAACCGAAATCTTGCCCATGTAAGAAACCAAAATTCTAGTAGTGGATATACACCTAGAGAATCTTCTTTGGCCTCCAATGAGTCGCTTTTGCCCCTTGGCTGCAAATAGTTCAGATATAGACGTACAGTGATCAAACTGTATCCTTATCCATTATAATTTTTTTTAATATGGATTGTCTCGAATACGGATAGATATCGGATTTTAAACAAATATGAACACAAATTGGATATCGGACAAATAGGAATATAATTCGGATAATTTAAAACAATATTGGTAATTTAATTTGTTTCATGAAAATAAATATGTAGGTCGATTAATAATGTTGGTTTCTTTTTTTATGACTGATAAATATGTTGGTACTCTAATTTACAAAAACATCAAACTGCATTGTCATTATTAAATAAGGTCTTTGCTCTTAGGTGCATGGTATAATGTCAATCTCCAAATAGTGTGTGTAGTGCGTTCGTTGTCTTGTCCTTGCCCCGCGTCTTCAAATTAATTGGACGGTGATGGCTTGATGGGATGGGAAAAATATATGATCCAACGGTTGTCATATCATCCAACACCAGATATAAAAAACAAAAAAAAATCTCTGGAATCCGGATAGTCCCACGAGGAAAATGTAAATAATAGATGAACATTTATATTGTACAATGTTTTTTGGTTAGGGATCCGAATTCAAACTTTCTTTGTTTTCAGTAACAAATTCTTTGGTTTCATTTTACAGCCTTACACCATTATTTATTGTATACTAATTGTGGGACTGATCAATGGTCCGCTCACATTGAGACTTAATTATAAAATAAATGAAAAGGTTAAAAATGATTTTATCAACTTGTTATGTGTGAAAGAATTAACTCCGATGATTGCTAACGCATAATGCGCACGGCCTAAGTATTTTCTTTTATAAAATAAGTGCTTCTTATTGATTTATGGGCCCGTGGCCTGTTAGGCTTAGACAGGCCGTAAGGCCCAATATCACTTGGCATCTCTCCATTTCTTTGATTGGGATCTCCACGCAATATGTCTCAGTCTATATCAAGGTAAATAGCGCGCTATTGCGCCACTATAGCATTTTCGGACCATAAAAGCTATAGCGCTATTGGCACTATAGCGCGCTATTTGGACATAGCGTTGTTTTTTCAGCTGTTCCGCTATGATGCGATAAACGCTATTTAAACCTTTGGTATATATCATTAGGGTCAGAATAATATTGGTTTCTCATTTTTATAGCAATTGGTTGTTTACCCAATTTTTTTTTGATATCCTCAACTAAATAAATAACTACAAAAATGTCCTCAATTTTTTTTTAAAATGCCCCAACCACCAGGACTCTTGACGGTTCTATTCCGAAGTGAACCGCTAGGAATGATTTTTTAATATCCTCCACTAAATAAATAATTAAAAAAATGCCCTCAATTTTTTTTTAAATGCCCAACCGCCAGGATTCTTGGCGATTTTGTACTTTAAAAAAAAAAATTCAAATGCAAGCACTAAACTAAATCTCAGCAATTGTCTTTTTTTTTATTATACCATATCATAGATCTTAATACCAAAACATTAAACTAAATTTCAAAATGAAAATATTTACATGAATAACATTTGAACTAAAAAGATGAAGATATAACAAAAAAAAACTCTAGATATGAGAATTCACACATTTACATGAACACTGTCTAAGAAAAAGTAGTACAAAATAGATAACTTGATAAAAGAGTACAAAATCGGAACTTAAAAAGAATTAATCGGAAACTTCAACTTAAGTTTTGAGACACTTTCCTTTATTTTTGGGGCTAAAAAATCCGGTTATCCATTATACCTTTTACAGAGTATCTTTTTTCCTTGACTTGTAAAGTTTAGAAATAGGTCCTCTTAAAATATAGCTAATATCCTTATACAACATTATTGGATCTTTTCTACTGAGATTTAAGTAAATTGGAAAATGTGGATAAAATATGCACTCCTTTTTTGAATTTTAAGAAAGGAATATATGGATTCTCTTTGATGCCATTTTATTAAAGAATTTTAAGAAAGGAATGAAGTTTTCAAGACTAAACAGAAGACATACGAGAATGATACTTCTTCAGGCAATCCTAATTTAGCTGATATTCAAGATAATTATGTGTATTTAGGAGTTTATTTTGGGATTTTATTTCAGAATGAGATTTCAAGTCAAGAAAAGAATTGTTGTATATGTTTTTCATCTCATCATATATTTTCATCAGGTTTAATATAACATGATGTCAGGAATAGTAGGTTATGTTTGGCAGGCTATATTAAGGAGGAAGAATTTATTATTTAATATAGGGTATTTTGGGAGGTATTATTTATAGGTTTCTCTTTTTAGAGATTTATGTTGTTATAAATATATCTCATTTGTACCCTATGTAATTATAAAGTTATGAATATAGTTAAGTTTCCTCATAAAATTTATGTCTCTTGTTTCTGTCTCTTTCTAGAAACCCTAACATGAAATAAGTTTTTAGAGATTGATTTTGGACTCACTTGAGTGTATTTTAACACTTTCAATTCAAAAATTGTTGTTGAAGCCTGGAATAAGTATTTTTCTGGGGTTTTCCTTTTGTTTCTCAGTGAAAATGCATTTTACTTAGTGCTTATGAAGGCATAATGATGCTGTAACCAGGATTAGAACGGAGATCTTAAAAAATTAAACTTCACTTATAGTTCAAATTAAAGATCTTAATATACTTAAATTCAAATTTAAACAACTTCATTACAAGAAGTAAATTAATTACAACAGAGGTCCACCATCAAATGACAAACAAAGGCAAGCATTGTTTGAGTGGTCCCCATATAGACGAGATTGAACGAAGAAGAAAAAAAACTCATCTCTAAAAATGTGTTTGGTCTCCCATGTAGTTTGAGTGGTCCCCACAGATATTTATGGTGCGGGTATATTTGAGAAATTTGATTGGAGAAATAATATTTACGTAAAACTTATTCACCTCATAGGTATAAATACTTTCGTGCATAGGTATAAATATTTTCTTACATAAGTATTAATACTTTAGAAAAAAATTCAGTGCTGGAGTTTTGGCGGTCCCCACAGGTAGTTATGGTAGTTACAGTGCGGGTACTGTAGCGTGGGTACTGTTATCAGCTTCCATTATTTATAAGTTTCTCTTTTTAGATATTTATATTGTTATAAATGTATCTCATTTGTATTTTATATAATTATGAAGTCAAGAATACAATTAAGTTTCCTTATAAAATTTATCTCTTGTTTCTGACTTCTCTTTCTAGAAACCCTTACATGAAATAAGTTTTAGAGATTGATTTTGGGCTCACTTGAGTGTAATTTAACACTTTCACTTCAAAAATTGTTGTTGAAGCCTGGAATAAGTATTGTTCTGGGGTTTTCCTTTTGTTTCTCAGTGAAAATGCATTTTACTTGGTGCTTATGAAGGCATAATGATGTTGTAACCAGGATAAGAACGGAGATCTTAAAAAATTAAACTTCACTTATAGTTCAAATTAAAGACCTTAATATACTTAAATTCAAATTTAAACAACTTCATTACAAGAAGTAAATTAATTACAACACAGGTCCACCATCAAATGACAAACAAAGGCAAGCATTGTTGCTTAATTCATCCTAGAAAAACATCATCTTCATCTAGAAAAACATCATCTATCCAACTCTTTATTTATTAAAACATGTACCTTTGTACTTCGCCAATCATACCCTAATGGTAACAAAAGGGAAAAATCACGCACTTCGCCTCTTTTCCACTCCTCGATGGAAACGGCTTTCGACTTACGTTGCATATAGTTTGTAATACAATTATCACGAGTAACCACCTCAAGTTCATATGAGAAAATATTTTGGCCCTGATCAGGCAGATCAATGTAATACAAAAAGAGAGCATACCCAACATTCGAGGGTTCCTTCACAAGCAAAAACAGATCTTTACCGGGTCCAAGTAAGGTATAATAAAGAACCTCTTCATCAAATTGTAGTATATGGCAGGGTTTACCATAAGTGTAGAAACTACCGACGTCACTGTAGTGAGGGCCAGGGTTCCAGTGATCTTTCCGAAAATGTGCCCGCCATTCTCCTACAAGCAAACTTCTCGTCATAAAATGAAATCAAGATTTGCCATAAGACAAATGATTATAGTAAGCTGTACTACATTAAGTTTTAAGTTTCAATCAAGAACAATACAACCATGCAGTACCAACCAATACTTGGTACCACAGCCATTACACAATATAAACACTGCATTTTTTCTTAGTGGATTTGTTGTACTGATACCAGGACAAAAAAGTATTGACCAGAAATAATGTGCACCTGAAAAGGCCTTGTGAGCACATTCTGGTATTGGGCATAGAGACGGGCCAAACTCACACGTTTTAGAGTGCATTTGCATCTGTGAGTATGGAAAAGACTGGCGGCAACCTAAATTGGCGTAAATGCAAGGGAGGTGTATCGATTCCAACACCTCGAGTGCGATGATGTGGGACCCTATAGGATTATTGCAGGTGGGACACTTGTTTTGTACTTTAGACCAGCAGGTGGTACACGCTACATGTCCCGATATGCACTGCCAAAAGTACGTGAATTTGTTCAGTTTTTTGCATTTGCAATATAATATAAAGGGAAAATTGGTTATTTGCCACTCCAAAACCTTCAAATTGTAAAAATGTCATCCCAAAATTTGAAATTGTAAAAATGCCACTCTAAACTTCATTAATTCCTAATTTTGTCATTTATACTCTATTCTTGTACTATTTTTATTAAAAATTAACTGAAAAATTTATACCCTTCGGAAATACAGAGTACAAGAATACAGTATATGTATTTCTTTGGATCTATACCTTTGTTATTTTTAATAAAAATAGTACAAGAATAGAGTATAAATGGCAAAATTAGGAATTAATGAAGTTTAGAGTGGCATTTTACAATTTCAAATTTCGGAATGGCAATTTTACAAGTTGAAGGTTTTGGAGTGGCAAATAACCAATTTTCCCTAATATAAAAACAAAAAATGCTTCAAGTTGTACCAGATTGAATTAAAAATTTCAACTGCAATCATTGCTAGCTTGCGAATTAAACTTGGATTTTACGGATTTACAATCTCTACCGCAAATATCTTATGTCTGTGTCTATCATCAAATGCATACAAAATCATCTTTTTACCAATCTCAATACATTCTAACAAGTGCAAACAAAATCAGAATCTAGCAGGCGAATGCTAATTTAATTTTTGAAAAATAATGAAAACGAAACATTTGGACGTACTAGGTACCAAATTAAGGTTTAAGCAATTGTAATTACATCATTAAAAAATGAGGCTCATTTTGTTGCTAATTTCTGACAAAGTGGAGGGCACGAGGGATATCAATTTTCAGAGAATAAAATTGAAAAATGAACCTGATAAAGTGGAGGGCACAAGGGATTGGTGCAAATGGAGCAGTTTAGTAAGTCGGGATCGATTGTGACTCCATTCTCTTCCCTTCCTTCAGTAAGAGAAGGATTTGAAGTCTCTTCTTCTCCACCGATTTCTATTGAAGACGCAGAATTCGAAGTCTCTCCTCCCCCAATTTCTCTCTGAGACAAAGGGTTCAAATTCTCTTCTCCTCCAGTCTCTTTTTGAGGAGGAGGAAGATTCGAAGTTTCTCCTCCTTCATTTTTAGTCTTTCTGTGCTTCATTTTCGGCTTCGGCTTCGCCATGGCAACCCCTGGTTGTCTCCTGTTTGAACAAAGAGAGAGAAATGAGTCTCTCTTTAAAAACCCTACTATCAACAAGTACTCTGTCAGAACGGGATATGAAACGAGTTCAATGCAGATATTCGTAAGAATATAATGGCAACTTGGTCATGTTAGTTGTTCAGTAGGCTCGGCTTGACTTGTTATTTCACATTGAATAGTAGAAGTAGCTCTCCTACAAAAAGATTTTCACATTAACTAGAATAAAAGATCGATGTCCCGAGAAGGTTGAACAAAACTAACCTATACCAATGCTTTACGACCACTAGAGAGAGAGAATTATTGACAGCAGAAGAGGCTCCAACGCCGGTCTCCTTCAACTCGTCCTTGTCGCTTTCCCCGAGTTCTCGTTGGCGAGAGAGAATTGGATCAAGCAGTTCCTCTATTTTTTAGGATTTTGCTCAATTTTTCCCTCTATTTATGGATAGCTACTTGTACATTTTAACTCCTATATATAACATATATAAACATGTTTAGGGGAACATTACCAAACAAATTTCAAAAATAACACACTCATACCAATTTTCCAAATTTATAAAACACGAGACAACTAATTATATATAGAACCCATGTATGAAAAAAAATTGGTTTTTACATAATCATTTTTGTATCATCTTATAAGTTCCATACAAGAAAACTGGGAACAATTATTTCTTTTCTTTTTTTTTGCAAATTCATAATAATAGAAATTACGATGCAATATTTTATGGCTTTATCAACACAAAGTCAATTATATTATTTTCTATTTTTTTTCATTTACTACCTCAACGAAAAGAAAATTTGGCAATATTTTAATATATATTATCCAAATTATAAAAAGCATTATAAGCGCAGCATTTATTTGAAGAGGTAAGCAATATACTTTTCTCGTTGAAGAAAATAGGTTCATAATCGGATCTTACCAGAGCTGTTTATTTTCAGTGATTTTAGGAATTTTAAAATAGATGAAGTATCTTAGAATTTGAATGTATTAGAAAAATCACGATAATTTATTTACTTACTCAGAAGTGATTTTTGAATCGGTATCAAAACTTAATTAGATCCAAAATATTTTTATTTTTTTCCAGTAAAACACTAATTAGAAATAGTTTAATTTTTTTTACATCCGGAAAAAATATTGCCTGAAAAATGTTTCGTAGTACTTTTAGTATATCTAAATCATAAATATTTTATCTATTTTGTTTGATTTTCCTTCTAAAATATTCAAATTATAAATTGTTCTTTCTATTTTTGAAATAAAATTCAAACGTTGAATTTCGAATTTCTGAGGTTTTTGGCTGTCCTTCATTTCAAATGGCGGACACCAAAAATGTGCCCGCCATTTTACGTTGCGGACGTGCTAAATTTTGAATTTTCAGGATTTTCAATGAATAGGTCGATTTCCTGTTGCCGGGGAATGAGGAACGGGCGCTCAATATAACTTTAGTGGTTATTTGGTTTATCTTTTTTTGAACAAGAAATTTTTTAAAATTTTCGACACCTTTTAATGTAGAGATCATGTTGAGCGGTTCAAATCGATTGGTTGGACTTTGAAATAAAGATAATAATGTGAGACACGATTGAGGGACGAAAGACATAAAGTATTTGAACCCTCTCATTCTAAAAGTAAAAAAATTCTGATAGATAAGGGAGTTCATAATAAAAAAATATAAATAAAATATAAAGTGGGGCAGCTTTTAATTTGAAGAAGCAAAGAAAATCTGGGAAGCTCATCATGTGGGCTTTATCTGGATCCGAAAAATAATAAATAAGAATATTTAGATCCGGTTATTACCGGATCCAAACCCGGTTAATATTCAGACGGATAATAATACTATACATAATCTGGACCGGGCTTATCTTCACAAACTTTATAATATTCAAACCTTTATAGTATATAAAAACATCCCTTTTATTTATCTTTCCCTAGTGGGACTAAGTAATATCCGAATCCGGAACTGGCTTTTTTTTTTTCTTTTGCTTTTGCTGCCTTACTAAGCCACCCAAAAACAAACGTCTATTTAAAAAAAGGGTCCGACTAATTGTACCCAAGGAGTTGTACCCAGTTTTTACCCAAAAAACTGTCATTTGACTTGTGCGAATACTGTAAAATACTATAATGAATACTGTAAAATAAACAACAAATCATGCATAATACCTAGTTATAAATTGCAACAACCCAGATTTTACCAAGTTAGTTAAAAACTGTTAGGAACTAGAAAATTAAATGTACTTCCAACTGTACTTTCAGCTTCTAGAAGACTTAACACAAACCACTTCCAACTGTACTTCAACCTTCTAGAAGATTTGAAAAACAAACTTCTAAAAACTCGTTAATTTGTACACTGAAAATGATGCAAAATTAATTTTTTTTGCATCAAAATTAATTTTTTTTGCATCAAAATTAAATTTTTTTTTTCGAAATTAAAATTAATTTTTTTTTGAAATTGTTTTTTTTTTCAATTCATCAATTGTTCTTCAATTTTTTTTTTTTGAATATCATGTAAAATAAAATTTCAATACTATAAAATTAGAAGATGCAAACTATAAATATAACAGATGTTAACTACAAGATTTCAATACTGTAAATTTGACACATTAAACTATAAAAACATCTTATACAAACTATAAAATGATACCACAGACAAAAAAAATCATAAACTGTACCATTTCAGCAATTTAACCAATTTAACCAATTTCAGAACAAAATAAACCGTACCATTTCAGCAATTTAACCAATTTAACTAATGTAACCAATTTCAGAACTTTAACCAATAAACTGTATTCACAAATATTTTCAACTATATCTAACATCAAATACAAACAATATTTGGATTAAACTTTAACCAATCAAAGCTGTTCAATCATTTCATAAAACGCTGATGCGAATTATTTGGATGCGTCAGGAGTTTCATTGCGAGAACGACACGTTCCTTGGAAATGTCATCCTACAAAAAAAAAGATTTGCAAGGGATTTAGATTTATGCAATACTGTTAAACAACACAGTGAATACTGTAAAATTGTATGTGAATACTGTGAAATTAATGATGAACGATGAATGAAACCAATACTGCAAAATAACAGTGTGAATACTGTAAAATTGTATATCAATACTGTGAAATTACTTACAAAGTAAGTAAAATACTGAAATTAATGAATAATGATGAATCAAACAATACTGTAAAATAACTGTGTTAATACTGTGAAATGGTATGTCAAAAACTGTGAAATTACAAATGAAGTATGTAAAATACTATGAATACACTACCCTCTTTACATAATATGTAATATCAGGAAATATGTAATGGAAGCTTACGGGTATTTCAAACTAAAATATATACATCATAAAATTACCTGTGTAAAGTTCATTGGCGTCTCAGTGATCAGATTATACACATAACGCAGCACGAAAATTGCACAATCCATCGATCCTGGTGCCTGCTGTGGGCACTTCTGCTCAATAATGCCAATATCCTTCCATGCAGCGTTACCTGAAAGAAAAAAATGATATCAACATCTTTAATAACTTGAAGTATGTAATGAATCCTGTAAAATAACACATACATCTTATAAAAATTTTGTATGAATCCTGTAAAATAACTCATGTAACCAATTTCAGCACTTTAACCAACTTATCAAACTTTTGTAGGAATCCAACTTATCAAACTTATCATACAACTTATCAAACTTATCAAACTTATCAAACTTATCAAACTTATCAAACTTATCAAACTTATCATCACTTTAACCAACTTATCAAACTTATCATACAACTTATCAAACTTTTGTAGGAATCCTGTAAAATAACCCATACATCTTATAAAACTATTTTATGAATCCTATAAAATAACTCATACATCATATAATACTATGTTATGAATGCTGTAAACTAACTCATACATCTTCTAAAACTATTTAAGGAATCCTGTAAAATAACTCATACATCATATAAAACTATGGTATGAATGCTGTAAACTAACTCATTTATCCTACAAGACTGGTAAGTATATTATTTAATAGTTTAATGCATTTCAACAGAAAATCCACTAAGTCAGTGGCAGAATCCTGTAAAATAACTCATACAACTTATCAAACAACTTATCAAACTTATCAAACTTTTGTACAAATCCTGTAAAATAACTCATACAACTTATCAAACCTTTGTAGGAATCCTGTAAAATAACCCATACATCTTATAAAACTATTTTATGAATCCTGTAAAATAACTCATACATCTTTTAAAAATTTTGTATGAATCCTGTAAAATAACTCAAACATCTTATAAAACTATTTAAGGAATCCTGTAAAATAACTCATACATCATATAAAACTATGGTATGAATGCTGTAAACTAACTCATTTATCCTACAAGACTGGTAAGTATATTATTTAATAGTTTAATGCATTTCAACAGAAAATCTACTAAGTCAGTGGCAGAATAATGAAAAAATAGTTGAAGAATACTGTAAAATCCTCTAAATAGTTGAAGAATACTCACAAGTCCTCCAGCTAAGAAAATCTTTAAGCCATCTCATCGTGTGCCAATGGTATTGCATGTATTCAACATTAAGAGAAGTGTAGTAATGCATCTGAACATTATGAAGATCGACTGCAAAAAGCACCCAATGGTTTTTCTTGCAAACAGGAATGAACAGCCATTTGATGCGCTCAAATTGAGGCCCAAACAGCTGTGGAAGGGACTGTAATGCTGATTTTTCATCGTGCATATGCATCAGAATCTGCAATAGACAAAAATAAAACATTAAAATATTACTGATACATCTAATAAAAATAACTCAAAAAACTTATAAAACTATTGTATGAATCATGTAAAATAACTCATACATCTTATAAAACTTTTGAATGAATCCTGTAAAGAAACTCATAAAACTTATAAAACTATTGAATCAATCCTGTAAAATAACTCATACATCTTATAAAAATATTGTATGAATCCTGTTAAATAAATCATACATCTTATAAAATTTTTAAATGAATCCTGTACAATAACCCATATATCTTGTACAACTTTTGTATGAATCCTGTAAAATAACCCATACATCTTACAAATTTTTTGTATGAATCATGTAAAATATTACTGAACTATTTCAACATTTCAAGTCTGAACATTGAATTCATAATATATAAAAGTACATAATAACTTACGGATAGATAATGTGAGATGAAAAACCATGGGTGATTCACAGGAGTCTCGTGTTGCATTACGGACAGGACAGTATCAATGAGCTGCAAAATCAATCATAATCAGTAAAATAAATTTAACAGTTGTATCCTATAAAAATGCTATGTACATCATGTAAAATAATTTACATTTAATAAAATCTGAAAATGCTGCATATCCTATAAAACTATAAAGTAAATAATGTTCAATATTGTAGAAATCATACCTCACTGCTAACTGGCAGCTCAGGATTCATCAAGTCTTTTAGTGCTGACATTCTGCAATGGAAGTTTCCTGGTTTGTGGCAGAAGGCTTCTTCATTGTTTATCAGCCTCTTATTTTTCACTTCCACCCACCAATCATCCAATATTCGGATGACTTCAATAGACAGCTTCTCCCGATGTTTATACCCATATCGTTTTATCATTGGAGGCTTTTCAGCAGCTGTGTCACCTCCATCATAGAACAAACTGTTCTCGTGACTCCACTGGGTAACATCAGTACTGAATGGGACTTCTTTTGCAGGTCTGCAGTTTTCTATATGAGGAATTAATGATTTAAACTCTTCCCAAGTATAATGCCAAGTCAAGGGAACTTTGTATGTCTTGTCAACAATAAAATCTTGTAAGAGAGCTAGTGATTCATTCTCAGTTCTCTTCGTTGGTAGCATGACCCTTGGGGAGGTGTGTCCCACATTTTTTTTGGTTTTTGGAGGTGGTTTTCTCCCCTTCCCTTTCCTACAAGCAACTGGTTTTTTCCCTTTCATGATAACTTTTTTGGGCTCCACTACCTCAGCAGTACTTTCTGCTGCTTTCTTCTTCTCACACTCCTCTCTTTTTTTCACAAGTTGCTCTTCTTTGTATTCAAGTACTGATTTTCTGCACACATCTTCAAACACCAGAGTTGCTAGATGTGTTACTTCATCTTCCTCGTTGGCTTCTTGGCTACTCTTGCTGTCACGGATTTCAAAAAGTTTTCGTACAACCTATTTAAATAAAACAAGTAAACATTGTAAAATGACTACATAGATACTGTACAATCACAGTTATTATATAATTGTACATTTTACTTATGAATACTGTAAAATTGAATGTCAACACTGCAAAATTACTTATGAATACTGTAAAATACTGAAATGACTGATGAATGATGAATGAAACAAATACTGTAAAACAATAGTGTGAATACTGTAAAATTGTATATCAATACTGTGAAATTACTTATGAAGTATGCAAAATACTGAAATTAAGAAATAATGATGAATCAAACAATACTGTAAAAGAACTCAGTTAATACTGTAAAATTACTGATGAAGTCTGTTAAATTCTGTGAAATACTGTCAAATATGTAAAAAAAATAATGTAAAATACTTTAAAACTACTCTGTGCATTATGTCAATACTGTAAAAAAGCCTGTGTATATTATAAACCAACTTATTGTATACTGGTAAAATAACTATGTTACAACTGTGAAACATAATATAAATAAATAATAAAAAGAAAAATCAGAATAAAAACCTCATCTTCTCCTCCTTCAATTCCTTCTCGTATGTCATGCAACTTGCTCTCTAGTTCATCCTGAAACGAATTGTATAAAATGATCCTCTCAATACTGTAAAACACCTCTGTGAATATTATAAAAACAACATATGAATACTGGAAAAAGAAGTATGTTTCAACTTTAAAACACACTACAAAAAAATAATACAAAAAAAATCAGAATAAAAACCTGCTGCGGTTGCTCTAGTCCCATTTTAGCACGACGGATAATTTCTGCTTCTATTTCTTCCAACCCGTACACTACTGTATTCTACTGGACCGAGACAGTTAATTAGTTACTTACAGTTAATTAGTCGAACGGATCAGGTTGGGTAAAAAACGGAATACTGTAAAATTACTATATGAATACTGTACTTCAAAAAGTTAAATAATGTAAAACAAAAGTATAAATAATGTAGAACTTCTAGGTTAATAAAACAAAATAACATAATAAAAACCTTCTCAGTTGCATCATCTGGTTCGGTCTCCTCTTGCACTTTCTTCTCATCATCTCCTTTGGTCTCTTCCTCGTCACTATCTCCCTCTTGCTCTTTCATATCTTCATCTCCTTCGGTCTCTTTCTCCTTGTCAGTATCTCCCTCTTGCACTTTCTTCCCTTCATCTCCTTCGGTGTCTTCCTCCTTGTCAGTATCTCCTTCTTGCTCTTTCATCTCTTCATCTGTTTCAGTCTCCTCGTCATCTTCACTATCATCATCTCGTACAATTGCAGCGTCTTCATCTTTGTCAGTTTTCCCCAAATTCTCCTTATTGTCAGATTCATCTTTAGGTTCCTCAACCTCTGGCGTACTTTGGGACTGTGTAAGTCCAATTCCCAAGCTAAATGATGGTTGGCTTGTATCATGGCTTCTCTTGGATCGCTTTTCACCTGAGGGAGTACTACTAAAATCCAACTTCCTTTTAGCTGTAGAATAAACAAAACAAACATTTAAATATCGAGATTAATTATAACTTTAAAATCAATATGTATACTGTATAATAACAAAGTGAATCCTGTAAATATAGGCAGTACATAAAGTAAAACTTACATTGATCGTCGAACATCTTCTTCTCTGCAAGCTTCTTTGCAGAATACCTCAGCACTATTTCATCACTTTCTTGTATGATCTTTTCCATAATTTCTGGTTCGATATCATCAAGTTTGGGAAAACTTGGGACAACATAAACAATTTTTGGATTCAGATCTCTGAATTGATCTTTCAAAAAGGAGCACGGGACAACCCCAAATTTCATCAGAACCGGAGTGAATTCTGCCAGCATATCATAAGTCGGGGTATTCAAAACACTTTGCAACTTCTGAGCATCACAAACATATTCCAAGAAATTCGCAGCGATAAAACCTTTCTCCCTTAATTGTTCCTCCGCAACAAAATATGGTACTGGATCTTCTCTTACATTCGCTTGTGATATGTGAAACAACTGCCTCTCAAAATGTGGCCTCTTTACTTTACTCGATAAGCCCTCGTACCAGTCCAAATATCGTGGAATGCGTCCTGTGGAAGTCCTCATTTTTTCGAACGAAGTCTGTTCGTAAAACCACACCTAAATAAAAAGAAAAAAAGTTAAAGAAAACACTCACAACTCATACATCTTAAAAAACTACAGCATGTATCATGTAAAATAACTCATGCATCTTATAAAAATAAGGCATGAATCCTGTAAAATAACTCATACATCTTATATAATCATCGTATGAATCCATCAAAATAACGCATACATCTTATAAAACTAAGGCATGAATCCTGTAAAATACCTCACACATCTTATATAAGTATATTATGTAATAGTCCTAATCCTGTAAAATTACTCATACATCTTATAAAACTAAAACATGAATCCTGTAAAATACCTAATACATCTTATAAAAATAAGACATGAATCCAGTAAAATAACTCACAAATCTTATAAAACTAGACAATGAATCCTGTAAAATACCTCATATATCCTACAAAACTGTTAAGTATATTACATAATGGTTTAATGCTAATCAACACCTAATCCTGGAATAGTTTAATGCATTTCTTACAATGAGGGCAAGAGTACAGCCTGGCAGATAGCCAGTTTCCTTCGTCTCTGTCATCTCCTTCTGGCTTGCACCTTCCTCCTCTGTCATATCAGTGTCACCCTCTTCTTGGAGTTTGCACCACATAGCAGCATTGGCAAGGTGCGTATGCAACAAGTTGTAAACAGCTGCTCCCCAATTGTACTTTTTCAAATCTTCAAGACGCTGTGCGTACCTGAATGACATATGGTGTAATATATTTCAATTAATTATAAAAACAATAAAATAAAAACAATTAATATATCCTGTAAACTTTTGCATATATTCTGTAAAATTGTCAAATATATCCTGTAAAGTAATGTACATAACCTTCACACCTGATTCATATATCCTGTAATAAACTGCATACATACTATAAACTTGCTAGATAAATACTGGACTTTTTTAGATAATATATTTGAAGATGTTGCGTACCTGAAGAGATGTAATGGGACACTCCCAGCCGTGTTTGGGAACAAAATAGTTGTAAACAAATACAGCACCAACAGAGATACCAAATCTCTTGGGTCTGATTTCTCACTGTTTACAAGTTCCTCAATTACTTTTTCAAGCTCTTGCCTCCTGATTTGTGATTTCTTCGGGAAGTATTTTTCACGAAGAGCTGATGTTGAAGACCTTGTCTGACTGAGGTCCACAACGTCGCCTCTCGAAGGCAAGCACATGAAATGACTCACTGCTCCAGACGTGAAATGCACTTTTCTGGTTCTAAAAAGAAAATGACCTTGTGCATGGTCGTATCGGGTTAAAATGCTTTGTAATACAGCATTTGACACTTGCATTTTCTTGGGTATGACAAAAAGATGGAGGAAGGGTGTGGCAAACAGGAGTTTGCGATGTTCCACATTGAGTTTATGAAAAAATTTAGTGTGGATAAATGTCATGGCAAGGTCAACAACACACTTGTTGGTGACTATGCCATACCTATCCAACTTCTTTCTTCCAGTGGCTGCAAAACAAAGTAAAATTCTCTGTCAATCCTGTAAAATTACTTATGAATATTGTAAAATTGTATGTCAACACTGCAAAATTACTTATGAATACTGTAAAATACTGAAATGACTGATGAATGATGAATGAAACAAATACTGTAAAACAATAGTGTGAATACTGTAAAATTGTAGGTCAATATTGTGAAATTACTTATGAAGTATGTAAAATACTGAAATTAATGAATAATGATGAATCAAACAATAGTGTAAAAGAACTCAGTTAATACTGTAAAAGAACTCAGTTAATACTGTGAAATTAGTTGTGAATAATGTAAAATACAGAATTAATGATGAATGATATGAATGAAACAAATACTGTAAAAGAATCGTGTGAATACTGTCAAATTACTGATGAAGTCTGTAAAATACTGTGAAATACTGTCAAATATGTAAAATACTATGAAATACTTATGAATACTGTAAAATTGTATGTCAATACTGTCAAATTAGTTGTGAATACTGTGAAATACAGAATTAATGATTAATGATATGAATGAAACAAATACTGTAAAAGAATCGTGTGAATACTGTCAAATTACTGATGAAGTCTGTAAAATACTGTCAAATATGTAAAATACTGTGAAATACTTATGAATACTGTAAAATTATATGTCAATACTGTGAAATTAGTTGTCAATACTGTGAAATTAGTTGTGAATTATGTAAAATACAGAATTAATGATGAATGATATGAATGAAACAAATACTGTAAAAGAATCATGTGAATACTGTAAAATTACTGACGAAGTCTGTAAAATACTGTGAAATACTGTCAAATATGTAAAATACTGTGAAATACTGCATACTGCAAAAAATAACAACTATAAAAAGAAAAATATTTCAGACCTGATAAAAATAAAAAGAATAACCCTAACCTTGCCAAGTGTTAGACAAAATGCTGTGAATAAATATGTAAAATACTGTGATGAATGAATAAAACAAATACTGAAAAATAACTTTGTGAATATTGTCAGACTTATACTACATACTGTAAAAATAACAACAATAAAAGAATAACCCTAACCTTGGGAAGAGTTAGACTGCTGACTTGCACATCCTTTTTCCGATGCATCTGACAAAGAAATTTACATCAAAAAAATTAGATCAACAAATAAAAAATCTCACAATCTGAATAAAATAAAAAGAATATGCATTACCTTTAGTATTTTTCTTCATTTCGTTCAATCGAGAACAAAGACAGCTGACTGAGAGAGAGGGGTTTAGATGAGAACAAAGACAGATAGTGCGATCGGTGACTGAGAGCAACGGCTTTAGTCGGAGAACAAACACCGATTGAAAGAAAATCGATCGGTGACTGAGAAAGAGTAGGGTTAAGTCGGAGAGAGAGTATGAAACGGCGATGGTGCGATCAGTCGACTGAGAGAGAGTAGGCTTACTCGTGCGATGGTGCGATCTCGCTGACTGAGAGAGAAATGGTGGAGTGCGATGGTGCGATGCTTAAGTCGGAGAGAGAGCAGGAGAGAGAGCAGGGTTTAGTCGGAAATGGTGGAGTGAGAGAGTGAGAGAGTGAGAGAGTAGGGTTGAGCGGTTTACTCGACTGATGGAGTGAGAGAGTGAGAGAGTGAGTAGGGTTTAGGGGTTTAGTCGGAGAGCAGTCGGGTGCGATCTGAATTCAGGCGGAAATATGAAACGACACGACTAATGATTATCATTAATGATTATCATTAGGGGATACTTATATAGTTTGATCATATGAAATGTTATATAGTTAGATCATATGAAATGGTGCGAATGAAATGGCGCAAAGTATAGTATTTGGTGTTTAAATTTGTATAATTTGGGGTCCACACAACTTATCTTCTCCATTTCAAACTAAACTTTAGACAACTGTATACAAATTCATTCAAAAAGAACACTGTAAATTAATCGAATAATCTCGTAATTTAATTGTATAAAAGTTATAAATCCAATTTATTAATTCCACCTATTTATATTATGATTAATTTTACTTGATTATGAATTAACTGTTTCTAATTGTATAAAAGTTATAAATCCAATTATTGTAAAATAACAATTTTTTCATAAAATCAATATAATTGTGTATATCATATACTATAAAACAATTCATAAAAGAATTCAAAAAAGTAATTCCAACTGTTTATATTATGACTTCAATTACTATTCTGGATTAACTGTTTACACAACTGTATCCAAATTCATTCAAAAAGAACACTGTAAAACTGTTAAACATGTACACAAAAAGAGCATAGCAGATTCATTCATTCAAAAAGAACATGACAATGTTACCAATATATACAAATCTTCAACTATTTATATCCTGTAAAATAATAGCTATATCCCGTAAAACTGTTAAGCATGTCCTGTAAAGTAATGTACATAACCTACGCACCTGATTTATACATCATGTAATAAAATAGCATAGCAGATTCTACTAACATAAAAAAAATTGTATTTACAAGCAAGGTCACTGAAAAAGAAAAAATTAGAAACAATTTTTTTTTCATTATATTACTCCTTTATATTTCACAAAATTATTTATTCCATACTACTTATCGCGTGCCATTCTTCTTCACATGTACATCCATCGGGTTCTTATAAGCATGTTTCGGTGGTCGTCCCTTCCTTTTTGATTTCTGCGGTGGTAATATATTTATCGATGGTGCAGAATTTAACACTTCATTGGCAGTGGTATTCAATTCTTGGTGATGACTTGAAGAGGATTGCATAAGAATTTCATCACCTGTATTAATAAATACTGTAAATATAGGCAACTAACAAGGTAAAATCTTTCAGAAAAAAACTTAATAAATACCTCTGACAATAGAACCAGGCATTGACTCCCCATTTCTTTCATGAATTACAGGTTCATTTCTACCAAGTCTAGCGATGAGTGCATCCCAATCATGAGTAATTGGATAACCAATAATCGTGTCACCATTTGTTTCACCAGTCACTGGTTGGCCTGTTAAAAAAATTTCCAAAAGTTGCAATCATGTAAATTACTTGCACAGATACTGTAAAAATGACTAGTCAATACTTTAAAACATTTATTAGCACTGTAGAATGCCAAGTAATAAATTATGATTATCCAGTAAATTACTTCAACAAATACAATAAAATCTTACAATCAATACTGTATAAACATGCCAAAAAACTATACAAAATAATAAAATTATAACCTCTTCCTGTAGTTGTGACAGTTGAAGTCACATCACCATTTGTTTCACCAATTACAGGCTGGCCTGTCAAAAAAATTATAGTGATATGAATCCTGTAAATTACTTCTATGAATCCTGTAAATTACTTCACAAATACTGTAAAATACTTATAGTGATATGAATCCTGTAAATTACTTCTATGAATCCTGTAAATTACTTCTATGAATCCTGTAAATTACTTCTACAAATACTTTCAAAAGTTCGTTGCAATACCTTTCCCTCTACCTCTGGCTCGTTTTCTGGGGACTGTTGAAACATCGTGTACTTCTCCTCTTGATGCACCACTTGCCCTTCCTCTATAAGCCCTTCCTCCAGATCCGCCATTATCATTTGCACTTGTGCCATCTACAACTTGTTCAACTAAAGATCCAGAAACAACATCTCCTGAATCAAGCAAAAAATGAAATAAGGAACATAATCAAGAAGTACAATACCAACACCACAAAAAAAAATTGTTTTGCAATATTCAGAAAGTTAACCTTTTAGTTTGTTTAGAAGATCTTCTAACCCGTTAAGAACTTTATTTTCCTTGTCATCACTAACACAACCAAAGTTAAGGAAATCTTCAATTATTGGATTCATCTTTCTTGTCAAATCATACCTCCTACAAAAATAATATAGGTCGAAAAAATGATTTCACATAAGAATAAAAAACCACATCAACCAATACTGTAAAAATAGTAAGTGAATCCTTCAAAAATTGAATTGTTACCTATTAATTTCAACACTGCTACCATCAGGACACACAGCAGGAATCAAATCAAACCGAATTTTGTCCTTCCTCCATCGATCAAGTATGTACTTATCATTAACATGCAATTGTTTCTCATGCTTCAAAACCATGATCGAGTGAGCGCAAACAATACCAGAGGCCTCAAATTTTTTGCAAATACAAAAAACTTCCTTCAACTGCTCCTTGTACTGTACCTCAAATATATTTCCTAAAATATCTTCAACCTCATAAACCTTTGTAGAGTTTTCTAGTTCCAGTTTAAAAACACAAGTCAAATTCAGAGACTGTCGGACCTCATGTTGAAACCTATAAAATATGGTATTTGTGTATAAACTACAGAACTGCTTCTCAAATTCTAAATCTGAGATTAACACTGGTGTTGTGGTTTTGTCCTTGTGGTCCATAAAATGCTCTCTCTCCCAAATCCTACTCAAACCAGATTCAAAATTGACAATGAATTCAGCAAGTGTTGCCTTTGATCGGAGATAATTATCAAAGAAGGCATTCATACTCTCAACCCTTTGGGTGGTATTCATGCCAGCCCAAAATCGGTCATTCAAAAAAACTGGCACCCATTTACGCCTTTGTCTGAATATACTTTTAAACCACGGTGCATCTTCGTATCCAATCTCCACCATAAGCTTCCTCCAATTTTCTTCAAAATCCAATGGGGTTTTAGCTTCATATACTGTTGCCTTAACCAAATAGGTTAAAGCATCCTTATCATCTTGCCCACCGAATTTACTCGGTAATTTATGAAGAATGTGCCAAGCACAGTACCTATTTGGTTAAGGAAAATAATTATTGTAAAATAACTCAGATATCTTATACAACTAAACCATGAATCCTGTAAAAAAACTCCTACATCTTATAAAATTATGAAACATAATCCTGTAAAATAATTAATATATCCTACAAAACTAGTGCAAGAATCCAGTAAAAGTATTACCTATGGACAGTGTCATCTCCCAAAACATGCCGAACGCCTTTCTCAATACTTGGGCACTGATCTGTCAGGATACCACCAGGCTTGACACCGTTCATGCAAGCGACGAACTTCTCCATGCACCATTTGTAGTCCTCCTCAGTCTCTCTTCCAAGTAGAGCACAAGCGAAAATTACAGTCTGCCAGTGATGGTTGACACCCACAAACAGAACAAGCGCCATATCATACCTGTAAAACAATTGTATATGTTCTGTAAAATCAGACATTCAGATAAAAATAGATCCATGAAGACAACTGAATATATCCTGTAAAATAATGCTTATATACTGTAAAACTGTTAAAAATATAACGTAAAAATTAATACAAGAAAAACAATGCATAGTTCCCTGTAAAATGTTGCACATATCCTGTAAAAATGTATAATATATCCTTCAAAATATTGTACATAACCTTCAAACCTGATTAATATGACCTCTACAACTATTAGATAAATATTGGAAATTTAAATCAATAAAAAAATTACCTATTTGTAAGATATGTGGCATCCATAACAACAACATCATGATAATATTTGTAGGCTGCACGTCCACGTCCATCGGCCCAAAAGATATTCCATAAATGAGCATCATTCGTATGTTTGTATGTATACCAAAAGTTCGAATCACATAATTGCTTCTTCTCAAAATAATCTGCTAGCAGATTAGCATCATGTCCACCAAGAGCCCTCAGTTTGCCTCTCTTGTACTTGTCAATGTGGTTTCGAGCGTCCTTTCGTGTAAACGTACCCTTAAAATACCCACCAGCCATTTTTAACACAAGTTCAATGTTGTCGGCGGTTGACAACCCTTGATCCGAGTTAAATTCCAGCATATCTTTGAATCTCTTTGGAATATACCGATAAGCCGGGATTAGAAAGGATGAACCGGGAGTAAGTTCATGATTATGCTCCAAAAACAACTTGCTTACTCGCCATGATCCAGTCAACTCAGAATATTTAATTTTCAGAAAAACCTTGCAGTTTGAGTTTCCAGAAGGCCTCCGCCTCTCTGGAAAAGGCTCTCCTTCTTCAACCTTTTCACGCTTTTCTCTAAATTTAGTGCATTGAAATCGGCAAGCAACCACATTACCACCCTTCTTGTGACTTGTGCGCTTACACACACCAAAACCAGTCTGAAAACCATAAAGTTTCCAGTAATCGTGCGCTTCCTCAACAGAACAAAAATCATCGCCAATACTAGGAGCAATAACTATCTGTTTTTCACCAACCTCTAACTCTCCCGTTTGCTGTCCAACTGTATCTAACACTACATCTGGTTCTGGTTCTGCATTCATATCCCACTGATGAATCTCAGACTCTCCTGACCCCTCTATCACTTCTGGTTCTGGTTCTACATTCAAAACCTCTTGTTCTGGTTCTGCATTCAAGTCCCATTCACGTATAACTCTATGTTCTACAACTTCCAAAGAAATATCACTTCCCAGCTCTTCATTCAAGTCAAATTCCATTGCATAAAAACTGTAAACATCAATAATAAACAATGTAAGACACAATAACAACAGCAGACATGAAGATATTTCAGATAACAACATATCCTGTAAAATAACAACTACATCCTGTAAAACTGTTCAATATATCCTATAGATTAATATCCTTCAATATAATAAATATATCCTGTAAAGCTGTTAAATATATCCTGTAGAATGTTGTATATATCCTGTAAAATTATGAAATATATCCTGTAAAGTAATGTATATAAACTGTATATAGACATCCTGTAATAAACTGCATACATACTGTAAACTTACTAGATAAATACTGCAATTTTAGATAACCAAAGCAGACATGAAGATATTTCAGATAAAAACATAAATGTCAAAAGAATTGCATATATCCTGTAAAATAATACATATATCCTGTAAAAATGTTAAACATATAATGTAAAACTGTTAAATATATCCTATAGAGTAATATCCTCCAATATCAAAAGTTTATCCTGCAAAGCTGTTAAATATATCCTGTAAACTGTTGCATACATACTGTAAAATTCTGAAATATAATTCTCAAATCAGACAAATAGCAGGAAATCAGTAATTTACAGTAATTTCTCAAATCAGAATACAGCAATTAATAGATCGTTTCATCGAATACAGTAATTTCTCAGATCAGACAAATATAAGGAAATCAGCAATAAAACGATCGATTTGTAATTTTGATCGATCAGTGTTATTTTGATCGATCAGTGTAATTTTGAGCGATCAGTGTTATTTTACAGGAAATCAGCAAAGAAATCGAAGGAAAACACGATTATAAATTCAAATCAAAAGAAGGAACGAAAATTAAAAAGATCAGCAAAAAACTCACTCAATGTCCGCCGCCTGATAAACTCCGCCGCCTGATAAACTCCGTCGCGTAAAAGGTTGAACAAGGAAATCACGATTATAATGCCCGCCGCCTGAAGAGAGCTCGCCGCCTGAAGAGAGCCCGCCGCCTGAAGAGGATAATCACGAAGAAGAACAGGAATCGCGAAGAGAATCGCGAAGAAGAGGAAGCGCGAAGAGGAGAATCGCCTCCGAAAAGGAAAGAACGAGATCGGGAAAGGAAAATTCAAAAAAGGAAATGAGGAGATCGGGAAGAAGGATTAAAGATCCGTTAATTGGTGGGGACCGAGTCAGTTAATCCGTTAATTACGGTTAATTAGTCGAACGGATCAGGTTGGGTACAAACCGGGTACAAAAGGCTGGGTACCAAAACCTTTTCTCTTAAAAAAATGCAGCGGCTGCACACACTATTTAAATATATAGGTACCACCTAAGAACAATGACATTTAATAATGTCAATGCATTTTGCTATTTTTGTAAATTACAGTGCCAACATTATTTATCCGACCTACATTTTTATTTTCACAAAACAATTTAAATTACCATCATTGTTTCTGTCACACCCCAAACCAGAATTCTCGATTTAAGATGTGATCAATCCCCACCTCGTGTTTAATTATCTCTAAACACGCAAGGCTAATCAAATATGATAAATGACAAAAACAGCGGAAGCGAAATAATAGGAATAAGCAACAGTCATACATCACTAAATAAATATAAACATATACGGGTCCATACAGCCCACATCACAAAATAAAACACAAGCTAATGAAAGGAATACATAATCTACCGAAACCGATGTATAGACAAAAATCATCGGACTCCAAATCCTAATCAAAAGGTCCTATACTCTATCCTGAAGTGGCGTGACCATCAGGGACAGCTCCTGGCATCTCCTAGCATCTCCTACTGCGGAACACCCGTCTCAGTACCTGAAATCCCACATCAAAAGGTGGGTGAGCGACCAATCGCCCAGTATGTGACCCAGAACTACCCTTTCAGGGATCCTCTTTGGTCAAAGCACATTTAATGGTAATCTACGCACAATTCGATAATTCGTACTTTTAAATGCACATGCTTGAATATAATCAACCTATTATATTTACCTATTAAAGAAAAATACATATAATAGATGACATGATGCGATTATCCTATCATGACAGCATGCTAAATTTCCCAAAATAAAATACGAGGAGAATAGAATATAATATCCAATTCGGAGTCCAATACCGAGGTATTGTGTGTATAGAATTTAATATAATAGTACGGATAAAATATGTTTACACCCCGTGCTGTGCTAATCAGACCCAAGGTCCCACTAGATATTAGTCCAAGGACGGTGGGCAGGGAGCCAATGATACACGATGCCCAGAGACATTGTGACAACAAACGATACACGATATCAGGGACATCGAGCATTAACTCACAAGAGTATATGCCCACTCGCCGATGAATATATCTCAATCCGTGTATTTTTCCTTACTCTAAAACGATCCTTCAACTTACATATACAAATAGGAGAAATCTACAAGCAAGTCGTAAGTCTAGTTAATCCGTCTCCTCATGAGCAGACGACGGAACTCCACCGCCTGGCCAGACCACTGGGACAATCCAAGAGACACACAGCCTCGTATAAAAAAAAACCTGGGACACGCAGCCCCATAACACACACCTGAGACACGCAGCCTCATATCACACACTGAGACACGCAGCCTCAAATCTGTATATGGCGAGTAGCTCCTAATGTAAGGGAGACCAAGCTCGAATCGTTTTTTACCCGGCGACCGCAGCCTCCGATGTACGTAAAAGTAAAATGAACGAGTATATATATATTTCCAACTCTAATACATATAATATATCCTAGAAAGACCATCTAAGGGCTCAAGTGATCCCTCAGCTCAATGGCTGCGAACCCGACTCGTTCCATACCAACAAGCCGGAGCGCAGTCACTCGGTCTTCTTCTCAGCTCTCACCAATGCATATGCTCGATTAAATGATAATACTATTGTCCTCTACGAGAAGAGGACAAATAATAGCCTAATATCTATAAAGTCTAAACCCTATAATTAAATTACTCTACTCCTATTTAAAAGCAGTAAATTCTCAATTTGAAAAGGGCTTATGCGATTTCTAATTACAGTTCTGAAAGGATAAACATGCTCTAATGCAACTACAAATTTAAAGTGCGTATGACAGGTCAAGTGGTCGACTGGTTAGAGTACGCCACGAAAAAGTAATTCAGATATCCCACACCTGTAGGGCAAGCTGAAGGCGTGTGCTAATCGCCTCGGAAATCCGCGTGCTCCGCGTATGCTCCGGTACCGTCGTCAGCGGGATCGGTCCACGGGTCGGGATCAGGATAGGTCGAATGTCCTGAAATTCGTAACGTAATCTAATTAGGATCGAACTAATTATCGTAACCCCCGCTACCCTTATTTTATTGTTTATAAATTTTTAATTTGAAGATAAACTGTTTTACTTAAGTTTTTCCCAAGTGTTTATTTAAATAAAATACGTTACTAACCAATTGTTAAATAATCTATATGATACGAAAATCGTTATTACAACTTATTTTATATCTTTGTAAATTTTTAAAATACTTAAACATTATGACAAATTTTTATTTACTAAGTAAGATAGATAATTAAATTACTTAACTAAATTAAATCTAATTTAAATGTGTTATCCTAATTAACTATTGTTGAGACTTTTAATTTTGGTGTGTTTCGGGATACGGTGCCCATATTTGGATCATTGTATCTGCTCAAATTATGTTATGAGGCAACTGTATCCAGGGCTAGTCTAATCATTTCCCGAGCTTTAAGTGAAAACTTCGAATCGAGCCAACCAAATGGAGGCTCAAGACCCGAAGAAATTAATCCGAATTTTATTTCACTTATTATTTGCAAAAGCCCACTTTTTTTATCCCCTTATTTAATTTCGGCCAACTCACAAATGACCCAAGTTCCAAACCTCCTTTCCAAATTTAAGCCTAAGCTAAATTCACAAAAGCTCAAACATTCATTTAATTAATCCACAGTAAGGCCGGCCTATTTAAGTCCAGAATCAAAGTCCAACCGAAAAAGCTCAAAGCTCCCCTTAAATTTCAAACTTCATAAATTTTGCACATAGGCCCTCATAATTTTCAAATATCATCCAAGGCCTAAATCATTACTCACAGCCCCTTTAATTTAGCTTATTTACATTTGGGTCCCTGTCATTTCAAGGCTGGTAACCACACACATCAAGTCAGTACTACACAGTAGCACAACAAACCAGAAAATAAGCACCGAATTTTCTCTGTCTCACCACAGTTAAGGCCCAAAGCAACAGGACCTTGTACCAAACTGGTACTGGTAACTCAGATCCGACCCTTTAATTTAGCAAGAAAGAACAAGGGGGGGGCGGTACAGGTCAAGAAGAGCAAGGGAACTCTGTACCAGTACAGTACGGTACAGTCAAGTATCAGTCTCAACAAAAATCAGAACAGAGCGGTACAGTGGGGAAAATGCCCGTACCAGTAAAGAAAGCAAGTCGATTCCCTCCCCCAGATCAAATTTTAAATTTCAGTACCATCAAACAAATCACACAGCCGGCCGGGAAAATCAACAACCCGAGCAAAAATCTACTAGCAACCTCCACAAGGTACGAAGGCCGACGAAAAAGAACAAGGCTCTAAGGCCACAGGTCAAAGGTGCAACCATCACACAAGAGAAAGGCGCACGGCCACAGATCAGAACAACAAGGCACGAAGGCCACAGGTCAAAGCAACAGTCTCAAGCCACAAGGCCAAAAATCCAACAAAAAGGGTCAAGATTACCCGTGTGAAGAGCAACCGTAAGAACGGGGTAGGGTCTAGCCGGTTCCGAGCTCCTGCTCGCTTCTCAGCCGTCAAGATTAGCGGCGCCTTCACACGTCCGAGGCAACATTAGTCAGGGCCAGCACCATCACAGCAATCACCACTCAGTTCTCGGCAAAAATCGCATCCACCGAGCAAATCACCCCATCGCAACAATCCGGCCGCCAAAGGAAAGTTCAAGCGTCACAGTGGTAGAAAGGCGCGGGAGAGAGAAATTCGTGTTTTTCTCGCAAGAGAGAGTAAGGCGGGAGTGCAAAAGAGGTAGGGCCCGGAGGTAGTGAGAGGGAGAGTAGAGAAATGGAGAGGCGAAAAGGACCGGGTGGAAGAGAGGAAGGGGCCAAGGGGGGGTCGGTTCTCCAGCCAGAGAAGAGAAAGAGAAATATAGGGAGGGCACGGATCCGAAAAAAAAAATATTCAATTTAGCTCTGAGTTTTCAAATCCGATCTGGTGTAGCCAATGGTGTAGCAAATTCGAATTTAAATTTTAAAATCTGAAATTTCTGTTTATTAGTTGTCTAATTGATTTCGATTAGCCGTAATCTCTTAAATTATAAGGTAATTTAATTACTTAGATTTACGGGTTATAACAGTTTCTAACTATTCGAATTATATTTGTATCCATATTCGCATATACCCGATATCTGATTCATATTCGTATCCGTTTAACATCTAATTTGTATCCGTATTCGACACTATCTGTATCTATATTTATATTTGTATTTGTATTCGAAAAATTATAATTGATAAATATACAGTTTGATCACTGTCAATTTATGTTCGATCCATTTACACCCCTACATGAGCCCCACATTTCTATTCAACAATCTCCTTTAAAATAAAGGGAGCACCTAGCTGTCCCCCTATAACAATCCTTCATTCTGTCCCTCAGGCATTAACTACCTGAGAAACTACTAACTGAAACTACTAACTACCAACTACTTGGGGACCACCTAATATTTGATGGTATTTGATATTAATACTTTGCACTATTTGATCTTATATATGAATACTTGATATATTATATATTAATACTTGCGCACATATGTATGGTAATTTAAATTGTGGCATTGGATTACGTTTCTTGTGGCATTGGATTACGTTTCAAAGTATTAATATCAAATAGTGCAAGTATTCATATCTCGCTATGAAAATGTGAATAGTTCATGTATCAAGTGTTTGTATCTAATAGATTCCATCAAATTTATTTCTCTTATAGCATCGGATGACGTTCGAAAGTATTAATTTCAAATATTGCAAGTATTCATATTTCATCACGCAAGTGTGAATAGTTCATATGTAAAGTGTTTATATATTACAGATTTTATGAAAAAAAAAAATTTTTTTTTCATATGGCACAGTTATAGATATGACTATTATGTAGCATGTTTAGCAGACAATATATAATATTTCTAAGATTTTCATTGGATAACTCACCGTCAATTAATAGCCAATAGGTTACATAGTTTGTTCATGTATCAAGTATTTGTATTTAACAAATTCTGTCATTTTTTTTCTTATGGCATTAAATGACGTTTGAAAGTATTAATATCAAATATTGTAAGTACTTATACCTCGTTATATAAGTGTGAATAGTTTACGTGTCAAGTATTTGTATCTATCATATTATATCAAAAAAAAAATTTCATATGACACTAGATTAATATCAAATTTTTAAAAGCAAATATACCCCTATAAATTTACAATAAAGAAATAACAAATAAAAATTGCAAAGCTGAAATGTAAAAATGACAAATAAAAATGCTTCCATATCCATAATTCTCATTTTCTCAACTCTAAAAAAATAGGAATCTTAAATAAAAAAAAATACAGGCCAACAAAACCTTATCTATAATTGTCATTTAATTATCGCCATAATCTGTTCAGAGGAAAGAACAAAATTTAGTAACAACATATGAAACAAGAAAACTATGTTAACCTATAAATGAGTCAACTATTTGAAAATTATAAAAATCATGAACAGAAATGCAATTAACAGATGCATACACTATATAAATATTTTGCAATTACAAAACAACAATGTGTACAATAAAGGATGCAGCTATGCACAATTAATTATACATCCAAAATTACTAATCATACCATCACAAAATAGTCTCTACAATACAGTAGAGGTGCTATCGGGTGGGGTCGGATCCGGATACTATTATATTTGGACCCGTACCCTAAAAGTGTTCGGATCCAAATTTTGATCCATACACTTATTTGTTTCAAATCGGGTCGGATCCGGATCCGGATACCTATCTACCGGTAGATATTTCGGATCCAGTCTTTCAGTTCCGGGTAGATAGATACCCATAACTTGTTTGTGGATTATCGGATCCGGTTCGGATATGGGGCGGTTCCGGATCCGAAGCGGGTATATGTCACAACTCCCATACTACATATGTTTTTCTTTTTTTTCTCATTAGGTGCCTTCAATAATATTTTGTGAAACTTGGGTAGTATTTTCATAATTTGATTGTTGATTGTTTGGAGTACTCATGGTGTAACAAAAAGTATTCGAAAGTTTTTTATTTTTTGTTAATAGCTTTTGAATTCAGGATGCTTGAGATAAATAACTTTTGAAAATCAAAATATTGAAGAATAGATATAATCTTTAGAAAGTAAAATATTAGAAATGGTGATTTCCTTTTCTATGATTCAAAAATCCATGAATGGAATATTAATACTAATTTGTTTGAATAGAAAATTAAATTTATGATAAATATTTGATTTCAATGAGATTTATTGCGAATGGCATATCAATGAGAGCAATAAATTTTCATGATAATGAGGAGGATATATAAGGCATATATTGAAGGATATATTCAAAGCAATAAATTTTATTTAAAAAATTAATATGCAAAATGTGATTACTAGCGTGACATTTGTTGATTTGATTATATGTAAAATTGTATTTCATAGTTATTCATATATGTTTTTTTAGGTATTTATATGGGTATCGGGTCGGGTTCGGTTATGAGTCGGATAACTAAATCAAACCTATATCCTATCCATTACATATCGGTTCCGGTTCGGATCCGGATCGGATATTAAATTATTAATTTTGTAACCGTACCCATAATTTAACCGGTTATATTTTTTAAACCATACCCTACCCAAATTAACCGGATCCGGGTCGGTTCCGGATCGGATCCGGTTCAGTTCCAAATCGGATCCGGGTAATCGGATAAAAGTAGCACCTCTACAATACAGATGCTAAGAGAAATTTCTCAAATTACGACTTCTCCTGCAATTTGCACCTCTCAAAATTCCAATATCCTTGAGGGGAAATTTTCAAGTACAAAAAATATTGTCTTTGTTTCTCCATCTTTCTTTTCCAGGGAAGAAGAGAGGAGACAAGGAAGAACACATAATCACCAGCAGCAACAAACAATCCAGAACATAGTGAACAAACCATTGAACATAGTTTACAACTATTATATATGTTGCACAACATAACCTGACGAAAAAATTGGCTTTCCATTAAGGACCTTCTCTCGGACATTTTATCAAACAGGTGGTGTGCAAGGTGTTCATCTCAGTATTGTCCTCCATGAAGCTCAGGAGTCAGGACCATGCCATCTAGGGACACTGTGCAGTCCACGTCAGCCCTTGCTCCACTCACACCTGAGTCGTTAGAGTTCTGTCAACGTCAACCCTAGTTGGTGCTGCCGTGACGGTGGTCCTCGGGACAAAGAAGCGATGAGCAAAGAAGGCCGAAGTCTAATTAGATCAATCCTGACCGCTGATCCAAAGGGAAGCAAATCTGCAGCGATTCTAAGGGATCGCAGGGTCCTGCGATTCTAATCCCAACCATTCAAACGATGAAACCCAAGATTCTTTTGAGAAGTCAGTTTTTGTGCACGAATCTCGAAACATGTGAACGGTTGGGATTGGAATCGCACAAACCCTGCAATCCTCTGGGATCACAGCAGATTTATTTCCGATCCAAAGTCCATGGGTTCAAGATGTGACTGAAGGCGACAACACAGGAAGAGCTTGAAGAAGACGATGTAGATCTTAACAGCAACACTAGGCATGGCGTTTTAATGGATGCGATGGTGAAATGGGATGAGAATGAGGTAGGAAATAGCAGTCGAGGTTGAGTGAGATTAGAGGAATAGGTGGATGGAGATGGCGCCATGGACAGAGGCACAGGGAGACGCTTTGGGAGGAGACAAGAAATTCACATGCCATTGAATTGGATGAGACCAGAATTCAACATTTATAGCATGTACAAGGCAACAAATATGAAATGGATGTCTCCTTTGCAGAAGAAATGGAGAGGAGTCACTCAGAGGTCCAAGGTATGGAACTAATATATATCAAAGCATATTTAAAAAAATTATATGATTGCTCTGCTCAAGATGGTATAGCACTACATCTCTGTAACAGTTAGATTTCTCAACATTACCTTGACCGATAAAATCCCATTTTTTGCTTGACTGGTAGCTGAACTGTGTCAGAATGTTCATGCAATTGGTATAGCCCAAAACCTGTATAACCCTCTATACATTCAATGTAACAGTTTCAGTATCCACCAGATCTTTTACCAGTAACAGTAACAACCTGTGCTCAGCTGTGGATGGGATAGTAGACAGCACGCCTTGAAACCAAGGTTCCCCAAATGCCCGGCATCAGTGTAGCAGGTCACTGTTCCCATCTAATTGGATAAAATAAATGCATACACTTTTTTTGATAAGCCAGAAAATTCAAGTTCTAAGGTAATAGTCAGATTCAGACATGGACGTGGTGATATTCAAACATGTAGTCCCATCTCAGCAACAGCAACAACGACAATACCAACAGCAAGCCGGACAGACACAACACCTCGTCATAGAAACTAAACTGAACCTTTTAAGTTTCAAATTAAAGACCTTAATATACTTATCAAATTTAGACAACTAAATTACCAGCAGCATATCACAACACCAGTTAAAAGGTTCATTTCAAGAAAACCATGATTACTCACATAACTAATATAGAATTCTAAAACAAGGAGATTACTGACATGAGTTACATAGATAGACCATCCTAAGAAGAAGATCACCTTCTTCAGTCTGACAAACTTGTATCCGACTCTTCATCCAACTCTTTATTTATTAAAACATGTATCTTCATATTTCCCTTTGTATACCCTAATGGTACCAAAAGGAAACGACCACACACTTTGGCTCTCTTCCACTCCTTGATGGAAATGGCTTGCGACTTCAATTGCACCGAGCTTTTGATATAATTCTCACGAGTAACAACCTCAAGTTCATATGGGAAAACATTTTGGCCCCGATCAGGCAAATCAATGTAATATAAAGAGAGAGCATTCCCAACATGGGGAATGGATTCCTTCACAAGCAAAAACAGATCTTTACCGGGTCCAAACAATGTATAATATGGATCCTCTTCATTAAATCTTATAGTGCGGGAGTGACCATAACCGTAGTGAACGCATGGGTTCCGGTGGTCTTTCAAAAAATGTCCCCGCCATTCTCCTATAAAATTGTGCACAAATAAAATTCTCATCAGAAAATTTGAGAAATGAAAATTTGTCAATCAAGGCTCACATAAGACAAATGATTTTAGTAAGCTGTACTATATGCAGTTTAAGTTTCAATCAAGAACAGTAAAACAGTAAAACTGTCCCTGTATTTTTGTGCTTATGGTCAATGTTTTGCTTACATGTTAGTGGATTAGTTATACCAGAACAAAAAAGTATCGACAAGCAAAAATGTGCACCTATAGAGGCTTTGTGAGCACAGCCTCGAATTGGGCATAAAGACGGGGCGAATTCACACGTATCAGCGTGCACTTGCCGGTGTGAGTATGACACAGACTTGAGGCAACCTAAATTGGAATAAGTGCAAGGGACATTTGCAGCTTCCAAAACCTTCTCGAGTGCAATGTTGCGGGTCACTACAGGAATATTGCAGGTGTGACACTTGTATTGTACTTTAGTCCAGCAGGTGGGACACGCCACATGACCATTGATACACTGCCAAAAGTATGTGAATTTGTTCAGTTTTTTTCATTTGCAATATAAGATAAAAACAAAAAATGTTTTAATTAAAAATTTCAACAGAAATCCTTGCTAACTAATTGAACTGGCATTTTACTGAATTTACAATCTCAACCACAAATATCTTATGTTTGTTTCTATCATCGAATGTCAATTCATCAAATAGAAAAACACTCATCATTCTTTTGACTTAATTGTCACCAAATAGAAAAAGAAGAAATTAACAGAAACATTTGTCATAATTACCAACCTGATTTCCTTCTAATAAGTGCAAACAAGCTCAGAATCCAGCACACGAATGCTAATTTCTGACAAATAATAAAAACGAGACCTTGGGACGTATTAGGCACCCAATTAAGGTGAAAACAATTGTACTTGTATCATTACAAAACAAGTCCAATTTTGTTTGATAATTTCTGAGAAATAATAGAACTGACGAAATTCGATAGAGTGTTTCCAAAAAAAAAAAATTAAAATTAAAACATTGTTGGAAGTAATGTTGTACCAACAAGTCATGCAGTCTTTACCAGCATGAACTAACTACGACATGGCCATTTAAACACAACCAACAGTAAAAGGCAAATTGTTCAATTTTAGCTTTTGCAATTGAGGTAAAAATTAACAAAAATGTTTCTATTGTACCAAAACTAATTGTATTTTAACTGCAATTCTTGTACCAAAAAAGTGAATGTTATTGAAAAATAAACCTGATAAAGTGGAGGGCACAAAGGATTGGTGCAAATGGAGCAGTCCAGTAAATCGGTATCGATAGTGACTGTCTCTCTTCCTCCTCCAGTCTCTTCTTGAGGAGGAGGAGCAGGATTAGAAGTCTCTTCTCCCTCTATTTTTCTTGGAGACGGAGGATTAGAAGTCTCTCCTCGCCCGATTTCTCTTTGAGTCTGATTCGGAGTCTCTCCTCCCCGGATTTCTCTTTGAGTCGGAGGATTCAAAGTCTTTCCTCTTCCAATCTCTTTCTGAAGAGGAGGAGGATTCGAAGTTTCTCCTCCTTTATTTAGAGTTTTTCCTCCTTCTCTCTCTTTTTGAATAGGAGGAGGATTCAAAGTCTCTCCTCCTTTGTTTAGAGTCTTTCTCCGCTTCGTCTCCGCCTTCGCAATGGAGACGGAGGATTTGGAGCCTCTTGGAGACAGAGGATTTGGAGTCTCTCCGCCCACGATTTCTCTTGGAGACGGAGGTTTTGGAGTCTCTTCTCCCCCGATTTCTCTTGGAGACGGAGGATTCAGAGTCTCTCCTCCCCCGATTTCCCTTTGAGTCAGAGGATTCGAAGTCTCTCCTCCTTTGTTTTGAGTATTTATCCGCTTCGCCATGGCACTTCTAACGGACTCATTTGCCCTCACCCTCACCATGGCAGCTTAGCAAACACCAGTGATGAAAATTTGGGAAGGAAGGAATTGAGGCTCTGATCAGAACCTAATTTTTACAAAAGTAGAAATTATTTCAATAGTGATTTGAAATTGAAATTTTGTGATCAAATACAACATTATGCAAACCAAATTCATTTGATATACCGAAAATAACTATTCCTGGTTTTTTTCTTATTCCCATTACTTGCCATTAAACCCTAAAAATTAGGGTTTAATCTGGAAAGAAGAAGAAAAAATTGATATTGTGAATGTGTTGCTATAAATAACAACTACAAAAAACTTACTTGATTGGATCTATAGATCCATCTTCGCACTGCTTGAAGGCTGCATTTGTTTGGCACATTGGTGACTGAAGCAACGAAAACGAGAGGGCATGAGATTTCGCTAGAGAAATTCGACCCTTGAAAATTGCGCCAATTCTTTTTTTTCTCCTCCCTTGCTTCGTTCCGATCAGATCAGATCAGCACGATTCCTTCTCTAGTTGTGTAAATTTTAAGGGTTTTCCGATCAAAGTGTGAATCTGAGAAAGAACCCAGCCGCAGGGAATTCAGAATCAGTGCAATGAGATCTGAGTCGTCAGTTTTAATCTGACGCGAATCTCAAAACCGACTCCCTTGTCTGTAGCCGTATAGGCACCGAATTTACTTCTCCGGCTGGGAGTACTGTACTCAGTACAATACCTGAGGGATACGGACTGAGCTTGTGTATTAGAATTTTTTTTAAAAACCATAATTAAAAAAAAAAAATTAGCAAACCAACATGATTACTTTGGTTTTTATAAAAACCATAAAAACCGAAATGTCAATTCGGTCCGCATCTTTTTTTTCTCTGGGACCGAATTGGCATTTCGGTCCCCCATAATTTCACATTTCAGCAGAGCCGTCACAGAAGATTTAAAATGGGCAGGGACCAAAATGGCAATTCGGTCCCAGTAGTTTTTTTTATTTTTTGAAACCGACAAAAGTATGAAATATACGATTTGATTACCACGTGTCAGTTTGAAGTTTGGAGACATTAAAATTCAAAATGGCCAATTTCCTGTCCTCACATAGGCGATTTGATTACCACGTGTCAGTGATAAGAAAAATAAAAAAGGGTCGAAAGTCACTTCAACAATCAAATCGGTCATCAAAAAAAAAGTAGGGACCGAAATGCCAATTCGGTTCCTAATGAAATTACTCTGGACCGAAATGGGATCTCGGTCCAAACATGTTACACCAAAGGCCACAGCGGTTCTGCTGAAAAGCTGTGAAATCATGGGGGACCGAAATGCCAATTCGGTCCTCGAAAAAAAAAAGATGCAGACCGAATTGGCATTTCAGTTCTTATGATTTTTGTAAAAACCAAAGTAATCGTGTTGGTTTGCTAATTTTTTTTTAATTATGGTTTTTAAAAAAAATTATGTGTATTAATGTCAATTTAATTCTTTTGTTTTTAAATAGTGGGTCCAGTTATGTTGGGTCTTTATTTTCGTTGTTGAAGTTCAAACAGTTGATTCAAACTGCTTAACATAATATTAATATTAAAATGTTCTAGAGAACAAATTTTATATTTTTTTTAAAATTTTTTTACTATTTTTTAATAGGTACAAAATCATTATTTCTGAACCATCAAAAAACAATGGATTTAAAAAATTTGGTCTCTAAGCACAGTTTAATATGGATATCATGTTAAACGATTCAGATCGACTATTTGAACTTTGAGAACGGAGATAAAGATGTGCATAAAATCAATGGTGCATTTTAAAACTACTCAATATTATATTAGAATTATCGTATATATATACATTTTTATATCTGCACTTAATAATATTAATAAGTGATACACACATATATACACTACAAGAAGAGAGGTATATTTTTTTTTATTTACAATAAAGATTGAAAGATATTTTTACAAGAGTATTTTTATGTTCTACAACAATAAATATAAGAAAAATAGTTTTAGAAAAAAAAATGTGTCCAAAAAATTTGTGTAATTTGTATTATTTACAAATTTATTTACACTTGATCAAAGTCATATTGTGAACAAGAGGAGGGATTAAATTACACCTTTTTTGGTGACACACTTTGACATCTATCATTTTCAAAGTCCAAATAATCGATCCAAACCGTTCAACATGATGGATATATTAAAATGTACTTGGAGATCAAATTTTACATTTTTTTGAATTTTTTTACTATTTATTAAGATGGTTACAAAATCATTGTTTTCAGACCATTGAAAAACAACAATTTTGTAACCATCTTAATAAATAGTAAAAAAATTCAAAAAAATGTAAAATTTGATCTCCAAGCACATTTTAATATGGTGATCATGTTGAATGGTTCAGATCGACTATTTGGATTTTGAAAACGCAAAATTGACCTATGAAAAAAACGGTGTCATGATGTGTCAAAAAAAAGGGTGTAATTGGATCCCTCCTCTGTGAACAAACATACTTGTCGTCACCAGTCACTTTAACAATTTTTCAGTAACTTAAATTAGTTTATTGAAAAAACAAAATTATAAAACATGTGGAAATTCGGAAAAATTATGAAATAAAGAAGAACTATGTCTAAAAAATTAAATTTATTAATTAATTACGAAATAAGAAGCATGCAAAATTGTTTGTTTTCTTCATGCGTAATTTATTTATCTTTTTGACACCCCATGCAGATTTCAATGAATCAAAATCCAGACTCTCCCACTTTTTTGAGGCCCCATTTGACTTAAAACCAGTGTTCTAAATAGCGCGCTATAGCGCCGCTATAGCGTTTTTGCGCTATACCATATGGGTTTTTTTTTTAAGCATTTTATATGGGTTTTAAATAAAGATAAAAAAAATCTCAAACCGAAATTGAATTTGTTGCTACTTGCTACAGATAAATCAATTTGAAATTGGAAATATAAATTGAAATTTGAATAGAAAAAAAGTCCAAACCGAAATTAAAATTTGAATAGAAAAAAATAGATTATGTCATGAATCATTATACTTAAGATATTTTTAATAGGAAAAATCGATAGTTTATGATATTACTATGGATATTTTGAACCGCAATTTGGACTTTGTACGGGTTCAATATGAATATTATAATTTCTTAATTACTTTGGTGTTATTTATTGTTTTATGAGACTTTAGATAATGTTGATATTTAGTACAAATATTGAATATACGAAATGTAAAAAAAAAAACGTTATTCGCTATAGCTTTTTTTTTAGCCTTCCCGCTACGACGCTATAAACGCTATTTAGAACCTTGCTTAAAACAGATATAAACCTCAAGTGATTATATTTTGTAAATTATTAAATGGGTAAATTTTGTTGGAGGTCACTAAACTTTGTCTTTTGTCACGAATTAGTCACTCAAATTTGATTTGTCCCAATCAAGTCACTGAACTTTTTCATTTGTCTCAATCAAAATACTGTATAACTTTCCGTCCAAAATACTAACGGAATATGTCCATTCCGTCCAAAATATTTTATTTCATTCAAAATACTAACGGAATGAGCATATTCCGTCCAAACTACTAATGGAATAAGAATATTCCGTTAGTATTTTGGCCAAAAAAGTTATGAAGTGACTTAATTAGGACAAATGAAAAGTTCAGTAACTTGATTGGAACAAATCAAACTTAAGTGACTAATTTGTGATAAAGGACAATATTTAGTGACCTCCAGCGAAATTTACCCCATTAAAATTTATTAAATGAAGTGTGTGCAGTTTTAAAGATTCATAAAGTTTGAACATATATTCATGTTGTTTTACATGCCACAGATGATCGACTACCCTTTTCCTTTGGGAATCCGTATCACCAGATGTACCAGAATATTTCTGTTTGGATTAGGACCGTTCAATCAGAATTCGCACTATTATTAAAGTAATTCAGTGCGTAACATCTCAGACTGAATTGGTCTGAATTCTAATCGAACGGCTGTGATTTCAACAGAAATATTATGTTACCTCAGAGGACATGGATTCTTTTCTATGGTTGAGTAGGCTTTGATGAGCATTGCTGAATTTGGATCACCTGAGGTATCTGGGATCCGTATTCTCTGCATTAACTCAAAAGGGAATATTTTGAGTTAATGAATTTCAACCGTCTGATTTTAAACGGAGTCAATTTAGTTCGTGCCTATAACATAGGGGCTCTTTAATATTAGTGCAGATCTAGTTCGCATGAATCTTAAAACAGATTGGACAGTCGAGATTCATTAACTTAAAATATTCTCTTTTGAGTTAATGCAGAGGATACGAATTCTGGTATCTGACTCCAGCAAATTAGAAACGGACGGTCCATGATCGTGTTTTTAACTTAGCATGAATCTCAAAGTACAAATTTTACTGGCCATATACTATTCCCGAATAGGCATCATTTTTAAGTTAAATCTGAGTCATCCGTTTCAATTTACTTGAGTCAGGTCACTGCCACGATAATGCGTGACTCACGTAACCATGTGAAGTGTCGTACCATGTCGTGATTAAATTACTCACATGATGTGTCATTTTGTGTCATTTCTATGTTGTGTTGTGCTATTATGAAGTTGATCATAATTAATTGGTCAAGTTGTATCAAGTCTGAGTTGGAATAAATAATAAGGTCAGAATTTATCATTTATTATTTTTATATCAGTATTTATGTAATTAATTTTGATTGCTTTTAGCGTTTAGAAATTGAAAACAAAAATTCTCATACATTTTATAATAAGAATTATATATTTTGTCAATGAAACGTTTTAAAAGTAATTTCTTTAGAAAAATCCTGACATTGCATATGATTACCATCTAAAATTTAAAATTAAATTAAATTACTAATAAAGATGCAAAGAGCGTTTATTGATTCAATGTTTTTCTTTTACAAAATAAATGCTTCTTTCTGATTTATGGGCCGTGTCTAGTGGGCTTAGACAGGCCGTGAGGTCCAAAACCACTTGAGTTGAGCTGAGCCTCTCTTCAATTCTTTGATTGGGATCTCCGCAGATCGAATGCGCCGGCGCAGAGAAACACATCGCCGCTTTCTCAGGTATTAGATCTCTTCTCAACATTGCTTGTGTTCGATTTCTTGTACACCATCGTCTAATAGTGCCACTTTTGATTAAAAATTGAAGCTTTTAGCTTGTGAATACTGATTCAATTCCATGAAATTGAAGCTTTTTCAAAGACTTCAGGTTCTTTTCCTTCTGTTGTCCGTCTGATAATTTTATTATTTGCTTTATAATTTAGGTTGGCGGATTTCAAAGACTTCTTTTTCACTGGATGCGAGTTAGCTCACGAGTTGGTTATTCAGCTCGGACCTGAACTGTCAACTCGAGTTTACTCGACTCCTTAAATTTCACGAGTTGAGTTCAAGTTACCCTCATCTCACTTGAACAGTCTTAGGTAAAAAATCTCTTCTTTAGTATATTTCTCGTACTTTCCTTGATGAAAATGAAATCTCCATCTCTTGTGTTTGATTTTCTTGTACTTTTCACCATCGCCTAATAGTGCATTGTTTGATCTGTTGTTTATTCACATTTTCTTGTAAAACTGAAGTTTTTCTTTTGTCAACTTGTGAATTTACTAATTTACATCCATTAAATTCAAGTGATTTTGTTTGATAAGATCATGCAAGTGATGATGAGAATGTAGACATTGAATCTGTACTCCTTTTTGAATTTCCAAAAAGGGATGAAGACTTGGTCTAATTAGGAATCTCTCTGATGCTTTATCTGTTTTCTTCAATCGATTTCCGCAAGCCGCTTTTGAATTTGCTATTTGATCTCCCCTTTTTGAATCTGCATGCTCTCTTTAGTGTTTGTTTTTGTTTATAAATGCATTATATTTACTGTGATGAAGACCTAATGATGTTTAATAAGTATAAGAATGAAGATCTGAAAATGATGTTCTCTGTTGAAGCCCGATAAGAATGTACATGAATTTCGGCTTTAGGTTTTTGGGTTACGGGTTTATGGCATGTTAATTTCTCTCCTTCTCTGCTTGTGTGTGCATGTGTGCATGGAATTCATATCATCTAAGGTACCTCAAATTTTGAGTTTTGATTCCGACCATCCTATCTGCTTTGAGTTACTTTAGGGGATCCGGACTCTGTGTGCTGAAATTTTTTTATAAACCATAATTAAGAAAAAAAGAAAATAACAAAACGGATTGATTGGTAAATAGGCACCAAAAATACTGAATAGGGTTGCCTGCCGACATTTTTATTTATACCTAAAGTTAATTACAGATTAATAAAAATCCCGAGACCCGCCAACTTTTTTTAAAAATACCCAAAATACTTTTCGGCCCCGCTTTTGACATCAACCGAAAAGTTGAGATAAGTCAGAGGATACGAATCTGCTGCTTGTTGCATGGGAGACATGTACATTTTTATATGGGCCCCAGAGAACAGTGTGTTGAAATATAAGTTATGATACTTACTGAGGGTCTTCACAATGCATTTTATACTTCATGTTTTATTGCCTGCTGATTTTTGTAGCTACAAATTTTTCCCTTGTATTAATTGAATTTCTTTCTGTTTTGGTTCATTGTATTTCAGATTGCACTACATTTCTTTGATTTTCAAATGCTGGTATTTGATTGACTGTTTTGTTCTAGCCTTTACTCTGCATTGTTGTTGCCTTGTTGGGTTGATGATTTGATATTGCTCTACAACTGTTGCCTTTACTAAATGCTTGTTATTGTTTTATTCAAAATTACTGGCCTAATGATGAAAAGTTGCGGTAAAAGATATCTCAAATTCCATGTCACTGTTGTAGCCCAATATATAATGTTGTTGGATGGATGGATGGATAGAAGGAGGAGGAGAAGAGAGAGAGAAATGTAGAAAATCACTTGATCTAAAGATTCTAGACCATTCAAAAGTAGTGGTTTTCTACCTATCTAAAAAATTATTAAAAATGTAAATTTTAGTCTGCAAGTAAATTTTCATATGAAAATCATGTTGAATGGTTCAGATCGATTCCGAGATTTTTATTAATACCCTAAAAAAAAAAAAAAAAAAATATCAAATTTGCTCTCAATTTTTTTTTTTTAAAAAAAATACCCTGACCGCCCCCATGTATTAATCCGTAGTACAGACCAATCTGCGCTATGCATAGTACCATAGCCTCACTCATATATGTTTTGTCGCTGCCTATTAAAAGTTTGAGATATCTCACAAGATGCGAATTTGCCATGCGTAGGGTTACCACTCTAGATTTTTTTTTTCTTACATGGTTGATTTACACATTATATATTTGGGCTCCAATGACTTTGGTATGCTGAAACAATATTATAAACACATTAATGAACAGTCTGAAGGCTCATATTTTGTTTATTTTTCGGATTTTTCCCCTCAGTAACATACATCTCTGAAATAAGTCTTTAAAGATTGATTTTTAATTTTAACTAATTTTAGTATAATTTAACACTTTCCATTCAAATAATGTTGTTCAAGCCTGGTATAAATTATTTTTCTGGGTTTTCTTTTTGTTTCTTTGGTGAAAACACATTTTTACTTGTGGTTATGAAGGCCCAATGATGCTGTAATGAGGATAAGGATGGAGTATCTGAAAAAAAATGTTCTCTGTTGGGGACCGATAAGGATTGCAGTGGTTTGCTGCATGAAGGCAAAACTGCTCTGTTAAAATCTTTACCCCTGTTTACTAGTAACATAACCAGTAAACACAACTAGCTAAAAATTAAGTCAGCATAGAAAAAAGAAAGACAGCATTGGGATTTGAACCCACGCCCTTTCGGACCAGAACCTAAATCTAACGCTTTAGGTCACTCGGTCAACACAAATGTCAATGGCGCCTTGATCCGATGCTCATCAGAAATACCCCGCTTCTGGAAGTCATTGCAATTAAGGTATCTTAGAGGATGTGAACTTATTTACAACACTCTCTACCCCTCAAAAAGGAAAAAAAAAAAAAGAGGTAGGTGTTGACTATGATACAATGTAAGCCACTGGCATTTATATTTGTGCTGCAGAGACCTTGTGTTGAAAACTTGAAATACTATAAATTTTCTGAGGGCCTTCATAATATATATTCTCTATTTATTATAGTTTTGTGATTCTTTCAATCAATATCCTGCATGTCTGCTACTTTCTCTTGATTTGGTTTTGTTATTTTCTGAGTAAAGATTTGGTTTGTTCTAAGTTATCTTTTTGAGAGTACATAATTTATTTTCATCAAGTTAATTGTTTCTCTTGAAATTTAACTAAAGAGTGTAATATTTTTGTAAGCTGCTATGTTTGGACTATATATATATATTGGTACCAGTATGATTTTGTGATGTGTTCTCATCTGCTGCCCTACTTGCAAGTGTGTCATAACTATGCATTTGATCTGAGTTGTTCACTTTGATTCTAACAAGTCACATTGAATTGTGCACACTCTATTTTGAATTGGACTTGTCAGTTCATATGCCATAGTTATTGCTGGTACAAGACATGTAATTTTTATAGGGACCCCGTAATAAATTGTGATTCGAGGGTAAAATTTCTGTAAAGTATCTTTCGTGATCGTCTGAATTTTGTGATATACCTCCATTGTTTCCTTTATAATCATTCAATTGATTCTTTTAATTTGGTTCTCTTCAGGATCATTAGAACTACATTTATCATTGGAAATAATAATTTCCATGTGTTGTCAGTATCATCACTTTGGCATAATAATATTTGCTTTTCATTTTTGTAGCAATTGGTTGTCTTTCAATTTTCAAATTTCAATTTTAATTGTAAACATCGAGATTATTTTGTTCGGTTTAGTATTTTTCAATTTTAATTGTAAGCACGAATTTTGAGACAGATCAAACGGTTTAGATTTAACATTGGACGAAATTTGATCCGATGTCATTAGAAACAGATGGGTAAATTTTTTTAACCTCATGGATTTAAATCATTGATTTGGTTCTCTTTAATATTTTTAAAGGATTGTAGGTCTTGAAAGTTGATTAGAAAATTCAAAATTGAAAGGAATTTGCATCAATGCATAAAGGAATGTTGTATGACCAAAATTTGGATGTTCTATGACTAATTTGGAGACTTTTACATTAATGCATAAAGAAACTGAAATAAAGGAATTTTTCTATGACTAAATTTTGGATGTTCTTTGACCAAAATTTGTGTAATTATTTTCTCTGTTATTGGGTTTGCCTTTATAATTATTGTGTTTTTCTTAGAACTATGATGATCCAAAATAATGTATAGACATGTTAATTTTATTTAATGTACATAATTTTAATACTCTCATTTGTTCTCAACTTCTCATACAGTAACTCTCTCCCAACAGATCGAAAACCATCTAACTATTATTATATGAGGAGGGTTCAAATGTCTTCATTTTTTTTTCTCATTATGTCTTTATTTTTAGAACCATAATAACATAAAATTTAAATGTCAAAATAAAACTATTAGATATGATATATATCATTTTGTCTATGCATATGTAAAAAATCACAACATTCTCATATTGTTTTGATTAGCATCAAGTGCTTGCAAAAATACACCAATGTAGACAAATTCTGAACGTTGATTTTTCAACTTATTGATTCATATAAACCAAAATTTATAATTTATAATGTTTTTTATGTACATGTAGAGAAAATAATATAGATCAAATCGAACAGTTTTATTTTGACAAATAAATTTTAGAATTTATATTATTAGAAAATTAAAAATGGAAGAATGATAAAGACACAAAAAATGAAGACATTTGAATACTCCTCTTATTATTTATACCCAAAAACCAAAACTCAAACCAAATAATTATTATTGTGGAATGTCTGATGATACTTAGATTATTTTTTTTATTGGATGTCAACAACTAATAAAATAACTTCACGTCCACTTAATGAAAAAAAACATCAATTAAATGAGAAAACAGATGTGATATTTGATTAATTCGTGATTTTTTTATGTTAATAAAACTCTATCAAATTATCATTTTTTATCCATTTATTTTCAGTTAAATACTAAATATATCTCAACTGTTGGATTATGCAATAATCTACTTGTCTGTTTGACTAGATTTGTAAAACATATATTTGTTGAATTTTACAGTTTCTTGTCTTGAGATAATATGCAGGTTCATGACGATAATAATTGTTATATACATCAAGGATGAATTGTCAATTGCTATACTTATCAAGGATGGGTCATAAAGAACCAAGCACTGGACTGAGAAGCATCAACTCAAGATTAGAATTAATTAGAAATCTGTAAAATTGGTAAAATAAGCTTAAGATTGAGGTAATTTGCACAAACCGTTACAACGGTTAATATAATGTTATAACGGAATAATTCATATGCTGAAATCCATAGTGTAATCGATTTATTTTGTTAGACAACGCTCAAAGAAACGTTACAACAGAATAAATCAATTTCGGACCCCAAAACTTTCAGAGAGCTCCGATGTAGCAACCGTTGTAACGATTATAAGCATTAGGGTTTCCCAGCGCAGCTAAACCCATTAACTGGGGCTAACCGTTGCAACGCTTAATCTTCCATTGCAACGGTAAATGACAGTTACCTTATTTTGTTTCTCTATAAATAGAAGTAAAATCTAGGTTTAGAAAAATAATATAGCCGCCTCTAATTGTAATATTTTGTATTCTTTTCAGTATTAGAAATCTCCATTGTTGTTTGTGCACAAAACTTCAATATCTATACAACAATCTCAAGCATACTCCACCAAACTCAATATTGTGTAAGAATTAGAGTGATTTGTGTGAGATTTATTGTTTGTTTCAAACACTTGAGTCTTTAGTGCTCGTGGGCCAATTCCATGCTCGAGTCTTGTGACTTCCTAGAGTTTGTAAAGACTCACCGGTTCCACCTTGTAATCCTTTCTCATTAGATAAAGAAATGCGCGCCATCAAGAAAGTCGCGAAGCCTCGGAGACGTAGGCGTTAGTACCGAAGTCCATAAACAACTCTCGTATCAAGTGTCTCTTAACTCTTCTATTTACTTTACGTACACTTATTTAGTTTAAAGTTTATTCTTGTTTCCACCAAGAATAACTCACACACACGTTAATTAAAAATCATTAGTGGCGAATATTAATTTACTTAAGTATTAAAATTTAAAAGGTCCCATATTCACCCTCTCTCGATGCCGTTAGGGTCCAACATCAACTTCGTATACTATTTTATTGTTTTATTACATTATAAGTTAATTTTTTTACTATTGTTTCAATTTCATAAACTTTTAAACGAAAAAATATTGAATGTTTACTAAATGTATATCTGGTATACTCTCTTATGGTTTTTCTATTTTGTAAAATAAGTTTTAACTATCGTTCCAATTTCATAAATTTGAAAAGAAAAAAAATATTAAATGTTTACAATATATATCTGAACATGATATATTTCTTATAGTTTCAATTTAATAAATTCTAAATAAATTAAATGTTGAATGTTTATTAAATATATCCCAATATGATATAATCTTTTAGAGTTTGTTACATTGTAAGCTAAATTTTGGTTGTCGTTCTAATTTCATAAATTTAAAACGACAAAAATATTGAAGGTATATTAAATATATCTCAATATGGTAATTTTTTTTATTCTTTTGTTACATTAGAAGCTAAGCTTTGGCTATGTTTTAAATTTAAAAATTTTAAAAGAAAAAATATTGAATATTTATTAAATACATCTCAATCCAATATACTCTTTTATTATTTTGTTATATTGTAAGCTAAGTTTTGACTGTTATTTCTACTTTATAAATTAAATAAGAAAATATGTCTACGATAATACAGCCTAAAATTGGGTCTCTTTGCATAAATTCACGTTTCTTGAGCAACCTCTTGATGATTAATTGATTTATGTACTAATGTCATTATGCCAACATGCTTTATTACTATTCAAATTATGCACATATCCCGGGAAATATCTTATAATTATAAAAATGCAAAGATTTGTACATCCTTTTAGCACAATCTCCAGTATAAACTTTTAAAAACCACCAACAAACTTTATTCCTTTTGTTGATCTCCTGTGCCATTTTTTATGTTGCATGCACAATAGGCTGGATGTACTGCCTTGGTTGACCTATAAATACAAGAATAGTGACAAATGTATTATTCAGATTCGATTCAGTGGAGTCAAAAGTTCGTAATTCGGATATAATTAATTCGGAATTATTCAGACCGGACAACTCAGTTCCACAAGGAAGCAAAAAAAAACAAAAAACAAACAAAAAAGTTTGGAAAAGTTCGTAAAATGCAGGAATAATTCGCGAATTTTGTGACAATAAATACAAATTGTAATAATTAATTAATTACAATAGTATTATAACTATTATATAGTGAAGGAAGGACTTGTTTGAAACTTAGTCAAGGATATGATATACATGCACAGGGATTACTATAGATTAAATAGCTACAGAGAATCTATGTCTGCTCATTCTTCAAAAACCTTTTCAAACAGATGTCTGCTCATTGTTTAATAAGGGAGCTACTAACCGACTACAAAGATGAATCCTAATAATACAAATTAATCAACAAAAGATATTTATGAGATTATTTTATATATTTTAATTCATTCTGAATACAAATATATCAATTATACAAAAATACAATAAATTATATAAAAAATTCAATTGAAGCAAGCTTAGTTAAAAAGAAGTAATTCTTATCATCTCAGCACTTTTTTGTTTGTACAATCATTGGAATAAAAAATGTGGTAATTCCCACAATTAGTGACGTGATATTAGAAAATTAACAAGTTATGACGTGTACATTTTATACATTTAAATAATTTCACGTGCAATATATAATGACATTTATGAAAAATAGCATATAGAAAAAAGTTAGTTATAATACATGCAATTTTAAGCATATACTTTAAAGATAATACCGTTGTAAAATACAATTTATCATAATTTCTCCAAAGTTTTCGGCACCCATTGATGACGTGGCAATAGGTGCAATAAGAGGAACAAATTGGGGAGTTGTATCAGCTCCTCTTTAAAACCATTTTCAGACAAATTTAAACTACTAGCAATTAAATAAACAAAAATTCTAAAAATTCCAAATTTCTTTCTCTCTCATGCGCAGTCACACTATTCTTTAAATCCTAACCTCTAACCTTTAAATACAATTTAAACCTCCCTTTCTCTCTCTAACAAACAAACAAACAAACAAAAGAACACACCATTCTCACTTGGTGACCGAAATAAGTTGCTCTTTCCTCATTTCTCTCTATTCCTTTATAACAGCACCTCTTTTACTTTGAACAGCGCTGTATAGAATATGACTATATAACATAAAATTCAAAATTTTAACCATATATAAGTAAAAAAAATTTTACGGCACTTGAGAAAAATGCAAGTGTAGCCTGTTAGGCCCTGTTCGGCAGCACAGTGGGTTTGGGAATGAGCACAGGAAAAAAAAAAATTTGAACTGATTTTTACTGTTCACGTGGGAAAAAAAAATTTCACTTTGAGTGAATTTTTTTTTTCCCACGTGAACAGTAATCGTAACTGTGTTGCCGAACAGGCCCTTAGTGTGGCAGCGGCTCAGTGAAAAATGAAAAGTGTTTCCCCCTTTTTTTTGACAAATTGGAACCAGGGGCAAATTAGTCATTAGAGAATTACCTGGGAAGCTCATCTGCTCGATGAGTCCGATCCACTGAAGTAACTCAAAGTTTGAGTTTCGATCTGACCGATGTGGAATGCACGGATTACTTTAATATTCGTGCTAATATAGATTGGACGGTCGGGATCCAAACTCTAAATTTGAGGTACCTTAGGTGATATATATGAATTTGCTCATGGCCTGGGCTGTTCTTAGTTTTATAATTAAAGGAATTCTTGTAAAAATAGTAATTTGTTTTTGTTTACGCAGTTTTTATATTTCCAATTTTAATTTGCATGATTTACATGTCCATTCAATGTCTAAATTCTGGGGCAATGAGTTTAGTTTCTAAAAATTAAATATTTTTTTCAAAGAGTGCAAATCTCTAATGATAATTTTGCATAGAGATGTAAATAAAATCCCTATCAAATTGTTAATATTAATAAAATTTAATTGTGATCTAATTCAAATAATTTCATTTTATCAATTTTTTAAAATTACTTCAAAAAAATTGTGCTATTTAAAACACTGATGACACATTTATTTTGAATATTCAATGAAGTTAAAAGATATAGAGATTAGAGAAGAAGATGAAGAGAGAGAAATCAAAATTGATTTGTATTGCTTAATCAAACTTTGTTCACAAAGTGATGATTTTACAAAACAATAACACAATATCATTACTCTTGCAAAATTGATTTGTCAATGTCAAGTTTAAACAAATTGTAAATTTATTATACATTGTTATCTCTGTTTCAAAGCTCTAATAGTCATTTGAACTGCTTAATATTATCTTCATATTAAAATATACTTGAAGACCAAATTTTATATTTTTCGGAACATTTTTACTATTTTTTAGATAACTTTGTTTTTGGAAATCCAAAATCTTCTACAAAAATAGTAAACAAATTTCAAAAAATAGAAAACTTAATTTGTTAGCACATTTTAGTATGGATATCATATTGAGCGTTTCAGATAGACTGTTTAGATTTTAAAAATGAAAATCATAATATAAGACACGATTAAAACACAAAAGACATGAAGTATTTGAACCCTCTCATTCTAAAAATAATAAATTCTCAAAAATAAGGAAGTTCATAATAAAAAAATGTAAATAAATATAAAGTTTGGCAGCAATTTTTTATCGTAGAAATTAAAGAAAAGGAAGAGATAGAAACAAAAAGAGTACACCACTTTTTTTATTGGTACAAAGATCGGTAGGATTTCTACCGATCTAAACTTTTTTTTTAATCTGATGTATAGATGGAGATAATTCTTATATTAGATTTCTGGTAAAATATGAAAAGTTTTTCAAAAAATAGATGGAATGTTTTGGTTATATCTAAATTTTAAGATACTCTATCTATTTTTGTAAAAAAAATATATTTTACTAGAAAAAATTAAAAGAAAAAAACAAACTGGTTGGGATCGGTAAAATTCCTACTGATCCAAACTTTTTTATTTTTAGAATCGGTAGAAATCCTACCGATCTTTCTACCAATCAAAAAAGTGATGTACTCTTTCTGTTTTTCTCTCTTTTTTTCTTTAATTTCTACGGATAAAAAATTTCCAAGTGGGGCAGCTTTTATAATTGGAAATCTGGGAATTACTGCATGGGGAAGCTCATCATGTGGGTTTTGTACCTCACATGGGCCCCACATTTCTATTCAACAATCTCCTTTAAAATAAATTATCTCATTTTCTCAGTGGCCCCTTCTGTGTATTCATTCATGGAATGGGTAATAAAATTGGAAATAGTGAGTCATACATACTAACACAATTCGCGAGTTATTCACGTTTAATTTGCGTTTAATTCGTTTTTCGACATTTTCAAACCGAACACTGAGTAAAACGCAAAAAAAACGTATAATACATTTTATTTGCGAATAAAACACATATAAAACACGAATCACGAGTTATTCACGAATAAAACACGAAAAAAACACGAATTTTTTAAAAATTTTAATATTTTTTTGGATTTATTTTTTTTTTTTGGTTTCCTTGTGGTACCGAGTCATTCTCGAAATATATCCGAATTATTCTCAAATCACAAATTTTTGACTCCACTGAACTGAACCCAAACTATTCATTTGTCACTGTGACATTGACCTGCTACAGTGATTGTCACACTTTACTAGCACAGGATTTTACCTTCTAATCATAACAGTAGAGCATTTAAAAACCCAATAAAAACATTTGACACCTTCTGTTTGTCCCTCTTCTTGTGCAATTATTTTATTTTACTGTCTCTAAATCAGATTTGTATTGTCTCCAGTAGAAGGGAATAATCATTTCAATTTTTTTTAATTTTTTTCTTTATAATAATGAAATTTAATAGGTTATTGTGTAAACAGTTGAAACAGGAATTCAACATTTATAGCATGTAAAAGGCAACAAATATGAAATGGACATCTCCTTTTTGAAGAAATGGAGAGGAGTCACTCTGAGGTCCAAGGAATAAAACTTAGAATAAATATATGAAGAGGAGGGATCCAATTACACCTTTTTTGGTGACACATCATGACACCGTTTTTTATATAGGTCAATTTTGCGATTTCAAAATCCAAACAGCCGATCCGAACCGTTCAACATGATCACCATATTAAAATGTGCTTGGAGATCAAATTTTACATTTTTTTGAATTTTTTTACTATTTATTAAGATGGTTACAAAATCGCTGTTTTTCAATGGTCTGAAAACAACGATTTTTGTAACCATCTTAATAAATAGCAAAAAAATTCAAAAAAATGTAAAATTTGATCTCCAAGCACATTTTAATATATCCATCATGTTGAACGATTTAAATCGACTATTTGGACTTTAAAAATGGTAGATGTCAAAGTGTGTCACCAAAAAAGGTGTAATTGGATCCCTCCTCATATATGAAAGCATATTATAAAAAAAAAATATGATTGTTCTACCCAAGATAGTATATTATTACATTTTGTTCCTAGTTAGTTAACTACCTATCTCTATAATAGTGCCACTAACACTAACTTGAAGAAATAAATTTTTGTAAACTTCAAAGCTAGAATGAATAATCAGATTTTATTGGGCTAAACAACAATGAAAAAAAAAAAATATATACATTTCATTTCATCAAATCATATATTCAGAAGTTCATTTCTTTATGGAGCAACTTTGTAGATGATCCCAAGCAAAAAAGACCAAGTGCTAGCATTTAATATTGGGCTTATTAAATGCTAATTGGACAACTACTGGTAAAACTGTTGCTGGTGTCTGAAATTATGTGCCTCAAAACTGGGCACAACATAATTATTTGAATTTATGAACCATATCTGACCATGTGTATCTTTATTTCATGTTTGTTTAAGTTAGTGTTGTTTTAAATTTTTTGCATCTGCAAATGATTGTATAAATCATGTTTGTAAATACTGGTAAAAACCAACAGTAGTGTTCTTAGTTCACCATGGAAAATAACAGGTAGGGTATTAATTACATAATACTTCAAGGGTCACCCAAAAATGTGGTAACTGGTACCATAAATTACAAATGTTGCTACTGGTACACATTTTTTTCTATGAGGCCTAGACACTGAGTAGGCCGGTATTACATTTACACTATGAGATAATTGTATTTCATCATAGCACTTCAGGAGTCGAGAAGTCTCGAACTTATACTGGTAATATGGGATTCAACCAACTAGTGTACTGGTACTTGACTAAATCATTGACTAAATCCAGCTTTTACTTCTCACTGACACATTAAATGAATCCATTAATAAATGAAATGCTGGACCTTGATTCATTTTTACCAGTATTTACCAGTACCATGCCTGTACCAGCCAGGTACAATAAAAATTCTCAGTGAATTTTAAACCGTTTGATTGCATGAAGATTCGTGCTATGCAAAATGTTGAGAAAGAGCATGTGGAGCATCATGTATTACTAATTAGAGAGGATATGAATTAATGTGACTATTCTTTTGATCTTGCCAAAAAAAGGTGGTACAGTTACATCAAATTGAAGAACTTCACCAACTTTTTGTTTTCTTCTTCTTCTTCCCAACAAATAAACAAATAACCCCCTCTAGTTCTGAAAAATACCTTGACAAAAGGAAAAATAAAATAAAATAAAGAATTAAATATCACCAACCAAGATTTGGTTCATGACTCCGAATTCGTCCCCGGTTGTTGCTCTGGTAATTCTTTCTCCACCACAGGAGAAGCTCCGTTCGTAGTCTCCACCTCAACAGGTGGCGGTTCTACGGTGACGGGAGGAGGAGGAGGAGGAGGTGGTGCCACGTGGCGAGGCCTGGGAATAGCCACATCCATTCTTCCATCAACACAAGACGCGCACTTGGTTTCAACCCAAGCTTCCAAATCATAGCGCCCGTACCCGAAAACAGTTCTTCGCCCGAAACAAATCCGACCCATGAACACCGCCAACGCACCCAGCACAGTGATCACCGCCAGAGCTACAATCAACGGCCCGAATGAGTTCCCGCCGTACGATCGGTGGATCACCGCCGTTGGTAACGAAGGTGGCGGAGGTGGAGGAAATGCCGCGTCCATTCCAGTGCAGAAGAGAGAGAGAGAGAGAGAGAGCTCTCAGTTCTCAGAGAAGAGGAGAATAGATTTGGGGCTTTTGAGAGAGGATCAGAGGTAAAAGGTTACTTAGAAGAAGTACTGTTTCGTTTTGAGCAGAGCTTTACTTCGTTTTGAACAACCCAGGTCGTGAGAGTATTAATACAACCTAAGGTACCTCAAATTTCGAGATTGGATCCAGAACGTCCGATCTGCATTAACACGAATATTAAAGTAACGGATTGGCTCGGATTCTGATTGGACGGTCCGAATCTAATCTCAAACTTTGGGTTACATCAGTGGATCGGACTCGGCCATGATCAGATGAACTTCCCAGGTGTATCTCATATCACCTTAGGTACCTCAAATTTAGAGTTTGCGTCTCGACCGTCCGATTTGTTTTAGCATGAATATTAAAGCAAGCCATTCATTCCACCTCGGATCGGATTGGCTCGGATTCTGATCGGACGGTCCGGATCGAAACATAAACTTGAGTTACTTTAGTGGATCGGACTTGGCCATTAGCAAATGAGCCTCCCAGGCAGTTTACATATCACCCAAGGTACCTCAAATTTAGGGCCGTCCGATCTGCATTTACACGAATATTAAAACAACTCGTGCATTCTACCTCGGATCGGATTGCCTCGGATCCAAACTGAAACTTTGTGTTACTTCAGTGGATCGGACTCGTCCATGAGAAGATGAGCTTTGCAGTTATCTCTAATGACTAATTTACCCCTGGTTCCAATTTGTCAAAAAAGAGAGAAAAAACTTTCCATTTTTCACTGTGCCACTGCCACACTAACAAACTACACGTGCATTTTTCTCAAGTGCTGTAATAAAAAGTTACTTATATATGGTTAAAATTTTGCATTCCATGGTATATACTATATAGAGTTGTATTTTATACAGCGCTGTTTAAAGTAAAAATGGTGTTGTTCAAAACGGTGCCTTATAAGATGTTTTTAAAAGGTGATAGAGAAATGAGAATGGTGTGTTCTTCTGTTTGTTTGTTTGTTTGTTTGTTAGAGAGAGAAATTGTATTTAAAGGTTAGAGGTTAGGGTTTAAGAAAAGTGTGACTGCGCATGAGAGAGAAAGAAATTTGGAATTTTTAGGATTTTTGTTTATTTAATTGCTAGTAGTATAAATATGTCTGAAAATGGTTTTGGAAGGAACTGAGAGAGAAGAAAGATAAAGAGGAGCTGATACAACTCCCCAATTTGTTTCTCTTATTGGCCTATTGCCACGTAATGAATGGGTGTCTAAAAAGAGGAGGGATCCAATTACACCTTTTTTGGTGACACATCATGACACCGTTTTTTATATAGGTCAATTTTGCGATTTCAAAATCCAAACAGCCGATCCGAACCATTCAACATGATCACCATATTAAAATGTGCTTGGAGATCAAATTTTACATTTTTTTGAATTTTTTTACTATTTATTAAGATGGTTACAAAATCGTTGTTTTTCAATGGTCTGAAAACAACGATTTTTGTAACCATCTTAATAAATAGCAAAAAAATTCAAAAAAATGTAAAATTTGATCTCCAAGCACATTTTAATATATCCATCATGTTGAACGGTTTAAATCGACTATTTGGACTTTAAAAATGGTAGGTGTCAAAGTGTGTCATCAAAAAAGGTGTAATTGGATCCCTCCTCGTCTAAAAATTTATATGATAAATTGTAATAAATTGTATTTTACATCGTTATTATCTTTAAAGCATAAACTTTTTTCTAATGCTATTAAATATTATCCGTGAATATTTGATGTATTGAATGTATTCGTCATAACTAATAGCATGTTTTTATTTATTTATTACTAAATTTCGGATATCACATTGCTAATTGTGAAAAATTATGAAAACTAATATTTTATAACATTATTATCTAGAGGGATCAAATTACACTTTTTTTGGTGACACACTTTGATACCTACCATTTTTAAAGTCCAAATAGTCGATCCAAACCGTTCAACATGATGGATATATTAAAATGTGCTTGGAGATCAAATTTTACATTTTTTTGAATTTTTTTACTATTTATTAAGATGGTTACAAAATCGTTGTTTTCAGACCATTGAAAAACAGTAATTTTGTAACCATCTTAATAAATAGTAAAAAAATTCAAAAAAATGTAAAATTTGATCTCCAAGCACATTTTAATATGGTGATCATGTTGAACGGTTCGGATCGACTGTTTGAATTTTGAAATCGCAAAATTGACCTATAAAATAAACGGTGTCATGATGTGTCACCAAAAAAGATGTAATTGAATCCCTCCTCTATTATCTATTATGTATACATATTAATTGATGCTTGAAGCTGCAAATATCATATCTAACTTTTCTCATGCTACATCTGATAAATGTCCTTCATAATTGTATGTGAAATAACTTAAATGCAAAAAATGTAAATGTCAAAACTATGAGCGTAAATTTTCTTTTTTGTTATTAAATTTCAGATATCACGTTACTAATTGTGGCTTTAATCCATTTTTTATTCAGATGATTGTATCAAACAAAAAAGTGGTGATATAGTAATAATTAATTCTTTTTAACTAGGCATGCTTCAATTGAAATTAGGGCTGCTAACGAGCCGAGTTAGCTCGAGTTATGGATAACTCGAATTCAACTCGGAAGATAGTCAGTCAAGTTGACTCGAGTTGAGAATACTGAGCTGAGCTGGCTCACTGACTCGAACTCAACTCGCGAGTAACTCGAGTTGGCTTGTGACTCGTGAGTCAACTCGTTTAAGGTGTTGAAATGTTGAACACTTGAACTGATGACTGTTGTTATGTAATAATATGAGAAGTAAATATTGAATTAACAACAATCCATAACGATTTAACAAGTGAAACGAGTCCATTAGTTGTAACGAGCGAGTTGAGCCCAACTCGAACCCAACTCATGAGTTAAATGAGTAACTCAACTCGAGTCAGACTAACTCGAATTTGAAATGAACGAGTTGTTAGCGAGTTCGTTACCGAGTTGAGTTCGGGCGGCTCATGAGTCGTGAGCTTTTTGTACAGCCCTAATTGAAATTGATGTCTTTTTGATAATTTATTGTAATTTTGATAAATATATTTATTCATCAATTTGTATTCAGAACGTATTAAAAAATTATATCTAATAATCTCTTAAATATATTTGTTGATCAATTTGTCTTTTGGATTTATCTTTGTAGACGGTTAGTAGCCCCTTTATTAAACAACTATAGAGAAGTTTACAAGTATAGTCATCTCATCTGTTTAAAAAGGTTTGGAAGAATGAACAGACATAGATTCTCTGTAACTATTTAATCTATAGCAGTTCCTGTGCATGTATGTTACATCCTTGACTAAGTTTCAAACAAGTCCTTTCTTTACTATGTAACTATATATTGTTATTTTGGTCAATAGGTATAAGACTATTGTAATTTATTGCTACTTGTATTTATAGGTCCGGGAAATAAATCTAATGTTATTCCAAAGGAATAACAAGAACCTGTTATTCCGATCTCAATAGTTGATGTTTATTGAGATTCGCGTATGAAAAAACTTCTTCATTAAAATTCACACATTAAAAAATTTGAACGGTTGGAATTGGAATTAGGGGTGTTCAACCGGTCGGTTCGGGTCAAACCAAACTTTTTTTGCCGAACCGCGGTTTGAACCGAATTTTGAAACCCAATCGAACCGACCGAATTAAAATTCCAAACCGATCTAAACCGAACCGATTAAACCGATTAAAACTTCGGTTTGTTTGGTTGAACCGAATACAAACATTTCAAGTTACAAATAAGCATTTCAAAACCGGTTGGTTCGGTTCAAACCGATTTGGATAACATTTTTGATAACCACACAAGCCGGTTTTTGATAAACCGATCCATTATAAACCACACAAAATAAACTGATCCATTTTTTATTAAACCGGTTTGTTCGGTTCAAACTGATTTGGAGATCCCAAAACTGAACCGAACTATTTAAACCGAACTTCTTCAAAAACTAAACCGAACCAAACCATTTAGGGCCTCTTCGGCTGCATAAGGGAAACGGAAATGAGATTGGGGAATCAAAATTTTTGAACTGATTTTTACTGTGCTCGTGGGAAAAAAAAATTCACTCTGAGTGAATTTTTTTTTTCCCACAGCAACAGTCTGCAGCTGAACAGGCCCTTAAACCGAACAACGGATCCAATTGAAAACCGAAATTTGCCAGTTCGGTTTAAAACCGAATAAACCAATTCATTTGAACACCCCTAATTGGAATAACAAATTCATGTTATTCCCTTGGAATAGCAGCTGATTTGTTTTCATAGGTCAGATACATCTAGCCTATTGTGCATGTAACATAATAAATGGCACAGGAGATCAAGAAAAGGAATAAAGTTGGTTGGTGGTTTTTAAAAGTTTACACTGGAGATTGTCCTAAAAGGATGTACAAATCTTTGCATTTTTATAATTGTAAGATATTTCCCGGGATATGTGCAAAATTTGAATAGTAATAAAGCATGTTGGAATAATGACATTAGTACATAATCAATTAATCATGAATAGATTGCTCCACAGACGTGAATATATGCAAAGAGGCCCAATTTTTAGGTTGTGTTATTGTAAACATTAAATATTTTTTTGGTTCAAAATTTATAAAATTGAACTAACAGCAAAAACTAAGCTCATAATATAAAATAAAATAAAATAGTATATCGGATAAATTTTTAGAAATATTTAATATTTTTTCGTTTAAAATGTATAAAATTATAATGACAGCCAAAGTTTAGCTTACAATATAACAAATCTATAAAAGATTATATCAGATTGAGATATATTTAGTAAATATTCAACATTTAATTTATTTAGAATTTATTAAATTGAAACAACAGTCAAAACTTAACTTATAATGTAACAAAACAGTAAACAATATATCAGATTGATTTATATATTGTAAACATTAAATATTTTTTCTTTTAAAATTTATGAAATTGGAACAATAGTTAAAGCTTATTTTACAATACATACATTTAGTAAACATTCAATATTTTTTACAGTTTAAAGTTTATGAAATAGAAGGGATAGTCACAATTAACTTATAATGTAACAAAACAAATAAAATATAGTATATCAAATTGAGATATATTTAGTATTTCACTGAAAATAAATGGATAAAAAATGATATTTTGAATATATTTTTATTAACATAAAATATAAATCACGAATTAAAAAAATATCACGTTTTTTTCATTTAATTAATCCTTTTTGATATACTAAAATATAATTTTCTATCTATCTAAAAAAATAGTAAAAAGATTCTAAAATATATATAAGTTAGTCTGCACAAAAAGTTGAATGATTTATATCAACTATCTGTACTATAAAAATAAAAATATTAATCCATAGTATAATACTATATACATTACATTAAGACAAAAGTAAAAAAAAAAATTCATATGAAAATTATTCTGTTTATGCATCATTTTGGGTCACCATGGTTCTTCTCTCCAAAGGAACCTATTACAAACCGCCTAGGAAAAAATAAACAAGAGATAAAAAGAACAGGCCCAACAAAGCCCAATAAAAAAGAACCAATCACACAATATAGCAACTGTCACACATACAATGTAGAATCACTCATTTGTTTCCGTTCGTCATGCAATTTTTATTTTGTTTTTCACATTTTTCACATTTTAAGCAACATACCTAATTACTATAAAAATCAAGTGCAAAAGAATAAATTGCTTTTGAGTTAAAAAGAAATTTTATTCCAAACTAATTTAAAAAATAATAGTATATTTGTTATTTAACAGAATATAGGTTCATATAACATAATATTATATGTTAGATATTAGTGAAAATCAATTATTTTAGAGGTTATATTTTGTATATATTTTCATAGTAACGTATGAGGAAATTCACACATTCACACATAAATTTATTTTAATTAATAAAATCAAACAAAATAAGAGCAAATTCATACAAACAACCATAAAATTTATCTTTAAAAGTAAAAAGGGAAGAATGGGGGCAAATTAAGACTAACCTTTCCTCTTCTTCTTGCGAAGCGTAGAGCTGTGATCGACCCCGTTCTTGATCCCGTTACTAATCCGGTTCCTGATCCGCTCAGACCGTTGAAGCAAGATGGTATCCATATCTCCTTCCAAGTTCATGTCTGATCCGCATGTATGGTGCATGATGAATAATAAATGTTATTGCTCCCTTTCTAGAGATTTTTTTAAAAAAGCGTGCTATTTTAATAAGTGCACAAATACTATATATTGAGAGCTGAAGAGGATTTTTTTAGATTAATTCAAATTTAGCACTCAATTAATAACTTTTTATTTAGAATTAGTCCGAATTAATTTTTCGCTGCAAAGGAAACAATTAGGGCACACGCTAGTTTTATGTTTATTGAAAAAATAGATGTGATTTTTTGTGGCATCAATCATGTAACAGTAATTAGTGTTGACTCGAAAGCACTATTTGTCAAAGAAAGATGGATAAATTGTTAGACAGTTAAATAGGTTATCAGGTTATTATTTTTTTTAAAGACAGTTGGATTATTGTTAGACAGATAACCGGCCATAGGTTGTTATATCTTAGCTATACATAGTCATTGTTGTATATGTACAAAACACACAGTAAAATAAGAATATATATTCACTTTATAATATTCAAGCACTTTTCTACAATTTATAGTATTTTTCTTCACACTATTTACTGATACAAAGGAAAATTATTTTTTTCATACAATTTATAGCAGTTTGCCTATTAATTAAGTCTGAAGTCTAATTAATAATAAAAGATTAAAAAAAATGAAAGCAAGCGTACCTACATTGGCAATTCTCCTCTAGCACTTGAGATGAATATATAACCAATTCAATAGATGAACTAATTTTCATCTTTAATGCTTATCTTCCAGAATCTAATTGCCTGATAAGAGAGGTGCACTTCAAGCTATACCTGTAAAACAGTTTAAAAAGCTTATTCATCAATCAGTCAACCGATCTAGCAAAAGAAAAACTCTCGATATCCTCAAACTTCGGAGAGTCTGCCTCGAGTTGCTTCGGCCATGCAGTGGAGCGTGCCATCGTCTTTGTTTCCAGCTCTGTGGGCAGTGTTTGTGTCACTAGTGGAAAATAAGGTATCAGGATCGGTTATATACGTATATCAGTATCGGAATTCAACCGATCCTGACCCAGGCGTTACTGATACTACAATAATCTGGATCGGTTAATTAACCGATCCAGATAGTTAATATTAGGATCGGTTGACTAAATAACCGATTCTAATTAAAAACTATTAGAATCGGTTGATTACTATAACCGATTCTAATAGGCATTAATCTGAATCGGTTCATCACTATATCCGATCCTAATAAAGCATTAATCTGGATCGGTTCTCAAGCTAAGAACTGATCCTGATAACTATCTAAATCGGTTGTAATTTTGAACCGATCCTAATAGTTTTTTTACTTATTTTTTAATATCAAACAATTAGAATCGGTTGTCAAGCTAATAACCGATCCTGATAATTATCAGGATCAGTTCTTTCTGTGAACCGATCCTAATAGTTTTTTTACTCATTTTTTAATATCAAACAATCAGAATCGGGTCCATAGCTAAGTACCGATCCTGATAATTATCAGAATCGGTTACTTCTCAGAACCGATCATAATAATTTTTTTACTTTTTTTAATATCCAACAATCAGGATCGGTTCTATAGCTAAGAACCGATCCAGATAACTATCAGAATCGGTTCTCCGCTTTAGAACCGATTCTGATTGTTATTTGTAATTTTTTTTTTAAATAAAAATAGGTATCTAGATCGGTTTTTAACTAGGAACCGATCCTGATGTTTTATTAAATGAAAAAAAAAACTTTTTTATTTAATTGGCCAGCTTCCATATTTGCTGGCCCCAAATGCAAAAATATTGTTTTTTTTGCATACAACTAAAACATACTAAATTAAATCACATCCTAAATTATCAACTACAACATACTAAATTAAATATCACACAAAAAATAAAAATTGTTACAAAAAATTCATGTTCATGCAAATTAAGTTTACACATCAACCCTAAATTGTTGTACTTCTTCATGCCTTTATCTCATCTAGGAACATTTGAACCCACATTTTCCGAAATTTGCTAAGGCGTTGTACAGTATGTCTAGTAGGAATATCCTGCATTTTTTAAAAGATAGAAGAGCATGCACAATTAATTGTGTATTTCATTATAAGTGAAGCAACAATGCTTAATTACTTTTGGAATATACATAAATGCATACATACCCTTATGTTCGGAAAAGCATCGAGGTGTTCATTTATTATGTCTTGCATGAGCAACATGACATAATATGCACATTCCCAGCCGGCCGGTTGTTGCGGGCACTATATAACAAGTTTGAGAAAATTGAAATGTAGGTTAATGAGCCTACAAATGGCTTATATGTCTAGATATTCACAACTTTTTGCATCTAAGTCCCTATAATCATATCTCAATAGAAAGTATTACCTTGCAATCTCTATGAACCGTTAAAGGAGTACCCATTTCCCTGTTGAAGACACTGTTGAAATATGAACACATTGAACAATCAGTACTTACGAGTGAAATTTAAAATGATAAAATAATAAAAAAATTAGGAAGGCACTTACTCCTCGATCGCAGCAGTGATCATTAGCATTAATTTAAACTTCTTATTGGAATCGTACACGTACAATGCACTTTCTCTTGGCATAAGCACGGTCAAAATCCAATGATCTCTGCATGTTAGGTTTGTAGCATGTCATATTCTATAATTTGTATGAATTGAAAGAAATATAATAAAATTAGAATATATATATAACACTAACACTTGGTGGTAAGGTATGAATATCAACCGCTTGTCCCGATTTTCCTTGAGCGCTGTCCCTATGTATTGAAGTACACGACCTCGATTTTCATTCAACAGCATGGCATTCGTTCGACCGGGGTCCATGAAACCAATCTGCTCATCGGGAAATTCCTCCTTGATGAATTTGTGCAAATGCCTGCAAAAAAAAGGTATACAGGTGATTTCAATTTTGTGAAATTTGAATTGAAAGTACTAGATTATGCAATTATTACGAATATTAACTCACAGCATCCAGATCTACATAACTGGTACAGTGAGCCACTCCTTTGGTGTAAGCAAGGTCGCATAATCATCTGCATAAACTTGTATGGAGTCTGTCGAACAGAAAAGATCAAGTGGCGGATCGATTATGAATGGACTGCCATCTAGCTCCGAAAACCGATCACGCAGCTGCTTGAATGTTCGTCCCAGCTTGTCAAAATTGATACGATCAAACGCCTTGCTGTGACTCGTTGCTTTCCCACCTCTAGGAACTTGTAACTCTTTGCCTGGTTCCTGCAAATTCCATAATAAATTGGAATAAAATCCAGAATCAACTACAACTCTATCATATAGATACAAATTAAGAAGTATAAGAGGTTGTAATAACAATATACCTCTACTGGACCTGTCAATATCATGGACATCGGCCATGCAGTGAAACTGCCGAGGACAGATGCAAGGTTTGAGTGCTCGCCATTTGGTACAGGTAAGGGGAGTTCTAAGAAATCCGCATCCTCAATAGCATCCACCGTTACTCTTGCATGATCGGGCGGCATAGGCATATTGTGAATTGTTCCACCTTGTACGACTGGAACGTGAATTGTCCCTCTGGCCACAAAGAGAATATTTCCACCTACATCTGCCTGGAGTCTACAGCTCACTTCTGTCTCCTGTACAAATAAACGTTTATACTCGAATAAAATAATATGTATGAAACTAAGACATGTAATGGAAAATAAATTTGAATTTGCATTACCTCAGTAAACCCGGAAAGATCTGCCAATGGTTTGACTGACTGGCAGCTGCTCTGAACGACTGTTGGGCTAAACGCCGGTTCTGGTTGGCCCATTGCCTGCCGAAGCATAAATGCCAGTTCAGATTTCATCTCTTGTCGTAATTTGTCCTCCAGTCCTCTTACTCTCTCCTCCACTCTTTGATCCACTCGCGCGTCAAAATCTTCTTCGGACCTCGAGGGAGTGCGTGTCTTCCTTGTTGAGCACTTCCCGTATGTTTTAGTCATTGGAACCAGGCCTCCCACTCCTCTCACCCTCCCCAGATGTTCTGGATTTGGCAGAGATTTTCCCAGAACATCGTCGTATCGTGCGACGGCCAACAAGCCTTGTTTGAAAGCCGATTCTTGTTCTTCCTGAAATGACAACATGCATGTTATAACATAATAAATTAAAGTTGAATTTAAATAAATGACAATATATAAATCCTCACAATTCTGTTGATGACCGGTGCGTAATTATCTGGATAATAGCGTTCCTTGGTCTCGTCGTTGAGTCTCTGTCTTCCTAGTTTCCATGTGACGTGCCTATGCTCAACCGACATCTCAATAACATCGTCTTGTGTCAATGCAGTACTACAAGAACCCTGGGAAGACGGATCACTAGCTGCTTTCTCGTTTGCAATCGCCTGCATAGCATCTCTAAGCCTATTCTGGAAACCCTCCCCGTTATAACCTCTGGATCCTAAGAAATGCGGGTACTTGTTTTGGGCCTGATTCCCCTTCCCAATCCGGCTGGCCTTCTACAATTTAAAAAAGAAACAATTGGCTTAAATTATAAAAAAAAATTGAATTCTTAAATTAGAGATAAGGTAGGTGGTCGGTATAAATAAACATACACCAAATTCCTCCGTCTCTCGGTACGCGACAAATGCTTCCCAGTCTTTTTCTTCAATATGTTCTTTGGCAAAATCTGGCGTCCCACCCTCGCGCCACAGTTTAGTCATATCGGTTCGCCACTTCCGGTGACGCTCTGCCATTCTCTGATAGTAATACTTCTTCACCTCTTCCTCGTCCCTTATACCCCAGTCCAGCTGCCAAACAAATAGAAAAAACAATGTAGAGTTAGTTAATATCAAACGAAAGCTTTTGAAATTAATTAGTACCATGTTATTTACCTTAAGTGTTTCCCATATTTTGAGCTTGAACTCTTCTGGAACATCTTTCCATCTTTGGTACCTTATAGGAACATTCTTTCGTACCAATATCCCAAATTCCGTCGAAAAACAAGTTGTGTCTCGAGTAATAATCGGCCGGAAAAATTTGTCAATTTCAAGCTTTTTGCCTTTCTCATTAAACTTGTCCTTAATTTGGTTACGCCCTCTTCCTCGTTTCTTAACCGGGGCTGGCTCACCATCACCTTCCATATCTGCACTTTTTTTTAACAAGCAATATATGTTATGCAATTCATGCAATTCATAAATATATGCACTAATTAATTAGTGCAATATATGCACTATATGCACTAATATATTCATTTTTTTAACAAGCAATATATGCACTACATTAATAGAAGCAATATATGCACTAATTAGTCAATATATGCAATATATGCACTATATGCACTAATTAGTGCAATTCAGAAATATATGCACTAATTATTAGTGCAATATATGCAATATATGCACTATATGCACTAATTAGTGCAATTCAGAAATATATGCACTAATTAGTGCAATATATTCATTTTTTTAACAAGCAATATATGCACTAATATATGCACTAATTAGTGCAATATATGCACTAATTCAGAAATATAGGTTATGCAATTCATGCAATTCAGAAATTGGCAACCAATATATTCAGAAATTGACAAGCAATTCATGCAATTCACAAATTACTACATTTTTCTCAAATTACCGATAGAAGAAGTCTATTTTTTTAACAAGCAAGTGAATCAACTAATGCCTTCCGGGAAAATCAACAACCCGGCAAAGACACAAGTAAATGGTAACAATCGAAACAAGAAGAGCAAGAGAGTTAATTACCTCGTTAGATCAGAGAGGGCGGCGGCTAGGTCTGATCAGAGAGAGGGCGGCGACGGAGGAGAGGGCAGCGGCTAGAGGAGAGGGCGTCGGCGCGGTTGCTCAACGGCTAGAGTGGCTAGACGGAGGAGAGGGCGGCGGCTAGGGTGGCTCGACAGAGGAGAGGGAGATGGCTCACCGAATCCCGATCTCCTTCTCTACTTTTCGGAAGAGGAGAGGGTTTTTGGAAGAGGAGAGGGAGGCCTAGAGTGAAACAGAGAAAGAGAGAAAGAGAGAAAGAGAGAAAGAAGGGTTTCAAAATTTAGCTAAGTTCTCGGGCGGCAACTTAAAAATAAACTATCTGAATCGGTTCCTTAACTAGAAACCGATTCTGATAGTTATCAGAATCGGTTCCTTAGCATAAAACCGATTCTGATAGTTATCAGAATCGGTTTCTAGTAAAGGCACCGATTCAGATAGTTTTTTAAATTTTTTTTAAAATGAAATAACCTAAAATACATATACACAATCAGAATCGGTTTCTAGTAAAGGAACCGATTCAGATAGTTATCTGGATCGGTTATAGTTCAGGAACCGATTCAGATAGTTTAGAGGGAGGAACTTTCACTTTCATTGCGGACCGAAAGATACACATTGCGGGCCGCAACATTATCAAACAGAACAATTTTGGAGCAACTTTCACTTTCATTGCGGACCGAAAGAGACACATTGCGGGCCGCATCATTATCAAACAGAACAATTTCAGACAGCATTTCCCAGACCCTCATTGCGGCCCGTAATGGAATCGATTGCGGCCCGAAATGGAGTACTCAGATTCTGCGCGAGAAGTTAACCGCATCCACTCAGATTTTGCTAATTTATCTGGATCGGTTCTTTAACTAGAAACCGATCCAGATAACTATCAGGATCGGTTTTAGCCTTGAACCGAGGCTGATAGTTATCTGGATCGGTTTATGTCTTAGAAACCGATTCAGATTGTGTATATGTATTTTAGTTTAATTAATTTTAAAAAATATTTAAAACACTATCTGAATCGGTTTCTAAGCAAAGAACCGATCCAGATAACTATCAGAATCGGATCTAAGCTAAAAAACCGATCCTAATAGTTATCTGGATCGGTTTCTAGTTAAGGAACCGATTCAGATAGTTTTATAAATTTAAGGTGTATGATGTTTTATAATTTATTTTAATAAATTATCTTAAAAATTATTTTAGTGTAGTAGCTTATAGTATATTTGTATAAATTATCTGGTAAGTTATTTTAGTATATTAGCTTCTAAATTATTTTTGTATATTATCTTAATAACTTGAGAATTACTTACAACATGAAATACACCAAAAATGAACCTTAAAATTTCAAAAATATGCTAGTAAATTAAGATAATATAACATGAAATAAACTAAAAATGAAACTTAAAATTTTAAAAAAAAGCTAATAAATTACATATCACATGAAAAAAAGAAGCTACTATAAAAAAACTCATAATAAATTACATATAACATGAAAAAAATATAAGCTATTAACATGAATTACAAAAGTCACAAATATTGAAGAATTATATCTTGCATGCTTCCCATTGTCCAGTGTTTCAATGCATCCCTGAAGGAAAAAAATAAAAGCCTTAAGTCATCAGTATTGATGAATATTAAATTTATTTTTATATTTTGAAACCAATAAAAATTTTATATGTATGACTTACCAATAAAAATTAGGTATGAATTGTTTCATTTTGATCATTGTCGATCAATGGGAACTTCTTCAACCCATTCTCCTTCATTATGATCGTTGCGCACGTGACTTGTTTCATTATCTTCACCGGTTGGTAAAGATGCCATACCTGTGGAAAACGGTGGTATCTCATCAAAATGATCGTACGCTTCTTCGTCTTCCACATTATCAATCCCGATGATACGTCTTTTTCCAGAGAGGACAACATGTCTTGAACGATCGGCCGGATCAGTTACGTAGAACACTTGCCACTACTAGAATTTGTATTATTTGCATGGGTAACTAAGTTTAATTGCATCTTTAAGTAATTCCCATACAATTGATATTTTTTGCATGGGCGCGCAAACTAAATTGCATGGGTTAAAATTTTCGGCCCATGCTATTAAGAATTCCATACAATTGATATAACTACCCATGCAAATGACAAGTTATATACCCATGCAAATATATCTGCTGAAATTTCACAATTCAAAATTAAATTTCAAATATTCTGCACGAATCTCAAAGTCCCTGGATTTTTCCTGTTGAAAGTTTGTAAATTCTTTGTTTTAACCAAATTGGAGATTTATTTCGGGTCCGCACCTCTATCTCCCTCTCTGGCTACATCGCCCCCTCAATCCCCTCTGTCGTTGATACCCCACCCCCCGCTCTCTCTCTCTTTTTCTTCTCTGTTCGTTCAAACCCCTTTTGCCCTCTCTCTCCTTCGACGCTGGTGGCTGAGGAGAAACCCTAGCCGATTTTCTCTCGCGCGCGTGCGCTGTCTTGTCCGTGGGTGTCTCGTCTTACCTGTCGCGACGACTATCTCGCACTCCTTGGCGCGATTAGCGCACCCACCCCTCTGCGGCTTTGACTGGTACCCGATACTCTCTCTCTCTCTCTCTTTCTTGTTTACTCATGTGTTGAGAACTAAATCTCTCTCTTGCTTGTTCTGTTTTCCCTTTTTGCTTGCTGTGCTGGAAACCCTAGAAGTTTGGGGGTTTTTGATTCTTGCGATTTCGTCTTTGGTGTCTTTCTTGGAGGTGTTTCTGGTGCTTGGTGTGTTTCTTTGCTATGGTGCTTACCTATTTGCTGAGATGGCAGTGAGGCGAGCCTCTGCTTGGTACCGGCCGAACCTTGACCCTTTTTGCGATTTGCTTCTCTCGGGTAAATATTCAAGCTCTTTTATTTTGGTTGATGTGATGCTTAGTGAGGAATTATCGTATATTTTGATTAATTGGTTGTCTCGCGCGAGTTGTTGAATTTCTCGCGCCAGCTCCAACTCTGATCTCTTCACCACAAGACCACATGATACCTTCTCCTGTGAAATCATGAATTATGATTTGGTCACAGATTACTTTGAGTAAAATATTCACTAGAATGGGGATAATCTGGCACTGCTGCTGCTGCTTGATCACTACTGGTACCAGCTGGGCCAGCTGCTGCTTCTGGCCCCGTGCCTGTACCAGCTGATTTTGTTCATGCTGTTTGACTTGTTTAGAAAATTCCAAGTATATTGATAGTTAGATTTTATCTGTACAAAGTTTCACAGTAGAATGAGAGTTCTGAATTGATTTTATAGAGCTTTTCAGATATCCAGATTACATAGGGCCCATATGGTTGTGTGAAAGTGTGAAAATTATGTATATATGATCATTTGGATGTTCAAAAAAGAAAGAACAAGTTATGGCATCCATCCTTCCTAATACAACCACAAAAAAGGTATCAGCATTACTGAGAAGTGTTTGTAGGATGCACCAGTGCTGCTGTGCATATCTCAGCTTAAAGGTGGGCTTGTTCAGGTAGCTATTGAAGTAGAAGACCGGTCCCAGCACTCAGCTATTACAACTATATGTGAGCAAGGCATGCATTTCTTTCTTTAATTTTGGCCTTTTTGTTTCACTATATACGGTTGAGAGTAATAGTTTTGTGAGCAATACAAAAACAAGGTCAAGAGATGTGCCAGAATAATTTTTAACAATTTCATTTGTATGTATGTGATGATATTGAAATTTTTTGTTTGCGACTTGTTAAATATTATGGAGTAAATTGTGTTTGGACCATATGCTTAGATTACTCAAGGAACTATTGATGTGAATGACATTCTCCATGTTTGTACTAATTTATTTGATCTGGACCATATTGCCAGGTTTGTTTGTACTAATTTTCAGTACATGTGACATGCTTTGATTCTCAGGTCACAGAGAAGCAATTTGATCAAGGCAAAGAGCACAGAGGAAATGAAGGACAAGATGCCTAATTTAAGTTCAGTATAAAGTTGTCATTGTTTAAAGTTGGTAAGTTGTTTATTATATTCAGATAGTGCAAGCAATATAATTTGGTGCCAGATGCTCCATTTCAATATTCCTATGTTCTTTATTTTGTTATTCCATTGCTTAGAGGTTGTTTTAGAGTTGAATAAGTATTTTAATGGAGATATTATGCTAAATTACTACAACAAAATTTAACCTGCTACTATAAAAATATATTTATTCTATTATATTATTTCAAATTTTTAACTAATTAGAAAACTGTTTTACAAAAGAACAAATTTGACTTGCAAATATCTATAATCATTGCAGCTTGAACATTATCAAATCACTGGACTTCATGTACCTCAAGATTAAGCTCTCATACTATCTAAGAAGTTAGAATGGTGAAAGCTAGAGTTTGTGGGTTGTGTTGATATGATGTAAGTATGCTTATTGGATAAGTTAAGTGTTAACATAGATTTTGTTAACTTGTACCATGCGAGAGCTTTGTATGACTTGATTGTAATATCAAACAAAGTAATATGAATATTTATGTTGATTTTAATAATTGGTTTTTATTTTATTTTAGTGTGTACTTGGGAATAAATGTAATGAATTAAATGAGCTTTACAAGGGCTTGCAATTTAAACATTAATGCATATAATAAAAAAATTATTTGCGAAATTTTTTTGCATGGGTATATTCATAATTCTACCCATGCAGATGAGAAAAAAAAATATTTTAGCAGCTAATTAAAGAATGCCACGTATATACATATTGCGTGGGTACAATATTTATAGCATGGGAAGTCAATTGCATGGGCCGCCAAATTTTAACCCATGCAAAAGAGGTTTGCGCACCCATGCAATTGATTAACTGCATGGGCCCCATGCAAATAAGAGTCATTACCATCGAGATCAACTGTATGAACCCATTTGCATGGGATACCCATGCAATTGACATCAACTGCATGGGTAGCGCATGCAAATGAGCATTTTTCGTCCCATGCAAATAATCCAAATCCTAGTAGTGTGCGTGGCTTGTCTTGCAAGTATAAATGGATCATCCTTGTATCCAGCCTTACTGAAATCCACTAAAATAAAACCATCGTCGTCGACTTTAACCCCCCTACGGTTATCGACCCATTTACACATAAATAACGGAATGTTAAATTTTCTATAATCTAGCTCCCAAATTTCTTCAACAAACCCGTAATATGACATCGATGCATGCGATGGTCCGGCACCTTTAGGATCTGAAAAATCACTCGAAACGGCTACTAACGTCACTTCACTGTTTTGAACGGTACTCTTTGAATCTTGATTTCTTGTGTAAAATGTGTACCCGTTGATGTCATATCCTTGGAAGGTCCTCACGACATGGACTGGACCAAGAGCAAAAATTTGATAATTTCTTTAATGTTTTCTGTTTCCGGAGCTTGCACGACTCTACGTGTAAACCATTCTAGAAACTTGCTATTGTGTTCGCTGATCAACCACTTGTCGGATTTCTTAGGATTCTGTCGCCGCAAGAGAGTCATATGCTCGTCCCAGAAAGGATGAATGTCAGTGAGGTGTTGCAAAACATGGAAATGTGCTAGTGACATGGTTTTATTATCGGGCACGAATAATTTCGCACTGATTGTGCCTACCCCGTGAAGTCGACCCTCATGCCGAGATTTAGGGATGCCGATAGCTTTGACATCATCCAAATAATTAGTACAAAACTCAATAACCTCTTCGGCAGCATAACATCTAACAATGCTGCCTTCAGGACGATATCGGTTCCTGACATATCCCTTTAACAATCCCATGTATCTCTCGAACGGATACATGTACCGCAAGAAAACAGGTCCACACATCTTAATTTCTCTAACCAGGTGAACGGTCAAATGAATCATAATATTAAAAAAAGAAGGTGGAAAATACATTTCAAGATGACAAAGAGTGACGACAACCTCCTTCTGCAGAGCATCTAACGTGTCAGGATCAGTTACTTTGCAACAAATGGCGTTAAAGAAAAAACAAAGCTTCGTGATGGTCTGCCTAACAGGAGGTGGCAATATGCCCCGAATTGCAACGGGAAGAAGCTGTGTCATTAAAACATGACAGTCGTCAGACTTCATTCCTGTCAATTTTAAATCTTCCAGTGAAACTAGGTTTTTAATATTTGACGAATATCCGGATGGAACCTTGACACCGTGAAGGCATCCACATAAGCTTTTTTTCTCTTCTTTCGACAGCGTATGCATTGCGGGTTTTAGATATGTACAAAATTTCCCTTTTGTCCTTTCCTTCTCTGCTGGTTGTAGATCCGGCCGTATGTTCAAGAATTGCATGTCTTTCCGAGCATTGATACCGTCCTTAGTCTTACCCGGAATATTCAATAATGTTCCAACCATGCTGTCACACACATTTTTAACCACATGCATCACATCGAGACAGTGTCGAACATCTAAGTGCTCCCAGTATGGTAGATCCCAGAATATTGACCTCTTCTTCCAAATAATTTTCGGTGCCCTTTTCTTTCTCACCACCTTTTTTTTAAATTTTCCAAATTGAACTTTGATATCCTTCACTTGCGAATAAACAGCTTTACCGGTCAACGGATACTTTACTCTGTTATTCTCGGTCTTTCCATTGAATTCTATCTTTCTCTTTCGGTGTGCGTGGTTGGCAGGAAGAAATCTACGATGACCCATGTACACATTTTTAGAGGAATTAGGTAGCCACAGATCGACTGTATCGTCCAGGCAAACGGGGCACGCTTTCTCTCCTTTGACACTGTAACCCGACAAATTTCCATAAGCCGGAAAATCATTAATGGTGCAGAAAATCATGGCCCGTAACGTGAATTTCTCCTTGCTGTATGCATCAAATATCTCCACTCCGGGTTGCCATAATTCTTTTAAATCCTCGATCAATGGCGCTAGATACACATCTATGTCGTTCCCGGGCTGTTTGGGTCCTGATATGAGCAAGGTTAACATGATGTATTTGCGTTTCATACATAACCAAGGCGGAAGATTATAAATGCACAACAGAACCGGCCAACTGCTATGCTTACTGCTCATGCTACTGTGCGGATTTATTCCATCTGCACTCAGCCCAAGCTTTAGATTTCTCGGGTCACGTCTGAATTCGGGAAACTCTCTATCAATATTCCTCCACTGAGGAGAATCAGCGGGGTGCCGTAATTTTCCGTCTTTTTTTCGGTTATCGGCATGCCAACGCACTAGTTTTGCATCTTTAGCATTTGAGAACAAGCGTTTGAATCTCGGTTTCACGGGGAGGTACCACAATGCTTTTGCCGGAGGTCCCTTATTCAGTTTACCATCATCACTTTTATCGCCGGTTAACTGCTTTGGTTTGTAACGTGAGGCACCACATTTTGGACACTCGTGAAGATCTTTATACTCATTTTCGATATAATATACAATCATTTGGACACGCGTGTATTCTTTGAACTTCCAAGTCCACTGGACACAATATTTTCTTCGCTTCATAAACATTAGGTGGTATCTCGTTTCCATCCGGAAGCATTTCTTTCAAAGTTTGTAATAACTCAGTAAAACTTCTATCACTCCAACCGTTAGATGCTTTAAGGTTATACAATTTTAATACACCTTTTAGTTTTGAAAATTTAGAACAACCAGGATACAATTCCTTATTAGAATCTTCGTACAAATTCTCAAATAAACAGTACTGCTTATCATTATCAAAATCCTCTTATAAATCACGTAACATTTGATCAAAATTATCACATTTATCTACCACCATATCATCATTTTCTTCGGTATGGTATTCCTGATGCTCAGTTCGAGTGCCTACGTGGGTTTCCAATCCCCGTAGATCATTCCCGTCATCTCCACCGGTATGGTATTCCTGATGCTCAGAACCAGTACCTATGTCGGTTGGCAAACTCTCACCGTGCCATATCCAGCACTGATACCCTTGCTTGAATCCACGACGGATTAAATGGTTTCTCACTTGGTTCGGGTTGGAAAATTTGTGACCATTGTTACAATCACGACAGGGACACGACATCAGTGCACTCCCCTTATTCGCCATATCTTCCATAGCAACTCTGATAAATTCCTCGACACCTGTCGTATATTCATCCGACAGACGTGATGCTTCGTACATCCAACTGCGGTCCATCTGCAATTATAATAAAACACAATTAATTAAGAACAAGGTTGGTGTACTAAATTCTGTTCACAATATGGCTTACATTGGGCCGGTTACCATCCTATCCCACTCTTTGAATACTTTGTCTCAGTAGTGACCACGTGTTAGTCGTGTTTTAGTATCTAAGAAAATTTCGGCAGCATTTCCTTATTAGTTCCCCGAATAGTCGGGGAACTAATAAGGAAATGCTGCCGAAATTTTCTTAGATACTAAAACACGACTAACACGTGGTCACCTCCTAATTGAGACAAAGTATTCAAAGAGCAGTCCCAAATCGGGGACTATTCAAAATTAATCCCTAATGGATTAATTTTGAACGGGTATCATGACCTAAAGGCATTAACCATGCGGTTGTGGCTCATAAAACAATACTCTAGGCACATACATAATACAAATACACATTTACGTACTCTAGCTATCTATACTCTTATAAAAAAAACACATTCATGCACAAAACTAATTAAACATGAGTTTTAGGTTGTACTTACAACTTTTTTTTGGATGTCGGATCTAGTGAGATGAAGATCGATGCACCAAATCTCTCAATAATAGCCGATCTACAAATTAAACCATCGATCGAAACCTAATTAAGAGATGTATATATATATCATGCTATTCTAAAACTTGAAATAAAAAATAAACTGAATAATAGCTCATATATAGCATAAATTAGCTCATATATAATATATGTAGCTCATATATAGCATATATGCATATAATATCTGCATATTCATCATATATTTAACATATATATATATATATATATATATATATATATATATATATATATATAGCATATATATGTAAATCTCCACATATAAAGAAAAACTTGAAATTAGAGGGTATTCAAATTTAAAAGCGTGCAGTGTGTAATCAATAAGAGAGCTGAATCAAGGCCTATATTTAGATTTTGAGCCGGGATCATAGTCACTTCTTGCATGTAAAGGATTTAGGGTTTTGAGCCAAATCGGATCCAATAAGCTCCATTAAAAGCAAACTTGATAAAAGAGATAACCAATTAATTAATGTACCTGATCAGAAAAGAGAGCTGAGCTAGATAGCTGAATTAATGCAGGGCGAGATAGCTGCTATGATAATTAATGGAGGCGAGGACTGAGGAAGAAAGAAAGGTTCTGTCAAGAATCAGACTTTAATTAAACTTATTATGCACTATTAGGATCGGTTGTGTGTTAAAAACCGATCCTGATAGTTTCTGGATCGGTTCATAATAAAAAACCGATCTTAATGCATAAAAATCTGGATCAAATCTGGATCGGTTTATGACGAGAACCGATACTAATACTATCAGGATCGGTTTTCATCAACAACCGATTCTAATAGTTTTTTTACTCATTTTTTTATATCAAACAATCAGAATCGGTTCACAATTATAGAACCGATTCTAATAGTTGTTTTACTCATTTTTTATATCAAACAATCAGAATCGGTTCTCAATTATAGAACTCATCCTGATAACTATCTGAATCGGTATCTATTTAGAACCGATTTTAATAGTTTTTTTACTCATTTTTTTATATCAAATAATCAGAATCGGTTGTCAAGATAATAACCGATCCTGATACTATCTGGATCGGTTTTTAGCAACAACTGATCCTAATATAAATTCTGCAATTTTCTTTACATTTGAGAATTAAGTAGTAGCTATATTTTTAAGAAACTAGAAAGATATAATTTTTTTTAATTCCATAGAATAAACATATGAAACTTGCTCTCTCTCTCTCTCTCTGTCCACACTCTGAACGATGCAATTGAGAAATTATTCTCGGACGACATGGAAGGCGAAGGCGAAATGACCAAGCGGAGAAAGTAAGGACTTTGAATCCTTCGTCTTCTCAGAGTAAAATCAAGGAAGGACTTTGAATCCTCCGTCTTAGAATAAAATCAAGGGACGAAAGACTTTAAGTCCTACATCTCCTCAAAACGAGACTGGAGAAGTAAATGAGATAGCGACAATCCATACCGACTTCCTGGAGAGCTCAATTTGTTTCAAACTCATGTACTCTCCATTAATCAAGTAATTTATTTTTCACTGTTATTCTCTGGACGTACTACTTCAATTGCAGCAGTAACGGCATGAATCCACATCGAATTTTTTCGCCATTGCAACCATTCAGAGTGTGGGGAGAGAGAGAGCAAGTGAAATATGTGATATCGGCCAATTTTGCATTTAATGTGTATAACTCATATGTTTTTTCTATGGAATGAAAAAAAAAAATTCTTTCTAGTTTCTTAAAAAATATTCATCTACTACATACCTTGTGTAAATCATTTATTAGGATCGGTTATTAGTATAAACCGATCCTGAAACTATCAGAATCGGTTCAAACAAACAACCGATCCTAATTTTTGAACTATTAGGATCGGTTGTAAGTTAGAACCGATCCTGATAGTTTCAGGATCGGTTTTATATAAACAACCGATCCTAATTTCTGACTTATTAGGATCGGTTGAGTATAAAAACCGATTCTGATATTATCAGGATCGGTTGTTACTAACAACCGATCCTAATAGGTATGAAATTAGGATCGGTTAACCTAACAACCCGATCTGATAAGTTTTTAAGATCGGTTTTGTAAAGAAAACGGATCCAGATACTTATTAGGATCGGTTGTTTATTATAGCCGATCCAGATAGGCCGATCCCGATTCCTGTTTTTCCACTAGTGTTAGAGAATCTATTTGTTAAAATAAGTAATTGTACTCTATATAATTTAAGTCAAGTTGTAATACAATTTTTTTCTCATAATTTTTTTGGCTCTCATTCTAATGTCAACCTCTCTTATAAAATCTAATTAATAATTTTGCAAAAAAAATGGTGAATATTTTATAGTCCAAGTATAAAAGTTTGTGAATTTAGTATAATTAAGTAACTTAAGCATTCAGTATAAATACTTTAAGATGTAGAATATGAAGTGCTAAATTTGGAAGAGAAAAAAATAACATCAATCCCTTTCATTAAAAAAAAACTATTTTTATTTTTTATACAAAAAAACCTCATTATTTTGTTGTCAGTCGCTAATTAAGTTTGACATTTTTTTTTTACTTTTTAAGTTTTGTTTGGAGTAGAGGAAATGACAAAAGGCAGTAAAATTGACAATTATAATGTGCATATGTAGAGAAGGAAATACGTGACACGCCGTGACGTGACGTGACAAACACGCTGTGATTTGGTCACGTGATGTGACGTGACGTGATCAATATTTTTTTTCACGTGACGTGATCAAAATAGTGGCAGACGATCACGTCACGCGAATGGTCACGTCACGCGTAGTCACGCCGTGACTACACGTGACGTGATATGACGTGACATAAATTAGTCACATTGAACTTTTTTTATATTTTAATTTAAATTGTTGAAAATTCAGAAAAAAATATATCAAAAAATATGAAAATTATAAAATTTGTAAAATAAGTAAATAATGTTGCAAAAATTAACTAGTAAATAATATTCTAAAAATTGCCAAATATTTTGGATAAAAGATATTTAACGTGACGTGATGTGTTTTATAACGTGACGTGACGTGATTAGTTTACATGACGTGACGTGACGTATAATTTTTGTTAAATACAGTCACGTCACGCGAATAGTGACGTCACGTAACACGTGAGTCACGTCACGTAATCGACACACGTGACGTTACGTGACGTGAACGTGACGTTACGTGACGTGACTGATCACGCCGTGACAAATTTCCTTCTCTATGCATATGTGTGGAATTTATGAAGTATTTCACGAGGAAAAAAAATAGTTTCCATATAGTTCTTTATTCTTATAATATTTTTTAATTATGTATGACAAACACAAGGGACATCAACTAATCCGAATATTAATTTTTAAAATTGGTAAATTTTCATAAAATATTTGAATGATATTACACAACTTAATTTATTATAGAAAAAATAAAAATAAAAATTCTATAATTTTCTGACTCCAAATTTTTCAATGAAGCAGCTTGTTGTGCATTTGGGCATCTTATTTAACTTTTTAAATTCATTTGGATTGTATTTTCTCCTCTTTCTCTTATCAATTTTATTTTGAAACATGTATTAATCTCAAGCACTTGTTCATTATTCAAAATTGTCATGTTGAACCTTTTCCGAACATTTAAGCTGGAGATTTGAACTTTGTACTTTCCCATGTTTGGGGGGCTTCATAACCACTTACACCACCTAATCTTTGTTGTCTCAATTACTACTCATATACTATTCAATTACTTTTCAATTCTCCAAATCAGTGTTCTAAATAGCGCGCTATAGCGCCGCTATAGCATTTTTGGACCCCAAACGATAAGCTGTGACATCAAAAAGCGCTAATTGAGCTACGGCCACTATAGCGGTGATGGCGGTCCGCTATAGCGCATAGCGAGTAGCGCAAATAGCACGCGCTATACAATATGGGCTTTTTTAAGAAATTTATATGGGCTTTAAATAAAGACCCAAAAAAGTCCAAACCGAAATTGAATTTGTTGCTACTTGCTACAGATAAATCAATTTGAAATTGGGAATAGAAATAGAAATTTGAAAAGAAAAAAACCCCAAACCGAAATTGAAATTTGAGTAGAAAAAATAGATTATGTCATGAATCATGATGCTTATGATATTTTGAATAGGAAAAATCGATAGTTTATAATATTACTATGGATATTTCGAACCGCAATTTGGACTTTGTACGGGTTCAATATGAATATTATAGTTTCTTAATTACTTTGGTGTTATTTATTGTTCTATGAGACTTTAGATAATGTTGATATTTAGTACAAATATTGAATATACGGAACGTAAAAAAAAAAAACGCTACATGACATAGCTTCCGCTATAACGACGCTATTCGCTATAGCTTTTTTTGTAGCCTTCCCGCTATGACGCGCTATTTAGAACCTTGCTCCAAATACAAAAAACAAAATATTTTAGAACAATTTGCACATTTTTGGAAATACTCAAAAATCATAAATATTTTTGTAATTATTTATTTAATTATGGATATTAATAAAAAAATCGGGATGGACATGGTCAAAATGATAAAGAAACAGAATAAAGTGGAGAATTCTGAAGAGACCGGCCAATGAACCATTTATTGAAATTGTGCGTTTAGTATGAATTAACTTGAGAAAATATAAATATAGGGGTGTCAATGGGTACGGTAAGAGTTGGGTGGAAGCATTTTCATATCTGTACATGTTACAAATTGTTTTTTTTTTTTACACTTGGTAGTATTACCTGTATTCTACCCTTAACCGCTACAAATTATGTTATATGTATTCTATTCTTATCAGTTATGGTTGTCGGATAACGAAACGGTAGCATATAAATAACGGGTAATACTAATATAATAATTATTTTTAGTATTTATTAAATAAAACATTAAAATATATACATTCATTTCACACATTATCACAATATATATGTGATATTAATAACAAAATGAAAATACAAAACGTTTGTATGAAAATACACAGTATTTGTTTAGTAAAATAAGAATTGTTTTTAGAACCAATATTGTTTCTTGAACATATCAGTGGGATAGCTAAATTATTTTGAAGCTAATTAAAGTTAAATTAATCATCTAAAAATTCATTACGCAGAAACAAAATAAGTATAATACTAATTAAGGTTGGAGTTTTTGAAGTATTTAGAAATTAATTAGAATTTTGGAAGTCAAGAATTAATAATATAGATATTGAGAGGAGGGATCCAATTACACCTTTTTTGGTGACACATCATGACACCGTTTTTTATATAGGTCAATTTTGCGATTTCAAAATCCAAACAGCCGATCTGAACCGTTCAACATGATCACCATATTAAAATGTGCTTGGAGATCAAATTTTACATTTTTTTGAATTTTTTTACTATTTATTAAGATGGTTACAAAATTGCTGTTTTTCAATGGTCTGAAAACAACGATTTTTGTAACCATCTTAATAAATAGCAAAAAAATTCAAAAAAATGTAAAATTTGATGTTATATCCCGTGATTCTAAGTACAATTAATTTGCCTAATAATTAAAGTTTACGACTAATTATAATTTAATAAAAATGATCAGAGTTAATAAAATGTAGTTAGTAAATATTTATTAACGAAATGAACGATTAAAATTTTATATACACAAACAACTATCAAGAAATCATTGATTAGATTAATATTCAAATTTGAATTTCCTTGGACATGACCCGTGACACGTTTGGTCACACAGATCGGAATTGAATGATTGAAAATTGTAATTAAATTTTTGTTGAGATCCGGAGCTATAGCCCCCGCCCCCTCCTGCCTTTCTTCTCCTTTTCACACTGGGAACCGGCCGGTCCTTGCCTTGTTGCGCTTGCTCTTCATCCGGGTAACTTTGACCCTTGTTATTTTGGTTTTGGCCTTGTGGCTTGCGGCTGTTGCCTTGACCTGTGGCCTTCGTGCCTTTTTCTGTTGAGTGGTTGTGCCTTTGACTTGTGGCTTTGGAGCCTTTTCTGTTCTATGGCCTTTGTGCCTTTTTGCTCTGATCTGTGGCCGTGTGCCTAATTCTTGTGTGGTGGCTGTGCCTTTGACCTGTGGCCTTGGAGCCTTTTCTGTTCTGTCGGCCTTCGTGCCTTTTCCTGTTGAGCTGGCTGTGATGCTGTGCTGTGCTGTTTTTGCTTATTTCTGTTCTGACATTACCAGTACCGGTGCTGGTACCTGATTTTGTTATCTTGTGGCTGTGATTATTTGATGCTTGTACCAGTAGTCGTAGCCCAGCGAAGCTGCTGATTTTATGGGGTTGCTTTGTGACTGATTACCAGCCTTGATCTGACAGGGACCTGAACGTAATTAAAATAAAGATAAGTAAAGGATTAAGAAAATAATAGAATACGTAAATTGGGTGGTTATACTTAATTATTATAAATATTGATCAGAATATATATTATTCTGATATAGGCATAATTATGAGAAAAACAGACGAGATAGAATGTTCAGGAGAACAGACTAATGGTGACCTTATTTAGTGCCCTACGATATCAGGTGCGGGATTCTTGGACTTGTTTGATAATTTAGATTCATGAATTAAACTGCTTCCAATTGTCATGTTGAACTGCTTGATTGATTGCATAATCGAATTGTTTGAATCATATGCATAACCGTATTAATTTAGAAATGATATGTACTGAAATCGCCTTATTGCGGGCCGCAATAACTTCCATTACGGGCCGCAACCAACAGCGTAGCTGAAAATTTAGCCTGACCAACTCTCTGACTACTTTGTTGCGGGCCGCAATAAATTCATTGCGGGCCGCAATGAACGTAGCAGAATGAAATACTCTCTGGATGAAAATGGGTTACTTTGTTGCGGGCCGCAACCACATCCATTGCGGGCCGCAATGAGAGCCTGGAAAATGCCAATAAGAGCTGGAAATTTTCGGGAAATTAAGTTGCGAGCCGCAATAACCCCATTTCAGTCCATAATGAATATTAAAGTTATATTTGCATGTTGAATGGTATATCGTTTGTTTGTGTGTTTTCGTTTGGAACTACGGTCGAAAGTCCCCAACAATTTATGACTATCTAGGATGGTCGGTAATGTTTCGAAATCAACGCTGGGCGATGACTCGAAACCATGTGCGCATATGAGAATAATTAATCACTGCTGGGCAGTGATTGATTAAGATCAGTCAATGCTGGGCAATGACTGATCGTGACGGAGACTTTGGGTGACTGTGAGGAAACGATGGAATGGTGTCATATCCAGTCTGGGACAGGAATGACAGTTTGGTTTGACGTGTTGTGAATGGACGATTCTGAGCTTATTGCATACGAATTTTTATCTGATTATGAACCAGACCTTAGTTAATGGTTAAGCCAAAGCACTGCGGATGGGTGTCAGATAAAGGGTCCAGCTGGTGGGCCATCTGTAGGGGTCAGTGACACTACAGATGTGGGTTGGAAAAGGGTCCAGCTTGGTGGGACATCCGTAGGTGCTACCAGCTGTAATAAACTGAGTTAAGCCAGAAACGTGCGTGTTTGACATTCATCTTGGAAATTCCGTAACTTGTGTTTCATTTGGCAAATTGTTGTCGATCATATGCACTTGTTTTACTTATGAATATGCATCTGTCTGAACTGCTTTTGTATGGTTTCATTTCTGAATATAGATTTTGATTGCAAGTCCAATAATCCAAACTGTGGCAAATTCGCACTGAGGGATAATTTTATTATTTCTCACCCGTTTCCCCTTGTGGGATTCGCAGGTTTGTTAGACGAAGACAGAGAAACGCTTTTGGGGTTCAAATTGACAGCAAGGCCATCTAAAGGTTTGGGATTTGGGTTATTATATCTGACAGGGTGCAGAGAATATATCTCTAGCATCATCCACTGTAAAATGTCAGATAATTATTGTAATTAAATTGAGATGTGGGAAAAATAATGGATGCTATTGGCAATGCATAAAAAGATCCATGCCTTACGTTACGTATATTGAATGGTAAGATAGACGCGGTAAGAATCGTCGCACCTCCAGATTTGGGGTGTGACATTTGATCTCCAAGCACATTTTAATATATCCATCATCTTGAACGGTTTAAATCGACTATTTGGACTTTAAAAATGGTAGGTGTCAAAGTGTGTCACCAAAAAAGGTGTAATTGGATCCCTCCTCTTGATTAAAAGATATTTTATAATAATTATCAAGTTAACCAATTAAGGATTATGTTCTTAAAATGACATGTGGGATCCGAAATTTTAATTTCATTTTCATATAAAACTACAAGAAGAGAGACTTTTTTTAAGTGATTTTCCAAAATCACTTAAATGGGTTTGGTGTCTCTCTCTGAAGAAAAAAAAAAAGAAAAAAACGAAAACATAAACAGAAAATGGAAGAGACAAAAAAGAGAAATAAAATAGAGAAAATGAAAAGAAACTCTTGTAAAAATTCCAATACTCATGGATAGTCAAAATCCATTCCTTGGAGATGATTAGGAGCAGTCGATTGTAATCAAAATCGAATTTCTAAATAGCTCGTTATAAGGCATGCATAGATTCTGCAAAGCAAGAGTTGACGAATTGTCGGATCAAATCATATTCCACAATGATTGCTCTATTTTCCTACGTTATCAGGTGCGGAATTATTGGACCTGTTTGATATTGTATTTTTAAGAATTAAATTATTATTCGTTTTTTTATGTTGAACAAATGATTGTTGCATTTATTTGAGATGTGTGAATCATGTGCATAGCCCAATCAAATTATAATTGGATTTGTGTGATACTGTTGACTTATTTATCTTGTACGGTTTACCATTTGTATGAATCTCTGGTTCTGAATTATGATTGAGTCACTACAAGTTTATGTTTATGAAAATCTGTTGAGCTTTGCTAAGTCTAAGAGTTATAGACTAGACTTTGATTACGGAATCCTTATGTATATATGGTGAACGGCCCTCGCTAATCCCAATACCGGTTGGGAGGGGGATCGAATTTCATAATAATTCTAATAATTGTCGAAACAGCAGGCAAGCAAATGAAATGAATTTTACTTTTTCTTTCAAACAAAGTTAAACAAATTCACATCCTCAAAGGTTTCCTGATTGCCAATACCTGAGAAGAAACTTGTCCATGAATTCACAACCTCAAAGGTAAATTTGAGTTGATTTTTAAAGGATTTGATCTGTTCAGCACGAATCTCAAAGCAAACTACTCTCCATTAATACAGTTTTAAGAGAAACTGAGAAGTTGAGTTATCTCGTAGGATATATATAGACTAATAAGCGACCTGCATTTGATTCCGTTTGAATTGAGTTAATGGAGTTATATATGTTGCATTTTTAGCAAAAGTTTCCTTCTTTGCAAATTTCTTATCAGAAAAGTCTCTAAATTATAGTACAAACAAATTGCTGTAAAATATATATATATATATAGAGAGAGAGAGAGAGAGTGACTAAGGTCAAAGTGGTAGTTCCTACCCCCGGTGCTTCCAAGTCGTTTTCGGATTTTCAAAGTCCAAACGGTCGATCCGAACCGTTCAAGTTGTTATCCATATTAAAATGTGCTTGGAGACCAAATTTTACATTTTTTGGAATTTTTTTACTATTTATTAAGCCACTTTGAAAATTGCTGATCCGGGTGAACAGTAAAGACAGTGCAACCAAATTCTGGATCATGTGATCAGCAATTTTCAAAGTGGCTTAATAAATAGTAAAAAAATTTCAAAAAATGTAAAATTTGGTCTCCAAGCACATTTCAATATGGAGAACAACTTGAACGGTTCGGATCGACCATTTGGACTTTGAAAATCCGAAAACGACTTGGTAGCACCGGGGGCTAGGAACTACCACTTTGACCTTAGTCACTCTCTCTCTCTCTCTCTCTCTCTCTATATATATATACACCTCAATCCGGTATGAGGTAGAATTCCGTGGGACTCTTTAATATACTTGTAGAGATTTTGATCAAACAATTTGGATCTAAATTAAAATTTTGAGATATTTAAGGGATCCGAATTCATGTTTGGGGTGGAATTTGGATCCCTTAAAATAGCAAATAAAAGTAAAATTGAATGTGCTAACTAAAATTTTACAATTTAATTTACGAGCCTATGGAGATATTCTACCAACATTCCACAATAATAAAAACGTTGTTGAGTTTGGATATAATTGAATCGGATGATTTTAGGATCCATTGGAGAGAGTTACGAGACAAATCTTATAAAATAATAGTATTAAAATATGTACATTAAATAAAACTAGTTTGTCTATACATTATTTTGGATCGAGATAGGAGTAGGTCCGATGCCCATCGGACCTACATTTAGGTTCAATTAGCTCTAGCACCATACGATACGCATCAAGATCTATGTGCACGGAAATTGATACAGACTTGCACGTATTTTGATGCAGAGAACAAGAATCCCGATGCAGATCGGATGGTCATCACACCCATCGAACCAAGGTAGGTCCAATGGGCATCGGACCTACTCTGATTCCTTTTGGATCACCATGGTTCTTTTCTTCAAAGGAATATATGATAAACCGTATAAGACAAAAGTAAACTAGAGATAATGCATATTGGACAACCAAAATAACTCATAATAATTATAAATAATGCAAAAATTTGAGATTGTTTTAGAAATAATGCAAAAATTTGGGATGATGTAGGTATAGAAATTATTCGAAAATAATTTTGAAAGATTGCCAAAATTTGTTTCATTTCAAATATAAATTTGGAAACAAATTCCAAAATTAGTTGTATACAATAATAAAAGAGTATATTAGGTTGGAATATATTTTATTGAAAAATTAATATTGTTTTCCTTTAAAATTTATAAAATTAGAATGATAAGTAAAATTTATCTTACATGTAACGAAATAATAAAAGAGTATACCATATTGAGATATATCTTGTAAATGTTCAATATTATTAATAAATTTATGAAATTGAAATGACAGTCAAAACTTAACTTAGTTTACATGTCACGAAGAAATAAAAAATTAGTTTACAATGTAAAAAAACAATAAAAATGGGTAGTAAAACATTCAATATTTGTCGTTTAAAATTATGAAATTGGAAGGATAATCAAAACATAATATAAGAGAACAATAAAAAAAATGTATGAGATCGATTGAGATATATTTATTAAACATTCAATATTTTTTCGTGTAAAAATTAGGAAATCGAAATGAAAACCAAAACTTAACTTATAATGTTACAATATAAAAGTATATTACTAGTTTGAGATATATTTAGTATTGCACGTTAAATAAATGAACATATTGAATAAAGTTTCATTAACATAAAAAATTATCACGAACTAGTCAAATATTACATCAGCACTGTATTTTTTGTTTAGTTAATATTTTTTTTAACGTGAGGTGGTCTCGGAAGTCTAATATGTCATGATGTGATCAATTTTTTTTCTTGTGAGGTGATGCGAATGATCACGGCATTACCACACATTGCATGACCACATGTGACGTGATTTGTCATGTTTAAATTTTGTTTTCAGATTTTAATTTAGTTCATAAAAAATGCTAAAAAATAAAAAATAAAAAATATATTCAAATAAAGAATCAATTTTAGAATTTTTCGTTAAAATTTATAGAGGTGATCTCTTTAAGAATATAGCTTCTTTTGTTTAATTTATTTGTTATCTATTTAAAGAATTCACTCTTGATATTAATTTGTGAAACTATTTGAAAATTTTAAACCTTTTCAAACTGTCAACAAATTTTATGTAAAGAAAAAATAGGTTGTCTTAGGTCATGAAGGGTGGGTTTGCGAAAGAGAGAAACTTAGCTTCATATATCATCTTTGTCGCTTCTTTATAAAATTAGTTTGAACAGTTTAATGAAATTATTCTTTATAGTCCTTTATACTCCTGCAAATAATTTAAAAGAATTGCATCCCAACTCTCTAGATTTTACTTTTTATATACTCAAGCATGTACACGTTTTCATTAAAACTAAATAAAGTTGTAAAACATGAAAGAAAACAATGACACAATATTACAAATTATCATCTTATTATACACAAATTAAAAAATGTATATCATACCCATCATGAACCTCTTCATTCTACTCATCTTGGAGTGATGGACGGCGTATATATATATTTTTTAATATTTTATAGTAATTTATGGCAATAGCATGTCCATATCTGATTTTTTTTTTGTGAAGGATGCATACGTATCTAATGTCTTAGTAGTTGGAATCCAATAAAAGAAATAACCTTAAGTGCCTGGCATTCCACAATAATAAAAAACGTTATTGGGTTTTGGGTTTTGGATTTAATTGATTCGGATAGTTTAAAATAACTGAAATTAAGTGAAACTAAATCGCCAAACCCGGGGAAAAAAAGATGAATATACTATATATCGGACGAAAAAAAATAGACTGGAAAATTTCTATTAATTTGGGTACTGATAGAGTTCAATTTTGTATCCTCAAATGAATTTTTTTTTTTCTCTTTATATATGCTTGATGGTTAAGTGATTTGCCACAAACTTAGCACTAGCTAGTTCTATTATACATGTTTATACCATCTATATTTGTCAGTATTCTGTTATCTATTACAAATTAATTAATGTGAACTGTCCCCATCAACTTTTCCACAAAATTTTACAGGAAATTACAGTACAGACAAAAAGCCAGCTGCAGTGAATTGGATAGAAGGCCGCGGTAAATCGATCAGTAGTATGCGAGGCAACCATCAAAGGGGAGATTGTGAAGAAGGTGATCTCAAAACAGATGTGGCGTCACTAGTTGAGCTGAATGTGATCAAGAACTTGGTTGGATCTGCTGTGGCTAGCAACATCGTAACGGCTGTTTTATTGCGACTGGACAAGACCCGGCGCAAAATGTGGAGAGTTCACACTGCATCACCATGATGGAGGTAGTTAGCTGCGGCCAGGACCTTCATGTGTCAGTCACCATGCCTAGCATTGAGGTAAATTATTTCCTACATATACCAAAGAAATATTTGAATTGTTCATTTGCATGAAGATAAAAAACATGGTATAGGTATATACTCAATAAAATAATGGCAAGTACACTATCGATCTTTCAGTATAGTAATTTGCAATATCTCCCTCATCGGCTAGCTTTGGCAAGTACCATATACTGTAACTAAGTTTTTGTATAGGTGGGTACAGTTGGAGGTGGGACCAACTTGGCAGCCCAAGCAGCATGTCTTGACTCTTGACTTGCTTGGTGTGAAGGGAGCCAGTGTGGAATCGCCACCATTGTTGCCGGTGCAGTATTAGCTGGTGAGCTAGCTGTCATTTATGTCAGTCCTAGCTTCCGGACAACCCGTCAAGAGAAATTGAAATTCAATTTTTGCTTTGTACATTTACAGTCAATGTGCGCAATCATTCTGCACAAACACCATTATGTAAAATATAAAAAATAAACAAAATTCAACAGAGGTGCTATTTGTGAACCCGGGAGATTGAGAACAAAACAAATTAAGATCACTTTGTACGTACAAGCGGAATTTGCTACTTATCAATAGATTGCATCCTAACTATAATACAAACATGCTGAATTCATCATGCTACTCTCAGCCAATATATAACAAGGAAAAAAAAAACAAATGTTCAAATGAAATATCGGTACAGTCAGTTAACAAAAAAAATGAGCAACTCACGACTCTCTAGTAGTAGTAGGTCTCTCATCCTGTATCTCCTCCAATTCTTCGTCTTCACTTTTTTTACCAGCTCGTTCTTTCCAATAGGCGACCAGCTTCTTCAACCGCATTGGATCCTGATATAAAAAATGAAGTTAACTTTGAACCTTTTTTGACTTCCAACTTCACTTGCGAAACACGAAGTTGCAAGTCAAAAAAGGTTCAAAAAAAACTTCACGCGTTTTGTATTTTTAAGTAGCAAGCCACAAGTGTCTTAGTAGAGCTCCACCATTTTAAACACTTTTGAACTTGGTACACTTGTGGACGTGCTACATCTCTAAATCTCTACATATATTTATACACAACGAAGTTTCCGGCCCATCGTTTCAACTACCACATTTATTATTTATTATTATGCACATCGAAACAAAAAGAAAGTTGGATTAATTATTCTTTTCAATTTCCAGTCGTTTCAACTTCTCTACAGTAAATGCAATAGTTGAGATTTGGCTGTTACAGACAGCTTTTCTATACCCAACTCCTATTACTAATTAATCACAGACGTACGGCTGGTTCTACAGAATTAAATTAATTAAGGAGCCCACCTTACAGTAACTCACTCCATGAAGGTATCATAGAAAATGTAACAGAAGAAAAGTTTGACTTAGATTGTAGAGAATATATAAATGAGTCAGTTGGAACGATGCAACAGCTTAAAAGAATAAATAATAAGAAATCCTCGTGAATATCAACGTATGTGAAACAATAATATCGTTGTTGTTTGAGAATTTTGATAAATTTACTAAGCAACTCAACTTTTGAATAGATATAGTTTAAAAATAGGAGTATATTTATTATTTAGATATTAGACATTAGAGAAAATCAATTACTCGATCGAGAGGCAGTTTCTTGTATCTTTTTTCACAGTATATTTGTTATTTATTGAAATATGGATTATTAGATGAATTTTCTTTATTACATGGATTTTTATCAAATATATTGTTTTGTAAATTTTAAAATGATATAATAATAAATTTGGCACTATATATGTGAATTTTTGTTTGAAATATAATTTTGAAGAATAGTCAAAATTTGTTTTATTTAAAATTTATAAATTTATAATTACAATTTAAGATTAGCTTACATTATAACAAAATAATAAAATAGTATATTGGATTGCAATTTATTAAATAAAAAATTAATATTTTTTTCTTTAAAATTTATAAATTAGAACATTAGTTAAAATTTCGCTTACAAGGTAACAGAATAATAAAAGAGCATTCCATATCGAAATACATATTAAACATTCAATATTATTTTTTTATAAATTTTTTGATATTATTAAAACGAACGGCCAAAACTTAGATTACAATGTATGAAGATAATAAAAAATATACCATATTGAGATATATTTAGTACAATTCAATATATATTTTTTAAATTATTGAAATTGGAACGACGGTCAATACATAGTTTACAATGTAACAAAACAACAAAAATTATATCAAATTGAGATATCCGGTTAAAAAAAAATTGAGCAGACAGAGGGGAAGAAAATTTATAGTTTAGAAAAAAAAATTAATGATGTTGTTTAGCACCCTATACTAAAATTCTGATTCCACTCCTGTGTAAGGTTCTCAACCTAATCTACTCAATCTCTATCTCAGGTAAGAACAAAGTAATGAAAACAGTAAAATTGAGTTGATGACTGAGTACAATTATTTTCATAATCTAACTGAGTACAATTTATAACCTTATATAGACGATGCTCCTATCAAAGAATTTCCCAATTGAACTATCAGATGGCACTAGTGGAAAAATGCACATCAGCATCGGCCTATTAGGATCGGACTTTTCAAAATTCGATACTGATCTATATCTGAATCGGACTTTATAAACAACTGATCTTAAAAAAGACAATCAGAATCGGTTAAATATTAACAACCGCTCTTAAAAGTGCTGGCCATATCAGAATCGGTTCTTTACAAAAAACCGATTCTGATTATCTACTTATTAGCATCGGTTAAATTAAATAACCGATTCTAAATACTATTAGCATCGGTTATTTAATTAACCGACTCTGATTTATGTGTTTTAGAATCGGGTTATTATTTAACCGACTCTTTCATAGGTAGCCTATTTCTCTTTCATAGATAGCACTCCCCTTTTCGATAGTTTAGTGAACAAGCAGGGTAGATCGATTCTTATTCAAAATTCGATCTTCTTCAAAATTTTCAAAACTCAGCACTCTCTCTCCGTGGCTCACTCTCTTTCTCTCGGGTTCTGTCTTCGCCGTTCAGTAGGTTGAGGCGAGGGTTCCGACTCTCCGGAGGTGAGGTGAGGCGGCCGTGAGGTGAGGCGCGGTGAGGCAGCCGTGAGGTGAGGCGCGGTGAGGCAGCCGTGAGGTGTTGGGTGAGGCGGCCGTGAGGTGAGGCGCGGTGAGGCAGCCGTGAGGTGTTGGGTGAGGCGGCCGTGAGGTGAGGCGCGGTGAGGCAGCCGTGAGGTGTTGGGTGAGGCGGCCGTGAGGCGAGGCAAATAGGTGCGGTTAGGTGAGGCGATGCAGCCACCAGCATTTCCGATGCGACCTGCTCCAACTGTTCTGGGACAGGTTCTTTAGGAAGTTTTGGATTCAAAAAATATTGTACATCCCAAAGGTACATTGTAAGCATTAATCATATTAGGAAAGAAAACTAACTGAGAAAATCAAAGACAATTCGGGCTCTGTTCCCATTTAAAAGTCAAATTAAGGCTTAATTGCAACGACATTTAGACATGGGGCTTGCGTTTGCAATAGGTGCAAACAGTGGTACAATAGTTAATCAGACCCAGTATTGTAATCCTATGAAATACCCTAGATAGGAACCTCAAGGTAACTGGATTGCATTGATCCAGCAACAGAATATATAATATACCCAACTGGCATAAAAAACTAATTACTAATTCAAAGTCATACCTTCTATTTGTCATGATTTACTGCGCATATTGGATGCTCTCAGGCTAGACAGCACCTTGTCAGACAAATATCAACTGAGGCTGAAGATAGCAAAGAGAGGCTTAATCATATTTTGCACCTTGATCTGCCGACACAGAAAGCACGCTGACAAGTGTGTAGTTTCTATATGTATTCTTTTAGTTTTTTTTTTATATTAATTGAATTTGGAAAGTTTCTTCTAAATCCTATATTTTTATATCCCTGTAGAATATTAATGCAAATTTACCCATCAAAATCTGTCGGTTTGCGATTTGCGAAGCGATCAACATACTTGCAAAGCTAGGTTAAAAAATGGGTTTATAATTACCAGAAAATGCAGAGCTGATCCTGCTACATACTTTTTTTGTTTTACTTTTTACATAAATTCAAATTTATCTTATTTCGGTACTGGTTCTGACACAGCATTAGTACTGTTTTCTGACACAGCATCAGCATCAGGGGTGGTGGTTCAAGCCTTGGTTCTACCAACATGCTCAGTCTGCTCTAAAGAAAGGTAATTTTTACTGACCTGATGGTAATGAAGTTTTGATAAACTTGCCAGATTTGATAATCTGATCAAAGAGCTTAAACCTATTCTATTAGTTGTTAATGCATGCTGATAGCTTGATTTCTGAAAATTTTGTTAGTTCTTTAATACTTGTGCACTTTTATCTGAAATTGTTGTACCAATTTTATGCATGAAGTTTCTATTGACTGCTTTAGCAAGCCAAAAAAAGTGAATAAAAAGAAGAAGAAAATAGTAGAAAAATATGCAGTTTTTGTATTTTTCAGGGCCAACTTTGAAAATGGCTAGAAAATAGTAGAAAAATTCAAATGATGCAAAGTTTGGCTCTAAACCATTTGTTTTTCTGTCCTTTATTTAATTGTGTAACTAAACTTTTGATTTGGGCTTTGGATCAGTCTGCACTGACTGATCTGTTACAAAGGGTCATGTGAAGCATATGGTACTTTGTTTGGATTTGAAGAAGTGAACTTTAGACAGCCACCATTTCTCACTGGATTACTCAAATTGAGTAATTCTTTTTTTGTTTTACTCATATGAGAGTGCTCTACTTTCTGGTAAAATTTCATGAAATTTGAGGCTTCCTAGCTGTACCAGAAAGGGGTAAGCTGGGAACTGTGCTGGTATTTTGCTGGTTTTTTTCATTTTTCAAAGGCTGAATCTTTAGAAAATCATAGAAAATGCATAGAAAATGCTATGAATGTAAAATTTGGGTCTAAGTTGTGTGTTTTTGAGTCCTCTCTCTAACTGTATCCTTTATTTACCATATTACCCTTTTATCAGTATGTTCTGTGCAGATTTTGGATTGTGGTTTTGTGGACTGTTTTCTGGTAAATGGAGCAGCAAAGGTGATACAATCTATGACTCTATGAATTTTCATGATTTTACAAATTTTCATGAAATATTTGATATAGTTGTAAATTAGTGTACAAATGCTAGTTAGATGATTCTATGTAATTGTGATATTTTGATAATTCATTGTTATTATTTTGTCAAGTGACATGGCTGATGTAGTTTGATTAATTGTTGGAATTGTGATTGTTGAATATTATTTTGATAATTCTTTTGTTTGTGATTTGGAATATTAATTATTAACCAGCTTAAAAAAAAAAAAAAAAAAAAAAAAAATGAAAATAGTGTCGGTTATCTACAGTAACCGATGCTAAAAGTGTGAATTAGCATCGGCTATTTGTAAATAACCGATGCTAAAAGTATTTATAGCATCGGTTATTTATAAATAGCAGATGCTAATTCACACTTTTAGCATCGGTTACTGTAGATAACCGATGCTAATTCACACTTTTAGCATCGCCTGTTCAACCGATCCAGATTAGTACCGCATTTGCGACGCCTGGGTCAGCGTCGCCTCGGGATCCGATGCTAATGTGCGTATATAACCGACCCTGATGTGTGTTTTTCCACTAGTGTGGACAACTGAGCACCACATCACCCTTTATTTGCTACCTATATATATAGCCTAACAAATCTCTAACAAACACTTCTCCAGTGTTGTTTCAATCTTTAATTCGCCTCCATTTCTAACTTGATTGATCTCATGCTTCAGTGAATTCTATATACCTTAACGTTTGTGGTCATCTGCAGCTATGTTTTTACATAAATCGATGCCCGTGCTGCTACTCGAGTTGGCCCTGTTTCCTTTCTTCTCTAAAGCGCCTGTTGAACAATCAATTTTTCCTAAGACTATTCTTAAATTGGGTTTTGATCATGACAATGCCTTGGTGATTTAGCTTTTCATGGCCACCCCCTTTCACTGCTTGGCATATACACGTTATCATTAACACTAAATAAAGTTGTAAAACATAAAGAAAACAAAGACACAAAATTGCAAATCACTGTCTAATTCTACGAAATTGTTTCAAGAGGAATTGCGACCGGGAGAAGGAGATGAAGTGTAGAAATTTCGAGAGAGACTGACAGTGGGACCCGCCTGTCGGTCTCCCTGTTCAAATTACTGTACCTTCCATCAAGGATTAAGTTATTTATATAGTATAGATAAGCTTGTCTATATATTATTTGGGACCATCATAGTTCTTCTCTTCAAATGGGCCTATTATAACCAACATAGGACAAAATTAAACTAGGGACAATGTCTATGTATGGACCCAAAAAAAAAAAAAAAGACTCAGAATAATTGTAAGAACCGACCCATCAAGCCCAATAACACACAAATGAAACATGCACAATAGAGTAATTGTCACACATGTACAATGCATAATAACGCATTTATTATCCTCCCTCACACACTTTATATTTTCTTTCATGCTTTTCGCTGCTTTATAAGTAACTAGCTTAACTACTATAAATATTAAGTGAAAAAATGACTAGAGTGTGAGTTTAAAAGAACATTTATTCAAAATTAAATTTAAAAAATAATAGTATATTAATTTTTTATTTAACGAAATAAGAGCTCATATAATACTTAAATATTAGATATTAGAGGAAACTAATTATTTGAAAAGTTGATAATACGATTATGATACATACGATTCAATATAAGTTAAACTAAAATATACAGCTAATTACTCGTATCCTCGCCGGACGATTATGCTAATGTTATAAAAATTTGAAATTCAAATATTTTGAATTAATTCTATGGTTAAATTTGGGAAACATTTTCTATAAAAATGAGAATCCAAATGCTGAAAATATCCAAGATTCCCAAACCAAATAGTCACTGTCTTGGTCCCCCAATATATGACCAAGGGATCAATTACTCAGACAAACCCCGAAGAACATGCATTCAATCAGCACCCCACCATGCAAGTACTAGCAGAATGAGATAAGGATAGTGTACCTTTTGAAGTAGACACGATCGAAGATGATGATCAGACCTGCTTCCGAGCCCAATGCCCAAGTTGGAGTTCAAACACCTGAGATACAAGCAAAGAAGACAACTCAGAAAGAATTCCATAAAGTTTAAGAAGAACATTGAGGGCACCTGGCTAAGTTGTTCAATCCTAAGGTCTTCGCACCTCACCCAGGTGGGGGGCATTTGTTTGACCCTAAAAAGTTGCTATTTAAAATTTAATATGAGAAGTAGCAATTTTGGGACAATTAAATATGCTTGGAAAATGCCAAATCATGCATAGGCTCTCCAAGATAAACTAGGCATGACATATTAAAATTCTTGGTAATATTCTACATAAAAAACCATGAATTTTGATGTGCCATGTAGTCAAAATCACAAAGGGATTAAATTTGTACAAATAAAACAATGGCTGGGTTACATGCTGGGTGCAAAATCTTGGTGACACTTAGCAGAAATCATGCATTAAGTCATCCTGGGTGCAACTTGAAGTTGTCTAGCAAAATTTAATACATTGCTTTTGAACCGTCAGATGACATAAAAGCATTATTGGAAAAATTAAATATAATCACTTGTGTTCTATTTAGTAATAATCTATTAATATTTTAATGAGAGAATGACTTCAAAAAAAAAATATTAATGAGAGAATTATAGGTAAAAGCAAGATACTGATTGATGCCTGACTAGTAAAAGGGGAAGCAGAGTAGGTCCGATGCCCATCGGACCTACCTTGGTTCGATGGGTGTGATAACCATTCGATCTCATCAAGATTCATGTGATCTGCATCAAAATCCGTGCAAATATGTATCAATTTTCGTGCGCATAGATCTTGATGATAATCGTACGGTGGTAGAGCTAATTGAACCTAAATGTAGATCCGATGGGCATCGGACCTACACCTATCTCAGTAAAAGGAAGATATTGATTGATTTGAGATCAAATTAATGAAATTGGAGGATTGTATGGAAAAAAAATGGAGGAATGGAAAAGCAACTACGCTATGAATTCACATCCTCTAAGATATCTCAAAATTTGAGTTCATTTTTAAAGAATTCAGAGCGTTCAGCACGAATCTCAAAGCAGCCTACGCTCCATTAATACCTTTTTAACTGATAAGTTGAGTTATCTCGTAGGATATATATACACTCATAAGCGACCTGCATTGAATCCATTAGAATTGAGTTAATGGAGTTGTGTTGCATTTTTAGCAAAATTTTCCTTCTTTGAAAATTTCTTATCAAAAAAGGCTCTAAATTATGGTATAAAAAAGTTGTAAAATATAAAATATATATATACCTCAATCCAGTATGAGGTAGGATTCAGTGGGACTCTTTAATACTCATGTAGATTTTGATCAAATTAATGGTTCGGATCTAAATGAAAACTTTTAGTTATTTTAGGGGATCCGAATTCATGTTTGGGGTGGAATTTGGATCCCTTATAGTAACCCAAAGTTTGAGTTTAGATTCAGACTATCCGATCAGAATCTACAGAAGAAAGGGATCTCGTGAATTTCAACCTGGATCACATTGGTTTGGATTTTGATCAAATAGTCTGGATCCAAATACTAACGATTTCGACTATTGACGTATTAAAAGAATGAGTATGACTAATTAAGTTGCTATGAATAGCATAAGACGAATAGATTTAATTCAAATGACGAATTCAATACGTTTAAATTGATTTACTTTGTCATTGATGAGTTTATACGTTATAATTATCCGAAAGTTAAATGTTTTCAAGGATAATTATTATATGAAAAATAATCTGTGTTTATAGGAATAGTTATCCGAAATTTTGTATGTGAAAAATTTATGATGTTGAAATCGCATTGCCGTAAAAAAAATTCAGGTAAAATATGCACATTAAAAAAAGTGATATTACTATACATCATTTTTTATTATCATGTTGGATTATCATGGTTCTTTTCTTCAAAGAGAAATATTATAATCCGTCTAAGACAAAATTAAACTAGAGACAATGTCTATGGATAAAAAAAAACAGAGTAATTGTCACACACATGCACAATGCATAATCAATTGAGCATTCGTTTGTTTCCATCATTCACACACTTTTTATTTTCTTATTCACGCTTTTTGTTGCCTTCTAAAAAATTAGATCAATTGCTATAAAAATCAAGTGAGAAAGAATGAATTGCTTGTGAGTTAAAAGAAATTCTATTCCAAATTAATTTAAAATAAAATATATTTATTATTTAACAAAATTTGAGCTCATATTTGATATTAGAGAAAATCAATTATCAAAGAGGCGATTTCTTGTATCTCTTTTCACAGTAAATTTGTTATGTAATAAAATATGAATTACCACATGCACCTTTTTCTTACATTGGTTTTGATTCTTTTGGACATTACAGAAGAATGCAATAGTTGGGATTAAAAAGGTAAAAGATTTCTCTCAAAAATAATTTTGAAGGATTTTCAAATTTTTGTTTAATTGAAATTTTATAAATTTAGATTTACAACCCAAACTTACCTTACAAATGATAAAATAATAAAATAGTATATTGGATTGCAATATATTTAACAAAATTCAATACTTTTTCCATTAAAATTTATAAAATTAGAACAATAGTTAAAACTTCACTTACAATATGTAACAAAATAATATAAGAGTTCTATTTGTGAAAACTAAACTTGGTTGGACAAGCTAGTTAGACTGTATAAAACTTACTTTCATTCTTTTCCTTTTTATGGGAGAATCAAATTATATCTCAACAACTCTAACTTAATAAAATCTTAAATTAATATTGTTATTGCAGAAAAGATAAGAAATAAGTATAGAATCTCAACTCCTGTTGTGGATCCGGACCATTCAGATTTCACAATTAGCCTAGCATTAAATTACAGTAGATGAATTGACTTTATCGATGAACTTGGAGATATAGATGACCAAATTGTATGGAAGTGAATGGTAGTAAATGGCTTTGTGGTACTAACACCACCTCCAACAAAGGGATAGGTTGTGCCATTATTCAAGATAATATTGCGTCATAAAAATTATAAAAGCAAATTGTCTTATGAAATTGAGTTGTTTCCCCTTCTTTTTAAGAAACATGACCTTTATTTTGTGGGATTTAAATCTGTTGAAGGGCAGAAATAGGAGTATAAGTCACAATGTGATAGGTGGCGGGGCATATATAAAGGGATCCAATAATTTGCTATTTAGGAGCCTAATGTTTCCTATATCATTTTTTTTGTATGAAAATGTATTTCTCTGATCTAAATTTGTTTTTAATTACTTCATCATGCAAATCGAGAAATCCAATTCGTAGTTTCACAAATATTTTCAATGAATAAATGTATAGATTTCTTTATAGGCATATCGTACAAATATGTTTTATCTATGAATGCAGTGCGTCTTTTCTACACTTTTGTATTTGTAATTGTTGATCTTTCATTGTCTTAAAAATAATTTTAATGAAATTTATTGAGAGAATATGTTGAAATAAACATCGTATTTTTTATAATAAATTATCTATTTTCTATTTAAATAATTCGCTCATGTTATTAATTTGTGAAACTATTTTAAATATTTACCTCTTCTTAGCCACATACAAAATCACTGATTCTGGACCATCCAAAAAACAGTGATTTTGTACCTATGTAAACAAATAGTTAAAGATTTCCAAAAATTATAAAATTTGGTCTCTAAGCAAATTTTAATATGGATTTTTTTTAAAAAAAAATCAGGTTAGAGGATTTTTTTTATTCAAATAAAATGTATAGTAATTAATATTTTCTAAGAAAATGGATCAAGTTACAACTCTCTTTTTTTTTTAACACATCATGAGAACAAATTTTTCATTTTTATAAATAAAATAAATTCTAAATTCTAAAAATTAGCCCGAACTGTCGATTTTGTTTTATGTCACAAAGAGTATTTGGCCACAGAAAATTATAAAATTTGAATTTAATTTGGTACAATATATCTAGAGATTAAAGAATCAACTTGTAAAATTAACTGCAACTGGCTGTTGATTTTTTTGGTTCCTTGATCTTGTACTATATGAACTCTAAATTTAATGAATAATTATGCACATACATTGCCCGGGAATCGAGATATAGGACAAGTTCAATGGTTTATTTTTGTCATTTGAAATTCTAATTAAATTATTTATGCTACAGGCAGTATTGTCATGATGTTTTCCTAAAAAAGGTGGATGCCCCATTTTTAAATAGCTGTCATTCTTGAAAAATGGAATTATGTTAAATTGAGTTGGCTTTATTTTCTCCTTTATGCATCTCTTTATTAGACACAATTGAATGATGGTACCAATTTGGTGCAGATTTATTACTTTAGGGACCAAAATTGGAACTTCAAAACTTTTAAGGTCCAAAAATGAGGAAGGTGATGTGGGGGCAATTGAAGCTTCCTCTTCACCAATAGTTCATATAAGTAATTTGATGTTTCAATCTTAGCAATTGAATGATCGAGTCTTGTTTGCAAATATCTAAATTGTTGTGTGTGTTTTCTATACTCTAAAGAAAAAAGACTGGTTCTCTCACCATCATTTGAGTTATAATTGAACATGTTATCATTTTGTAATATTTTCTCTCCATCTCTCTCTTTTTTTTTTTTTCAAAGATTGGCAGCAGCTGCCAAAAATTGTATTAAAAATAGAAATTGAAAATAGTACAAATCCTAAAAATAGTTCATCACTACTGTTCTCACTCTTGACAGCACTACTTGTACCCCTTGACAAGGACCGGTACCCACTTATGTACCGCTGGTACGCAGCGGCAATGTACCAGAACCCTTCCCTTGGCCCGTTATCCTACCAGTATGACTGGTAGTCTGGTACAACATTCTAACAACAAACAAAAACCTAATACAGCGTTCTAATTGTTACAAAAGCCCAAAAACAGCATCAAGCAAACACAAAAAAAGGTTTCTGTCACTCTCTCTCTCTCTGCCATATATTTTACATGGTTCTCTAATCAGTTTGCTCCTGCAAACAGTAAAATTTTCTATATTTACTTTGTTGTTTTGCGAATTAGGCTGACAAATGAGGGTCTCAAAGCAATCCTTAATGGGTGCCCACATCTGGAGACACTCGACATTGGATGCTGACATGCGGGCCCGCTGTGCTAGGCTCAAAACCATAAGGTTGCCAGGTGACTCTGTGGATGACTATGATTTTGAAGCAGAAGTGAATTGAAGCGGTTTAGCTTTCTTGTTATAACTAGAATTACCTTTTTCTTTAATTTCCTTCGCTTTCTTGTTATATTCTTTTGCTTTTTGTAGTTGAGTTTAAAGATTTACTTGTGAAGCTAAAATGTGCAGAGTTTAAGGAACTCTTAATTGCATTCCTATCTTCATACTGTAGGAATGAAAAAACACTTTTAATTAGACACTTCAGTCATCGATTAAGTTGAATGATAGCTAAATGAGCTAATGGATCCTGACCTGGTGTATCAGATTGTATATCATCATTTTCTATATAATAATTTTACCAGTATAGCGTGTGCTTCTGCCAGTAGCACACTGATCCTGTTCCATTTTCAGAGCATGCCGCATTACAATGGATCGAGACTACAGAGTTCTCCAGATGGGTATAAACAAATTTTGAAGAGGTCAACACTTGGTTAGTAGATTTTGTTCCTCCTTTCTATAGTTCTTGTTGGTATTGGGAAACAAACTCTGAACTACCCCTTTCAATCTCTTTTTATTTCCTACTATCCAAATTGTCCACATAAATGATAAGTGATGTAGTGGCAATCCCATATATTACCTTCAATTTTTTTACTTGCCCCAGATTGATTGTTTTAGTATTGTTATCATAAATATTCTTATAAATTACCTTCAAAGGTTATTATGAGGGTGCCACTATTATTTATGAGACTTGTCCCGAATTGAAATAGTGGTACCATGTACCTTTTAACCCTTTCAACCCTTTCAAAATACATCAGTTAAGAAAAGAGAAATTTAGATATATGCCCATCATAATTTTCTTCAATTAAATATTTCTCCATTCAAATTAGAAAATTAGTTATTTTGCCATCTAAACCCACTCATTTTATTAATATGTCCATTTCTGAATTTTTTTCACTAAAAAGTACATATTAATAATAGGGAAAATTGGTTATTTGCCACTCCAAAACCTTCAAATTGTAAAAATGCCATCCCGAAATTTGAAATTGTAAAAATGCCACTCTAAACTTCATTAATTCCTAATTTTGCCATTTATACTATATTCTTGTACTATTTTTATTAAAAATTAACTGAAAAATACTGTTTTGGTATACGTATTTCTGTATTTCTGTATTTTACCCTTCATACAATTAATTGGTTATTTGCTCTTTGATTATCGCTCATGTGTTGAGAAAATCTCTCTCCCACTCCTCTCTGTTTCCCACTGTGATTTCGGTTTGAAAACCCTTAAGGGTTGTTTGTGCTTGCATTGCGATTGAGGTTCCTCTGGTGCCTTTTTGCGGTGATTTCTGGTGCTTACTGGCGCATCTTGCTTGTGGGTGTGCTCATTTTAGACGGTCGATAAGCAAGGCGGATTTCGGGACCTTGGAACCGGCCGATCAGCTAGGGTGTTTCTTTTGGCACTGACCTTGCTGGTTTGGAGGCTTGACCCCTTGATTTTGTGTGTGCCTGTTGCTGCCCCTTTTTCTTGACCCATGCTGCCTTGTTGATTGTTGCCCTGTTTTACTGGTTTTTGGTGCTGTGTTGCTTGGATTTCTGCCTCTTGTTTGCGTGACTGGTACACTGGCCGTACCAGTCCTTGCTGGTTTTCTTTGTGCTGGCCTTTACCTTGTTGTTATGTGTTGTATGCGTTTACTGGTACCAGTCGGTGCCATCCTAGTGTAGCCACTGGTACCGAACTTGAGCTGACAGGACCTTGTTGTGAAAATTTGAGAGAGAGAGAAGGGTATTTTAGTCCTAAATTTTTTTTTAACAAGACTAATACAGTATAAATGGCAAAATTAGGAATTAATGAAGTTTAGAGTGGCATTTTTACAATTTGAAGGTTTTGGAGTGGCAAATAACCAATTTTTCCTTAATAATAAGGAACCTGCTAATTCCCCCCCTTCAGCAAGTGCAGACTAAACCTAGTTTAAATTATTCCCTAATTTAAGAAACCATTAAAAATAACAATTCAAATAAATAGAAACTAAAGGAGAGAAGAGTGATCTAGCATACAAATGACGCCGGGAGAGACAATGCTAGCTTCCTAGTCCGTCGATTGTTGGAAGTTGATTTTCGCATTGAGCTAGTGTTTGGGGATATCAAAGGATTGGGGATAATCGAATATATATATATACTATGGTCAGTTGTGAAGTAAAACAACATTTACTTCATGCTCATATCCCATTTTGAAATTCCAAACTATCGATCCGAACCGCTCAATATGATCTTCATATTGAAATGTGCTTGGAGACCAAATTTTACATTTTTTTGGATTTTTTTACAATTTATTAAGTCACTTTGAAAATCGCTGATTTGAGTGAACAGTAAAAACTTATGGACCATTTGATCATCGATTTTCAAAGTGGCTTAATAAATAGTATAAAAATGTAAATTTTGGTCTCCAAAAACATTTCAATATGGAGATCATGTTGAGCAGTTCGGATTAGTTGTTTAGATTTTCAAACTAAGAATATGAGCGTGAAATAAAAATGACCTCTTACTTCGCAACTCACCATAGCCCAGCTCTATATATATTTATATATATATATATATAGAGTAGAACTAGGGTGTTCCTCAGCTCACCAATCCTCTCGTGAACTCAACTCTAAAACCTATCGAATTGACTTCAAACGACATTTCCAAACCGTTAGATGTCAATCTATATTAAAATGTGTTTGGAGACCAAATTTTACATTTTTTGGAATTTTTTTACTATTTATTAAGCCGGTTTGAAAACCACTGTTTTCCAATGGTGCAGAATTTTAATAAAAACAGCAGTTTTCAAACCGGCTTAATAAATAGTAAAAAAATTTCAAAAAATGTAAAATTTGGTCTCCAAGCACATTTTAATATAGATTGAACATCTAATGGTTTGGAAATGTCGTTTGAAGCCAATTCGATAGGTTTTAGAGTTGAGTTCACGAGAGGCTTGGTGAGCTTAGGAACACCCTAGTTCTACTCATATATAGATATATAGGGATGGGCTAGGGTGAGCTATGGAGTAAAACAAGTTTGTACTCCACGCCTCATTATTTTCATTTTGAAAATCCAAACAACTGATCTGAATCATTCAACATGATCTCCATATTGAAATGTGCTTGGAGACCAAATTTTACATTTTTTGGAATTTTTTTACTATTTATTAAGCCACTTTGAAAATCACTAATCCATTGGTCCAGAATTTTTTATTGTTTTCTACTGTTTACAGTGGATCAGCAATTTTCAATGTGGATTAATAAATAGTAAAAAAATTCCAAAAAATGTACAATTTGGTCTCCAAGCACATTTCAATATGGAGATCATGTTGAGCGGTTAGGATCGGTTGTTTGGATTTTCAAAATGGAGATATTGCGTGGAGTACAAACTTATTTTACTCCATAGCTCACCCTAGCCCATCCCTATATATATATAACATCACCACCATCGGTTCAATATACGGAGCAAATAGTGTATACTAAAATTGAGATTCCAATTATTTACAGTGATGCCCCTGAGAATATATGCAATCAGTTCAATATGGTAACGAGTTCTATTGCATTGTCCTAACACCAACGGCTCATGTAACATAGCATATGGTAAAAGTCACTCCCTCAATGTCATCGTCCATTGAGCCAAACCGATGTCGAAGAGTCACTCAATACTAACTGTACTTGAAATTTTACTGCTGGCAAAGGAGGAGGGCCATCAAAGTACGCCATCAGTTAGTTAGACCGAACAGTCGGTAAAAAGTTTAAAATAATTATAACGCTGCCACTGATTACATACACCATCCGTGCCGAAGAACACTCGATAGTAAAGAGGTGATAGTAAATGTGTTTTTTCGCAGTAGTGTCCATTATTTCCTATCAGTGAAATACCCTTTTAAATAATCACTATTGCTTCACTTAGTCACATCACTATACAGGGTTGTTATTTAATACAGATTTGGTGACCGTGAAGTGGACTGCTTGCTCTACTTATGCAATGCTTTTCCTTTAGAAATATTCTTATTTAATTTATGCTTTGGAAACGAAAGATGAATATAGGCGGGACCCGCCACTATAAACTAAGTTCTTTTTTTCTCTTTTAAAGATGAATACAGGCCGGACCCGCCACCATAAACTAGGTTCAACTATTCTTTTTCCTATATTTCACAAGCTTCAACCTGTCTTACGCAGCAATATTTAAATGTTCAATAATAATTACAAGGACAGAATTTTTCTTTTTTTTGCCGAAATAGTTTTTTTTTTAGTGGGAACGCCCTTAGGCTTAATAGTGTGTTATTGACTGAAGCAAAATCTAGGAATTAATTAACAGTAACCAGTACATCTGTACATGCCCCCTTTTTAAAGTTAAACTTAGTTTTTTTTTTTTTTAAGCATTCTCCAATAATAATTGATGAAAATGGCTCAAATATTTGTTCCGCATTTTAGGAGAACAAATTAATTAAGTAGATTGATGCGATCAAGAAATTGAGGAAAACGAAATTAAGATTAGAAAGGCCATGCAATAATTTTTTCAGCAAACAAATTATATAATTAATTAGAAACACATAACAAACACACTGCGATACAATTTTCAGATCATAACTAGCCAGGTACTTTTCTTATTTATAATACGAACGTTAAAGGATAAAACCTTTAACCTTCAAAAAAACTAGCTAGGTACATAATTGAAATCCATGGCGACAACTATTTGTTAGCACGATTACTGCTAAAGTAATCCCGAGGGTTAGCCTCAAAGCTTGCTCTTGGCATGAGGGCCCCACCTTTCCCTGGGGCTTTCATCATCTTCTCTAAACCACTGTTCTGGCCTGAGCTTCCACAACAGCGAACAATAAAAGCAAACAGTACTCCAACTGGGAGGACGAAGGTAAGTGCTTTGTTCACCCAATTATAGACCATCTCCGATTGGGTCTCAGGCAGGAAGATCTCGTTGAATTTTTCGGAGAAATAGGGAAAGGTGTTGGTAATGAAGTGGAGGAGGAGAATTAGTTTTTCTTGAAGAAATTCAAGGATGTTTGGTTTGAGATCTTCCGAGGGGTTTGTTACTTGGGTTATTTATATTATCTTTTTTAGTAAATTATAAGAATGGTCCTTACAAATTACAATATTATCTTTTTTTCATTTTGTGTGAATATTATTTTTTATGAGATAATGACAGGTGAATAAAAAGAAAGTGCAAATTAAATAACTTTTTAGTTAATTAATATTCTTAGAAGACCAGCGACTGTGAGTCAATGCTCCCTTTCAACTTACGTTGTTAATGAAGACAGATTTGGTGACCGTGAAGTGGACTGCTTGCTCTACTTATTTATGAAATGCTTTTCCTTTAGAAATATTCTTAATTAAATGGGGGAATTTTATGTATATCCCTCAAAAGTTTCAATATTACGTATTTATTCCTCCAAAATCAGTAATTACATATTTATTCTTAAAAATTGTAGAAACTCACATATTTGTCCAATCTAACTCTATAACATATCAAATATCTCCAAAAATAATTAAATAATATTTTTATAAACTTTAAAATTAATTATATAATATTAATTAATAATATATTGACCATTATGCCCCTTCGTTTCTGTCTTTTTAGTGCGCCTGAGTTCTCTTCTCTCTAAGACGTCAAACCTCTCGCCTCTCTCTCTAAACGAAGATGGAAAAATTAAAGCAGCGAGGGGCGACATAAATTTATGAGAGGGGAGGTGACGAGGGAAGACGGGGAGAAATCTGTGATTTGGCACATTTGGAGAGAGAGACGGGAGGTTTGGTGCCTTAAAAAAAAGATAATTCAGGCAGACTAAAGAGACAGAAACAAATGGCATAACGGTCAACAATTTCTTAATTAATATTGTAAAATAAATTTTAAAGTTTTAAAAAAATATTATTTAATTATTTTTGAAGATATTTGATATGTTATAGAGTTAGATTGGACAAATATGTGAGTTTGTACAATTTTCAAGGATAAATATGTAATTATTGATTTTGGAGGGATAAATACGTAATATTGAAACTTTTGAGGGGTATACATGAAATTCCCCCTATTTAAATTATGCCTTGGAAACGAAGGAAGAATATAGGTGGGACCCGCCAGTATAAACTAAGTTCAACTTTTCCGTTTTAAAGACGAATATAGGCGGGACCCGCGACTATAAACTAGGTTCGACTTTTTTTTTTTTCAATATTTCACGAGGTTCCACAAAAATTCGTAGTTCGTGATTCGATTTGAGTATGATTTGAAAAAAGTTCGTAATTAATTTGATTCGAAATTAGTTCGTTCCAAAACAAATCAAACCAATTCGTTTCAAAATTAATTCAAATCAAACACAAACTGGGCCTGGTCCGTTCGAATAGGAAAATGTTTCAACAGCGTAACAAATTAACAATGGAATAAGTTCCGTTTGACTAAGTCTATGTCGTGATATATTTTAATCTTTAAGAGTAACTTATAATAGCTTCAACAATCAATCTTCAAGAGTAACTTATAATAGGAAAATGTTTCAACAACGTAACAAATTAACAATGGAATAAGTTCTGTTTGACTAAGTCTATATCGTGATTTTAATCAATTCAGCAGCGTAAAAGGTAAGGAAATTTTGGACTGACCCATAATCCATTAGTGTGAATTCGTGAAAGATAAAATGTAAAAGGAAACCGTGTGAATTTTGTTCCGTGTGAAGAATACTAATGCATAAACTACCGGTATAACTAAGGCTGCCAAAAAAATTCATAGTTCGTGATTCGATTGAATTCGATTTGAAAAATTCGTAATTCGTAATTGATTCGATTCGAAATTAGTTTGTTCCGAAACAAGTGAAATCAGTTCAGTTTGAATCTTATTCAAACTGAAACTCAAACTGGGATAAGTTCGATTTGATTTGATTCGGTTGTAGTAGATATTCTACCTGTCTTACGTAGCAATATTTAAATGTTCAATGATAATTACAAGGACAGAATTTTTTTTTTTGCCGAAATATATATATATTTTTTTTTGAGTGGGAACGCCCGTAGGTTAAATAGTGTGTTAGTGACCAACCTGAAGCAAAATCCAGGAATTAACGAATCCAGATCCAGTGAAGTAACTCAAAAGTTGGGTTTTGAATCGAGACCGTCCGATTCGAATCTGTTGTGCGAGATCCGAAGTGGAGCGTACACATCCCGAGCAACGAATTCGAATTCCGAGACGATCTCGAGCGACGGATTCGTATTGGACGGTCTCGATCGAAAATCCAAAAATTGAGTTACTTTAGGGGATCTGGACCCAGAATTAACAGTAACCAGTACATCTGTACATGCCCCCCCTTTTAAAGTTAAACTTAGTTTTTTTTTTTTTAAATATTCTCCAATAATAATCGATGAACATTGTTCCTGAAAATGGCTCAAATATTTGCTCCGCATTTTCGGAGACTGACATTCGTTTAAAAAGCGGATTGAAGTTAATTATATAATGATAATATTAGCTTGTTGATTTGATGATATATATGAACACTAAAAAATTATTTAGACCGCAGAACTGAACCGAAAGAAAAGCATTCTTTGTGAATATTTTTTTGATGAGATAATGAGAGGTGAATAAAAAGAAAGTGCAAATTAAATTGCTTTTTAATTAATTAATATTCTTAGAAGACCAGCAACAGCGAGTCAATACCCTCTTCCATCTGTAGCAACTCAGAAAAAGAAAGATGAGAAACAGGTTGGACCCACCATTCGAAATTGGGTTTTATCTTTAGTAGAGGAATAATAAGGGATTTTGGAAGAGTAGATGCTTGGGATTTTGAAATTTCATTAATTTCATCATAGCAAAGTGAGACGGTTACAATTATTAACAGTATTAGTTGAAGTCTCTTTTAAAAGATAAAATGATAACAAGTTTTTTCATGGAAAACTGTTCAATTTACATTTTGTTTTTCTACCTTTTCTGGGGATAGAATCTTCGGGGCTTCGAGGCGGTCTAATTTAATAGAGAAAAAAGTTGTCTCTGAAAGCCTTCATTACCGAACGGCTCCCAACTAGTTCAATTCCTAAGTACTTTTTCTCCTAATTTGTCTCTTAGACAAAAAATCTTAATATGTTATGTATAAAATCTTATTATGCTAGGTTTAAAGGTTTCGTATGTTATGTATAAAGACTGTACTTTGATAAGTTACATGTAAGGTCTAAAGTTTTGACACTTATTGGAGTTAGAAATCATAATTGACAGGTTAAGTACTCGCATGCAGTTGATGACAACACTGCATACAATTGCTTTTGCAACAAGAAACTAAATTAAACGAGTAAGAAGTATAGATAACCTGATCCCTTGAAGCCAATCTTCTATATATAAAACATTTATTTACTGTATTAATTGTTTCTACACCAAACAATTAAATCAAATAACCAAAACAACCAAAAACTTAGACTTGATTATTGTTAGATATCATAATACACTATCCATGTGGATTGACACCCCGATCTATACTATACGATAGGTTAATGCGCTTGTGAATCTATTGTAATGTAAACAATTAGGGTAATAAATATTATTAGCTCTGATTTTGACCCATCAACTTACGTTGTTATTTAATGCAAAGAAAAATTGATCAATGTTCAGGGTCGGGTCCCTTTGTCTCTAGGGACCAAGGCGATTTGCCGATTTCTAAACCTAGCCACCACCAGCATCAACCATCCCCACCCTCCCTCCTCCAATCAGCCCACCCCAGTCCGCCCCATGCCCACCCTGCTAGTCAGCTTCCCATTTCTCCGGTGAGAATTGTGGGTCTGATTAGCTCTCCGTCTCCACCTCGACTCTAACCATTCTTCTTGTCTATCTCCCTCTGTTTCCTCCAACTGAGCCGTCACCCTAACTCAGCAATTTTCTATCTTTAAAGCCTCACCTGAACCCTAGCCCTAGGCAGGGTTGGGGGAGGTTGTGGCTAGCGCCGGCCTCTCCCACCCACCACTGCCACCATTAAAAAAAAAACGTCTATGCCTCCACCTTTGTGTTGCTAATCAGCTGGTGCAGCAGAGAGCAAGAAGGTGAGAGAAGAGATTGACAACCGCTTCAAGTTGATTTGTTAGAGGTTGTGTGTTAGTGGTTGTGTTATGTTGTTTAGTTGTTGATGTGTGTTTTAGATTTGGTACGTTGTTTTGATGTGAGTGTTGTGATGTGAAATGATAGATGTAGTCTTACTTTATTTAATAAAAAATTAAACTTGACAGCCGCTGTCAAGGTTTTAAAAAAAAAAACTTGCGTTAATGTTGTTTAAACTCTTTCGCAAACCACAAGTTAAAAAACAGATCACAAGAATCAACACGCAAATTACAATTAATACTACTAACTGTTTGTTGAGAATCGCACTTAGTCACTGTATAGGGTTGTTAATTAAGACAGATTGGTGACCGTGAAGTGGACTGCTTGCTATACTTAATTATGAAATGCTTTTCCTTTAGAAATATTCTTATTTAATTTATGCTTTGGAAACGAAAGATGAATATAGGCGGGACCCTCCACTATAAACTAAGTTCTTTTTTTCTCTTTTAAAGATGAATATTTATATGCCGGACACGCCACAATAAACTAAGTTCTTTTTTTTTTTCTGTTTTAAAGATGAATATAGGCGGGACCTGCCACCATAAAGTAGGTTCAACTTTTCTTTTTTCTATATTTCACAAGCTTCAACCTGAAGCAAAATCTAGGAATTAATTAACAGTAACCAGTACATCTGTACATGCACCCTTTTTAAAGTTAAACTTAGTTTTCTTTTTTTTTTAAATATTGTCCTATAATAATCGATGAAAATGGCTCAAATATTTGTTCCGCATTTTAGGAGAACAAATTAAGTAGATTGATGCGATCAAGAAATTGAGGAAAACGAAATTAAGATTAGAAAGGCGAAGCAATAATTTCAGCAAACAAATTATATAATTAATTAGAAACACATAACAAACACACTGCGATACAATTTTCAGAACATAACTAGCTAGGTACTTTTCTTATTTATAATACAAACGTTAAAGGATAGAACCTTTCACCTTCAAAAAAACTAGCTAGGTACATAATTGAAATCCATGGCGACAACTATTTCTTTGCACGAGTGCTTCTAAAGTAATCCCGAGGGTTATCCTCAAAGGTTGCTCTTGCCATGAGGGCCCCACTTTTCCCAGGGGCTTTCATCATCTTCTCTAAACCACTGTTCTGGCCTGAGCTTCCACAACAATGAACAATAAAAGAAACCAGTATTGCAACTGGGAGGACGATGCTAAGTGCTTTGTTCACCCAAAGATAGACCATCTCTGATTGGGTCTCGGGCAGGAAGATCTCGTTGAATTTTTCGGAGAAATAGGGAAACGTGGTGGTAATGAAGTGGAGGAGGAGAATTAGTTTTTCTTGAATAAATTCAAGGATGTTTGGTTTGAGATCTTCCGAGGGGTTTGTAACTTGGGTTATTTATATTATGTAATATAAGTCGGTTCATTTTGAGTAAATGATAAGAATGGTCCTTACAAATTACAATATTATATTTTTCTCATTTTGGTACATACTTTTTTTGTTAATTTTATCCTGTTGTTTCCCAGACCGACATTCGTTTAAAAAGCGGATTGAAGTTAATTATATAATGATAATATTAGCTTGTTGATTTGATGATATGAACACTAAAATATTATTTAGACCGCAGAACTGAACCGAAAGAAAAGCATTCTTTGTGTGAATTTTTTTTTAGATGAGATAGTGACAGGTGAATAAAAAGAAAGTGCAAATTAAAGGTCTGTAGGATCATTCCCGTGTGGCTCCCAACTATTTCAATTCCTAAATACTTTTTCTCCTTATTTGTCTCTTATACAAAAAATCTTAATATGTTATATATATAATCTTATTATGCTAGATTTAAAGGTTTCATATGTTATATATAAATGATGCACTTTGATAAGTTACGTGTAAGATTTAAAGTTTTGACATCGATTGGAGTTCGAAATCATAATTGACAGGTTAAGCACTCGCATGCGGTTGGTAACAACACCGCATACAATTACTTTTGCAACAAGAAACTAGATTAAACGAGTAAGAAGTATAGATAACCTGATCCCTGGAAGCCAATCTTCTATATATAAAACATTTATTTACTGTATTAATTGCTTCTACAACCAAACAATCCAAACAAGTAAAACATCAAAAAACCTAGACTTAATTATTATTAGATCTCTTAATACATTATCCATGTGGATTGACACCCCGATCTATACTATACGGTAGGTTCAATGGTTGTGAATCCATTGTAAAATAGATAATTAGGTACAAATAGACAATTAGGATTATAAATATTATTAGCTCTGATTTTGAACCCCTATCAACTTTCGTTGTTGTTTAAACTCTTTCACAAATTACAACTTAATTCAAAAGAGGTTTATGTAAGAGATTAAACAACAATTCACTATCACGTATCTTTCATACATTGCCGAAATCTTGAGTTTGAAACATGATTGAATTTGCAGAACAAGTTTTACATATTGTTAGACAGCTTGTGACCCATCTCCTTTAATAACTATATACAATGTAATCCATTACTTCACCTGAAGCAACAACACAACAATTAAAAAACAGAATTCAAGCATTAACACAAAAAGTACAATTAATATTACTAGTTGTTTATTAATAATCGCTATTACTTCACTTAGTCACAATATAGGGTTGTTAATTAAGCCAGACTTGGTACGTGACCGTGAAGTGGACTGCTTGCCCTACTTATGAAATGCTTTTCCTTCAGAAATATTCTTATTTAAATTATGCTTTGGAACGAAGGAAGAATATAGGTGGGACCCGCCAGTATAAACTAAGTTCAACTTTTCCGTTTTAAAGACGAATATAGACGGGACCCGCGACTATAAACTAGCTAGGTTCAACTTTCTTTCTTTTTTCAATATTTCACGAGTTTCTACCTAAGGCTGTACAAAAATCCGTAGTTCGTGATTCGAATTGAGTATGATTTGAAAAAAGTTCGTAATTAATTTGATTCGAAATTAGTTCGTTCCAAAACAAATCAAACCAATTCGTTTCAAAATTAATTAAAATCAAACACAAACTGGGCCTGCATGGTTCGTTCGAATTAGATTCGCGAACTATTTAGTTCGAATCTCAAATAAAACAACTAATAGCTTCAACCATCAATCTTTAAGGGTAACTTATAATAGGAAAATGTTTCAACAGGGTAACAAATTAACAATGGAATAAGTTCCGTTTGACTAGGTCTATGTCGTGATTTTAATCAATTCAGCAGCTTAAAAGGTAAGAGAATTTTGGGCTGGCCCATCTATTAGTGTGAATTCGTGAAAGGTAAAATGTAAAAGGAAACCGTGTGAATTTTGTTCCGCGTGAAGAATACTAATGCATAAACTACCGATATAACTAAGGCTGCCAAAAAAATTCATAGTTCGTGATTCGATTGAATTCGATTTGAAAAATTCGTAGTTCGTAATTGATTCGATTCGAAATTAGTTTGTTCCAAAACAAGTCAAATCAGTTCAGTTTGAATCTTATTCAAACTGAAACTCAAACTGGGGTAAGTTCGATTTGATTTGATTCGGTTGCAGTAGAACTTCTACCTGTCTTACGTACCAATATTTAAATGTTCAATGATAATTACAAGGACAGAATTTTTTTTTTTGCCGAAATATATATTTTTTTTTTGAGTGGGAACGCCCGTAGGTTAAATAGTGTGTTATTGACCCACCTGAAGCAAAATCCAGGAATTAACGAATCCAGATCCAGTGAAGTAACTCAAAAGTTGGGTTTTGAATCGAGACCGTCCGATTCGAATCTGTTGTGCGAGATCCGAAGTGGAGCGTACACATCCCGAGCAACGAATTCGAATCCCGAGACGATCTCGAGCGACGGATTCGTATTGGACGGTCTCGATCGAAAATCCAAAAATTGAATTACTTTAGGGGATCTGGACCCGGAATTAACAGTAACCAGTACATCTGTACATGCCCCCCTTTTTAAAGTTAAACTTAGTTTTTTTTTTTTAAATATTCTCCAATAATAATCGATGAACATTGTTACTGAAAATGGCTCAAATATTTGCTCCGCATTTTCGGAGACTGACATTCGTTTAAAAAGAGGATTGAAGTTAATTATATAATGATAATATTAGCTTGTTGATTTGATGATATGAACACTAAAAAATTATTTAGACCGCAGAACTGAACCGAAAGAAAAGCATTCTGTGTGAATATTTTTTTGATGAGATAATGAGAGGTGAATAAAAAGAAAGTGCAAATTAAATTGCTTTTTAATTAATTAATATTCTTAGAAGACCAGCAACAGCGAGTCAATACTCTCTTCCATCTGTAGCAACTCAGAAAAACAAAGATGAAAAACAGGTTGGACCCACCATTCGAAATTGGGTTTTATCTTTAGTAGAGGAATAATAAGGGATTTTGAAAGAGTAGATGCTTGGGATTTTAATTTTTTTTAATTTCATCATAGCAAAGTGAGTCGGTTACAATTATTAACAGTATTAGTTGAAGTCTCTTTGAAAAGATAAAATGATAAAATATTTTTTTAATGGAAAACAGTTCAATTTACATTTTGTTTTTCTTCCTTTTCTGGGGATAGAATCTTCAGGGCTTCGAGGTGGTCTAATTTAATAGAGAAAAAAGTTTTGCCTCCTAAAGCCTTCATTTCTGAGCGGCTCCCAACTAGTTCAATTCCTGAATACTTTTTCTCCTAATTTGTCTCTTAGACAAAAAATCTTAATATGTTATGTATAAAATCTTATTATGCTAGATTTAAAGGTTTCATATGTTATGTATAAAGACTGCACTTTGATAAGTTATATGTAAGGTCTAAAGTTTTGACACCGATTGGAGTTAGAAACAATAATTGACAGGTTAAGTACTCGCATGCGGTTGGTGACAACATTGTATACAATTGCTTTTGCAACCAAAAACTAAATTAAACAAGTAAGAAGTATAGATAACCTGATCCCTTGAAGCCAATCTTCTATATAAAACATTTATTTACTGTATTAATTGTTTCTACACCAAACAATTAAATCAAATAACCAAAACAACCAAAAACTTAGACTTGATTATTGTTAGATCTCATAATACACTATCCTGTGGATCGACACCCCGATCTATACTATACGATAGGTTAATACGCTTGTGAATCGATTGTAATGTAAACAATTAGGGTTACAAATATTGTTAGCTCTGATTTTGACCCATCAATTTACGTTGTTGCTTAATGCAAAGAAAAATTGATCAATGTTCATGGTCGGGTCCCTTCGTCTCTAGGGACGAAGGAGATTTGCCGATTTCTAAAACTAGCCTCCACCAGCATCAACCATCCCCACCCTCCCTCCTCCAATCAGCCCACCCCAGTCCGTCCCATGTCCACCCTGCTAGTCAGCTTCCCATTTCTCCGGTGAGAATTGTGGGTCGTCTGATTAGCTCTCCGTCTCCACCTCGACTCTAACCATTCTTCTTGTCTATCTCCCTCTGTTTCCTCCAACTGAGCCGTCACCCTAACTCAACAATTTTCTATCTTTAAAGCCTCACCTGAACCCTAGCCCTAGGTAGGGTTGGGGGAGGTTGTGGCTAGCGCCGGCCTCTCCCACCCACCACTGCCACCATTAAAAAAAAACATCTATGCCTCCACCTTTGTGTTGCTAATCGGCTGGTGCAGCAGAGAACAAGAAGGTGAGAGAAGAGATTGACAACCGCTTCAAGTTGATTTGTTAGAGGTTGTGTTATGTTGTTTAGTTGTTGATGTGTGTTTTAGATTTGGTACGTTGTTTTGATGTGAGTGTTGTGATGTGAAATGATGGATGTAGTCTTACTTTATTTAATAAAAAATTATACTTGCTAACCGCTGTCAAGGTTTTAAAAAAAAAAAAAACTTGAGTTGTTGTTTAAACTCTTTCACAAACCACAACTTAAAAAACAGATCATAAACATCAACACACAAATTACAATTAATACTACTAACTGTTTGTTGAGAATCGCACTTAGTCACTGTATAGGGTTGTTAATTAAAACAGATTTGGTGACCGTGAAGTGGACTGCTTGCTCTACTTAATTCTGAAATGCTTTTCCTTTAGAAATATTCTTATTTAATTTATGCTTTGGAAACGAAAGATGAATATAGGCGGGACCCGCCACTATAAACTAAGTTCTTTTTTTCAGTTTTAAAGATGAATATAGGCGGGACCCGCCACTATAAACTAGGTTCAACTTTTCTTTTTTCTATATTTCACAAGCTTCAACTTGTCTTGCGTAGCAATATTTAAATGTTCAATAATAATTACAAGGACAGATTTGTTTTTTCTCTGAGTGGGAACGCCCGTAGGTAGAGTTGGAAAAACGTGTTGTGCCGTGACTAACACGCCGTGACTTTGGTCTCGTGCCGTGTCGTGCCGTGACTAAGTTAATTTTTCACGTGCAGTGCCGTGCCGTGACCAAAATGTCAAGGGGTGGTCACGGCACGTGAATAGTCAAGACACGTGAGTCACGCCGTGCCTAATTAACGTGTCGTGACTATTCGTGACTCGCGTGACCATTTAATCATAATTTAGGCCAGTTTATTCAAGATTGACTATTAAATCAATATCTAATGGTCCTAATTACACGTGACTCGCGTAACTACGTGTCGTGCCGTGCCGTGACTAAATCTTTCACGTGCCGTGCCGTGCCAAAGTTTCAAAAGATAGGCACGGCACGCGAATGGTCACGGCACGGGATACACGAGTCATGCACTAGTGGAAAATATGGAATCAGGATCGGTTATATATGCATATTAGTATCGGAATGCAACCGATCCTGATGGAGGCGATACTGATACTTACAATAATCTGGATCGGTTAAATAACCGATCCTGATAGTTACTATCAGGATCGGTTGTTTGAAACAACTGATCCTGATAGTAACTATCAGGATCAGTTTGTTTGAAACAACCGACCCTGATAGTTACTATCAGGATCGGTTTTGTTGAAAAAACCGATCCTGATACTTTTTTTTTTTTTTTTTAATAATGTTGGTTCTGAAAAAAAAAAAAAAATCAGGATCGGTTGTTTTGAAATAACCGATCTTGATACCTTTTTTTTTTAATGTTGGTTCTGAAAAAAAAAAAGAATCAGGATCAGTTTTTTTGAAACAACCGATCCTGATGTTATACTATCAGGATCGGTTGTTTCAAACAACCGATCCTGATGTTATATTGGATCTAAAAAAAATATTTTTTTTTATTTGGCCAGCTTCCATATATATTTGCTGGCCAGCATAATTTTTTTTTTTTTATTTACCATTGATTTATTGGAGCTCAAAACCAATTAAGAACACAAAATAAAATTCATGAAACACAAAAAGAAGTACAATAGTTGAAGAAATTTGGTGCAATAGCAAAATAAAATTGAAAATACAAATGAAAAAAGATAGTTGATCGGTCGGATAATTAAGATAAATAAAAAGATAGTTTCAAAAAGCCTTGCTCAAATGAAAAAAGATAAATAAATAAATTGAAAATACAAAAAAAAATGTGTTTTAAAAGTATAATAATGAGAAAATTAGATAAAGCTAATACCGTGATAGTTGATCGGCCGGATGATTAAGTAACTTGAGCGAGATGTCCTCAAGACTGAAAAACAATATACAAACACCATTAATTAATTTTTGAAACAATAAAAAAAATTAAAAATTGACACGGAGGTTCGAGAGGTTCGAGAGGCTCGGCTTTGAGAGGGAGAGACGGAGACAGAGAGAGAGAGACACGGAGGAGAGGGAGAGACGAGACGGAGACAGAGAGAGGAGAGACACGGAGGTCTGAGGATTTGAGAGGGAGAGACGGAGACACAGAGAGAGAGAAAAACGCTAAGTTGAAAATGAGAGGCGCGAAATTAAAATAAGAACTAAGCAGGAGTTATCAGGATCGGTTATTTCGAAATAACCGATCCTGATTGTTTTTGTAAGTACAAAGGCGCGAAACAGAATTAAACCCTAGCGTCAAATTAGCTTTAGGATCGGTTATTTCAAAAAAACCGATCCTGATACCTTTTTTTAAGTGTTTCTGAAAGAAAAAAAAAATCAGGATCGGTTGTGTTGAAAAAACCGATCCTGATACTTTTTTTTTTAATGTTGGTTCTGAAAAAAAAAAAAAAGAGTATCAGGATCGGTTCTATGAACAGAACCGATCCTGATACTTTTTTTTTTTTTTTTTCAGAATTTAAAAAAAAAAAAAAAAGTATCAGGATCGGTTCTGTCCACAGAACCGATCCTGATACTCTTTTTTTTTTTTTATTTAGGTTCTGAAAAAAAAAAAAAAAAAAAACAGTATCAGGATCGGTTCTGTCCACAGAACCGATCCTGATACTCTTTTTTTTTTTTTTTTTTTTTTTAATTTTGGTTCTGAAAAAAAAAAAAAAAAGAGTATCAGGATCGGTTCTGTGGACAGAACCGATCCTGATACTGTTTTTTTTTTTAATTTTGGTTCTGAAAAAAAAAAAAAACAGTATCAGGATCGGTTCTGTCCACAGAACCGATCCTGATACTCTTTTTTTTTTTTTTTTTTTATTTTGGTTCTGAAAAAAAAAAAAAAGTATCAGGATCGGTTTTTTTTACAGAACCGATCCTGATACTTTTTTTTTTTCAGAACCAACATTAAAAAAAAAAAAAAAAAAAAGTATCAGGATCGGTTCTATTGTAACAATCGATCCTGATTCTTTTTTTTTCAGAACCAACATTAAAAAAAAAGAATTAGAATCGGTTGTTTGTTAGAACCGATCCTGATACTATCAGGATCGGTTTTTAAGAAATAACTGATCCTAATATGTGTTCCATTAGGATCGGTTGTTTGTAAAAATCGATCCTGATAGTATCAGGATCGGTTCTAATAAAAAACCGATTCTAATTGTTCATAAATTAGGATCGGTTAACCATAAAATCCGATCTGAATAGTTTTTAGGATCGGTTTTCTAAAAAAAACTGATCCAGATAGTTATTAGAATCGGTTGTTTCATATAACCGATACTATTAGGCCGATCCTGATTCCAGTTTTTCCACTAGTGATGTCACGTAACTGACACGCGTGCCGTGTCGTAACCGTGCTGTTCCGTGACGGAGCCGGCTCCGCCGTGCCATTTTTCCCACTCTATCCGTAGGCTTAGTAGTGTGTTATTGACCCACCTGAAGCAAAATCTAGGAAATAATTAACAGTAACCAGTACGTCTGTACATGCCCCCTTTTTAAAGTTAAACTTAGTTTTTATTTTAAAATATTCTCCAATAATAATCAATGAAAATGGCTCAAATATTTGTTCCGCATTTTAGGAGAACAAATTAAGTAGATTGATGCGATCAAGAAATTGAGGAAAACGAAATTAAGATTAGAAAGGCGATGCAATAATTTCGGCAAACAAATTATATAATTAATTAGAAACACACTGCGATCGATACCATTTTCATATCATAACTAGCTAGGTACTTTTCTTATTTATAATACAAACGTTAAAGGATAAAACCTTTGACCCTCAAAAAAACTAGCTAGGTACATAATTCAAATCCATGGCGACAACTATTTCTTAGCACGAGTACTTCTAAAGTAATCCCGTGGGTTATCCTCAAAGCTTGATCTTGCCATGAGGGCCCCACTTTTCCCAGGGGCTTTCATCATCTTCTCTAAACCACTGTTCTGGCCTGAGCTTGCACAACAGCGAACAATAAAAGAAACCAGTACTGCAACTGGGAGGACGATGCTAAGTGCTTTGTTCACCCAATGATAGACCATCTCCAATTGGGTCTCGGGCAGGAAGATCTCGTTGAATTTTTCGGACAAATAGGGAAACGTGGTGGTAATTAATGAAGTGGAGGAGGAGAATTAGTTTTTCTTGATGAAATTCAAGGATGTTTGGTTTGAGATCTTCCGAGGGGTTTGTTACTTGGGTTATTTATATTATGTAATATATGTCGGTTCATTTTGAGTAAATTATAAGAATGGTCCTTACAAATTACAATATTATCATTTTTCAGTTTGGTACATACTTTTTTTGTTAATTGTATCCTGTTGTTTCCCAGACTGACATTCGTTTAAAAAGCGGATTGAAGTTAATTATATAATGATAATATTAGCATGTTGATTTGATGATGTGAACACTAAAAATTAATTTAGACTGCAGAACTGAACCGAAAGAAAAGCATTCTTTGTGTGAATATTTTTTTAGATGAGATAATGACAGGTGAATAAAAAGAAAGTGCAAACACTACAACAAATTATGCAATTAACGGCGCTGTGAGGCTCGGCGCGAATTGAAACGCCGGGATACGGTATAGATCGGGCGGCGTTTAAGGGCTCGGCGCGATAGGAAACGCCGGGATATGGTATGTGGTTTTCTCGGCGCGATCGAAACCGCCGGGATTTGGTATGCAGTTTTCTCGGCGCGATCGAAACCGCCGGGTGAATCTCTCCGCGCGCGCACAATATATAACTGTTTCGATCTCTCTGGCTCAAGTTCGCGCGCTTCTCTCTCTTCTTCGTCTGTCTCAAGTCCGCCGGGTGAATCTCTCTTCTCCGTCGTTCGCGCGCTTCACTCTTTCTACGTCTCAATTTTCTTCGTTTCTCCGTCTCCTCAACTTTCACGGTATGAAAAAATTGGAATTCTTTACTGAAAGAAAATTTGAGATTCGTAATTTTACTTCGCCTAATTGAGATTCTTGATATAGTAATTAAACTATGCTTTCTTTATTTCTTAATTGAGCAATTTCGTGAGTTTTATACCAAAAAATTGAGGTGAATTTTGTACAATTTTTTACCAAATTTCGTGACTTTGCTTTCCTTAATTCGATTTTGTGTTTTCCAAATTAAGTGCCGGCAAAACTCACAAAATCCTGAAAAATAGTATTTTAGCGGCGTTGCCCTAATGCCGGCAAAGGGCCTCTAAAAAAGCTGGTTAAACAATTGGTGGCACTTCCCAAACGCCGGTAAAAGTCTTTGTAAACGCCGGGAAAACTTCTCAAACGCCGGGAAAGAAAATTTCGGGCGGCATTTGCCAAGCGCCGGTAAAGGGTCCCTGGACGCCGGCAAAAGTATTGCAGGCGCCTTCAAACGCCGGGAAAAGCTACTTCGGGCGGCGTTTCCAAACGCCGGTAAAGACCTTTTGAAGCGCCGGTAAAGACATTTGCCGACGGAAGTATTCCTGGCACTTGGCCAAGCGCCGGTAAAGATGTTTAGTGGCGTTTTGTAGTGTATTTAGCGGCATTTTGAAGCGCCGGGAAAAGTTGTTTTTCTTGTAGTGAAATTAAATAGCTTTTTAGTTAATTAATATTCTTAGAAGACCAGCGACAGCGAGTCAATGCTCTCTTTCATCTGTAGCAACTCAGAAAAAGAAAGATGAGAAACAGGTTGGATCCACCATTCGAAATTGGGTTTTATCTTTAGTAGAGGAATAATAACGGATTTTGGAAGAGTAGATGCTTGGGATTTTAAATTTTATTAATTTCATCATAGCAAAGTTAGTCGGTTACAATTATTAACAGTATTAGTTGAAGTCTCTTTTAAAAGATAAAATGATAACATGTTTTTTTAATGGAAAACTATTCAATTTACATTTTGTTTTTCTTCCTATTCTGGGGATAGAATCTTCAGGGCTTCGAGGCGGCCTAATTAATTTAATAGAGAAAGAAGGTTTTATCTCCTAAAGCCTTCATTACCGAGCGGCTCCCAACTAGCTCAATTCCTAAATACTTTTTCTCCTATATAATTTATCTCTTAGACAAAAAAATCTTAATATGTGATGTATAAAATATTATTATGCTAGGTTTAAAGGTTTCATATGTTATGTATAAAGACTGCATTTTGATAAGTTATATGTAAGGTTTAAAGTTTTGACACCGATTGGAGTTAAAAATTATAATTGACAGGTTAAGAACTCGTATGCGGTTACTAACAACACCGCATACATTTGATTTTGCAATCATAAATTAGATTAAACGAGTAAGAAGTATAGATAACCTGATCCCTTGAAGCCAATCTTCTATATATAAAACTTTTATTTACTGTATTTATTGTTTCTACGACCAAACAATTAAATCAAAAAACCAGAACAACCAAAAACCAAGACTTGATTAATTATTGTTAGATCTCATAATACAATATCTCTGCGGATTGACACCCCGATCTATACTATACGATTGGTTAATGCGCTTTTGAATCGATTGTAATGTAAACAATTACGGTTATAAATATTATTGGCTCTTATTTTGGCCCATCAACTTATGTTGTTGTTTAATGCAAAGAAATTTTTATCAATGTTCATGGTCGGGTCCCTTCGTCTCTAGGGACGAAGGAGATTTGCCGATTTCTAAACCTAGCTGCCACCAGTATCAAGCACCCCCACCCTCCCTCCTCCAATCAACCCACCCCAGTCCGCCCCATGCCCACACTGCTAGTCAGCTTCCCATTTCTCCGGTGAGAATCGTGGGTCTGATTAGCTCTCCGTCTCCACCTCAACTCTAATTGTTCTTCTCGTCTTATAGCTCCCATCGGTGAGAAGTGCGAAGGAAAAGAGACGTAGCCCCTCCGTCTCTCCCCTCTGCCTTCTCCGGCCGCCACTAAATCCTAGATCCAAAAGAGAAAACAATAAAAAAGAGACGTAGCCTCTTCGCCTATCTCCCTCTTTTTCCTCCAACTGAGCCGTCACCCTAACCAGCAATTTTCTATCTTTAAAGCCTCACCTGAACCATATCCCTAGGCAGAGTTGGGGGAGGTTGTGGCTAGCGCCGGCCTCCCCCACCGACCACTGCCACCATTAAAAAAAAGACATCGATGCCTCCACCTTTGTGTTGTTAATCGGCTGGTGTAGCAGAGAGCAAGAAGGTGACCAGAGAAGAGATTGACAACCGCTTCAAGTTGATTTGTTAGAGGTTGTGTGTTAGTGGTTTTGTTATGTTGTTTAGTTGTTGATATGTGTTTTAGATTTGGACGTTGTTTGGATGAGAGTGTTGTAATGTTGTGCTGTGAAATGATGGATGTAATCTTACTTTATTTAATAAAAAATTACACTTGACAGCTGCTGTCAAGGTTTTTAAAAAAAACTTGCATTGTTGTTTAAACTTTTTCGGAAACCACAACTTAATTTAAAGTGGGTTTGTGTAAGAGATTAAACAACAATGCACTATCACGTACCATTTTTTACACTGTCGAAACCTTAGTTTGAAACATTATTAAATTTTCAGAACATGTTTTGCATGTTGTTGGATAACTTGTGACCCATCTCATTTAACAAGTACGTACAAAGTAATCTACTACTTCATCTGAAACAACAACACAACAATTAAAAAACAGATCACAAGAATCAACACACAAATTACAATTAATACTACTAACTGTTTGTTGAGAATCGCTATTGCTTCACTTGGTCACTTTATAGGGTTGTTAATTAAAACAGATTTGGTGACCGTGAAGTGGACTGCTTGCTCTACTTAATTCTGAAATGCTTTTCCTTTAGAAATATTCTTATTTAATTTATGCTTTGGAAACGAAAGATGAATATAGGCGGGACCCGCCACTATAAACTAGGTTCAACTTTTCTTTTTTCTATATTTCACAAGCTTCAACCTGTCTTACGTAGCAATATTGAAATGTTCAATAATAATTACAAGGACAGAATTTTTTTTTTTTTGCCGAAATAGTTTTTTTTTTTTTTAGTGGGAACGACCGTAGGCTTAATAGTGTGTTATTGACTCACCTGAAGCAAAATCTAGGAATTAATTAACAGTGACCAGTACATCTGTACATGCCTCCTTTTTAAAGTTAAAATTAGTTTTTTTTATATATATTCTCCAATAATAATCGATGAAAATGGCTCAAATATTTGTTCCGCATTTTAGGAGAACAAATTAAGTAGATTGATGCGATCAAGAAATTGAGGAAAACGAAATTAAGATTAGAAAGGCGATGCAATAATTTCAGCAAACAAATTATATAATTAATTAGAAACACATAACAAACACACTGCGATACAATTTTCAGATCATAACTAGCTAGGTACTTTTCTTATTTATAATACAATTAAACGTTAAAGGATAAAACCTTTAACCTTCAAAAAAACTAGCTAGGTACATAATTGAAATCCATGGCGACAACTATTTGTTAGCACGATTACTGCTAAAGTAATCCCGAGGGTTAGCCTCAAAGCTTGCTCTTGGCATGAGAGCTCCACCATTTTAAACACTTTTGAACTTGGTACACTTGTGGACGTGCTACATCTCTAAATCTCTACATATATTTATATACAACGAAGTTTCCGGCCCATCGTTTCAACTCCGAGATTTTTATTTGTACCCCAAAAAAAATATATTTTAATATAAATAACCAAGTTTTTAAAAAAATTATATTTTTACCCAAACCGTAAATATTATTTACGGTTTGAATTCGGAATTCAAACCGTAAATATTATTTACGGTTTGAATATTTTTTTTTTTTTTTTAGAGAAAGATAGCTAAAATGCTGAAATTAAATATAACACAAAAAAATCGAATTATTTTTTAAAATATTTGTTAGAAAATACGCTACGAATAGAGCCGATTTTGTGCTAAAATACGGTAAATTACAATAATTATGCTAAAATACAGTAAATTTACTAAAATGCTGAAATTACAATAATTATGTAGAATTAATTTCAGCATTTTAGCTAAAATACGGTAAATTACGCTAAATTACGTATGAATTGGGCCGATTTTGTGGCATCTTTCATAAATCATAAAAAATAGTAAAAAAATTGGTATTCTACAAGTTCATTAGATAACTAATTTACTGAGCTACATAGATTGAAGAATAGAAATGAAAATCTGAATCGAAAACTTCAACTGAAGTTTTGAGGCCCTTCTCTTTGTTTTTTGGCGATTCTGAATTTGGAAAACTAGCTAAGCTAGTATGGACAATGCGCATTTTCACAAGCTTTCCGAAAAGTGGTCATTTGCTGAAATCGGACACTCGAGCGCCGTTTTATGACCATTTAAAGTTTCGTCATCGTTTTTCGCCTTTTCAGTGAAAATATCATCCCAATTCATACTTAATTTAGCGTAATTTACCGTATTTTAGCATAATTCTACATAATTGTTGTAATTTCAGCATTTTAGTACATTTACCGTATTTTAGCATAATTATTGTAATTTACCGTATTTTAGCACAAAATCGGCCCTATTCGTAGCGTATTTTCTAACAAATATTTTAAAAAACAATTCGATTTTTTTGTGTTATATTTCATTTCAGCATTTTAGCTATTTTTCTCTAAAAAAAAAAAAAAAAAAAAGTTTCAAACCGTAAATATTATTTACGGTTTGGGTAAAAATTTAATTTTTTCAAAAACTTGGTTAAATATATTAATTTTTATTTTTTTTTGGGTAAAAATAAAAATCTCGGGTTTCAACTACCACATTTATTATTTATTATTATGCACATCGAAACAAAAAGAAAGTTGGATTAATTATTCTTTTCAATTTCCAGTCGTTTCAACTACTCTACAGTAAATGCAATAGTTGAGATTTGCCTGTTACAGACAGACCCAACTCGTATTACTAATTATTCACAGACGTACGGCTGGTTCTACAGAATTAAATTAATTAAGGAGCCCACCTTACAGTAACTCACTCCATGAAGGTATCATAGAAAATGTAACAGAAGAAAAGTTTGACTTAGATTGTAGAGAATGGATAAATGAGTCAGTTGGAACGATGCAACAGCTTAAAAGAATAAATAATAAGAAATCCCGTGAATATCAATGTATATTAATTAATGACCTACTATGTGAAACAATAATATCGTTGTTGTTTGAGAATTTTGATAAATTTTACTAAGCAACTCAACTTTTGAATAGATATAGTTTAAACAAAATATGAGCTCATGTAATATTTAGATATTAGACATTAGAGAAAATCATTTACTCGAGAGGCAGTTTCTTGTATCTTTTTTCACAGTATATTAATTTGTTATTTATTGAAATATGGATTTATTAGATGAATTTTCTTTATAACATGATCAAATATATTGTTTTGTAAATTTTAAAATGATATAATAAATTTGGCATTATATATGTGAATTTTTGTTTGAAATATAATTTTGAAGAATAGTCAAAATTTGTTTTATTTAAAATTTATAAATTTATAATTACAATTTAAGATTAGCTTACATTAGAACAAAATAATAAAATAGTATATTGGATTGCAATTTGTTAAATAAAAATTTAATATTTTTTTCTTTAAAATTTATAAATTAGAACATTAGTTAAAATTTCGCTTACAAGGTAACAGAATAATAAAAGAGCATTCCATATCGAAATACATAGTAAACATTCAATATTATTTTTTTATAAATTTTTTGATATTATTAAAACGAACGGCCAAAACTTAGATTACAATGTATGAAGATAATAAAAAATATACCATATTGAGATATATTTAGTACAATTCAATATTTTTTTTTAAAAATTATTGAAATTGGAACGACGGTTAATACTTAGTTTACAATGTAACAAAACAACAAAAATTATATCAAATTGAGATATCCGGTTAAAAAAAATTGAGCAGACAGAGGGGAAGAAAACTGAGCGAGGGGGTGAGTTCTTGTGTAAAGATATAAAGGAAATTGATTGAACTAAAAAGGTCAGAACGAGTCTGTGATTCTCTCCATGGATTTGCTTGATTCCCTTTCTTAACCACCAAGTAAAATGGTGCGGATCACAGCAGAGATGAGGAGAGAGCACATAGAAACAACAAACGAACCCAACACGTAGAAACCCGGTTTTCTTGAAACCGTTCGATTAAATCAGTTCAGACCGGCCCAATAACTTAAACGGTCATATAAAAGAATCAAACCGGACATGTTATCGGTCCAGTTCTGATAACGCTGCTCTTTATAGCTTTCGTTTTTTTAGTGTCAAAACTACAAGTGCTTTTCAAATTTTTTTTATCAAGTGTCTGAATTTTTTACTAATTTGTTTCTTTTATATGTATTAGCACCCTCTAATAATAATAATAAATTTAAAGGCCTTGAACGTAAATTTTAAAAATCAAAATTACAGCAGACTGGGCTTCATTTTTTATTTGAACGTTTCAATTTCCGTGTTTGTGCAGTGAAAAAAAAAACGAATCCTTCTAATTTGAAAAGGTCATACCCAAAAAGAAAAAATAATGCCCGATCCAATCTTGTGTTATATTGTGTTATGCTTTATTTTTTTAGTAAAAAAAATTAATGATATTGTTTAGCATCCTATACTCAAATTCTGGTTCCACTCCTGTGTAAGGTTCTCAACCTAATCTACTCAATCTCAATCTCAGGTAAGAACAAAGTAACGGAAACAGTAAAATTGAGTTGGTGACTGAGTACAATTATTTTCATAATCTAACTGAGTACAATTCATAACCTTATAACGATGCTCCTAGCAAAGAATTTCTCAGCACCACATCACCCTTTATTTGCTACCTATATAGCCTAACAAATCTCTAACAAACACTTCTCCAGTGTTGTTTCAATCTTTAATTCGCCTCCATTTCTAACTTGATTGATCTCATGCTTCAGTGAATTATATACCTTAACGTTCGTGGTCATCTGCAGCTATGTTTTTACATAAATCGATGCCCGCGTTGCTACCCGAGTTGGCCCCGGTTCCTTTCTTCTCTAAAGCGCCTGTTGAACAATCAATTTTTCTTACGACTATTCTTAAATTGGATTTAGATCGTGACTATGCCTTGGTGATTTAGCTTTTCATGGCCACCCCCTTTCACTGCTTGGCATATACACGTTATCATTAACACTAAATAAAGTTGTAAAACATAAAGAAAACAAAGACACAAAATTGCAAATCACTGTCTAATTCTACAAAATTGTTTCGAGAGGAATCGCAACCGGGAGAAGGAGACGAAGTGTAGAAATTTCGAGAGAGGCTGACAGTGGGACCCGCCTGTCGGTCTCACTGTTCAAATTACTGTACCTTCCATCAAGGATTAAGTTATTTATATAGTATAGATAAGCTTGTCTATATATTATTTGGGACCATCATAGTTCTTCTCTTCAAAGGGGCCTATTATAACCAACATAGGACAAAATTAAACTAGGGACAATGTCTATGTATGGACCCAAAAAAAAAAAAAAAGACTCAGAATAATTGTAAGAACCGACCCATCAAGCCCAATAACACACAAATGAAACATGCACAATAGAGTAATTGTCACACATGTACAATGCATAATAACGCATTTATTATCCTCCTTCACACACTTTATATTTTCTTTCATGCTTTTCGCTGCTTTATAAGTAACTAGCTTAACTACTATAAATATTAAGTGAAAAAATGACTAGAGTGTGAGTTTAAAAGAACATTTATTCAAAATTAAATTTAAAAAATAATAGTATATTAATTTTTTATTTAACGAAATGAGAGCTCATATAATACTTAAATATTAGATATTAGAGGAAACTAATTATTTGAAAAGTTGATAATACGATTATGATACATACGATTCAATATAAGTTAAAACTGAAATATACAGCTAATTACTTGCTGGACGATTATGCTAATGTTATAAAAATTTGAAATTCAAATATTTTGAATTAATTCTATGGTTAAATTTGGGAAACATTTTCTATAAAAATGAGAATCCAAATGCTGAAAATATCCAAGATTCCCAAACCAAATAGTCACTGTCTTGGTCCCCCAATATATGACCAAGGGATCAATTACTCAGACAAACCCCGAAGAACATGCATTCAATCAGCACCCCACCATGCAAGTACTAGCAGAATGAGATAAGGATAGTGTACCTTTTGAAGTAGACACGATCGAAGATGATAATCAGACCTGCTTCTGAGCCCAATGCCCAAGTTGGAGTTCAAACACCTGAGATACAAGCAAAGAAGACAACCCAGAAAGAATTCCATAAAGTTTAAGAAGAACATTGAGGGCACCTGTCTAAGTTGTTCAATCCTAAGGTCTTCGCACCTCACCCAGGTGGGGGGCATTTGTTTGACCCTAGAAAGTTGCTATTTAAAATTTAACATGAGAAGTAGCAATTTTGGGACAATTAAATATGCTTGGAAAATGCCAAATCATGCATAGGCTCTCCAAGATAAACTAGGCATGACATATTAAAATTCTTGGTAATATTCTACATAAAAAACCATGAATTTTGATGTGCCATGTAGTCAAAATCACAAATGGATTAAATTTGTACAAATAAAACAATGGCTGGGTTACATGCTGGGTGCAAAATCTTGGTGACACTTAGCAGAAATCATGCATTAAGTCATCCTGGGTGCAACTTGAAGTTGTCTAGCAAAATTTAATACATTGCTTTTGAACCGTCAGATGACATAAAAGCATTATTGGAAAAATTAAATATAATCACTTGTGTTCTATTTAGTAATAATCAATTAAAAATTTAATGAGAGAATGACTTAAAAAATAAAAAAATAATGAGAGAATTATACATCCACCCAAGGTAAAAGCAAGATACTGATTGATGCCTGACTAGTAAAAGGAAGATATTGATTGATTTGAGATCAAATTAATGAAATTGGAGGATTGTATGGAAAAAAAAAAAGGAGGAATGGAAAAGCAACTACGCTATGAATTCACATCCTCTAAGATATCTCAAAATTTGAGTTCATTTTTAAATAATTCAGAGCGTTCAGCACGAATCTCAAAGCAGCCTACGCTCCATTAATACCTTTTTAACTGATAAGTTGAGTTATCTCGTAGGATATATATACACTCATAAGCGACCTGCATTGAATCCATTAGAATTGAGTTAATGGAGTTGTGTTGCATTTTTAGCAAAATTTTCCTTCTTTGAAAATTTCTTATCAAAAAGGCTCTAAATTATGGTATAAAAAAGTTGTAAAATATAAAATATATATATACCTCAATCCAGTATGAGGTAGAATTCAGTGGGACTCTTTAATACTCGTGTAGATTTTGATCAAATTAATGGTTCGGATCTAAATGAAAACTTTTAGTTATTTTAGGGGATCCGAATTCATGTTTGGGGTGGAATTTGGATCCCTTATAGTAACCCAAAGTTTGAGTTTAGATTCAGACTATCCGATCAGAATCTACAGAAGAAAGGGATCTCGTGAATTTCAACCTGGATCACATTGGTTTGGATTTTGATCAAATAGTCTGGATCCAAATACTAACGATTTCGACTATTGACGTATTAAAAGAATGAGTATGACTAATTAAGTTGCTATGAATAGCATAAGACGAATAGATTTAATTCAAATGACGAATTCAATACGTTTAAATTGATTTACTCTGTCATTGATGAGTTTATACGTTATAATTATCCGAAAGTTAAATGTTTTCAAGGATAATTATTATATGAAAAATAATCTGTGTTTATAGGAATAGTTATCCGAAATTTTGTATGTGAAAAATTTATGATGTTGAAATCGCATTGCCGTAAAAAAAATTCAGGTAAAATATGCACATTAAAAAAAGTGATATTACTATACATCATTTTTTATTATCATGTTGGATTATCATGGTTCTTTTCTTCAAAGAGAAATATTATAATCCGTCTAAGACAAAATTAAACTAGAGACAATGTCTATGGATAAAAAAAAAATCAGAGTAATTGTCACACACATGCACAATGCATAATCAATTGAGCATTCGTTTGTTTCCATCATTCACACACTTTTTATTTTCTTATTCACGCTTTTTGTTGCCTTCTAAAAAATTAGATCAATTGCTATAAAAATCAAGTGAGAAAGAATGAATTGCTTGTGAGTTAAAAGAAATTCTATTCCAAATTAATTTAAAATAAAATATATTTATTATTTAACAAAATTTGAGCTCATATTTGATATTAGAGAAAATCAATTATCAAAGAGGCGATTTCTTGTATCTCTTTTCACAGTAAATTTGTTATGTAATAAAATATGAAATACCACATGCACCTTTTTCTTACATTGGTTTTGATTCTTTTGGACATTTTGGAAGAATGCAATAGTTGGGATTAAATAGGTAAAATATTTCTCTCAAAAATAATTTTGAAGGATTTTCAAATTTTGTTTAATTGAAATTTTATAAATTTTGATTTACAACCAAACTTATCTTACAAATTATAAAATAATAAAATAGTATATTGAATTGCAATATATTTAACAAAATTCAATACTTTTTCCATTAAAATATATAAAATTAGAACAATAGTTAAAACTTTGCTTACAATATAACAAAATAATATAAGAGTTCTATTTGTGAACTTGGTTGGACAAGCTAGTTAGATTGTATTAAACTTACTTTCATTATTTTCGTTTTTATGGGATAATCAAATTATATCTCAACAACTCTAACTTAATAAAATCTTAAATTAATATTGTTATTGCAGAAAAGATAAGAAATAAGTATAGAATCTCAACCCCTGTCCGGACCATTCAGATTTCACAATTGGCCTCGCATTAAATTACAATAATCTATTTGACTTTATCGATGAACTTGGAGATGTAGATGACCAAATTGTACGGTAGTGAATGGTAGTAAATGGTTTTGTGGTACTAACACCACCTCCAACAAAGGGATAGGTTGTGCCATTATTCAAGATAATATTGGGTCATAAAAATTATGAAAGCAAACTGTCGTCTGAAATTGAATTGTTGCCACTTCTCTTTAAGAAACATGACCTTTATTTTGTGGGATTTAAATCTGTTGAAGGGCAGAGATACGAGTATAAGTCACAATGTGATAAGCGGCCGGGCATATATAAAGGGATCCAATAATTTGCTATTTAGGAGCCTAATGTTTCCTATATCCTTTTTTTTTTGCATGAAAATGTATTTCTTTGATCTAAATTTGTTTTCAATTACTTTATCATGCAAATCTAGAAATCCAATTCGTAGTTTCACAAATATTTTCAATGTATAGATTTCTTTATAGGCATACCGTACAAATTTCCATGAATGCAGTGCGTCTTTTCTACACTTTTGTATTTGCAATTGCTGATCTTTCATTGCCTTAAAAATAATTTTAATGAAATTTATTGAGAGAATATGTTGAAACAAACATCGTATTTTTGATAATAAATTATCTATTTTCTATTTAAATAATTCGCTCATGTTATTATTTTGTGAAACTATTTTAAATATTTACTTCTTCTTAGCCCCATACGAAATCACTGCTTCTGGACCATAAAAAAACAGTGATTTTGTACCTATGAAAACAAATAGTAAAACATTTCCAAAAATTATAAAATTTGGTCTCTAAGCAAATTTTAATATGGATATCATGTTGAGCAGTTTGAACCGACTGTTTGAACTTTGAAAAGGAGATAGATATGTGGAATATAATTGGAGCACAAAACCGATAATGCATTTTAACCCTACTCATTAGACCACTTATTTCAGCCCAACAAATAATTTTGCATTATCATAATATTCCTTTCTCAAATTTCTAAAGGATAAAAAATCCGCAACTAGGTCAATTATCATTTGCCAAAATGAGAAGACAGAAGATGATCCGAAATTTTTATTAATATCCTCCATTAAAAAAAATACACAAATATCCTCATTTTTTTTTTTTTAAAACATTAATAATGATCAGAATTCCTGGCGGTTCTACTGTAGCAAGAGAACTGCCAGAATTCCTGACGGTTGCTACAATGTTTTTTTTAAAGATGTGACATTCATATAAACAATGTTTGTTTTGTAATTTATGTAGTAATGTTTGAACATTTTGTTTGGTGTTGAAGAAAGTATATATAGTATATAAAAAATTGCATTAGAACAACGTGAATGTATCGGGATAATGTGCTTTTTAATTGATGCTATGATTTTCAATGAATATGAGCTTCATGTGTTTTGGTTGAGCTGCGCCATAAAGGTGGAGGGTTATGTCGTAAGTTATAATAGTCTTATAGATGAGTGTCTTATAGATGAGTGTTGGATTTAATTTGTTGATGACATTATTTTGAGTAGGTTAACTTTCCCTTGTGCATGAAAAGTTTACTTAAAATGTATTTTTAGAGGAGAACTTTCATATTAAGAGTATATTTTACTTTGAATATTTATCGGGGATAAAGACATACCTTGCATACTTTCAAATTATTGTCATGATGTGTTCCTAATAAAGGTGGAATTATGTTAAATATGAGTTGGCTTTATTTTCTCCTTAATTTATGCACTTTAGCTTGCAGATCATTGAATCAACTTGCTAAAGAAAAAAGAATAACCAAACGCTATAGCGCCGCTATTTACACCCCAAACAGTAAATTTACCAGTGTTCTAAATAGCGCTACTATAGCGTTTTTGGACCCCAAACGCTACGCTATGACATCAAAATGCGCTATTTGCGCTACGGCCGCTATTTGCACTATTTGCGCTATAAAACATGGGGTTTTTTTTTAAGCAATTGATATGGGTTTTAAATAAAGATAAAAAAAATCTCAAACAGAAATTGAATTGGTTGCTACTTGCTACAGATAAATCAATTTGAAATTGGGATTGAGGTTCTCACTGTGATTTCGGTTTGAAAACCCTTAAGGGTTGTTTGTGCTTGCATTGCGATTGAGGTTCCTCTGGTGCCTTTTTGCGGTGATTTATGGTGCTTACTGGCGCCTCTTGCTTGTGGGTGTGCTCATTTTAGACGGTCGATAAGCAAGGCGGATTTCGGGACCTTGGAACCGGCCGATCAGCTGGGGTGTTTCTTTTGGCACTGACCTTGCTGGTTTGGAGGCTTGACCCCTTTGATTTTATGTGTGCCTGTTGCTGCCCCTTTTTCTTGACCCATGCTGCCTTGTTGATTGTTGCCCTGTTTTGCTGGTTTTTGGTGCTGTGTTGCTTGCTGCCTGTTGCTTGGATTTCTTCCTCTTGTTTGCGTGACTGGTACACTGGCCGTACCAGTCCTTGCTGGTTTTCTTTGTGCTGGCCTTTACCTTGTTGTTATGTGTTGTATGCGTTTACTGGTACTAGTCGGTGCCAGCCCAGTGTAGCCACTGGTACCGAACTTGAACTGACACGACCTTGTTGTGAAAATTTGAGAGAGAGAAAAGGATATTTTAGTCCTAATTTTTTTTTAACAAGACTAATACAGTATAAATGGAAAAATTAGGAATTAATGAAGTTTAGAGTGGCATTTTTACAATTTCAAATATCGAGATGGTATTTTTACAATTTGAAGGTTTTGGAGTGGCAAATAACCAATTTTCCCTTAATAATAAGGAACCTGCTAATTCCCCCCCTTCAGCAAGTGCAGACTAAACCTAGTTTAAATTATTCACTAATTTAAGAAGCCATTAAAAATAACAATTCAAATAAATAGAAACTAAAGGAGAGAAGAGTGATCTAGCATACAAATGACGCCGGGAGAGACAATGCTAGCTTCCTAGTCCGTTGATTGTTGGAAGTTGATTTTCGCATCGAGCTAGTGTTTGGGGATATCAAAGGATTGGGGATAATCGAATATATATATAAACTATGGTGAGTTGTGAAGTAAGACAACATTTTACTTCACGCTCATATCCCATTTTGAAAATCCAAACAACCGATCCGAACCGCTCAACATGATCTCCATATTGAAATGTGCTTAGAGACCAAATTGTACATTTTTTTTGGATTTTTTTATAATTTATTAAGTCACTTTGAAAATCGCTGATTTGAGTGAACAGTAAAAACTTCTGGACTATTTGATCATCGATTTTCAAAGTGGCTTAATAAATAGTATAAAAATGTAAAATTTGGTCTCCAAAAACATTTCAATATGGAGATCATGTTGAGCGGTTTGGATTGGTTGTTTAGATTTTCAAACTAAGAATATGAGCATGAAATAAAAATGACATCTTACTTCGCAACTCACCATAGCCCAGCTCTATATATATATATATATAGAGTAGAACTAGGGTGTTCCTAAGCTCACCAATTCTCTCGTGAACTCAACTCTAAAACCTATCGAATTGACTTCAAACGACATTTTCAAACCGTTAGATGTTCAATCTATATTAAAATGTGTTTGGAGACCAAATTTTACATTTTGTGGAATTTTTTTACTATTTATTAAGCCGGTTTGAAAATCGCTGTTTTCCAATGGTGCATAATTTTAATAAAAACAGTAATTTTCAAACTGGCTTAATAAATAGTAAAAAAATTTCAAAAAATGTACAATTTGGTCTCCAAGCACATTTTAATATAGATTGAACATCTAACGGTTTGGAAATGTCGTTTGAAGCCAATTCGATAGATTTTAGAGTTGAGTTCACGAGAGGCTTGGTGAGCTTAGGAACACCCTAGTTCTACTCATATATATATATATATATATATATATATATATATATATATATATAGTGATGGGCTAGGGTGAGCTATGGAGTAAAACAAGTTTGTACTCCACGCCTCATTATTTTCATTTTGAAAATCCAAACAACCGATCCGAACCGTTCAACATGATCTCCATATTGAAATGTGCTTGGAGACCAAATTTTACATTTTTTGGAATTTTTTACTATTTATTAAGCCACTTTGAAAATCACTAATCCATTGGTCCAGAATTTTTTATTGTTTTCTACTCTCTAGTAGTAGTAGGTCTCTCATCCTGTATCTCCTCCAATTCTTCGTCTTCACTTTTTTTACCAGCTCGTTCTTTCCAATAGGCGACCAGCTTCTTCAACCGCGTTGGATCCTGATATAAAAAAAAGGAGTTAACTTTGAACCTTTTTTGACTTGCAACTTCACGCGTTTCGCATGAAGTTGGAAGTAAAAAAAGGTTCAAAAAAACTTCACGCGTTTTGCATTTTTAAGAAGTAGCAAGCCACAAGTGTCTTAGTAGAGCTCCACCATTTTAAACACTTTAATTTGAACTTGGTACACTTGTGGACGTGCTACATCTCTAAATCTCTACATATATTTATACACAATGAAGTTTCCCATCGTTTCAACTACCACATTTATTATTTATTATTTATTATCATGCACATCGAAACAAAAGAAAGTTGGATTAATTATATATTCTCTTCAGTTTCCAGTCGTTTCAACTTCTCTACAGTAAATGCAATAGTTGAGATTTGTCTGTTACAGACAGCTTTTCTATACCCAACTCCTATTACTAATAAATCACAGACGTACGGCTGGTTCTACAGAATTAAATTAATTAAGGAGCCCACCTTACAGTAACTCACTCCATGAAGGTATCATAGAAAATGTAACAGAAGAAAAGTTTGACTTAGATTGTAGAGAATGGATAAATGAGTCAGTTGGAACGATGCAACAGCTTAAAAGAATAAATAATAAGAAATCCTCGTGAATATCAACGTATGTGAAACAATAATATCGTTGTTGTTTGAGAATTTTGATAAATTTACTAAGCAACTCAACTTTTGAATAGATATAGTTTAAAAATAGGAGTATATTTATTATTTAGATATTAGACATTAGAGAAAATCAATTACTCGATCGAGAGGCAGTTTCTTGTATCTTTTTTCACAGTATATTTGTTATTTATTGAAATATGGATTATTAGATGAATTTTCTTTATTACATGGATTTTTATCAAATATATTGTTTTGTAAATTTTAAAATGATATAATAATAAATTTGGCACTATATATGTGAATTTTTGTTTGCAATATAATTTTGAAGAATAGTCAAAATTTGTTTTATTTAAAATTTATAAATTTATAATTACAATTTAAGATTAGCTTACATTAGAACAAAATAATAAAATAGTATATTGGATTGCAATTTGTTAAATAAAAAATTTAATATTTTTTTCTTTAAAATTTATAAATTAGAACATTAGTTAAAATTTCGCTTACAAGGTAACAGAATAATAAAAGAGCATTCCATATCGAAATACATATTAAACATTCAATATTATTTTTTTATAAATTTTTTGATATTATTAAAACGAACGGCCAAAACTTAGATTACAATGTATGAAGATAATAAAAAATATACCATATTGAGATATATTTAGTACAATTCAATATATTTTTTTTTAAATTATTGAAATTGGAACGACAGTCAATACTTAGTTTACAATGTAACAAAACAACAAAAATTATATCAAATTGAGATATCCGGTTAAAAAAAATTGAGCAGACAGAGGGGAAGAAAACTGAGCGAGGGGGTGAGTTCTTGTGTAAAGATATAAAGGAAATTGATTGAACTAAAAAGGTCAGAACGAGTCTGTGATTCTCTCCATGGATTTGCTTGATTCCCTTTCTTAACCACCAAGTAAAATGGTGCGGATCACAGCAGAGATGAGGAGAGAGCACATAGAAACGACAAACGAACCCAACACGTATAAACCCGGTTTTCTTGAAACTGTTCGATTAAATCAGTTCAGACCGGCCCAATAACTTAAACGGTTCTATAAAAGAACCAAACTGGACATGTTATCGGGTCTGATTTTTTTCGGAAACCAGTGGTCAGGTCCAGTTCTGATAACGCTGCTCTTTATAGCTTTTGTTTCTTTAGTGTCAAAACTACAAGTGCCTGTAAGGTCTGCGGCGCGGATCATAAGTGTAGCTGGGGGTGCTAAGCCATCCCAAATTTTCTAAAAAAATTTATCAAGTATCTGAATTTTTTACTAATTTGTTTCTTTTATATGTATTAGCACCCTCTAATAATAATAATAAATTTAAAGGCCTTGAACATAAATTTTAAAAATCAAAATTACAGTGGACTGGACTTCATTTTTTATTTGAACGTTTCAATTTCCGTGTTTGCGCAATGAAACAAGAAAACGAATCCTTCTAATTTGGAAAGGTCATACCCATAAAGAAAAAAAAAATGCCCGATCCAATTTTGTGTTATATTGTGTTATGCTTTATTTTTTTAGTAAAAAAAAATTAATGATATTGTTTAGAACCCTATACTGAAATTCTGATTCCACTCCTGTGTAAGGTTCTCAACCTAATCTACTCAATCTCAATCTCAGGTAAGAACAAAGTAACGGAAACAGTAAAATTGAGTTGGTGACTGAGTACAATTCATAACCTTATATAGACGATGCTCCTAGCAAAGAATTTCTCAGCACCTTATATAGCCTAACAAATCTCTAACAAACACTTCTCCAGTGTTGTTTCAATCTTTAATTCGCCTCCATTTCTAACTTGATTGATCTCATGCTTCAGTGAACTATATACCTTAACGTTCGTGGTCATCTGCAGCTATGTTTTTACATAAATCGATGCCCGCGCTGCTACCCGAGTTGGCCCCGGTTCCTTTCTTCTCTAAAGCGCCTGTTGAACAATCAATTTTTCCTACGACTATTCTTAAATTGGATTTAGATCGTGACTATGCCTTGGTGATTTAGCTTTTCATGGCCACCCCCTTTCACTGCTTGGCATATACACGCTATCATTAACACTAAATAAAGTTGTAAAACATAAAGAAAACAAAGACACAAAATTGCAAATCACTGTCTAATTCTACAAAATTGTTTTGAGAGGAATCGCGACCGGGAGAAGGAGACGAAGTGTAGAAATTTCGAGAGAGGCTGACAGTGGGACCCACTTGTTGGTCTCCCTGTTCAAATTACTGTACCTTCGATCAAGGATTAAGTTATTTATATAGTATAATCATAGTTCTTCTCTTCAAAGGGGCCTATTATAACCAACATAGGACAATGTCTATGTATGGACCAAAAAAAAACAAAAAGACTCAGAATAATTGTAAGAACCGGCCCATCAAGCCCAATAACACACAAATGAAACATGCACAATAGAGTAATTGTCACACATGTACAATGCATAATAACGCATTTATTATCCTCCCTCACACACTTTATATTTTCTTTCATGCTTTTCGCTGCTTTATAAGTAACTAGCTTAACTACTATAAATATTAAGTGAAAAAATGACTAGAGTGTGAGTTTAAAAGAACATTTATTCAAAATTAAATTTAAAAAATAATAGTATATTAATTTTTTATTTAACGAAATAAGAGCTCCTAAATATTAGATATTAGAGGAAACTAATTATTTGAGAAGTTGATAATACAATTATGATACATACGATTCAATATAAGTTAGTCAAAACTGAAATATACAGTTAATTACTCGTATTTTCGCTGGACGATTCAATATAAGTAAGAGGGCTGCTATTGAGAGGGTCGGCATTTATCATGCGGTATTTCTTTCTCTCTTTGAGTATACTTGGGACCCTTCTTTCTTTCGGGCCTTAGCAGAGAGGTGGAGATACGCCTCTACCGTGAGCTGACCATTTCACCCATAGAGTTTTATAGATTGTCTGGTTTACCTATCTTTGGGAACCCATATGGCAACCCTCTTTGTACGAAAGAGGCAGCGATCTTTTATGACAACCCTGCTAGTGAGTTTTGCCATAGCCATCGTACGGTTTTGGGACTAGAGGCCACTTTGACGGCCTTTCTAGCATGGTGGCTTTGCTATTTTGTCATTCCTAGCCAGCCAGTTGGCGTTATCAGACCTGAGACTTTTGTCATGGCTAGCAAGTTAGCACGAGGGGAAATGGTTTCCTTGACTATCCTCGCGTTGACTAACCTCTTCAAGAGCATGAGAGTGATTTCGACATCTTGTGACCCCTCTTTATCAAGAGCATGATAGTTATTTTCAATTTTATGAACTTGATAATATTAGTATTTGTATAAAATTTTAATTTGTTAAATATTAGTATTACTTTATAACATATTTTATAATATAATATTCCTATATCAACGTATAGGTATGAATACATCCAATATTACATGTTAATACCATCAATCTCCAAAAAGATTTGTAACAAAATACGTTTCTCTAACAATATGTTGATAAAAAATATTCTACAACGTAAATTTCCGCACATCAATGCACATGTGTCAACACTTTTCATATTACATATTAATACAATCAAGCACCAACCAAAGTCCTTTGTAAAAAAATGTTAAATTAAGATACTTTAACGTAAAAATTCATACTTCAGTTATAAGTATGAATACTTTTCTCGGTACCTATCAATATGTTGAATTACCAAACAAATTAATTGATTTAAGTTACTTTATAATATAACAATTCACACTTCACACTTCAATGCGTAATATGAATACTCAAAATTTTAGATATTAATATTTTTTTAGAAATATTTGATATCTTAGGTATGAATACTTGATATGTTATATATTTTTTAGAAATAAAAGTGTCATATGTAAACAATTCATACTTCAGTACCTATCAATACATTCAAGCATCAAATAGATTAACTGATTTAATTTATTTTACCCCATAACAATTCACATTTCAATGCGTAAGTATGAATACTTAAAAAATTTTAGATATTAATATTTTACTAAAACTACCATACTGGTGATTGTGTAGTGATGGTCCCCCCAAGTAGTCAATGCACGGAGCACATTTAGAGGTTTTTCAGGAATATTTTACAACATAAAAATTCACACTTCAATACTTAAGTATGAATACGTGATATTTTAGAATTGAATGTTTACAACAATTACAGCATTGACACTTGAGATGGTCATTATGCATCCGCTTGTCCTTGGTTTTCTGTGTGTGGTTCCCATCGTGGTCACTTTCAAGCGATGTTTGTTGTCCCCCCAAGTAGTTAATGCCCAAGACACGTCTGTGGGTTTCTCATAAATTTTTACACTTTACTGAGTAAGTATGAATACTCGGCATTTTAGAGAAGAATACTTGACATATTAGAGATGAATACTTGACAACTTATGAATACTTGCACACTAAGGTATGAATACTTAAACGACGAAGAAGCTGAAAGTACTTCATCATAGATTTCATTTGAAAGAGAAAATTACATAAAAGATATACATAGTTTTAGATTCACAAAATTCATCACAGATAGTCAGACATATTGACGAGATTAAACGGAGAAAAAAACCACTTCTAAAAACGTATAAAAGATGAATGTGTAATTAGAGAGAAAAGAAAGTTGATGTTCAGTTTTTTTTTTTTTAATACTTAATGTCTTAGGTATGAATACTTAATATATTATATGGTAATACCTACACGCATAAGTATCTATACATGCACGCGCCAGTTGTAAAATTTTCAAATCATAAGCGGTCACCCAAGTAGTTAGTGTAGTTAGTGGTCCCCATCGTACTTTACACATCAGTTAATCAGGGGGGCGTTTAGGGGATAGAACGGAAGGGACTGTTAGTCGCTCCCAAGTTTTATTTATATAATTTTTATGTAAATGAAAAGAAATGAAATTATTTGAATTGGATCAAAATTAATTTTTGTTAACAACTAGTTAGGAATTTTTAATCTCGCAAATACCGACCGTACCCGCCCGTACCGACCCGTGGACCCGTATTACCCGTACCCGCTGTTGGGATTTCACGTGTATGCCTATATGGTGAAAATTTAAAATTTTTCTATCACCACTTGGCTCAATACACAAAAGATCTTATTTATACGACAAAAGCAAACAAGATTTTCAATAAACTAATGTGTACTAAATTAAAATAAATTAATCTCATCTAATTTATTGCTAAAGAGAATTAAAATCTTTACCTAAAGAGATTGTCAAATCTCTTGATGGAGAGAAGCCGATTTCCCTTCTCTTTCTCGTGTTCTTCTTGGAAGCGCCTCTTAGTTCACCTTGAACCTAAACAACGAACTAACACACCTCTTAGATAGATGGATGTGAAGTTCAAGGCTTAGATCCAACCACCTCTTGATCTTCAAATTAACAATCTATTTGATTTCTTGGTGGCTAAACCTATCAAGAATATATTAGAGAAGAGATTGAACCACTAAGGTTTTTGGCTTTGAACAAAGGGAATGCTACAGTAATTTCGGCCAAGAAAAATGAGCAGAAAAATTCTCATAGTTTTCCTTAATTACACCCCTTTAAATAGGCAAGGGTTAGGGCAACTATTTGTGTAATGTTTAAATTAATTACACAAATGCCACTAGCCTTGTTTAGCCATTTTATGATCTCTTTAATCTCATATTGTGATTGGTTTAATAAATTAATTTATGAATAAATAATATTAATCATATTATTCTATTATGCAATATTCTTATTCTTATAATGCTTTCCAACATTATACCATATAATATTTGCATAACTTCACAAATTTATTTATGATCTAAGCATGTCATATTATGACATTTTATTTTATCATTTCATCTCATGTATTTTATCTTATACATCATTATGAAATATAAAATACTTGTTGTTTCTCTTCAGTTGGTGTGACCGTATAGAGGATTTATGTCATCTTGGCAATAATATAAAACTTTATATTATTGACTATAAGAGGTTCTATCATTACATTATAGTTATCCAAATGACATAATAATCATTCACTCAATCCACTAATTTCGTGTCTATCATTGTCTCATGATATTATGAATAATATGCAAAATAGGATCGTGTCATTCTTGCATTATATTCTTTTCTTGGTTTCTCAAGTGAATTATAATTATAACTACATCAGTTATATTGCATGCGATATAATTCCACTTTATCAAGGGGCCCAGTAATATCATAACTCAATTGAGGGACAATGATAATATTAACATATAGATTTTTCCCGCACAAGTTGTACATAACGAACTACTATTTTATTCCTATCTGAAGATAGTATTTAAATAGCAATCACATTATATACTTCTCATGTGAAAAACCTACACATCTCATATCTTAGATTCTAAAGACACGATGAAAAAATTAATGACACAAAACACAATCCATATAATGTTTCATTCATTTAGGTCATGTTCAAAATATAAAATGCACATATTTATATATTCATGTTATTGAATGATAATCCTTTATCAACATTTATAGAACTTCAATGTACTTTAATCAACATGACAATCTTTCTCGGTAATTAATGTTCCTCCTTAATTACCACGATTGTGAACATATTTAGTGATTAAATGTATCTCATCTTAGGAGTTCTATGGTTCAAGACCAAGAGCATCTTCCTCAACTCTTCCAAAGATATAACATATAAATCTCAAAGAGCATGAATAATAATATCCGTAATAAAATCATGAACTACATATAAATTATCACTAAAAGAAATAACTTTCAAAAAAAAAGACATGAATAATGTCTATGTATGGACCCAAAAAAAAAAAAAAAGACTCAGAATAATTGTAAGAACCGACCCATCAAGCCCAATAACACACAAATGGAACATGCACAATAGAGTAATTGTCACACATGTACAATGCATAATAACGCATTTATTATCCTCCCTCACACACTTTATATTTTCTTTATGCTTTTCGCTGCTTTATAAGTAACTAGCTTAACTACTATAAATATTAAGTGAAAAAATGACTAGAGTGTGAGTTTAAAAGAACATTTATTCAAAATTAAATTTAAAAAATAATAGTATATTAATTTTTTATTTAACGAAATAAGAGCTCATATAATACTTAAATATTAGATATTAGAGGAAACTAATTATTTGAAAAGTTGATAATACGATTATGATACATACGATTCAATATAAGTTAACATGAGAAGTAGCAATTTTGGGACAATTAAATATGCTTGGAAAATGCCAAATCATGCATAGGCTCTCCAAGATAAACTAGGCATGACATATTAAAATTCTTGGTAATATTCTACATAAAAAACCATGAATTTTGATGTGCCATGTAGTCAAAATCACAAATGGATTAAATTTGTACAAATAAAACAATGGCTGGGTTACATGCTGGGTGCAAAATCTTGGTGACACTTAGCAGAAATCATGCATTAAGTCATCCTGGGTGCAACTTGAAGTTGTCTAGCAAAATTTAATACATTGCTTTTGAACCGTCAGATGACATAAAAGCATTATTGGAAAAATTAAATATAATCACTTGTGTTCTATTTAGTAATAATCTATTAATATTTTAATGAGAGAATGACTTAAAAAAAAAAAATTAATGAGAGAATTATACATCCACCCAAGGTAAAAGCAAGATACTGATTGATGCCTGACTAGTAAAAGGAAGATATTGATTGATTTGAGATCAAATTAATGAAATTGGAGGATTGTATGGAAAAAAAAAGGAGGAATGGAAAAGCAACTACGCTATGAATTCACATCCTCTAAGATATCTCAAAATTTGAGTTCATTTTTAAAGAATTCAGAGCGTTCAGCACGAATCTCAAAGCAGCCTACGCTCCATTAATACCTTTTTAACTGATAAGTTGAGTTATCTCGTAGGATATATATACACTCATAAGCGACCTGCATTGAATCCATTAGAATTGAGTTAATGGAGTTGTGTTGCATTTTTAGCAAAATTTTCCTTCTTTGAAAATTTCTTATCAAAAAAGGCTCTAAATTATGGTATAAAAAAGTTGTAAAATATAAAATATATATATACCTCAATCCAGTATGAGGTAGAATTCAGTGGGACTCTTTAATACTCGTGTAGATTTTGATCAAATTAATGGTTCGGATCTAAATGAAAACTTTTAGTTATTTTAGGGGATCCGAATTCATGTTTGGGGTGGAATTTGGATCCCTTATAGTAACCCAAAGTTTGAGTTTAGATTCAGACTATCCGATCAGAATCTACAGAAGAAAGGGATCTCGTGAATTTCAACCTGGATCACATTGGTTTGGATTTTGATCAAATAGTCTGGATCCAAAAACTAACGATTTCGACTATTGATGTATTAAAAGAATGAGTATGACTAATTAAGTTGCTATGAATAGCTTAAGACGAATAGATTTAATTCAAACGACAAATTCAATCCGTTTAAATTGATTTACTTCGTCATTGATGAGTTTATATGTTATAATTATCCGAAAGTTATATGTTTTCAAACATAATTATTATATGAAAAATAATCTGAGTTTATACGAATAGTTATCCGAAATTTTGTATGTGAAAATTAAACTAGAGACAATGTCTATGTATAAAAAAAAAATCAGAGTAATTGTCACACATGCACAATGCATAATTAATTAAGCATTCGTTTGTTTCCATCATTCACACACTTTTTTCGTTTGTTTCCATCATTCACACACTTTTTGTTTTCTTATTCACGCTTTTTGTTGCCTTCTAAAAACTTAGATCAATTGCTATAAAAATCAAGTGAGAAAGAATGAATTGCTTGTGAGTTTAAAAGAAATTCTATTCCAAATTAATTTAAAATAAAATATATTTATTATTTAACAAAATTTGAACTCATATTTGATATTAGAGAAAATCAATTATCAAAGAGGCGATTTCTTGTATCTCTTTTCACAGTAAATTTTTTATGTAATAAAATATGAATTACCACATGCACCTTTTTCTTACATTGGTTTTGATTCTTTTGGACATTTTAGAAGAATGCAATAGTTGGGATTAAATAGGTAAAAGTTCTCTCAAAAATAATTTTGAAGGATTTTCAAATTTTGTTTAATTGAAATTTTATAAATTTAGATTTACAACCCAAACTTATCTTACAAATTATAAAATAATAAAATAGTATATTGGATTGCAATATATTTAACAAAATTCAATACTTTTTCCATTAAAATTTATAAAATTAGAATAATAGTTAAAACTTCACTTACAATGTAACAAAATAATATAAGAGTTCTATTTGTGAACTTGGTTGGACAAGCTAGTTAGACTGTATTAAACTTACTTTCATTCTTTTCCTTTTTATGGGATAATCAAATTATATCTCAACAACTCTTAACTTAATAAAATCTTAAATTAATATTGTTATTGCAGAAAAGATAAGAAATAAGTATAGAATCTCAACCCCTGTCCGGACCATTCAGATTTCACAATTGGCCTCGCATTAAATTACAATAGATCTATTTGACTTTATCGATGAACTTGGAGATGTAGATGACCAAATTGTACGGTAGTGAATGGTAGTAAATGGTTTTGTGGTAACACCACCTCCAACAAAGGTATAGGTTGTGCCATTATTCAAGATAATATTTCTTCATAAAAATTATGAAAGCAAATTGTCGTCTCAAATTGAGTTGTTGCCACTTCTCTTTAAGAAACATGACATTTATTTTGTGGGATTTAAATATGTTGAAGGGTAGAGATACGAGTATAAGTCACAATGTGATAAGCGGCCGGGCATATATAACGGGATCCAATAATTTGCTATTTAGGAGCCTAATGTTTCCTAAATCATTTTTTTTTGTATGAAAATGTATTTCGCTGATCTAAATTTGTTTTCTATTACTTCATCATGCAAATCGAGAAATCCAATTCGTAGTTTTAAAAATAATTTTAATGAAATTTATTGAGAGAATATGTTGAAATAAACATCATATTTTTGATAATAAATTATGTATTTTCTATTTAAATAATTCGCTCATGTTATTAATTTGTGAAACTATTTTAAATATTTACTTCTTCTTAGCCACATACAAAATCACTACTTCTGGAACATCCAAAAAACAGTGATTTTGTACCTATGTAAACAAATAGTAAAAGATTTCTAAAAATTATTAAATTTGGTCTCTAAGCAAATTTTAATATGGATATCATGTTGAGCAGTTCAAATCGACTGTTTGAACTTTGAAAACGGAGATAGATATGTGGAATATGATTGGAGCACAAAACTGATGATGCATTTTAACCCTACTCATTAGACCACTTATTTCAACCCAACAAATAATTTGTATTATCATAATATTCCTTTCTCAAATTTCTATAGGATAAAAAATCCGCAACTAGGTCAATTATCATTTGCCAAAATGAGAAGACAGAAGATGATCCGAAATTTTTATTAATATCCTCCATTAAAAAAAAATACACAAATATCCTCATTTTTTTTTTTTTAAACATTAATAATGATCAGAATTCCTGGCGGTTCTACTGTAGCAAGAGAACTGCCAGAATTCCTGACGATTGCTACAATGTTTTTTTTAAAGATGTGACATTCATATAAACAATGTTTGTTTTGTAATTTATGTAGTAATGTTTGAACATTTTGTTTGGTGTTGAAGAAAGTATATATAGTATATAAAAAATTGCATTAATTAGAACAACGTGAAGGTATGGGGATAATGTGCTTTTTAAATGCTATGGTTTTCAATGAATATGAACTTCAGGTGTTGTGGTTGAGCTGCGCCATAAAGGTGGAGGGCTATGTCGTAAGTTGTAATAGTCTTATAGATGAGTGTTGGATTTTGTTGATGACATTATTTTGGGTAGGTTAACTTTCCCTTGTGCATGAAAAGTTTACTTAAAATGTATTTTTAGAGCAGAACTTTCATATTAAGAGTATATTTTACTTTGAATATTTATCGTGGATAAAGGCATACCTTGCATACTTTTTTTTTTTTTAGTATAGTATAATTTACTATACCTTGCATACTTGTGTTTTGCTTATAGTATAATTTACTGATTAGATAAATCTGATTAATTATGTGCTACTAGAAATTAGAAGTAGTTTCATAAAACTTCTTATAGTAGAATTAACATTGACATGTTGATAAAACTTTTTATAGTTACTATAACAATTATTATTAGTTATTTAAAAAAAAATTAAGAAGATGTATAATAGATTATTAGTTACTATAATAATCAGGCTATAAAACATCAAATAAATTATCATTTTCCAGTAATTATTTATATGGACATCACATCTTAAAAAAAAATATTGTAGCAATCGTCAGGAATTCAGGATTTCTCTTGCTACAGTAGAACCGCCAGGAATTTTTGCAGTTGGGCATTTTTAAAAATAAAAAAATGAGGGCATTTGTGTATTTTTTTTAAATGGAGAATATTAATAAAAATTTCAGGAAGTTGATATGAACTATCAAAAAATGACACTTCCAATTTAATAATAATATTTCATCCGTTAATTAGGAAATGGACATGTCCTGTTCTCAATCAAAGGTGAAAAATTACCTAAAGTAACTCAAATTTTGAGTTTAGATCACAACCATTCGATCTGTTTCAGCAAGATTATTAACAAACTCCCTTTGAATTAAGTTATTACTAATTTAACTTAAACCACGACTTAATTAAAAGGGGATTTGTGTAAGAGATTAATTAAACAACAATGCACTGTTACGTGCCTTTCATACACTACCGATCTTGGGCTTAAAACATGATTAAATTTTGACAACATGTTTTGCATATTGTAGGACAGCTTGTGACCCATCTCATTTAACAACTATGTACAAAGTAATCCACTACTTCACATGAAGCAATAACACAACAATTAAAAATCAGATCACAAGCATCAACACAAAGTACAATTAGTACTACTAGCTATTTCTTGAGAATTGAATATACTTCTGCCTCATTTCGATATCTTATAACTCATCTGTAAGGTTGCATATGACTTTAAACTTACGTTACTTAAATTGCCAGTGTTAACGCACCAGCCCATCCATTGATTGCATTTTGGATATGTATAAAGTTTCTTCTCCGGATTATTTTTGGTTTTCGAAAGCATCATAGCAGTTGGCTTAAGACATTTATTTTAATAAGGATCTGATGAGTAACGACTATTTTGGCCACTCATTTCGCCTATACAAAACAAAAAAATAACATTAAATAACTAAACCTAGTTTAAATTATTCCCTAATTTAAGAAACCATTCAAAATTACAATTAAATAAATAGAAAATAAAGGAGAGAAGAGTGATCTAGCATACAAATGACGCCGGAAAAGAAAATGCTAGCTTCCTAGTCCGTCGATTGTTGGAAGTTGATTTTCGCATCGAGCTAGTATTTGGGAATATCAAAGGATTGGGGATAATTGAATATATATATATATATATATATATATATATAGGGTGATGCTACGGTGCTTTGGTAAGTAAATAGGGTGTTTTACTTCCTGCTCATATCTCTATTTTCAATGTTTCAATAGTCGATCCGAACTTCTCAACATTATCTTCATATTGAAATGTGCTTGGAGATCAAATTTTACATTTTTTGAAATTTTTTTACTATTTTTTTTGAATTTTTGAAAATTAGTGTTTTTCTTAATTTTATTATTATTATTTTATTTAATGAAAAGATGTGATTTCAAAAATTCAAAAAAATATAAAATTTGGTCTTGAAGTACATATCAATATGAAGATCATGTTGAGATGTTCAGATTGACGATTTAAACTTTGAAAATAAAGATATGAGCAGGAAGTAAAACACCTTCTTTACTTCCCAAAGCATGATAGCCTATCCCTATATATAAATATATATATAGGCTGTGGCTAATTTGCTGCTGGCAGCAGTTCGGCCGAGGTGCTGCCGGGGCTATATTTAGCCGTGTGATGTTCAAACAACAAATTCAAACCGTTAGATGTTTAATCTATACTATAATCTACTTGGAGACCAAATTTTACATTTTTTGGAATTTTTTTACTATATATTAAGATGGTTTGAAAACCGCTGTTTTTAACGTTGCAGAAATTTACTAAAAACAGCGGTTTTCAAACCAGCTTAATATATAGTAAAAAAATTCCAAAAAATGTAAAATTTGGTCTCCAAGTAGATTATAGTATAGATTAAACATCTAACGGTTTGAATTTGTTGTTTGGACATCACACGGCTAAATATAGCCCCGGCAGCACTTGGCCGAACTGCTGCCGGCAGCAAATTAGACAGACCCATATATATATATACATACATATATATATAGGGGAGCGGCTAAGTTGCTGCCGGCAGCATTTCGGCGAGGTGCTTACGGGGGCATATCTTGCAATTTGATGTTCAAACAACAAATTCAAACCGTTAGATGTTCAATCTATATTAAAATCTACTTGGAGACCAAATTTTACATTTTTTGGAATGTTTTTACTATTTTTTAAGCTGGTTTGAAAACCACTGTTTTTATTAAATTTCTGAAGCATTGAAAATAGCGGTTTTCAAACCAGCTTAAAAAATAGTAAAAAAATTCCAAAAAATGTAAAATTTGGTCTCCAAGTAGATTTTAATATAGATTGAACATCTAACGGTTTGAATTTGTTGTTTGAACATCAAATTGCAAGATATGCCCCCGTAAGCACCTCGGCCGAAATGCTTCCGGAAGCAAATTAGCCATACTCATATATATAGACTATGGTGAGCTATGAAGTAATGCTCATATTCCATTTTGAAAATCCAAACCATCGATCCGAACCGCTCAACATGATCTCCATATTGAAATGTGCTTGGAGACCAAATTTTACATTATTTTGGATTTTTTTACTATTTATTAAGCCACTTTGAAAATTGCTGATTTGAGTGAACAGTAAAAAACAGTAAAAACTTCTTGACCATTCGATCAGCGATTTTCAAAGTGCTTAATAAATAGTAAAAAAATTCTGAAAAAAGTAAAACTTGGTCTCCAAACACATTTCAATACGGAGAAAATGTTGAGCGGTTCGGATCGGTTGTTTAGATTTTCAATATAAAAATATGAGCGTGAAGTAAAAATGACCTCTTACTTCGCAACTGACCATAGCCCAGCTATATATATATATAGAGCTGGGCTTAGCTAAGCCATGGAGTAAAATGACTTTGTACTCCATGCCATATTTCCATTTTGAAAATCCAAACTACCGATCCGAACCGCTCAACATAATCTCCATATTGAAATGGGCTTAGAGACCAAATTTTACATTTTTTGGATTTTTTTTACTATTTATTAAGCCACTTTGAAAATCGCTGATCCGGATGAACAGTAGCAAAACAGTAAAAATTTATGGACCAATGGATCAGCAATTTTCAAAATGGTTTAATAAATAGTAAAAAAATTCCAAAAAATGTAAAATTTGGTCTCCAAACACATTTCAATATGGAGATCAAGTTGAGCGGTTCGGATCGGTAGTTTGGATTTTCAAAATGAAAATAATGAGGCGTGGAGCACCAAGTCGTTTTACTCCATGGCTTAGCTAAGTCCATCTCATATATATATATATAACATCACCAGCATCGGTTCAATATACGGAGCAGATAGTGTATACTAAAATTGAATTTCCAATTATTTACAGCGTTGCCCCTGAGAATATATGACATCAGTTCAATATGGTAACGAGTTGTTATTGCATTGTACTAACACCAACGGCTAATGTAACACAACATATCATAAAAGTCACCCCCTCAATGCCATTGTCCATTAAGCCAAACCGATGTTGAAAAGTCACTCAATACTAATTGTACTTAAAATTTTACTAATGGTAAACGAGGAGGGCCATCAACGTACGTCATCAGTTGGTTAGACCGAACAGTCGGTGAAAAGTTCAAAGTAATTATAACGCCATCAGTTGCACTAATTACATACACCATCCATGCTAAAGAACACTCGATAGTAAAGAAGCGATAGTAAATATGTTTTTTTATAGTAGTGTTCATTATTTCCTATCAGTGAAATACGCTTTTAAATAATCACTATTGCTTCACTTAGTCACTCTATAGGGTTGTTATTTAAGACAGATTTGGTGACCGTGAAGTGGACTGCTTGCTCTACTTAATTATGAAATGCTTTTCCTTTAGAAATATTCGTATTTAATTTATGCTTTGTAAACGAAAGATTATTATAGGCGGGACCCGCCACTATAAACTAAGTTCTTTTTTTCTCTTTTAAACATGAATATAGGCGGGACCCGCCACCATAAACTAGGTTCAACTTTTCTTTTTTCTATATATATTTCACAAGCTTCAACCTTTCTTATTTACTTTTGAGTGGGAACGCCCGTAGGCTTAATAGTGTGTTATTGACCCACCTGAAGCAAAATCTAGGAATTAATTAACAGTAACCAGTACATCTGCACATGCCCCCTTTTTAAAGTTAAACTTAGTTTTTTTTTTTTAAATATTCTCCAATAATAATCAATGAAAATGGCTCAAATATTTGTTCCGCATTTTAGGAGAACGAAATTAAGATTAGAAAGGCGATGCAATAATTTCAGCAAACAAATTATATAATTAATTAGAAACACATAACAAACACACTGCGATACAATTTTCAGATCATAACTAGCTAGGTACTTTTCTTATTTATAATACAATTAAACGTTAAAGGATAAAACCTTTAACCTTCAAAAAAACTAGCTAGGTACATAATTGAAATCCATGGCGACAACTATTTGTTAGCACGATTACTGCTAAAGTAATCCCGAGGGTTAGCCTCAAACCTTGCTCTTGGCATGAGGGCCCCACCTTTCCCTGGGGCTTTCATCATCTTCTCTAAACCACTGTTCTGGCCTGAGCTTCCACAACAGCGAACAATAAAAGCAAACAGTACTCCAACTGGGAGGACGAAGGTAAGTGCTTTGTTCAACCAATTATAGACCATCTCCGATTGGGTCTCAGGCAGGAAGATCTCGTTGAATTTTTCGGAGAAATAGGGAAAGGTGTTGGTAATGAAGTGGAGGAGGAGAATTAGTTTTTCTTGAAGAAATTCAAGGATGTTTGGTTTGAGATCTTCCGAGGGGTTTGTTACTTGGGTTATTTATATTATCTTTTTTAGTAAATTATAAGAATGGTCCTTACAAATTACAATATTATCTTTTTTTCATTTTGTGTGAATATTTTTTTTGATGAGATAATGACAGGTGAATAAAAAGAAAGTGCAAATTAAATAACTTTTTAGTTTATTAATATTCTTAGAAGACCAGCGACAGTGAGTCACTGCTCCCTTTAAACTTGCGTTGTTAATGAAGACAGATTTGGTGACCGTGAAGTGGACTGCTTGCTCTACTTATTTATGAAATGCTTTTCCTTTAGAAATATTCTTATTTAAATGGGGGAATTTTATGTATATCCCTCAAAAGTTTCAATATTACGTATTTATTCCTCCAAAATCAGTAATTACATATTTATCCTTAAAAATTGTAGAAACTCACATATTTGTCCAATCTAACTCTATAACATATCAAATATCTCCAAAAATAATTAAATAATATTTTTTAAAACTTTAAAATTAATTATATAATATTAATTAATAATATATTGACCATTATGCCCCTTCGTTTCTGTCTTTTTAGTGCGCCTGAGTTCTCTTCTCTCTAAGACGTCAAACCTCTCGCCTCTCTCTCTAAACGAAGATGGAAAAATTAAAGCAGCGAGGGGCGACATAAATTTATGAGAGGGGAGGTGACGAGGGAAGACGGGGAGAAATCTGTGATTTGGCACATTTGGAGAGAGAGACGGGAGGTTTGGTGCCTTAAAAAAAAGATAATTCAGGCAGACTAAAGAGACAGAAACAAATGGCATAATGGTCAACAATTTCTTAATTAATATTGTAAAATAAATTTTAAAGTTTTAAAAAAATATTATTTAATTATTTTTGAAGATATTTGATATGTTATAGAGTTAGATTGGACAAATATGTGAGTTTGTACAATTTTCAAGGATAAATATGTAATTATTGATTTTGGAGGGATAAATACGTAATATTGAAACTTTTGAGGGATATACATGAAATTCCCCCTATTTAAATTATGCCTTGGAAACGAAGGAAGAATATAGGTGGGACCCGCCAGTATAAACTAAGTTCAACTTTTCCGTTTTAAAGACGAATATAGGCGGGACCCGCGACTATAAACTAGGTTCGACTCTTTTTTTTTTCAATATTTCACGAGGTTCTACCTGAGGCTCCACAAAAATTCGTAGTTCGTGATTCGATTTGAGTATGATTTGAAAAAAGTTCGTAATTAATTTGATTCGAAATTAGTTCGTTCCAAAACAAATCAAACCAATTCGTTTCAAAATTAATTCAAATCAAACACAAACTGGGCCTGGTCCGTTCGAATAGGAAAATGTTTCAACAGCGTAACAAATTAACAATGGAATAAGTTCCGTTTGACTAAGTCTATGTGGTGATATATTTTAATCTTTAAGAGTAACTTGTAATAGCTTCAACAATCAATCTTTAAGAGTAATAGCTTCAACAATCAATCTTTAAGAGTAACTTATAATAGGAAAATGTTTCAACAGCGTAACAAATTAACAATGGAATAAGTTCCGTTTGACTAAGTCTATGTCGTGATTTTAATCAATTCAGCAGCGTAAAAGGTAAGCAATTTTGGACTGGCCCATAATCCATTAGTGTGAATTCGTGAAAGATAAAATGTAAAAGGAAACCGTGTGAATTTTGTTCCGCGTGAAGAATACTAATGCATAAACTACCGGTATAACTAAGGCTGCCAAAAAAATTCATAGTTCGTGATTCGATTGAATTCGATTTGAAAAATTCGTAATTCGTAATTGATTCGATTCGAAATTAGTTTGTTCCAAAACAAGTCAAATCAGTTCAGTTTGAATCTTATTCAAACTGAAACTCAAACTGGAGTAAGTTCGATTTGATTTGATTCGGTTGTAGTAGAACTTCTACCTGTCTTACGTAGCAATATTTAAATGTTCAATGATAATTACAAGGACAGAATTTTTTTTTTTGCCGAAATATATATATATTTTTTTGAGTGGGAACGCCCGTAGGTTAAATAGTGTGTTATTGACCCACCTAAAGCAAAATCCAGGAATTAACGAATCCAGATCCAATGAAATAACTCAAAAGTTGGGTTTTGAATTGAGACCGTCCGATTCGAATCCGTTGTGCGAGATCCGAAGTGGAACGTACACATTCTGAGCAACGAATTCGAATCCCGAGACGATCTCGAGCGACGGATTCGTATTGGACGGTCTCGATCGAAAATCCAAAAATTGAATTACTTTAGGGGATCTGGACCCGGAATTAACAGTAACCAGTACATCTGTACATGCCCCCCTTTTTAAAGTTAAACTTAGTTTTTTTTTTTTAAATATTCTCCAATAATAATCGATGAACATTGTTCCTGAAAATGGCTCAAATATTTGCTCCGCATTTTCGGAGACTGACATTCGTTTAAAAAGCGGATTGAAGTTAATTATATAATGATAATATTAGCTTGTTGATTTGATGATATATATGAACACTAAAAAATTATTTAGACCGCAGAACTGAACCGAAAGAAAAGCATTCTTTGTGAATATTTTTTTGATGAGATAATGAGAGGTGAATAAAAAGAAAGTGCAAATTAAATTGCTTTTTAATTAATTAATATTCTTAGAAGACCAGCAACAGCGAGTCAATACTCTCTTCCATCTGTAGCAACTCAGAAAAACAAAGATGAAAAACAGGTTGGACCCACCATTCGAAATTGGGTTTTATCTTTAGTAGAGGAATAATAAGGGATTTTGAAAGAGTAGATGCTTGGGATTTTGAAATTTTATTAATTTCATCATAGCAAAGTGAGACGGTTACAATTATTAACAGTATTAGTTGAAGTCTCTTTTAAAAGATAAAATGATAACAAGTTTTTTCATGGAAAACTGTTCAATTTACATTTTGTTTTTCTACCTTTTCTGGGGATAGAATCTTCGGGGCTTCGAGGCGGTCTAATTTAATAGAGAAAAAAGTTGTCTCTGAAAGCCTTCATTACCGAGCGGCTCCCAACTAGTTCAATTCCTAAGTACTTTTTCTCCTAATTTGTCTCTTAGACAAAAAATCTTAATATGTTATGTATAAAATCTTATTATGCTAGGTTTAAAGGTTTCGTATGTTATGTATAAAGACTGTACTTTGATAAGTTACATGTAAGGTCTAAAGTTTTGACACTTATTGGAGTTAGAAACCATAATTGACAGGTTAAGTACTCGCATGCGGTTGATGACAACACTGCATACAATTGCTTTTGCAACAAGAAACTAAATTAAACGAGTAAGAAGTATAGATAACCTGATCCCTTGAAGCCAATCTTCTATATATAAAACATTTATTTACTGTATTAATTGTTTCTACACCCAAACAATTAAATCAAATAACCAAAACAACCAAAAACTTAGACTTGATTATTGTTAGATCTCATAATACACTATCCCTGTGAATCGACACCCAGATTTATACTATACGATACGTTAATGCGCTTGTGAATCTATTGTAATGTAAACAATTAGGGTTATAAATATTATTAGCTCTGATTTTGACCCATCAACTTACGTTGTTATTTAATGCAAAGAAAAATTGATCAATGTTCAGGGTCGGGTCCCTTCGTCTCTAGGGACCAAGGCGATTTGCCGATTTCTAAACCTAGCCGCCACCAGCATCAACCATCCCCACCCTCCCTCCCCCAATCAGCCCACCCCAGTCCGCCCCATGCCCACCCTGCTAGTCAGCTTCCCATTTCTCCGGTGAGAATTGTGGGTCTGATTAGCTCTCCGTCTCCACCTCGACTCTAACCATTCTTCTTGTCTATCTCCCTCTGTTTCCTCCAACTGAGCCGTCACCCTAACTCAACAATTTTCTATCTTTAAAGCCTCACCTGAACCCTAGCCCTAGGCAGGGTTGGGGGAGGTTGTGGCTAGCGCCGGCCTCTCCCACCCACCACTGCCACCATTAAAAAAAAAACGTCTATGCCTCCACCTTTGTGTTGCTAATCGGCTGGTGCAGCAGAGAGCAAGAAGGTGAGAGAAGAGATTGACAACCGCTTCAAGTTGATTTGTTAGAGGTTGTGTTATGTTGTTTAGTTGTTAATGTGTGTTTTAGATTTGGTACGTTGTTTTGATGTGAGTGTTGTGATGTTGTGATGTGAAATGATGGATGTAGTCTTACTTTATTTAATAAAAATTACAATTGATAGCCGTTGTCAAGGTTTTTAAAAAAAAAAACTTGAGTTAATGTTGTTTAAACTCTTTCGCAAACCACAACTTAAAAAATAAATTATAAGCATCAACACACAAATTACAATTAATACTACTAACTGTTTGTTGAGAATCGCTATTGCTTCACTTAGTCACTGTATTAATTAAGACAGATTTGGTGACCGTGAAGTGGACTGCTTGCTCTACTTAATTATGAAATGCTTTTCCTTTAGAAATATTCTTATTTAAATTATGCTTTGGAAACCAAAGATGAATATAGGCGGGACCCTCCACTATAAACTAAGTTCTTTTTTTCTCTTTTAAAGATGAATATTTATATGCCGGACCCGCCACAATAAACTAAGTTCTTTCTTTTTTTCTGTTTTAAAGATGAATATAGGCGGGACCTGCCACCATAAAGTAGGTTCAACTTTTCTTTTTTCTATATTTCACAAGCTTCAACCTGAAGCAAAATCTAGGAATTAATTAACAGTAACCAGTACATCTGTACATGCACCCTTTTTAAAGTTAAACTTAGTTTTCTTTTTTTTTTAAATATTGTCCTATAATAATCGATGAAAATGGCTCAAATATTTGTTCCGCATTTTAGGAGAACAAATTAAGTAGATTGATGCGATCAAGAAATTGAGGAAAACGAAATTAAGATTAGAAAGGCGAAGCAATAATTTCAGCAAACAAATTATATAATTAATTAGAAACACATAACAAACACACTGCGATACAATTTTTAGAACATAACTAGCTAGGTACTTTTCTTATTTATAATACAAACGTTAAAGGATAGAACCTTTCACCTTCAAAAAAACTAGCTAGGTACATAATTGAAATCCATGGCGACAACTATTTCTTTGCACGAGTGCTTCTAAAGTAATCCCGAGGGTTATCCTCAAAGGTTGCTCTTGCCATGAGGGCCCCACTTTTCCCAGGGGCTTTCATCATCTTCTCTAAACCACTGTTCTGGCCTGAGCTTCCACAACAATGAACAATAAAAGAAACCAGTATTGCAACTGGGAGGACGATGCTAAGTGCTTTGTTCACCCAAAGATAGACCATCTCTGATTGGGTCTCGGGCAGGAAGATCTCGTTGAATTTTTCGGAGAAATAGGGAAACGTGGTGGTAATGAAGTGGAGGAGGAGAATTAGTTTTTCTTGAAGAAATTCAAGGATGTTTGGTTTGAGATCTTCCGAAGGGTTTGTTACATGGGTTATTTATATTATGTAATATAAGTCGGTTCATTTTGAGTAAATGATAAGAATGGTCCTTACAAATTACAATATTATCATTTTTTCAGTTTGGTACATACTTTTTTTGTTAATTTTATCCTGTTGTTTCCCAGGCTGACATTCGTTTAAAAAGCGGATTGAAGTTAATTATATAATGATAATGTTAGCTTGTTGATTTGATGACATGAACACTAAAAAATTAGTTAGACCGCAGAACTAAAACCGAAAGAAAAGTATTATTTGTGTGAATATTTTTTTAGATGAGATAATGACAGGTGAGTAAAAAGAAAGTGCAAATTAAATAGCTTTTTAGTTAATTAATATTATTAGAAGACCAGCGACAGCGAGTCAATGCTCTCTTTCATCTGTAACAACCAAGGTTCTAAATAGCGTTTATAGCGTCGTAGCGGGAAGGCTAAAAAAAAAGCTATAGCGAATAGCGTCGCTATAGCGGAAGCTATTCCAAATAGCGTTTTTTATTTTACATTTCGTATATTCAATATTTGTACTAAATATCAACATTATCTAAAGTCTCATAGAATAATAAATAACACCAAAGTAATTAAGAAATTATAATATTCATATTGAATCCGTACAAAGTCCAAATTGTGGTTCAAAATATCCATAGTAATATCATAAACTATCGATTTTTCCTATTAAAAATATCTTAAGTATCATGATTCATGACATAATTTATTTATTTTTCTATTCAAATTTTAATTTCGGTTTGGACTTTTTTTCTATTCAAATTTCTATTTCTATTCCCAATTTCAAATTCATTTATCTATAGCAAGTAGCAACAAATTCAATTTCGGTTTGAGATTTTTTTTATCTTTATTTAAAACCCATATAAATTGCTTAAAAAAAAAAAACCCATATTGTATAGCGCAAATAGCACAAATAGCGTCCGTAGCGCAAATAGTGCATTTTGATGTCTTAGCGTAGCGTTTGAGGTCCAAAAACGCTATAGCGCGCTATTTAGAACACTGGTAACAACTCAGAAAAAGAAAGATGAGAAACAGGTTGGACCCACCATTCGAAATTGGGTTTTATCTTTAGTAGAGGAATAATAAGGGATTTTGGAAGAGTAGATGCTTGGGATTTTAAATTTTATTTAATTTCATGATAGCAAAGTGAGTCGGTTACGATTATTAACAGTATTAGTTGAAGTCTCTTTCAACAGATGAAATGATAACAAGTTTTTTCATGGAAAACTGTTCAATTTACATTTTGTTTTTCTTCCTTTTCTCGGGATAGAATCTTGAGGGCTTCGAGGCAGCCAAATTTAATATAGAAAGAAGGTTTTGTCTCCTAAAGTCTTCATTCCCGAGCGGCTCCCAACTATTTCAATTCCTAAATACTTTTTCTCCTAGTTTGTCTCTTAAACAAAAAAAATCTTAATATGTTATATATAAAATCTTATTATACTAAGTTAAAGGTTCCATATGTTATGTATAAAGAATGCACTTTGATAAGTTACTTGTAAAGTTTAAAGTTTTGACACCGATTGAAGTTAGAAACCTTAATTGACAGATTAAGCACTCGCATGCGGTTGGTGACAGCACCGCATACAATTGCTTTTGAAACCAGAAACTCGATTAAACGAGTAAGAAGTATAGATAACCTGATCCCTTAAAGCCAATATATAAAACATTTATTTACTGTATTAATTTATTCTACAACCAAACAATTAAATCAAACAACCAAAACAACCAAAAATCTATATTTGATTATTGTTACAACTTATAATACACTATCATTGTGGATCGACACCCCAATCTATACTATACAATACGTTCATGCGCTTGTGAATTAATTGTAATGTAAACAATTAGTGTTACAAATATTATTAACTCTGATTTTGTCCCATCAACTTACGTTGTTGTTTAAACTCTTTCGCAAACCACAACTTAATTCAAAGAGAGTTTGTGTAACAGATTAAACAACAATGCACTGTTACGTACCTTTTTTTACGCCGTCGAAATCTTGGATTGAAACATGATTTAATTTTGAGAACATGTTTTGCATATTGTTAGACAACTTGTGACTCATCTCATTTAACAACTACGTACAAAGTAGTATACTACTTCACCTGAATCAACAACACAACAATTAAAAAACAAATCACAAGAATCAACACACAAATTACAATTAATACTACTAACTGTTTGTTGAGAATCCCTATTGCTTCACTTAGTCACTGTATAGGGTTGTTAATTAAAACAGATTTGGTGACCGTGAAGTGGACTGCTTGCGCTACTTAATTATGAAATGGTTTTCCTTTAGAAATATTCTTATTTAATTTATGCTTTGGAAACGAAAGATGAACATAGGCGGGACCCGCCACTATAAACTAACTTCTTTTTTTCTCTTTTAAAGAAGAATACAGGCGGGACCCGCCACTATAAACTAGGCTCACCTTTTCTGTTTTCTATATTTCACAAGCCTCAACCTGTCTTACGTAGCAATATTTAAATGTTCAATAATAATTACAACAATGCACAGGTGAGATATATTTTTTTTATGAGATAATGACAAGTGAATAAAAAGAAAGTGCAAATTAAATAGCTTTTTAGTTAATTAATATTCTTAGAAGACCAGCGACAGCGAGTCAATGCTCTCTTTCATCTGTAGCAACTCAGAAAAAGAAAGATGAGAAACAGGTTGGACCCACCATTCGAAATTGGGTTTTATATTTAGTAAAGGAATAATAAGGGATTTTGGAAGAGCAGATGCTTGGGATTTTAGATTTGTTTAATTTCATCATAGCAAAGTGAGTCGGTTACAATTATTAACAGTATTAATTAGTTGAAGACCCTTTTAAAAGATAACATGATAACAAGTTTTTTTCATGGAAAAGTGTTCAATTTACATTTTGTTTTTCTTCCTTTTCTGGGGATAGAATCTTCAGGGCTTCGAGGCGGTCAAATTTAATAGAGAAAAAAGTTGTCTCCTAAAGCCTTCATTCCCGAGCGGCTCCCAACTATTTCTCCTAATTTGTCTCTTAGACAAAAAATCTTAATATGTTATATATAAAATCTTATTATACTAGGTTTAAAGGTTTCATATGTTACGTATAAAGACTGCACTTTGATAAGTTACGTGTAAAGTTCAAAGTTTTGACACCGATTATAGTTGAAAATCATAATTGACAGACTAAGCACTCACATGCGGTTGGTGACAGCACTGCATACTATTGCTTTTGCAACAAGAAACTAGATTAAACGAGTAAAAAATATAGATAGCTTGATCCCTAGAAGCTGATTTACTATATACAAAACATTTATTTACTGTTATAATTGTTCCTACAACCATACAATCCAAACAACCAAAAACCTGGACTTAATTATTGTTAGATCTCTTAATACATTATCTCTGTGGATCGACATCCCGATAGGTTTATGCGCTTGTGAATCGATTGTAAAGTAGACAATTAGAGTAAAATATTATTAGCTCTGATTTTGACCCCCATCAATTTACGTTGTTGTTTAAACTCTTTCGCAAACCACAACTTAATTCAAAGGAGGTTTGTATAAGAGATAAAACAATGCACTATCACGTACCTTTCATACACTGCCGAAATCTTAAGTTTAAAATATAATTTAATTTTTAGAATAAGTTTTGCATGTTGTTAGACAGCTTATGACCCATCTCATTTAATAACTATGTACAAAATAATCCACTACTTCACATTAAGCAACAACACAACAATTAAAAAACAAATTACAAGCATTAGCACAGAAAGTACAATTAATATTAATAGCTGTTTCTTGATAATCGCTATTACTTCACTTAGTCACAAATAAAAATAATACTAGTAGTTGTTTGTTGAGAATCGCTATTGCTTCACTTAGTCACTGTATAGGGTTGTTAATTAAGCCAGACTTGGTGACCGTGAAGTGGACTGCTTGCCCTACTTATGAAATGCTCTTCCTTCAGAAATATTCTTATTTAAATTATGCTTTGGAAACGAAAGAAGAATATAGGCGGGACCCGCCACTATAAACTAAGTTCCCACTATAAACTAAGTTCCCACTATAAACCTTTTGCTAGATTTAAAGGTTTCATATGTTATATATAAAGGATGCACTTTGATAAGTTACGTGTAAGATTTAAAGTTTTGACATCGATTGGAGTTCGAAATCATAATTGACAGGTTAAGCACTCGCATGCGGTTGGTAACAACACCGCATACAATTACTTTTGCAACAAGAAACTAGATTAAACGAGTAAGAAGTATAGATAACCTGATCCCTGGAAGCCAATCTTCTATATATAAAACATTTATTTACTGTATTAATTGCTTCTACAACCAAACAATCCAAACAAGTAAAACATCAAAAAACCTAGACTTAATTATTATTAGATCTCTTAATACATTATCCATGTGGATTGACACCCCGATCTATACTATACGGTAGGTTCAATGGTTGTGAATCCATTGTAAAATAGATAATTAGGTACAAATAGACAATTAGGATTATAAATATTATTAGCTCTGATTTTGAACCCCTATCAACTTACTTTGTTGTTTAAACTCTTTCACAAATTACAACTTAATTCAAAAGAGGTTTATGTAAGAGATTAAACAACAATTCACTATCACGTATCTTTCATACATTGCCGAAATCTTGAGTTTGAAACATGATTGAATTTGCAGAACAAGTTTTACATATTGTTAGACAGCTTGTGACCCATCTCCTTTAATAACTATATACAATGTAATCCATTACTTCACCTGAAGCAACAACACAACAATTAAAAAACAGAATTCAAGCATTAACACAAAAAGTACAATTAATATTACTAGTTGTTTATTAATAATCGCTATTACTTCACTTAGTCACAATATAGGGTTGTTAATTAAGCCAGACTTGGTACGTGACCGTGAAGTGGACTGCTTGCCCTACTTATGAAATGCTTTTCCTTCAGAAATATTCTTATTTAAATTATGCTTTGGAACGAAGGAAGAATATAGGTGGGACCCGCCAGTATAAACTAAGTTCAACTTTTCCGTTTTAAAGACGAATATAGACGGGACCCGCGACTATAAACTAGCTAGGTTCAACTTTCTTTCTTTTTTCAATATTTCACGAGGTTCTACCTAACCGAAATTTTTATTAATCGAAAAAATATAAAAAAAATATCGAAAAAGGACGGAACTGTTGACGGATTTCTAAATATAAGTAGGCCGTGATTAATGGTCCCGTCCCATGGGACGGGATGGATCTCCCCGTCGTACTTAAGAATTTCTTAACTCTACAGAACGCTAATCTTAATTATTGGACAGTCCGAGTTTAAAAAAAAAATGAAAAAAATCAGGGACGGGTTGGACCTTCCCGTCCGAGGATCAGCAAAAAAAAAAAAAAAAAAAAAAAAATTTCAGGGCCGGGTAGGACCTCTCCGTCCCAGGCCCAGTTGTGTATTTCTGTCTATTTCGGTTAAGAAAAGAAAGGAGAAGTCAATTGAGATCCTCTGCTTTTGCTAAACCATGAAGTGATGCTATGTAAACATATCTCAGCCGTTGATATCTCAGCATGCATGCAATTCGATTTATCATTTATGGGAATAGTGAATGAGTACTGGTGGTTTGTTTTATTAATTTATTTTTCAGTAATCGTACTGAAGTTATTAATGGCACCCTCCCCTCCGTGTTATCTATTACAGGTATGGGACCTAACCAAAAATATTTTTAATCAATTGCTAATAAATGCGTTTGGTTAACACTTTATTTAACTATTCATCCTTTTACATCTAATATTGCTTCCTCTCAACTTAGCAACATATATAGCATAGCTAGGGGTGTCAACGGATACGATACAGTCGGATGGAGGCATTTTCATATTTGTACTCATTATGACAACAATTTTTGTTTACCCTTATCCATATCCATAAGTAAACAAAAAAAAAAATCTTACCCTTATCCTTCTTTTTGAATACAATATAGGTCGGGTAAACAGATAAAAAAATGTCATTGATATCTCGATTTGTGCTTTTTATAAAATATTTTTCAAAACAAGAAAAAAAAGAATAAATACCACTAATTTGTATTATTAAAATTTAATAAAATACACAACTTTATTGTATCATGTATCATCTTGATATATATATAAAATTTTATTTTTTAAAATTAAAGGAAGAGCTTGGATCTATGTATAACTTTAAATTACGTGTTGTTTTGAACTTTGGTATGGAAATTCAGAACTTAATAATTGTTTTCTTTTAAAAGAATATCGTACCAGAACTTCATGGTTCAGCAAAAGCAGAGGATCTCAATTGACTTCTCCTTTCTTTTCTTAACCGAAATAGTTCTTAACCAAAATAGACAGCAAATAGAAAGAGAGACACAACTGGGCCTGGGACGGGAAGGTCCTACCCGGTCCTGGAATTTTTTTTTTTTTTTTTTTGGCCGATCCTCGGACAGGGAGGTCCAACCCGTCCCTGATTATTTTCAATTTTTGTTTTTAACTCAGACTGTCCAATAATTAGGATTAGCGTTCTGGAGAGTTAGAAAATTCTTAAGTAAGACGGGGAGGTCCATCCCGTCCCATGGGACGGGACCATTAATTGCGGCCTACCTATATTTAGAAATTCATGAACAGTTCCGCCCTTTTTCGATATATTTTTTATATTTTTTCGATTAATAAAAATTTCGGTCTACCTAAGGCTGCACAAAAATCCGTAGTTCGTGATTCGAATTGAGTATGATTTGAAAAAAGTTCGTAATTAATTTGATTCGAAATTAGTTCGTTCCAAAACAAATCAAACCAATTCGTTTCAAAATTAATTAAAATCAAACACAAACTGGGTCTGCATGGTTCGTTCGAATTAGATTCGCGAACTATTTAGTTCGAATCTCAAATAAAACAACTAATAGCTTCAACCATCAATCTTTAAGGGTAACTTATAATAGGAAAATGTTTCAACAGGGTAACAAATTAACAATGGAATAAGTTCCGTTTGACTAGGTCTATGTCGTGATTTTAATTAATTCAGCAGCTTAAAAGGTAAGAGAATTTTGGGCTGGCCCATCTATTAGTGTGAATTCGTGAAAGGTAAAATGTAAAAGGAAACCGTGTGAATTTTGTTCCGCGTGAAGAATACTAATGCATAAACTACCGATATAACTAAGGCTGCCCAAAAAATTCATAGTTTGTGATTCGATTGAATTCGATTTGAAAAATTCGTAGTTCGTAATTGATTCGATTCGAAATTAGTTTGTTCCAAAACAAGTCAAATCAGTTCGGTTTGAATCTTATTCAAACTGAAACTCAAACTGGGATAAGTTCGATTTGATTTGATTCGGTTGCAGTAGAACTTCTACCTGTCTTACATACCAAAATTTAAATGTTCAATGATAATTACAAGGACAGAATTTTTTTTTTTTTGAGTGGGAACGCCCGTAGGTTAAATAGTGTGTTAGTGACCCACCTGAAGCAAAATCCAGGATTTAACGAATCCAGATCCAGTGAAGTAACTCAAAAGTTGGGTTTTGAATCGAGACTGTCCGATTCGAATCTGTTGTGCGAGATCCGAAGTGGAGCGTACACATCCCGAGCAACAAATTCGAATCCCGAGACGATCTCGAGCGACGGATTCGTATTGGACGGTCTCGATTGAAAATCCAAAAATTGAGTTACTTTAGGGGATCTGGACCCGGAATTAACAGTAACCAGTACACCTGTACATGCCCCCCCTTTTAAAGTTAAACTTAGTTTTCTTTTTTAAATATTCTCCAATAATAATTGATGAACATTGTTACTGAAAATGGCTCAAATATTTGCTCCGCATTTTCGGATACTGACATTCATTTAAAAAGCGGATTGAAGTTAATTATATAATGATAATATTAGCTTGTTGATTTGATGATATGAACACTAAAAAATTATTTAGACTGCAGAACTGAACCGAAAGAAAAGCATTCTTTGTGTGAATATTTTTTTAGATGAGATAATGACAGGTGAATAAAAAGAAAGTGCAAATTAAATAGCTTTTTAGTTAATTAATATTCTCAGAAGACCAGCAACAGCGAGTCAATACTCTCTTCCATCTGTAGCAACTCAGAAAAACAAAGATGAAAAACAGGTTGGACCCACCATTCGAAATTGGGTTTTATATTTAGTAAAGGAATAATAAGGGATTTTGAAAGAGTAGATGCTTGGGATTTTAAATTTTATTAATTTCATCATAGCAAAGTGAGTCGGTTACGATTGTTAACAGTATTAGTTGAAGTCTCTTTGAAAAGATAAAATGATGAAATGTTTTTTTAATGGAAAACTGTTAAATTTACATTTTGTTTTTCTTCCTTTTCTGGGGATAGAATCTTCAGGGCTTCGAGGCGGTCTAATTTAATAGAGAAAAAAGTTGTCTCCTAAAGCCTTCATTCCCGAGCGGCTCCCAACTAGTTCAATTCCTAAATACTTTTTCTCCTAATTTGTCTCTTAGACAAAAAATCTTAATATGTTATGTATAAAATCTTATTATGCTAGATTTAAAGGTTTCATATGTTATGTATAAAGACTGCATTTTGATAAGTTATATGTAAGGTCTAAAGTTTTGACACCGATTGGAGCTAGAAATCATAAGTGACAGGTTAAGTACTCCCATGCGGTTGGTGACAACGCCACATACAAGTGCTTTTGCAACCAGAAACTAGATTAAACGAGTAAGAATTATAGATAACCTGATCCCTTGAAGCCAATCTTCTGTATAAAACATTTATTTACTGTATTAATTGTTTCTACACCAAACAATTAAATCAAATAACCAAAACAACCAAAAACTTAGACTTGATTATTGTTAGATCTCATAATACACTATCCATGTGGATTGACACCCCGATCTATACTATACGATAGGTTAATACGCTTGTGAATCGATTGTAATGTAAACAATTAGGGTTACAAATATTGTTAGCTCTGATTTTGACCCATCAATTTACGTTGTTGCTTAATGCAAAGAAAAATTGATCAAGGTTCTTGGTCGGGTCCCGTCGTCTCTAGGGACCATAGCGATTTGCCGATTTCTAAACCTAGCCGCCACCAGCATCAAGCACCCCCCACCCTCCCTCCTCAAATCAGCCCACCCTAGCTACTAGTAAACTTCCCATTTCTCCGGTGAGAAACGTTGGTCTGATTAGCTCTCCTTCTCCACCTCGACTCTAACCGTTCTTCTCGGCTTGTAGCTCCCATCGATGAGAAGTGCAAAGGAAAAGAGATGTAGCCCCTCCGTATCTCCCCTCTGCCTTCTCCGGCCGCCACTAAATCCTAGATCCAAAAGAGAAAACAATAAAAAAGAGATCTAGCCCCTTCGCCTACTCCCTCTGTTTCCTCAACTGAGCCGTCACACTAACCCAGCAATTTTCTATCTTTAAAGCCTCACTTGAACCCTAGCTATAGGCAGGGTTGGGGGAGGTTGTGGCTAGCACGGGCCTCCCCCACCCACCACTACCACCATTAAAAAAAAAACTTTGATGCCTCCACCTTTGTGTCTTATCGGCTGGTGCAGCGAAGAGCAAGATGGTGAGAGAAGAGATTTACAACCGCTTCAAGTTGATTTGTTAGAAGTTGTGTTAGTGGTTGTGTTATGTTGTTTAGTTGTTGATGTGTGTTTTAGATTTGGTACGTTGTTTGGATGAGAGTATTGTGATGTTGTGATGTGAAATGATGGATGTAATCTTACTTTATTTAATAAAAAAAATCCACTTGACAGCCACTGTCAAGGTTTAAATTTTTTTTTTTGTTGTTGTTTAAACTTTTTCCCAAATCACAACTTAATTTAAAAAGAATTTGTGTAAGAGATTAAACAACAATGCACTGTCACGTACCATTTTTTACACTGTCGAAACCTTAGTTTGAAACATTATTAAATTTTCAGAACATATTTTGCATGTTGTTGGATAACTTGTGACCCATCTCATTTAACAAGTACGTACAAAGTAATCTACTACTTCATCTGAAACAACAACACAACAATTAAAAACCAGATCACAAGAATCAACACACAAATTACAATTAATACTACTAACTGTTTGTTGAGAATCGCTATTGCTTCACTTAGTCATTGTATAGGGTTGTTAATTAATTAAGACAGATTTGGTGACCGTGCAGTGGACTAGTGTTTTGACAAAATCCGTGGACCGCCGGACCGGACCGCTGAACCCGCCAAGTTTTCCCAGACCGTGCCCCAAACCCGCCCCGGACCGTGGTTCAGCATGGTCCGGTCCAGGGACGGGACGGTTTGGTTTTTTCAAACCTAACCCATACTAACCTGGACAATCCTAACCCACGAACCCGCCCCAGACTGAACCGCCAACCCGCGTAACCCCCCAACCCGTCGGACCCGCACCCTTTACCCGCCTAACTCGCACCCAAACCCGCTTTACCCGTCGGACCCAGACTCAAACCCACCAACCGGCACCCTTTACCTGCTGGACCCGTCGGACCCGCTCCCGGATTAGTTAACCTACGCCCGAACCCGCTGGACCCGCCCCCTGGACCCGCCTGCTTTACCCCCCAAACCCGCCTGACCGTCCAATTTGATAGATTAATGTAGCTATTCAAATTTTTTTGAATCAAACGGCTCCAAAATTACTGTAGCAATCCGAATTTCCACCCCAATCAACACTCTATAAATTACACGCCATTCTCCTCTCATTTTCACACCAAACTCTCATTATTCTCAATCTTTTATTCTCTCAAATTCTCAATCTCATACTATCATTAATTTATTTTCATTGTTCCCAAATTTTAATTTAATTATTAGGAAAAAAAATATAGTTGCAAATTTAATTTATTCCGCAAAGGCGCAAGATTTAGTTGCAAATTTATTTCATCCCGCAAAGGCGCAAGATTTTCCAGCAAAATTTGAAGTTTAGATTTGTTTCATGTTATATTTATTTTTTGTTAGATTAAATATGTTATATTTATTATAAATAGGTTAGATTTATTTTAAATTCGGTTTCTTTTTTAAATATGTTAGTTTTGTTATAAATAGGTTAGATTTATTTTTGAAATCGGTTAAATATGTTAGATTTATTTTTAAATAGGTTATATATAATTTAAATAGGTTAGATTTATTTTTTAACATGTTAGATTTATTTTTGAAATATGTTAGGTTTTATAATAAATATGTTAGATTTATTTTTAAAATAGCTTAAATATGTTAGATTGATTTTTAAAATAGCTTAAATATGTTAGATTTATTTTTTTAATAGTTTAGATTTGTTTATAAATAGTTTAGATTTATTTTTGATATATTTTAGATTTATTATAAATTGGTTAGATTTATTTTAAATTCGGTTTTATTTTTTGAATAGGTTAGATATATTTTTAAATAGGTTAGATTTATTTTTAAAATAGCTTAAATATGTTAGATTTATTTTTAAATAGGTAAGATTTATTTTTAAATAGGTTATATTTTTTTTAAATAGGTTAGATTTATATTTTGAATATATTAAATATGGTAGATTTTTTGAATAAATAGGTTAGATTTCTTTCAAATTCGGTTTTTTTTTAATAGGTTAGATTTATTTATAAATAGTTTAGATTTATTTTTTATATATGTTTTGGTTTTTTATAAATTGGTTAGATTTATTTTAAATTTGGTTTTATTTTTTTAATAGGTTAGATATATTTTTAAATAGGTTATATTTATTTTTTAAATAGCATAAATATGTTAGATTTATTTTTAAATAGGTTATATTAATTTTTAAATATGTTAGATTTATTTTTTGAATATATTAAATATGGTAGATTTTTTGAATAAATAGGTTAGATTTCTTTTAAATTCGGTTTTATTTTTTTATAGGTTAGATATATTTATAAATAGTTTAGATTTATTTTTTATATATGTTAGATTTAATATAAATTGGTTAGATTTATTTTAAATTCAGTTTTATTTTTTTAATAGGTTAGATATATTTATAAATAGTTTAGATTTATTTTTGATATATGTTAGATTTATTATAAATTGGTTAGATTTATTTTTAATTTGGTTTTCTTTTTTTAAATAGGTTATATTTATTTTAAAATAGGTTAGATTTATTTTTAAATAGGTTAGATTTATTTTTAAATAGGTTAGATTTATTTTTTATGTATGTTATATTTTTTTTTACAATAATTTAGATTTATTTTAATTTCGGTTTTATTTTTTTAAATAGTTTAGATTTATTTTTAAATAGTTTAGATTTATTTTTAAATAGTTTAGGTTTATTTTTTATATATGTTATATTTATTTTAAAATATTTTAGATTTTAAATTCGGTTTTATTTTTTATTTCATGTAGAAAAAATGTCATCTTTTCCTCCCCGTCAATCGGTTGAGCAAGTAATTTAGTCTTTTGCTCATGATATATTTGGCAGTAATCCTAACCCAACTCCAGCTCCACCACCGTATTTTTCTCAAGGAGATAACTATTATCCGCAAAATCCTCCTCCACCGTATTATCCTAACCCTCCTTGTAACACTATGCAAAATACATATATGAAATTTATGATTGCAAATAAAATACGAAATGTCTGAATATATTCTTCGGTTAAATATGTTACATTTAAAGAACAAGTAGCATATTTTTTTCTTCTGAACAGATGAAGAAGATAATTGAGTTTCTTGAAGCGAATTACTAATAACTCTGGAAATTATGTTTGACTGATTTTTAATTTAATTTCCAAAATATTTAGCAGGGAATGTTTGGAAAAGAAATTTAAATTTATATGAGACAAGTATATAAGATTAATAATATATATACTCTTGTAATTATTTTGGACCTAGTGACAAAATTGGAAACTTAAGGGTTTAAGTAGTAAAATGGAATTAATATACTAAGGCATGTGGGACCCGCATATTTTCATTCTTATCTTCTCATTTGTTTCCCTTTTTACTGCCTCTACGTCTCTCTCTCTCTGTCAACTCTTCCAATTTTCTATTTTGTTTCCACTGCGAAAGGCAACAGAGAGATATCTCTCTCTGGCCGTTTGAACGGTTTGATTTGGATTGATGTTTCCGCCTTCTTTGTTCGCTATATTCAGCAATGGCACAGGGTATATATCTCTCTCAGTTTTACTTTCTCTCTACCCGACCTAGGGTTTGCCGGTTTGGTAACCTCAAAGACTTGAGTTTGCAATCTGTTTGGTGCTATAAACTGAGTTGAGCTCTTATGAATTGATTGAAAATCATCTTGTTTTTACTTTATTTTCCTTATCGGGTTTGAACCCGTTAGCCATGGTTGGCTTACTTTGCTACTGGATATCTTTATGGTACTACACCGGGTTAGTATTGAATACTTTTGAATTGTCAAATACTGGTACCGGTTGGTACCAACTTGTTGTGCTTATTGGTATATTATTATGAGGGTTGTAGGGATTTGTTTACAAGAAAAGAATATATATATGGTAAAATTGCAAAATTTCTGAAATTGATAATTTGATCATGTCATATGGACTTAAGTGAATAATATAAAATGTTTACTATGGCCGGCATTAGTTTGAATTAAAAGAAGAAACAAAGTTGTGAATAATGACCTTGGCTCAGTTGGATCCTGACTCGAATAAGAATTAAGGAAATAAGGGAATAATTAATATACAACTCTACTATATGAAAATGTTACAAATATTGATTACAATATATATATTGTTTTAAAGTAGGCATAATTATGAGAAAGACAGACGAGATAGAATGTTCAGGAGGAACAGACTAATGGTGACCTTATTTAGTGCCCTACGATATTAGGTGCGGGATTCTTGGACTTGTTTGATAATTTAGATTCATGAATTAAACTGCTTCCAATTGTCATGTTGAACTGCTTGATTGATTGCATAATCGAATTGTTTGAATCATATGCATAACCGTATTAATTTAGAACTGATATGCACTGAAATCGCCTTATTGCGGGCCGCAACAACCCCCATTACGGGCCGAAATCAACAAAGCAGCTGAAAATATACTCTCTGAATGCTCTCTGAATGCTTTGTTGCGGGCCGCAATGAATGTAGCAGAATAAAGTATAGTCTCTGAATGCTTTGTTGCGGGCCGCAATGAATGGAGTAGAATTCAAAAACTCTCTGAATGCTTTGTTGCGGGCCGCAACCACATCCATTGCGGGCCGCAATGAGAGCCTGGAAAATGCCAATAAGAGCTGGAAATTTTCGAGTAATTAGGTTGCGAGCCGCAATAACCCCATTTCGGTCCAAAATGAATATCAAAGTTGTATTTGCATGTTGAATGGTATATCGTTTGTTTGTGTTCTTTTGTTTTGGAACTACGGTTGAAAGTCCCCAACAATTTATGACTATCTAGGATGGTCGGTAATGTTTCGAAATCAACGCTGGGCGATGACTCGAAACCATGTGCGCATATGAGTATAATTAATCACTGCTGGGCAGTGATTGATTAAGATCAGTCAATGCTGGGCAATGACTGATCGTGACGGAGACTTTGGGTGACTGTGAGGAAACGATGAAATGATGTCATATCCAGTCTGGGACAGGAATGACAGTTTGGTTTGACGCGTTGCGAATGGACGATTCTGAGCTTATTGCATATGAATTATTATCTGATTATGAACCAGACCTTAGTTAACGGTTAAGCCAAAGCACTGCGGATGGGTGTCAGATAAAGGGTCCAGCTTGGTGGGCCATCTGTAGGTGTCAGTGACACTACAGATGTGGGTTGGAAAAGGGTCCAGCTCGGTGGGACATCCGTAGGTGCTACCAGCTGTAATAAACTGAGTTAAGCCAAAAACGTGCGTGTTTGAGATTCATCTTGGAAATTCCGTAACTTGTGTTTCATTTGGTAAATTGTTGTCGATCATATGCACTTGCTTTATTTATGAATATGCATCTGTCTGAACTGCTTTTGTATGGTTTCATTTCTGAATATAGATTTTGATTGCAAGTCCAATAATCCAAACTGTGGCAAATTCGCACTGAGGGATAATTTTATTATTTCTCACCCGTTTCCCCTTGTGGGATTCGCAGGTTTGTTAGACGAAGACAGAGAAACGCTTTTGGGGTTCAAATTGACAGCAAGGCCATCTAAAGGTTTGGGATTTGGGTTATTATATCTGACAGGGTGCAGAGAATATATCTCTAGCATCATCCACTGTAAAATGTCAGATAATTATTGTAATTAAATTGAGATGTGGGGAAAATAATTGATGCTATTGGCAATGCATAAAAAGATCCATGCCTTCGGTTATGTATATTGAATGATAAGATAGACGCGGTACGAATGGTCGCACCTCCAGATTTGGGGTGTGACACTCCTAATTATTATCCGCAAAATCCTCCACCATATTATCCTCCACAAAATCCTAACCTTGCATATAGTGGACTGGGAGCTTCTTCTTCCAACGCATCGAGTCAATACACCGGGGCACCCTCTCATTATAACCCTTCTCTACCACCGCTAGCGCCACATACTGAGATCTCAAGTATCCCGCCGTCACTGACTCCTTCCACAGCGTCTACTACCACAAGTGTCCCGCCATCACCACTAACTGGAGCAGAACTTGCAGAATCCGAAAAGAGGAAGAGGACAACAGCACCCAGATACGAGGTAGAATGGTGGCTGTTTTTTGACCAAACCTTAGATCACGATGGGCCTCACCCAAACTCTTATCAACCCGGATGGTACTAGAACCCACCAAAAGTATGATGAAAAGCGAATACTTAGTGAATTTGCCCGGTACATTGCCCACAAAGAATAACTAATAAGTATGAGTAATTGTTTGAGTTTTGCCCGGTTGATAATTCGGGGGTGTGGTGAACCATTGTACAAGAGGTTCCACCATAGAAAAATGGTAACAGAGTTGAAACACCAGTATTTAGACCGTAAAAATGATCTACTTGCCATATTTGCAATTGCAAACTATAAGGTCTCAATTACCAGCGATATTTGGACGGCCGGTAAACATGGTCTTGGGTACTCCTGTATAACCGCGCATTATATTGATGATACTTGGGCATTACAAAAAAGGGTCTTAAGCTTTCGGGTGTTGGATTCTCCGCATACTGCACAAATCATTTACCAATCAATTATTGATGTTTTGTACGAGTACAACTTGAAAAGAGATTTAGATAACAAGATTTTTTCTATTTCTTTCGATAATGCTAGCAACAACGTCAAATCCATTGATTATTTCACCCGGTCACTAACCCCGATCATGAATGGTGCAATGTTTCACCAAAAATGTGCTTGTCATATACTAAACCTTACCGTAAAGGCGGGCCTTAAAACATATACTGTTAACAATTTAATTATTAAATTTAAGACCGCTATTGTCACACCTCAAACCTGGAGGTGCGACAATTCGTACCGCGTCTATCTTACCATTCAATATACGTAACCTAAGGCATGGATCTTTTTATACATTGCCAATAACATCCATTATTTTTCCCACATCTCAATTTAATTACAATAATTATCTGACATTTTACAGTGGATGATGCTAGAGATATATTCTCTGCACCCTGTCAGATATAATAACCCAAATCCCAAACCTTTAGATGGCCTTGCTGTCAATTTTAACCCCAAAAGCGTTTCTCTGTCTTCGTCTAACAAACCTGCGAATCCCACAAGGAGAAACGGGTGAGAAATAATAAATTATTCCTCAGTGCGAATTTGCCACAATCAGGTTACTGGACTTGCAATCAGAATTCATATCCAAAAATGAAATTCATACAACATTACATTAACAGTTCTAACACAATATATAAATGAATGCACATGCTTGACAACAATAATCGAATAAAATACAACTTACGGAATTTCCAAGATGAAGTTCAAACAAACACATATTTGGCCTAACTCATTTTATTATGACTGGTAGCACCAACAGATGTTCAATCGAGCTGGACCCTTTGTCAAACCCTCATCTGTAGGGTTACTGGCACCTACAGATGTCCCACCGAGCTGGACCCTTTATCTGACACCCATCTGCAGTGCTTTGGCTTAACCATTTACTAAAGTCTGGTTCCAAATCAGCTATACAGCTCGGCTTTACACATGCATATACACGGAATCAAAGTCAGCCATACGGCTCAACTTTGCAATTTCATTCAAATAAGGTCAAAGTCTGGCAAATTCATTAAACAGGTCAACGGATAGTTCACCGTCACCTTATCCAGCTACCTCTACAGGTCAGCCTGGCAAATTCATTACACAGGTCAACGGATAGGTCACCGTCACCTTATCCAGCTACCTCTATGGGTCAGCCTGGCGAATTCAGAAATAGGTCAACGGATAGGTCACCGTCACCTTATCCAGCTACCTCTATGGGTCAGCCTGGCAAATTCAGAAACAGGTCAACGGATAGGTCACCGTCACCTTATCCAGCTACCTCTATGGGTCAGCCTGGCAAATTCAGAAACAGGTCAACGGATAGGTCACCGTCACCTTATCCAGCTACCACTACGGGTCAGCCTGGCAGATTCATTCACACATAGAATAATGAATATAACACATCAATTGACAACCATACGAATATGCAAATCAACCATCTCACAACAATTCAGTTCTAGTTTAATTGAGTTATGCACATGATCACACAATTTCAAATTATGCAGCAATCAACATACAACATGACAATCGAAAAACAATTTAATTCCTGAAAATGAAACATCAAACAAGTCCAAGAACCCCGCACCTGATATCGTAGGGCACTAAATAAGGTCACCATTAGTCTATTCTCCTGAACATTCTATCTCGTCTGTTTTTCTCATAATTACGCCTATATCGGAATAATATATATTCTGATCAATATTTGTAACAATTAAGTATAACAACCCAATTTATGTATTCTATTATTTTCTTAATCCTTTACTTATCTTTATTTACGTTCAGGTCCCTGTCAGATCAAGGCTGGTAATCAGTCACAAAGCAACCCCATAAAATCAGCAGCTTCGCCGGGCTACGACTACTGGTACAAGCATCAAATAATCACAGCCACAAGATAACAAAATCAGGTACCAACACCGGTACCGGTAATGTCAGAACAGAAATAAGCAAAAACAGCACAGCATCACAGCCAGCTCAACAACAAAAAGAACTGGTACCAGTATGGTACCAGTTCCGCCCAGTCACAGCCCAGCAAAAGCAAACCAGCAAGCACACACAAGGCAACAAACCAGCCAAATACACAAGGCACAAAGGCCGACTGAACAAGGAAAAAGGCTCAAGGCCACAGGTCAAAGGCACAGCCACTCAACAGAAAAAGGCACGAAGGCCGACAGAACAGAAAAGGCTCCAAGGCCACAAGTCGAGGCACAGCCACCACACAAGAAGAAGGCACACGGCCAAAGGTCAGAGCAAAAAGGCACAAAGGCCACAGGTCAAGGCAAAGGCCACAGGTCAAGGCTACAGCCACACACAAGAAAAAGGCGCACAGCCACAGATCAGAACAAAAAGGCACGAAGGCCACAGGTCAAGGCAACAGCCACAAGCCACAAGGCAAAAATCCAACAAAGAAGGGTCAAGATTACCGGGTGAAGAGCAAAATCGCACGGCCCGAGTCACTCGGTCGGTTCCGGGGAACCTCGTCTCGCCTCCGACCGTCAAAAATCAGCAACACCTCCACACGTCCGAGGCAACAGCAAGTCAGGGCCAGCACCACGCACAGCAGCGAGAGAGAGAAGAGAGAAAAGGGGGAGGGGTTCAGAAGAGAAGAAGAGGGAGTAGTATGGGAAGCCACGGATCTCAAATCAAAAACCCAAAAATCAATTCTCAATTCCTTTCAAGTCCGATCTATGTGACCAAACGTGTCACGGGTCATGTCCAAGGAAGTTCAAATTTGAATATTAATCTAATCAATGATTTCTTGATAGTTGTTTGCGTATAAAATTTTAATCGTTCATTTCGTTAATAAATATTTACTAACTACATTTTATTAACTCTAATCATTTTTATTAAATTTTAATTAGTCGTAAACTTTAATTATTAGGCAAATTAATTGTACTTAGAGTCACGGGATATAACAGCTATGGCCCACATTTTCTCAAACATGGTACGGAAACAACTTTTTGACGAATTATGTCAAAGGTTAGCAATGGGGCACTTGAGAGTACCTTGGGATATAGATACCTGTTGGAACTCTACCTATAGGATGTTCCACCAATGCCTTCCTTACAAGAAAGCTATAGACGAGTCCTTGAGGAACTCAACTGATTATAACGATGCATTGATAATTTCCGAGGGAGAATGGAAACAAATAGCAAACCTAAAAAATTCCTTGGAGTATTTTTCACTGCAACCGTCAAACTATCATGCTCGTACACACTGACGGCACATGAGTTGCGTCACCACCTCTACTATATTTCCAAGGTATATCATGATTTTGAACGTATAGAAAACTTGGATGAATCTCTCGAACCGATCGTAGAAGCCATGAAAGAGAAGTTTCTGAAATATTGGGAAGAAGTACCCCTCGTGACCATTCTCTCAAATTGCCTCCATCCGGCGTTGAAGAAGAGGTTAACGGTAAAAATGCTTCAAAGGTACAAGCATAACCTAAATCTAGACACATCATTGGAGGAGGCACTCGTGGACAACGCATTGGATGAGATGTTCAACATATACAACGAAAGAAGAAATGTCAATCGACTGTCTACGACCCGTCGCGGTGCTAGGTATGAATATAAATATACATATGCTTTTAATCTCTATTATTTATAAATTAAATGTTATTTGACCACTATTTTTTTAATAATGATAGGAGCAGCAGCAGTAGTAGATTGCTAATGGATTTGCAGGATGATGAAGACCCGCTAGTGTCCCACAGTAGCACTAACGAATTAGTAAGCTATTGTTTGGCGAGGCCCGAACATGAATCCGTTGACGTCTTGGAGTTCTGGAAGAATAATGCAAGTGCCTATCCGACACTGGCGATGATGGCCCGCGACATATTTGTCGTGCCCGTGTCAACCGTCCCTTCCGAATCATGTTTTAGTTTGGTGAACAGGATTCTCATCGATAAACGCAGTAAGTTGGGTGCACATGTTTTCGAGAGGCTTGTGTGCTTGAAAGATTGGATTGATGCGAAAAATCGCACACAACATGGTGGAGTAGAAGTAGAATCATTCGGTGTTGAAGCTCCTCCAAGCGGTAACCAGCTAAATGAGGATTCAGACGGTGAGCAAGAGAGCGATCTATGGTATATGCACAACAGCTTCTAGATAGGTAGTGTCGGTATAACTTTCTAAACTCTTTTAATCTTTATATTTATTTTTCTAAAATTAAAATTTCAAACATTTCAATTACTTTTTAAAATTATTCATATTAAGAAAATTACTAACAAAAAAAAAGTTAGAACTCCGCCTATGTTATTTTACATAGCCGGTCCCAAGCCCGGAATAAAGGAGGAGGGTAACTTTTGTTTTTAAATCAATAGTTTTAAAATAATTTGGTTTTAAAGATCAAATAATTGATTTAAGGAATTTTTGTAATATCAAAACCGAATTTTATTTCCTATTATTCTTATGAAGTAAATATTTATTTTAAATAGTTTCTTTTTAAATAATTTATTTTTGGGCAATGGACTGAGAGCATGAATACACCACCATATTCATGCTCTCAGTCCAGCGTGCATGATACATTTTTGAAAAAAATAATCTAAATCGGTTTTGGTTTTAAATCAATTGTTTTAAAATAAATCAGTTTTATTTCCTATTATTCTTATGAAGTAAATATTTATTTTAAATAGTTTATTTTATTTCCTATTAGATTTATATTTTATTATAACAAAATTTGTTCGGTTCAAAACTTCAAATAACAAACATATTGAATTGAAAAAAAAAACAACAAAAAAAACAGCAAAAAAAAGCACAAAAACAAAACAGCAAAAAAAAAAAACCGGACCGGACCGTCCAACCCGTGGACCGGACCGCCCGGGACCGTGGACCGTGGACCGGACGGTCCAAAAACGGGAATGTCCTGCCCCCCCAAGTTGAACCCGCCCGGGACCGGACCGTCAAACCCGCCGGACCCGTGGACCGTCAAACCCGCCGGACCCGTGGACCGTCTAACCTGGCAAACCATGCGGGTTTGTACCGAACCGGACCAGACCGGCCCGTTTTCAAAACACTAAAGTGGACTGCTTGCTCTACTTAATTATGAAAGAGTGAGGCTATGGTACTTCGGCTAGTGTACTATGACTAGTGTACTACGGCTCAATATGATACTTTTTAAAATCCTAATGGTCGATCCGAACCGTTCAATGTGATATCCATATGAATATGTACTTGCAAACTAAATTTTATATTTTTTCGAATTTTTTTACTATTTTTTTAGATAGGTAGAATTTTCAGTGTTTTATACAATTCTAGACCATCAAAATTCTACTTATCTAAAAAAATAGTAAAAACATTCGAAAAAATATAAAATTTAGTTTGCAAGTACATATTCATATGGATATCACATTGAACGGTTCGGATCGACTGTTAGGATTTTAAAAAGTATCATATTGAGCCGTAGTACACTAGCTATAGTACACTAGCCGAAGTACCATAGCCTCACTCATTATGAAATGCTTTTCCTTTAGAAATATTCTTATTTAATTTATGCTTTGGAAACGAAAGATGAATATAGGCGGGACCCGCCACTATAAACTATGTTCTTTTTTTCTCTTTTAAAGATGAATATAGGCGGGACGACGCGCCACAGTAAACTAGGTTCAACTTTTCTTTTTTCTATATTTCACAAGCTTCAACCTGTCTTACATAGCAATATTTCAATGTTCAATAATAATTACAAGGACAGAATTTTTTTTTTTTGCCGAAATAGTATTTATTTATTTTTTTTAGTGGGAACGACCGTAGGCTTAATAGTGTGTTATTGACTCACCTGAAGCAAAATCTAGGAATTAATTAACAGTGACCAGTACATCTGTACATGCCTCCTTTTTAAAGTTAGGGATCGACTAATTATCTCCCAGTTCATTTCCCCCATTCATCTCCCAGTCATTAACTACCTGGGGGGACCACTAACTACTTCGGGGACCGTCTAATATTTGATAGATTTTACAACTGACGCACGTAAATATGGATACCTATGCATGCAAGTATTAATATATTATATACTAAGTATTCATACCAAAGATACCAAGTTAAAAAAAAAAAAAACTGAAAATATTATCACACACTCATCTTTTATATCTTTTTATTTTTTTATTGTCAGTTAGCAATCGCTTACCGATGAATTCATTAAAAATAAAAGTCATGTACACCTTATCAACACCAGTGTTGATCTAAATGAAAAGAAAGAGAAGAAAGAACGAAAAAAACACTAGTCCATGATGACACCAGTGTTGATCTAAATGATAGATTTTACATGTTTTTAGAGGTGATTTTTTTTCTCCATTCAATCTCGCCAATATATTTGACGATATGTGAGAAATTTTGCGAATCTAAAATCACGAACATTTTCTACGTAATTTTATCTTTCAAATAAGATCCATGATGGCATAGTTTCGGGTTGTCCGTTGCGCAAGTTTTCATACCTCGTTGTGCAAGTATTCATACCTCGTTGTGAAAATTTTCATACATCGTCGAGCAAGTATTCTAAGATACCAAGTATTTCTAGAAAATAGACATATCAACTTCGTTTTTCTTTCTTATCACACACCCATCTTTTAGATGTTTTTAAAGGTGAGTTATTTTTCTCTGTTTAATTTTCCTCATATTTCTGACGATATGTGAGGAATTATGTGAATCTAAAATCACAAACATCTTTTACGTAATTGAGGGACCATTGACTACTTGGGGGACCCACCTCTAAAGACGTGTAAAAAATGGGCGTGTGATATATCCAGTTTTATTTCTGAAATACTTGATATCTTAGGTATGTATACTTGTTCGACGAGGTATGAATACTTGATCGACGTGGTATGAATACTTGCACGCCGAGATATGAATCTTTGCACTGCGAGGTATGAATACTTGCGCGACGGATAACTCAAAAGTACTTCATCATGGATCTCATTTGAAAGAGAAAATTGCGTAGAAGACGCTCATAGTTTTAGATTCGCAAATTTCCTCACAGATCGTCAGAAATATTGGCGAGATTGAACGAAGAAAAAAACCCACCTCTAAAAACCTGAAAAGATGAGTATGTGATGAGAGAGATAAAATAAAGTTGATGTCTATTTAAAAAAAAAATACTTGATATCTTAGACATGAATACTTGATATATTAGATGTTAATACTTACGTGCATAAGTATACATATTTGCGCGCGTCAGTTGTAAAAATGTTCAAATATAAGCGGTTCCTCTAGTTAATTAGCAGTCCCCCATGTAATTAATTATTGATACGCGTTTTCTTTTGTCTGTTTGTGCTCGAAGTTGTGGTCCCCTAGATAATTAATGATTGGGGCATGAATGGGAGAAATTAAGACACCGGAGGAAATAAATCTTCTCCCTTAAAGTTAAACTTAGTTTTTTTTTTTTTAATATTCTCCAATAATAATCGATGAAAATGGCTCAAGTATTTGTTCCACATTTTAGGAAAACAAATTAAGTAGATTGATGCGATCAAGAAATTGAGGAAAACGAAATTAAGGTTAGAAAGGCGATGCAATAATTTCAGCAAACAAATTATATAATGAGAAACACATAACAAACACACTGCGATACAATTTTCTGAACATAACTAGCTAGGTACATAATTGAAATCCATGGCGACAACTATTTATCAACGATGACAATACAAGGTGTCTAGTGAACGGGAGGTTACTTAGCACGAGTACTTCTAAAGTAATCCCGAGGGTTATCCTCAAAGCTTGCTCTTGCCATGAGGGCCCCACCTTTCCCCGGGGCTTTCATCATCTTCTCTAAACCACTGTTCTGGCCTGAGCTTCCACAACAGTGAACAATAAAAGCAACCAGTGCAACTGGGAGGACGATGGTAAGTGCTATGTTCACCCAATTATAGGCCATCTCCGATCGGATCTCGGGCTGGAAGATCTCGTTGAATTTTTCGGAGAAATAGGGAAAGGCGGTGGTAATGAAGTGGAGGAGGAGAATTAGTTTTTCTTGAAGAAATTCAAGGATGTTTGGTTTGAGATCTTCCGAGGGGTTTGTTACTTGGGTTATTTATATTATGTAATATAAGTCGGTTCATTTTGAGTAAATTATAAGAATGGTCCTTACAAATTACAATATTATCATTTTTTCAGTTTGGTACATACTTTTTTTGTTAATTTTATCCTGTTATTTCCCAGACTGACATTCGTTTAAAAAGCGGATTGAAGTTAATTATATAATGATAATATTAGCTTGTTGATTTGATGCTCTTCCTTTAGAAATATTATTATTTAAATTATGCTTTGGAAACGAAAGAAGAATATAGGCGGGACCCGCCACTATAAACTAAGTTCTTTTTTTCTGTTTTAAAGATGAATATAGGCGGGACCGCCACTGTAAACTAGGTTCAACTTTTCTTTTTTCTATATATATTTCACAAGCTTCAACCTGTATTACGTAGCAATATTTAAATGTTCAATGATAATTACAAGGAATTTTGAGCTGACCCATATTCCATCAGTGTGAAATATAGGCGGGACCCGGGACTATAAACTAGGTTCAACTTTTCTTTTTTCAATATTGCACAAGATTTTAGCTAGGGTTGCACAAAAAATTCGTAGTTTGTGATTCGATTTGAGTTTGATTCGGAAAAAGTTCGTAATTAATTCGATTCAAAATTAGTTCGTTCCGAATTAACAAATCAAACCAATTCGGTTCGAAATTAATTCAAATCAAACACAAATTGGACCTAGTTCGTTCGAAATAGGTTCGGGAAATATTTAAGTTCGAATCTCAAATAAAACAACTAATGGCTTCAACTATCAACTTATAAAAGGAAAATGCTTCAACAGCATAACAAATTAATAATGCAATAAGTTTTATTTGACTAGGTCCATGTCGTGATTTTAATCAATTCAGCAGCGTATAAGGTAAGGAAATTTTGAGCGGACCCATAATCCATCAGTGTGAATTCATGAAAGGTAAAATGTAAAAGGAAACCGTGTGAATTTTGTTGCGCGTGAAGAAAAACTAATGCATAAACTACCGGTATAACTAAGTCTGCCAAAAAAATTCATAGTTCGTGATTCGAATAAATTCGATTTGAAAAATTCATAATTCGTCATTGATTCGATTCAAAATTAGTTCGTTCCGAAACAAGACAAACATGTTCGTAATTTCATCATAGCAATGTGAGTCGGTTACAATTATTAACAGTATTAGTTGAAGTCTCTTTTAAAAGATAAAATGATACCATGTTTTTTCATGGAAAACTGTTCAATTTACATTATGTTTTTCTTCCTTTTCTGGGGATTTAATCTTGAGGGCTTCGAGGCGGCCTAATTTAATAGAGAAAGGTTTTGTCTCCTAAAGGATCATTCCCGAGCGCTCCCGAGCGGCTCCCAACTATTTCAATTTCTAAATACTTTTTCTCCTAATTTGTCTCTTAGACAAAAAATCTTAATATGTTATATATAAAATCTTATTATGCTAGGTTTAAAGGTTCCACATGTTAAGTGTAAAGACTGCACTTTGATACGTTACGTGTAAGGTTTAAAGTTTTGACATGAATACTTTAAATGGTTGTAATCAGATGTTTAAAGATTTGGAAAACAAAATTTAAAGTGTCTGCGAGTTTTTACTATTATTTTTTTTTGCAAGTTACTTGTAGGGTTTAATGGCTTGACATGAATATATACTTGTAGGATTTAAAGTTTGTAAAGAGAGGTTTAAAGGTTTAAGAAACAAAATTTAAAATACCTACGGGCTTTGCCTGTCAAAAAAAAGTTTGATAAGTAACATGTAAGGCTTGACACAAATAGTTTATAATGGTTGTAGACAGAGATTTGAAGGCTTGAGAAAAAAAAATTTAAGTGCCTACGGGTTTGAGAAACTGCGCTGAAAAAGGTGTTACCGACCTTCTAAAAGGTCGTTGTCAGAGGCAAAGCTAGACTTTTAAACTATGGAGGTCAAATATAAATATGAGTCAATCATATAAACTTTTCATACCACGAATGGGGTCAATTTACATTACTTATTGCATTTCATTCAAAAATATATAGAAAATAACATACAAAAAACAAAAAATTGGAAAATTAATGGGGGTCAATTGACGCCCATATGATTGATGTTAATTCGCCCCTGGTCGTTGTGGTCAAAAGTGAGCTGTAAAAAATTAAAATTTTAGAAGTTAAATTTTAAATTTAAAGACTTCCTGGGTAATACTTTAAAGAGTTATAAACACAGTTTCAAAGAGTTCGACATGACGTCGATAATCGAGAAGGCCCGATTGTTCAGGGGCGTCTCGGGAATTGAGTTTTAAAGAGTTAGTGACTCGCCACACTATCAGAAAATGCTTTATTAGTGGAACATTTATTGCTTCAACAACTCATGTTATTTTTAATAAACGTAGAGGTTTCCTGATGAAATTGTTTAATGAACTCATGTTAGAACCATGAAAAATAATCAAGCTACGTAAATTCCAGAGACCCTGTCAATTTCACTTTCATGTACAAACACATGACGTACCATGCTAGGTATGGTACTACATTTATAATTAGAGTCTATTCTACAACATTCCCCATAGGAAACGTTCTGGGCCAATTCATGCATCAAATCATGCGTAGTATACCTTGTTTTCTCTTTGTATGAATGTGAATATTCAAAGAATGATTTTCTCCAGAGGTGATTAAAGTAATCTTTTCCAATATTCTGCCATTTCTTCTTGGCATAATTGTTGCTGGATAAATCCAGAACAGATCCACATTTGGATCAACTCATCTTTATCAAACTCATGATTTTGAGGAAATATGCTACAAAATTTAAAGCATACCTGCAAATTTGCTGGTAAATGGTAGTAGCTCAATTTCAAAACCTTCACAACATCCTTCACTTGCTCTAAGTTAAATAATGATCCGTGATTGTCAAGGTTAAAACAACGGAACGCATAGTTGTGAAAGAGCAATCACAACTCTTGCTCTCCTAAGCCTTGTTATGCTAGAGATTCATGCTCTGTACTTATTATCACACTTTCAAGCAAGCCTGACACAGATTTCATTCTAGTTGTAAATAAAATTTTACTCCCTTTTTGTACAAATCTCAAAGGAGCAACCAATTTCTCCCAGTCGCTCAGTTTCTCATCATCCCAAAGATCATCTAGAACGATAAGAAGTTTCTTTAAATGTATCTTTTCCTTCAAGATCTCCTGAGGTGCATTTAATGGTTTACCACTACAACTACTTTCGCCTAATTCACCGAGCATCTTTCTCGTTATTGTTATATTCTGAAATTTTAATTAATTAAGTAAGCTAACAAATTTTAAATTTTCATTTACAACTAATTAAAATTTTGGTTAATTAAACAAATGAATTAAAATTTATATAACATGTTATTAAAACAACATAAAACTATAACTTATTAATATAAAAAATTTGCAAATAAAATTTTCATAAAATGAAATACATAATTTTGTGACATATTAGAAGGAGAAATTGTTATAAAAATGATAGGGTTATTAAAAGTTAGATAAGATATAACTTAATTTCATAATTTACCACAACTAACATTCGAAAGATTCGTACAAGTTTATAAACGTAAACCTCGTTTAATTAATTTAGTTTAAAACATTCTTTGTTAAATTGTTTTATCCCATTTGGATTCTGGAATTATCTCAACCGTTCATCTTTATTCTGCACGAATCTCAAAGCCGCCCCCTCCTTTTTCTCTCCCACCCCCTCCCCTTTTCTGTCTATCGGTGAGCCCCATCCCTAAACCCTACCCCTCCCTCTACCGCTTACAGGGAGCCCCACCCCTCTTCCTCTCTGTCGCTAACCCTTGAGCCCCACTCCCCCAATGTCTCTCTTTTTATTTCTTTCCAGGAGGAGGAACGGGGCGATGTTTGATTTTTCCCCGCTTTTCTCCTCTACTCCATACGCCACGCTGGCCCCTGTCGCATCGCCCATCCCCCTCCCACTCGAGCGTTTTGACCTCTGTGCGATCACTCACCTGCCAGGGACGACTCTCGTGCCTTGCGCGCGTGCCTACCCTCTGACAGGGCTTGGTCGTACGCTCTGCTTTTTGCTCTTCTCTGAGTTACAAATATCCAGAGATTTCTAACAAATTAGACCCTTCTCGTTATCAATTCAATGAAACTCATTGTATGATTAGATTGTGTGATTTCTAACGAATTTGAATTTTGCCTCCTTGACTCGATATACCCCTTAAGAGTTCCTAAATCAAATTTAACTCGATTTATTCAAAATAAACTGAACTTGACAAATTCATTCCGAACCTTACATAAACTAGCTAAATTAATTGATTCACTCTGATTTAGATCCCTTTCATTTTCCAAAGCTTCATTATTTATACATTAATTGATTAAAGAACTCCCTGTATGATTCTTGATCATAAAGTCATATCCATTAGAAAAGTTCGTCTCTTCATGGGAATCCTTGATGAGTGAACAATTCTATTAAAAGTCTAATTGAATCATAACTCACTTGTTAAAATTGATTTGTTACTTGAGGAGGGCTCAAATGCTCCATTGCTTCATGCCCCAATCGTACCCCAACATCTTTATTTATAATTTCAAAGTTCAAACAGACGATCCGAACCCCTGAACAAGATATCCACGTTAAAAAATGATTGGAGACCAAATTTTATATTTTTTGAATTTTTTTTACTATTTTTAAGATAGGTACAAAATTATTATTTTTAGAAGGTCCACAATTCTCTGAAAAATAGTGATTTTGTATTATCTTAAAAAATAGTAAAAAAATTCCAAAAAAATATAAAATTTGGTCTCCAATCATATTTTAACGTGAATATGATGTTGAGCGGTTCGGATCGTCTGTTTGAACTTTAAAATTAAAGATAAAGATGTTGGGTACGATTGGGGCATGAAGCAATAGGGAATTTGAGCCCTCCTCTTGTTACTAATTGTTTGGAATTACTCGCCATCTCGATATTCTTACATCTTGGTTTTTAGAGACTCATATGCGTAAATTAAAATCAACGCTCTTGAGGGCTCTATGTCCCAAATTAACTTGGAAATTCGAAAGTGAAGCTTATTATGAAGCACTCAACTACGTATTACAAACCCCATCAAAGATATACCCAAGGAACGAAATGGTGTCATAATGAACATGTTAGGTCACAAATCTTAGCATATAAAAAAAACATCACCGTAAAGGGACCAAACTCTAGTGACTATTTATTCGACCACTGTGCAATGAGTGCACAACAATGAATAGCATAATGCTCGAAATTTCATCTCGTTGAAATGGTCTTTTCATTTTGGGACGAAACTTTTCATTAGGAGGGAGAATGTTATATTTTGAAATTTTAATTAATTAAATAAGCTAACAAATTTTAAATTTTAATTTACAACTAATTGAAATTTTAGTTAATTAAACAAATGAATTAAAATTTATATAACATGTTATTAAAACAACATAAAACTATAACTTATTAAAATAAAAAATTTGCAAATAAAATTTTCATAAAATGAAATACATAATTTTGTGACATATTAGAAGGAGAAATTGTTATAAAAATGATAGGGTTATTAAAAGTTAGATAAGTTATAATTTAATTTCATAATTTTCCACGACTAACATTCGAAAGATTCGTACAAATTTATAAAAGCAAACCTCGTTTAATTAATTTAGTTTAAACCATTCTTTTTTCTTAAATTGTTTTATCCCATTTGGATTCTGGAATTATCTCAACCGTTAATCTTGATTCTGCATGAATCTCAAAGCAGCCCCCTCCTTTTTCTCTCCCATCCCCTCCCTTTTTCTCTCTGTCGATGATCGGGCCAAAATATATAGCGAAAATCACTATATTTTCTTGCAGAGGAATGACCCAAAGCGTGTTTTGCTAAAATAGCTACTTTGCATTCGCAATAAATTGAAAAAATGACTACTTTGCATTCGCAATAAATTGGGAAAATGACAACTTGCATTCGCAATAAATTGGGAAAATGACTGAAAGCGAACGCAAAGTAGTAATTTTTCCAATTTATTTACCGCAAACGTGTTTTTAGGCTATTTTGAAAGGTTTTGGAGAAAGTTGCGTGTTTAGGCCAAAAATTGAGCAAAAGTGTCGAATTTAGGCGATATTTGAAGATAGCACCAAAACAGGGAATCACATGGAGCATGCAACATCTCACACGAAGTGCACAACATGCAAAATGTCGAAATCACTGCAAAATCCGCTAAGTGAGGAAGTCGTGCGGAGTCCCCAATGCGGCCTGATCTGTGGACTCAATTCGTGAACTGTTCTGATTCTGATCAGATCTTTGGGTTACAAATATCCCACTCTCTCTCTCCTTGGGGTTTTTGCTGATTTTGCTCTCATGTGTTGAGAACTTTGACTCTCTCTACCTCTCTATCTCTTTGTCACTCTCTCTTGCGGTTTAGACTTTGGGTTCTATTTTCAAACCTGGTTAGGATTTTGTGCTTTAGGTGACTCTTTCTTGGTGGTGTTTTTGTTGGTACCGTGAAGCGAGGTGACTCCATCGCCTTGGTATCGGCTGCCGTCTCGTCATCAGAACGAAGTCCGGGTAAGGCCCAGTATACTCGATTTTCGTTGCTTTGTTGTTGCTATGTGTTGAGCTCGGTTGCAAGGGCTGAGCTCTATCTTGTGTTGTGAATTGCTTGTGCCCTGTTACTAGTTTTGTAGTTGTGCCTTGAATTGAGCCCATAAACCCCTTTTTGCTCTTCTGTTCTTGTGATTAAGTAATTATAGAGGTGCTTGACTACAACCAAATTCTCGCACTTTTGTTTAGCATGGTGTACTGGAATTGTTGTACTAGCCTTGCGATTCTTTGTTTTTCTGTTAATGCTTTAATGCTTTGAATCGATTTATGTGTGAAATGAGTAGACCAAAAATCAGTGGGAGAGACTTTTTTGCGATATCGGGTCTAAACCCCAAATGTACTTGACACCCTTTAAGTCCTCACTCTCTGTTAAGGACTGGTAACTGGTACCAGTTTGGTACCAGTGTCCTTTTTCTGGTTCTGGTACGATTTTGGTAAATTGCAGGGATCTGTACGTAAATTGTATAAGATTAAGGGGTATAGTTGTAAATTCTTAACTTGCAGTAATTTTCTTATTTAGAGGGGCTGACTTGTTAGAATGAGGTTAATTAAAATTTGAGTGTTTCGGCCGAAACGAATTAAATTTCTGATTGGGCCTTTAATATAAATATGTGGAGTGGGCCTTTTCATTTATGACTGGGCTGTGCAAGTCCAAAACATAATTTGAGGAATTTATTTAAAATGGATTGGAACTCGGTTTAGTGCCGAAAGTGTATAAAAATAGAGATTTGGTTTGAAAATATTATTTTAGATGTTAGTTGTAAGTAAAATATTAATGGAAAGAAACTTTCAAATAGAAAGACTTGACGCCTCCTTTTGGTAGGCTCGGTCCGAACCCTTTAAACCATATGAATATTTTTTATAGCACAATCTAATCACTATTAAACCATATGAATATCATTTAGCTGATAATTGTGTTACTTAAAATAAAATTGATAAGCTATGGTATAAATAAATAAAACATGAATACTTGTATCATATTCATATAAAATTGACATACCAAATCAGTTATATATTAATTATGAAATGCACTATTTAAAATAATATTTTAACTAGTTAATCCAAAATATATAATGCACACATTAAAACACCACCCCGTAGTCAAATAAAATAACACTAGCGAATTTTTAAACTAAAAATCCAAATTTAATTATAAGTTGTTAATTAATAAGGACAATTAATTAACGACGTATCTTTATACGTACTTAGAAATAATTTCAATTATTATAATTAGAGTAATTAATTAACAAACATACTTTTATCCTATACGTATTAAAATGCGACTATTTATCGCAATAATTAAGATAATAAATATCTACGTATTTTTATTGTATATGTAAATTAGTAGAACCGTTTAATATTATAGGAATTAAATAAATAGTTTATCTTCAAATTAAAAATATATAACAAGCAGTTTATCTTCAAATTAAATTAGATGAATTAAATCCGAACACATTAATAAAATAATAAGACGGGGGAGAGTATTACTAGAATTTAGTTTAGACTTTAATTAGATTACGTTACGAATTTAAGGTCATCTGGCCTATCTCGATTCTGATCCGTGGTCTGATCCTATAGGCGACTATATATACCGGAGTAGGCGAGGATCCTGCAGACTACGCCGGTGTCTAGTGGTTGCACATGGCTTCCGCTTTATATTCAGGTGTGGGATATCTAAATTATTATTTTCATGGCGTACTCTCACGAGTCGACCATCTGACCTGTCATGTCTATTTAAATTGAATATATAGTTGCATTGAAAACTCTAGAACATGCTTATCTTTTCTGCACTGTAGATAGGACTTGCATAATGATCGGCCCAAAATATATAGCGATAATCACTATCTTTTCTTGCAGAAAATGGCCAAAAGCAAATGCAAAGTAGCATTTTTCCAATTTATTTACTGCAAAAGTGTTTTTAGGCTATTTTGGCAGGTTTCGGAGAAAGTTGCGTATTTAGGCCAAAATTGGAGCAAAAGTGTCATCTTTAGGCAATTCTAGAGATAGCTCCAAAACAGGATATCGCATGGAGCATGCAACACCTTACACAAAGTGCACAACATACGCAATGGCGAAATTACAGCAAAATCTGCTAAGTGAGGAAGCTGTGCGGGTTCCCTTATGATTATGTGACATAGACTTATGCCGCACGATCTGTGGACTCAATTCGTGGACTGTTTTGATTCTGATCAGATCTCCACCATTGATGCTAATTTCGGTAAAATTCTCCCAGATGGACGCGGTTGCTTCAGAGCCAAGTTATCTTAGCTATTTTTGGCTTCATCTAAACAACTTGAAGTGCACTCCAAATTTCCTCCTTCTCCACTACCTCTATTACTCCCCCTTTCATTTAGAAAGGCTATGAAAGCCCCTCTTGTAACTGGTTTTAGTGTGTGTGTTTAATTGTGTTAAATTCATAAAATAGATATTAGCATCCTCATGCTTGGTTAGGTTAGAGAGTTACTTAAAGAGAGAGGAGTAGCCATTGGAAGTCAAGTAGGAGAAGAATGCGTCATCTAAGGAGGTAGAGGTTCATCCATCTTCAATTGGGTTGTAATTTATGTTCTCTTTATTTTATTCCTTTTATTTTGCTATATGTTTATGTTTTGTGTATGTTGATTTGAGTTTGCTTTTATTGTTTAAACCCTTTTTATAATATCCTTGCATACATAGTTATGTCTACTATATGCTAGTAACCCTCCACATACCAATAGGTGTATGATTTTGTTGCATCTCAGTGTGAGGGGGATAATGCATGTGAGTATATGTAACACTTCGGCTAACGAGGCCTGGCTGCGGTTCAAATACTAGGGTTAGAACCTAGTAGGCTCTCTTGACAGGATAGAGTAAATTGATAATTTGAATTGTAGTAGGAGATATCAAATTTAGTTAGGGTCTTTGGGAAATTTAATTAAGGAGTAGAATAGGATATGATCAATTGTGTTTGTGTGAGAAAGATAATTGCATACCTGTATTACTTTGAATTGACAGCTCAAAAGCCGATCGCAAGATCAAAAACCTTTCAAATCATGTACACAGAAACCCAGCACGCCCTGCGGGGTAGTGACAGTACCGCATGCGGGGTAGCTGTGGGACAATCTATACCGCATACGTGGTGACAAGCCGCATGCGTGGTAGAGAGACGTCATAAACATATATTTTGCGTAATTGAGAAGGAGATAACCTGAACCCGAAAGAATATCTATTTAATTGTTTAAGCCAAGCCTTAGCATAATTAGTGTCACCACATAAACTTTGAGGGTATTGAACTCTAAAAACTATTTTAAAAACTATCTTAAAAACTATTTTCAAACCCCCTTATAACATAGACTAGTAAAAATTGTTAGATATGTAATACACTATCCATGTGGATCGACACCCCAATAATACTACACGGTAGGATCATGGGTTTGTGATATGAACGCAAGTAGAATTAGGGCTAAAAGGTATATTAATATATACTGAAAGTTAGTAGTACCATTTTGGTTCATCACATAACCCTTGGAAAACTATAATTTACTGTAGGAGGATGGTAATTAAATATATATTAATATAATAAACACTATTACATATTTGCATATTAAAATTGTGATTTTTGTGGACTTTCCGTCATTTTGTGCAATGTATTAATGCACTCCAAACAAATCTTATAAAGTATTAAAAAAATTGAAATATCAAACTGCATTATGCAAATGACAACGAAATAGTGATGAACTTTTTTTATAAAAAATAATTTTTTAATGAAATGGATTGAATTTTTTTTCTCTTCCGAAAATAGCATTTTATATTCTACATCATAAAGTATTTATAATGAATGGTCAAGTTACTTGTACAAAATTCACAGGCATTTATACTTGGACTATAAAATATTCACCATTTTTCTGCAGAATTATTAAGATTTTAGAAGAGAGGTTGAAATTAGAGTGAGAGACAAAAAACAATTATGAGAAAATATTGTATTACAACTTCACTTAAATTATATAGAGTACGGTGACTTATTTATAACAAATAGATTCTCTAAAAAGAGAAACTTTCACAAACAAAATTTTAAAACTATCCTTCATACTAATTACAGAGAACATTTTCTTCTTCATTGAGTATATCAAATTCTCAGCACGCTATTTTAATTCATTCAAGCAACATCTAAAAAAATATATATAATTTGATATAAAATCATTTAAGATGCACATAACAAGATTAAAAAAAATCAAGTTCAATTTTTTTAAATCAGTAAAAAAATTAATTTTTTTAATTTAATTTTTAATAACAAAAATATATATCTATATTTAATATTTTTTTGAAAAATATGAGTATTTCTGGATCCAAATAAAGCTACATATAATAGGGGTAATTATCAGTCATGGAGAAAAATATACCTACCAATCAGCTGAAATTTATGACATAAACCACCAAAAAAAAAAAAAAAAAATCTCGAATAATTAAATTCGAGACTATTCCATCAAATTCATTTCCTTGACTCTCCATTTCATCTTGAAAGGGAATCGTCCATTTCATTTCTTTGACTTCCAACTTGTCAAGGTGATGCAATGAGAAAATGATGGTTCCATTTTTAATTCTTCATATATGAAGGAACGGACCTATATCAAATTATTATTGAAATGGTTCGCTAATCTTAATTAGGCCAAACGTTAACCTTCAGCCGCATTCCACAAAATATAACTGGACCTTGTGCATCATTTATACGCCGTGCACCAAACATTTATTTATTAGAGTCTACAATTGAATGCTTGGTCATGAATTTTCTATAATAGAAAATAATGATCAATCAAGTTAGAGAAAAAATATCACTGCAAGTTTAGTAAAAAAAAACAGTGAGCAATAAATGTAGTTAACTATATATTCTGAATCTACCCCCCAAAAAAAAACTATATATTCTGAATCTAATTTGTCCTTTATCAAATCAATGTTTCACATTTCAATATGAACTCAAATCAATCTCCTATTCTTTTTTCATGGTTCGTAATTTTTTTTTTTTTATCCAGTGACATAGTACCACCCATTTCATTAAAATTATAGAAACAAAACAGAGAAAAACATTCAAGTTGTTTGAGTCTTCGTACGAAAAAAAAAAAAAAAAACACTAAAGATGAATAAAAACACACAAAAATTATATAAAAACTTGTTTGGTAAGATAAAATTTTCATTTATATGCTCATCTTTTTCTCCTTTTATTTCATTTTATTTACTTGAATCCTCCAACATGGAATCTCACAATTACATATGCTATTATGAATCACTTTGACCTCACCAATGACCGATCAATATCATGTATCAGTAACCTGAGTTTCACCATGAGAATCCACAATTATATTTGAAATGACAAAATTGATCCCAAAGTCATATTATATCAAGAGGTATTATCTTCTTAATCTTTTGGAATTGGCAACTGACAAATTTTCCTAACTAATTTACTGCAATTTTATTAAGAAACAACCAAAAGTTTCATGGTTAATTGCAAGTCATCTATGCTTAAGAGTCTTATTTACGTCAGCTTTCTCCATCATCTTATTTTGTTTGCTCTTTTTTTTTTAAATTAATTGCTCAAGTTTGATTGTTTGTCATAATAGCTTGATATATGTTTAGGTGAGCTATTTAAACACTTTTGTTTCTAGAAGAAGTCTACATTTGTATGATTATAATTCATTCTAATTATGTTTCTTATGGGTCTAATTACTGCCATGCCAAATTAATGAGCATGAGGCTCATCATGTGCTGTTCACCTAATAAGATGTCATGTATAAGCAATGAAATATTATTGAGGGAGAAATTAAACTGGCGCCAATTAATGAACATACATTATATGTAGTGTAACAAACACTGACAATTAAAGGAGAATTGTTGGTGCTCATACATTCTAAATTGTTTATTTTTCTATCAAAATATTCAAATTTCATATTTTTTTTTTTCCATTTTACATTAAAATAGTTAAGTTCTTTTTCTCTTTGTGTGTATTAAATTTGAAATTTGATTATTTATTTGGTTCTATTCAATATTTAAATATTTGCTTCGCCATATTTTTAATGGTTATGTCCATTTGACTTGCATCACTCCATTCCTTTCTATGTGATAATGAATTTATATAAATTTTAGTGTCGACAAACGCTAACAATTAATAAAATAATACTTACATTCATGCAAATTTATTCAGTAATAAGTAGGATCTATTTGGACGTCTCCACTTGCTTCTCTTCAAAATAAATAGTACTAAATATAATTAGTGGGACATACTCAAAATATAAAAGTTGATTTAATTTATATATTTTTTTAAACACTTTGGTGAGTAAAATTGAGTTCAGTGCTAAATGAATTAATACGAATTTCAAAAGAATTTGTTAATTAACAGCAATTGGATGTCTTTTTGAAATTAACAAATTAGATCTCATACTGATTAATTAGTTAATATTACTTCATGTTCCCGTCTGAATATATCTCAAAAATGTCCATGTCAGAATAAAAGGGTTTCCATGGACTTGTATTTTGACTAAGAAAAATCTATGAATATAAATTTTGTGCTAAATAGTATAATAACGTCATGATCATGTGTGTTTTTCTGTTAAAAGATATCACTTCACAGTGATTAATGTTACAACTTTGACGACTTTTCAACAAAAATTACATAACATCAAAATTCAGAAGTAAAAATATTGGTATGCTAATTCACATAAATATAGCTTAACAAACTTTGCTAATTAATGTGACAACTTTGACGACTTTGATGACATCGATGACTTTGCTAATTAACATAAATATTTGTATGCTAATTAACATAAATATAGCTTAACAACTTTGCTAATTAATGTGACAATTTTGACGACTTTGATGACTTTGACGACTTTGCTAATTAACATAAATATAGCTTAACAGGTTCGGATTTTGTATGAAGTTCATGATGAAATGGTCTATGTGGAGAAGAGTATAACGAAGTATTTGTCGGCAATGCGAAGGTGGTAACTGAGATGGCCTATTTCTCGATCGAAGGAAACCCTCATGTGCTTGGCCTTCATGAGAAATGTAACATTGACGCCTACCGCTGGTTCTTCTCCCTCCAAGTTTATGTTGACAAATATGGCGATTCGTGTGATGATTCCTCCATCAGCGACAACTCAGTCGACGTTGTGTTTATTTTCGGCCATGATGCTGAGATGTTCTTGGATGAAGAATCCAATGTTGGTTTGCCATGTTCATGTATCATTCATCATTTGTTGGAGAACATAGATGTCTCTCTCCATTACTTCGTTCCTGAATTTTCCGATGGCAGAGATGAAATTGGCAAAGATGATTTGTGCATACAGAAGTGTTGCTTGCATGGTGTACCGAGAATCTGTAATTTATAACACATTTATATATACTTCAAAGTCTTATTTATGTCAGTTTTCTCCATCATCTTATTTTGTTTACTCTTTTTGTTTAAAATTAATTGCTCAAAGGATTGTTTGTCATAATAGTTTGAAATATGTTAGGTAAACTATATAAACACTTTCGGTTGTGGATGAAGCTAGTAAAAGTACATTTGAATGGTTATAATTATAATTAATGCCATGCCAAATTAATGAGCATGAGGTTGATCATATGCTCTTCACCTAATTAGATGTCATGTATAAATAATGAAATTGAGGGAGAAAAACTGGTGCCAATTAATGACTTTACATCCGTTATCTTTAATGCGATAAAAATAAAAGGAATATAAATAATAGTAGGATACAAATGTCAAGACATGTCCACTAGGCAGTAGCTCATACTCTATATACATATCAATGAAAACCCATGCTTAAATACATTAATTGGCGTCTTTAGTATATTATGTCCGCTTTGTGTCTTGCCTTTTGTGTGGCGAGTGATTTACTTGTTGTGTTTTATCGAATTCGGATCACCCCAGGTACCGGACTCAAGCAAATTAGAAACAAATGGCTCTGGATCGTTCTTTTAACTTGGCACAAATCTTAAAAAAAAAAATATATATTCATGGTCCCTGCTCTATCTCCGAACAGACAGTATTTTTTTAGTTAATATGGGCTGACTGTTTCAATTTGCGTGAGTCAGGTGCCTGGGAGGATTCGGATTCGTGTTTTATCTCCAATTTGGATAGATTTTGCTTTCTCGCTCATCATACGTTGCACTGTATGTTTAATAAAAAAAAATATTAGTAGTCCCACATTACAACTTTTTATATGAAGTGATGTAACTAAAATGATAGATGTCATGTCACATAAATAATCACGTTATGATTACATGTGGAGTGATCAAATATGACGTAATTGGTCATGTTTAATTTGTTTTTAGATTTTAAATTAGTTTCATAGAAAAATATATAATCTATTAAACGAATATGAATTATTGCAAAAAAAATATTATAATAAAGAAATAATATGGGCAAATTTAGTCACACAACATGTCACACGATGTGATGTGACGTGGCCACGTCATATTGAGTAACATGTCATTTTCGATCAAACTAACACACATCACGCAATAAATGAGTAATGTCACGTGAACGATATACGTGACGTAACGTGTCAGAGCGTACTACTAATGTGTTGTAACAAAACCGGTAATAACATGACTAATTTTTGTTCAAGTATTCAAAAATTGATGCAGATGACAAAAAGTAAATTTGAATAACGACCGTGAATTCAACGTCTAAACACGGCCACTTAATTTCTCTACCATCATAAAAAAATAAACAGAAAAATTGTATAATATACACATAATTATTATTGAATACATATTAATTTGTTTTTTGCACAATTCAAATTTGCTGCCGATAGTGATTTCAATATATATAATAGAGACGGCGAAAGAACGGATATAGGAAGTTATATGTCATGATCTACATGACAAGTCAAAATTATATTAGTTTTGTTATTTTTTAAGTTATTCTATATTTAACATGTATTTGAAGCAAGTTGATGGTCAATTGATAGTATGTTAGTGGTTTTATTTTTGGATGCGTGCCTTTTATATTAATGTAATCAAGAAAAGAAGAAATTGACCTCAATGGCAATTGAATCAACACCATATGAATATCTTTCATTAGAGTGCCAAAACCCGTGATGCAAAATCACTCTTTCATTGTCTTTCTTCACGCACCTTTTGTTTCTTTTTGAATACTTTTCATGACTTCTAAATAACTAGCTTACTTATTATATATAAATATCAATTTGATCTCCTGAGTTAAAAATAAAATATATTCCAAATTAATTTAAAAATAATAGTATATTTGTTATTTATAATATTTAAATATTAGACATCAGAGGAAATCAATTTCTGATAGGCAGAATGATAGTGCAAGATAATTCACAAAATAATTTGAAGATTTAAGATTTTAATTTCTTTATAAAAACTCAGCATATAGAGATATAATTATCAACTAAACATAAATTATTTTTTAGAAGTATATAAGATACCTAATTATCAAAAGCTAATTTATTAAACCTCGACTCTCATAAAAACATTAAGCTAGTCATATTCATAATAAAGAGAGAATCAAAAATCATGAATATAAACATGGTTAATTTTCAGTTTCAATTTTTTCAGTCAAATTTTTTCATACCTAAACCCAAGCCGCCAAGACAATCTGCAACCCCAAAAACAGGGGGCCGCCAAATGGCCCTGCGGACCCCGACGAACCAAAATTAACCCTCAGAATTTGAACAGATTGTTTGGATTTTATAATAATTGTTTAATAACTTTCATAAATCGAAAGAATAATTAATAATTTAAATATTTTAGAAAGAAAATTAAATAAAATAGATAAAACATCTTATAATTTAGATGTACTAGAAGGAGTACTTCAAAACATTTTTCAGGCAAGATTTTTTCCGGTTGTAAAAAAATTAAACTATTTCTTGGTATGTTATTGAAAAAGAAAATTTCTATCTGAATTATTGATCCCGGTTCAAAAATACTTCTATATATAAATTATTGTGTTCTTTCTATTTCTAAAAATTATTAAACAATTATTATAAAATAAAAAATCAAATGAATTCGGAGGGTTTTTTTGTTTTGGCGGGGTCCGCAAGGTCATTTGGCGGCCCCCTGTTTGTTGGGCAGCATATTGGCTTGGCGGCCTGGGTAGTTTTCAAAATCCTCCAAAATCTTGGTGTTTTTTTGTTATTATTATGGTATAAATAAAAGTTTCTGGAAAGAATCAAACTAAATATCCTCTCTAAAATTATGATTTTTTTTTCATTTTTTAAATGTCATTTAATAATTTTTCTATTAATTGATAATTGATTTATCATATCTTCATTCTTTCTATTTTTTATATTATTTAAGAAATGTTAGTTTTCATTTAATATGTAATTTTGTAGGAGATTTTTGTAAGAAAATATGTCAAAAAGATTAAAAAAAAAAACACATATAACTTGATGCAAATGATGGTTCCATTTTTTAATTAATTATTGATATAAGAAGGAACGGACCGATATCAAGTATTATGTTTTGAGGCTAAAACCATATAACTAATAACATTTTATATGTACCTAACTATTCTGAATCTAATTGTTCTTTACGAAATCAATATTTCAGATTTCAATATGAAAAATTAAATCAATCTCCTTAATTTTCTTTTTTTTCTTGGCTCGTAATATTTTTTTATAAAGTGAGATAGTCCTACCGATTTCAAATAAATTATAGAAATAAAAGAGAGAAAAACACCCAAGGTGTTCGAGTCTTTGAAAAAAAAAAAAAAAAGTGAATAAAAACACAAAAATTATTTACAGAACATGATTGGTAATGAAAATTTTCCATATATAAAGATCCAAATTACATTATTGATAATTTATTCACATTTATAACGATCCAACCAAAAGAGAGAAAATCATATTTTTCTCCATTTATTTATTATTTGGTTTTTTTTAATCCTCCACCATGGAGGCTCACAATTAGATATACTAATCTGAATCACTTTAACCTTACTGATCACATATTAATATCTCATATCAGTAACCTGAGTTTACCATCAGCATCCACAATTATATTTGAAATGACAAAATTGACTAAAATTTTAAAGCTACAGTAACTGCAAGCAATTCATTAAAATTTTAAAAGCTTAGGATTTTATCAAGAGGTATCATCTGTTTTATCTTTTGGAACTGGCAATTGACTAATTTTCCTAACTAATTTGCTGCAATTTTATTTAGAAAGATCCACAATTGTCATGGTTAATTGCAAATCACCTGCATTTGAGAGTCTTATTTATGTCAGTTTTCTCCATCAGCTTATTTTGTTTGCTCTTTTTGTTTTTAAATGCTCAAGTTTGATTGTTTGTCAACATAATAGGTTGATCAATGTTTAGGTGAGCTATTTAAACAATTTTGGTTGTGGAAGAAGCATGCAAGAGTACATTTGTATGATTATAATTAATGCCATGTCATGCAAAATTAATGAGCATGAGGATGATCATGTGATCTTCTCCTAATTAGATTTCATTTATAAACAATGAAATTGAGGGAGAAAAATAGGTGCTAATTAATGAATTTACATTTTTTTTTTTGTAGTGTCGACAAACACTACCAATTAATTAAAGAATACCTACATTCATGTAAAATGCTGCCTCTGCGAAAGCAGTATTGTAAAAAACAGTCTTAACGGCCGATTAATCAGCCGTTTAATCGTTAACGGCGGCCAAACCGTTACGAATACACTTAACGAATACATGTTTGCAGATAAAAATGATTAATCAGCCGTTTTTTCCGATTAATCGGCCGTTTTACTGTTTAAGCGTCCTTTTAAATTCCCGTTTATTCCAGATTCCAGTTTATTCCCATTTATTCCTGTTTTTTCAGTGAATATTTATTTTTGTTTTTATTTTTTGTGATAGCGTGTGATAATAAGATTTATAAATTCTGTATTGTAGTTTTATTTGTGCTTAGATATACATCTAATATTTTTTTAATATATTTTTTCTTCAAACTTACTTTGAAATTGATTAATTCATCTATTATTTATATACAATATATTTTCCTTACTTACTAATGTAATTTAGTAATTTTTTCAATTAGTACAACGTGTTCATTTATGAAATTAAGTTGTTATCATAAATTAAATTTAGTGATTTTATGTTGAAATGTTTCATTCCTTTCAAATAATATGTTATTAGTATTTGAAAAAAGCTTAATTCTCAAATTTATTTTTTCATTAAATAAATGTGTTTACACATGTAAAATTCTTATGTGTTAAGAAGAAATAAGCGTAGTGTCATGTTGTAATAATAAAACTAAGTTAAATTAAGTTTATTTGATAAATTTAATGAGTTAAATAAATTATTTTTAATAAATTATGATATATATACATAAATTTAATAAAAACGTTAAATTGTCCGCATAATTCCGATTAATCGGCCGCATACCGATTAATCGCTTGGCGGTACCCTGTCCGTCCGACAACCGCATACCGTTATTTACAACACTGTGCGAAAGTAACTATTATCTATTAGTCATCCGTTAACTATAACAAGATAAAAAGAGGAATATGAACATTCATTCATATTGAATGAGATCAATTGATCTATATTTGTTTTTTTTATTTATTTATGATTTTTTATATTATTTAGGGTAAATTGTTATGAGTACCATAATCTCCATTTTTAGTATGAAATTTATATAATTAATGAGGAGGGATCAAGTTACAACAATTTTGAGTTACAATAATGTTACAACAACTATTTTTTGCGATTTCAAAGTCCAAATCATCGATCCAAACCGTTCAACATGATCTCCATATGAATATGTACTTGCAAACCAAATTTTACATTTTTTAGAATTTTTTTACTATTTTTTTAGATAGGTAGAAAAACTAGTCAAATTTAGACCATTAAATTTTGTATCCATCTTAATAAATAGTAAAAAAATTCTAAAAAATGTAAAATTTGATCTGGAAGCACATTTTATTATGGAGATCATGTTGAACGGTTTGGATCGACGATTTGGACTTTGAAATTGCAAAAAATAGTTGTTGTAACATTGTTGTAACTCAAAATTGTTGTAACTTGATCCCTCCTCATAATTAATCTCTATTTCTATTATGTATATTTCATTCTCATAGTTCACAAATTTGACTACACTCCAGAATATAAATAAAAATAAAATACAAATGTCAAGACATGTCCACTAGGCACTAGTTCATACTGTATCAATGAAAACCCATGCTTAAATACATTAATTGGCATCTTTGGTATATTATGTTCGCTTTGTAGCAACCGATTTACTTCTTGTGTTTTAGCTCCTTTTTGGATAGATTTTGCCTTCTAGCTCATGATAAAAAATCATTAGTGGGATCGCAATGGTCCCACATTACAACCTTGACGTATAATGAAGAAAAATCTGATATGATTAACAAAACATGATGTTATAAAAAAAAAAATCAAGTAAGGTGATGTGACTAAAATGATGAATGATTGACACGTCATGATTATACGTGGAGTGATCAAATGTGACTAGTTATATATAATTATTTTTCTCAAATTTTATATTACTTCAATAAAAAATATTGCAAAATATATTAAATAAAGAAACAATGTTGAAACATTTAGCCACATAGTGTGTCACGCAACGTGATGTGACATGCTGTTTTCAATCAAATGGAGACACACTACGCGATACATGAGTCATGTCACATGATTCGAATACATAACGTAACATGCCGGGACGTACTCATGACGTGTCACATGCGATAAAACCGATAATGGAATGACTAATTTCCGCCCTGCGTACGTATATTCAGAAGTTGATGCAGATGACAAAAGGTAAATATAATTTGAATAACGACCGTGAATTCAACGTCTAAACACAATCACTTAATTTCTCTACCATCTTAAAAATATACACATAAAAATTGTATAATGGACACATAATTATTATTGAATACATATTAATTTGTTTATTACGCAATTCATATTTGCTGTTAATATAATAGAGACCGCCAAAAGAAAGTTATATGTCATGATTTACATGACAAGTCTAATTAGAAAATTACATTAGTTTTGTTAATTTTTTGGTTGTTCTATAATTAGCATGTATGTGAAGCATGTACTACGTTAGTGGTTCTATATTATCGTTAATTGCATTTAAAGTGTTTTTGTAATAAAGAAATTGAATGACTTATCCAAATTACTTTTATTAAGAAACTGATGCAAAATTACAGTGCCAAAAGCTGTGATGCAAAATCACTCATTCATTAATTGTCTTTATTCACGCATTTTTTGTTTCTTTGCATACTTTTTATGACTTCTTAATAACTAGCTTGCCTGCTATTAATATAAATTTGACCTTCTGAGTTCAAAATAAATTAGATATCAAATTAATTTATATACATTTATTATTTCTAATATTTATATATTAAGATATCAGAGAAAATCAATTATATGAGAAATTTCAAATTTATGATAAATATTGACACAAAAATCAAGAATATAAAAAAAGATACAAGAGTTAATAGAGATCAGTAATTTATAAGAATCAAACTTACTAAAATTATCACAATTGCAATTTAAAATTACAATTTATTTTAAAACATGCATTAATTGCAAGCACTTGTTTATACATATTTGTCTAGATTTTTCTTAAATAAATACCAAATACTCAACAATAATCATTTTCTAAATAATCGAAAAGGTTCAATATAATAATTCTAAATAATGAACAAATGCTTGAGATTAATAAATGTTCCCAAATAAAATTACAAAAATAAAAAAGATAATGAAATTCAAATTAATTTAAAAAGTTAATGAAGATACACAAATTCACAACAATCTTATTTAAACAAATTGGAGTTAAAAAATTGTAATTTTTTTTTAGTATAAGCAATTAACTTGTGTAATATTGTGCAGGTGTTTTATAAAAATTAATTAATTTTAAAATTTAATATTCGGATAATTGATGTCCTTTGTAAAATTTATGTCATAATAACTAAAAAAAACTTATAGGAATAAAGAACTATGATATTTTTTTCTAAATTATTCATAAACGCCATTACATATATGCATATTATAACAGTTATTTTTATGGCTTTCTCGACATTTCCTGCGATGTAATAATGCACTTTTAAACAAATCTTAAAAAGTAAAAGAAAAAATAGAAATATCAAATTTCTTTATGCGAATGACAACAAAATAGGGATGAACTTTTTTAAAAAAAATATTTTTTTAATGAAAGGGGTTGATTTTTTTTTCTTTTTTTCTCTTCCAAAAATAGCAGTTTATATTGATCTCCATCATAAAGTACTTACACTGAACTCAAGTTACTTGTACTAAATTCACAGGCATTTATACTTGGACTATAAACTATTCACCATTTTTTTGCAGAAATATTAAGATTTTAGAAAAGAGGTTGAAATAAAAGTGAGAGACAAATAAAAATAGTATGAGAAAATATTGTATTCCAACTTGACTTAATTTATATAGAGTACAATAATGACTATTTATAAAAAAGATTCTCTAAAAGAGAAATAAAATTTAAAAACTAGCCTTCATACTAATTACATAGAACATTTTCTTCTTCATTGAGCATATCAAATTCTCAGTATGCTATTTAATTCATTCTAGCAACTTCAAAAAATATATATAATTTGAGATAAAATCATTAATGATACACATAACAAGAATAAAAAAAAATTGAAGTTAAATTTTTCTTAAATTAGTAAAAATATATATCTATATATATATAATATTTATAAGAGTGAGGCTATGGTGCTATGCATAGCACGGATGGCTAGTGTACTACGGCTCAATATGGTACTTTTTAAAATCCTAACGGTCGATCCGACCGTTCAATGTGATAACCATATGAATATGTACTTGCAAACTAAATTTTATATTTTTTTGAATTTTTTTACTATTTTTTCAGATAGGTAGAATTTTGATGGTCCAGAATTTTCAAAAAACACTGATTTTTCTACCTATCTGAAAAAATAGTAAAAAAATTCGAAAAAATATAAAATTTAGTTTGCAAGTACATATTCATATGAATATCACATTGAACGGTCGGATCGACCGTTAGGATTTTAAAAAGTACCATATTGAGCCGTAGTACACTAGCCATTGGTGCTATGCATAGCACCATAGCCTCACTCTATTTATAATTTCAATTTTTCAAAACAAAAATATATTTATATTTGATTTTTTTTAAATATCAGTATAATTATCAGTCATGGAGAAAATGGTACCTACCAATCAGCTGAAATTTATGACGTAAACCACCAAAAAAAAAGATAAAAAAAATCTCGAAAAATTAAATTCGAGACTATTCCATCAAATACATTTCCTTGACTCTCTCCATTTCATCTTGAAAGGGAATCGTCCATTTCATTTCTTTGACTTCCAAGGCAAGTGCCAACTTGTCAAGGTGATGCAAAGAGAAAATGATGGTTCCATTTTTAATTCCTGATATCAAATTATTATTGAAATGGTTCGCTAATCTCAATTAGGCGAGGGCGACTCAGTCCAAACGTTAACCTTCAGCCGCATTCCACAAAATATAACTGGACCTTGTGCATCATTTATACGCCGTGCACCAAACATTTATTTATTAGAGTCTACAATTGAATGCTTGGTCATGAATTTTCTATAATAGAAAATAATGATCAATCAAGTTAGAGAAAAATATCACTGCAAGTTTATCAAAAAAAAAAAAACCAAGTGAGCAATAAATGTAGTTAACTATATATTCTGAATCTAATTTGTCCTTTATCAAATCAATGTTTCACATTTCAATATGAACTCAAATAAATCTCCTATTATTTTTTCATGGTTCGTAAAGTTTTTTTTTTTTTATCCAGTGAGATAGTTCCACCCATTTCATTAAAATTATAGAAACAAAACAGAGAAAAACATTCAAGTAATTGTTTGAGTCTTCGTACGATAAAAGAGAAAAACAGTAAAGATGAATAAAAACACACAAAAATTATATAAAAACTTGTTTGGTAAGATAAAATTTTCATTTATATATGCTCATCTTTTTCTCCTTTTATTTCATTTTATTTACTTGAATCCTCCAACATGGAATCTCACAATTACATATGCTATTATGAATCACTTTGACCTCACCAATGACCGATCAATATCATGTATCAGTAACCTGAGTTTCACCATGAGAATCCACAATTATATTTGAAATGACAAAATTGATCCCAAAGTCATATTATATCAAGAGGTATTATCTTCTTAATCTTTTGGAATTGGCAACTGATAAATTTTCCTAACTAATTTGCTGCAATTTTATTCAGAAACAACCAAAAGTTTCATGGTTAATTGCAAGTCATGTACGCTTGAGAGTCTTATTTAAGTCAGCTTTCTCCATCATCTTATTTTGTTTGCTCTTTTTTTTTTAAATTAATTGCTCAAGTTTGATTGTTTGTCATAATAGCTTGATATATGTTTAGGTGAGCTATTTAAACACTTTTGTTTCTAGAAGAAGTCTACATTTGTATGATTATAATTCATTCTAATTATGTTTCTTATGGGTCTAATTACTGCCATGCCAAATTAATGAGCATGAGGCTCATCATGTGCTGTTCACCTAATAAGATGTCATGTATAAGCAATGAACATACATTATATGTAGTGTAACAAACACTGACAATTAAAGGAGAATTGTTGGTGCTCATACATTCTAAATTGTTTATTTTTCTATCAAAATATTCAAATTTCATATTTTTTCCATTTTACATTAAAATAGTTAAGTTCTTTTTCTCTTTGTGTGTATTAAATTTGAAATTTAATTATTTATTTTTCTCTTTTTCCATATTTTTAATGGTTATGTCCATTTGACTTGCATCACTCCATTCCTTTCTATGTGATAATGAATTTATATAAATTTTAGTGTCGACAAACGATAACAATTAATAAAATAATACTTACATTCATGCAAATTTATTCAGTAATAAGTAGGATCTATTTGGACGTCTCCACTTGCTTCTCTTCAAAATAAATAGTACTAAATATAATTAGTGGAACATACTCAAAATATAAAAGTTGATTTAATTTATATATTTTTTTAACACTTTGGTGAGTAAAATTGAGTTCAGTGCTAAATGAATTAATACGAATTTCAAAAGAATTTGTTAATTAACAGTGTCTTTTTTGAAATTAACAAATTAGATCTCATACCATGATTAATTAGTTAATATTACTTCATGTTCCCATCTGAATATATCTCAAAATGTCCATGTCAGAATATGAAAGGGTTTCCATGGACTTGTATTTGGAATAAGAAAAATCTATGAATATAAATTTTGTGCTAAATAGTATAATAACGTCATGATCATGTGTGTTTTTCTGTTAAAAGATATCACTTCACAGTGATTAATGTGACAACTTTGACGACTTTTCAACAAAAATTAAATAAAATCAAAATTAAGAACTAAAAATACTGGTATGCTAATTGACATAAATATAGCTTAACAACTTCGTCAGGACGGACGGTTCAGATTTTGTATGAAGTCCATGATGAAATGGTCTATGTGGAGAAGAGTATAACGAAGTATTTGTCGGCAATGCGAAGGTGGTAACTGAGATGGCCTATTTCTCGATCGAAGGAAACCCTCATGTGCTTGGCCTTCATGAGAAATGTAACATTGACGCCTACCGCTGGTTCTTCTCCCTCCAAGTTTATGTTGACAAATATGGCGATTCGTGTGATGATTCCTCCATCAGCGACAACTCAGTTGACGTTGTGTTTATTTTCGGCCATGATGCTGAGATGTTCTTGGATGAAGAATCCAATGTTGGTTTGCCATGTTCATGCATCATTCATCATTTGTTGGATAAAGAAGATGTCTTTCTCCGTTACTTCATTCCTGAATTTTCCGATGGCAAAGATGAAATTGGCAAGGAGGATTTGTGCATACCGAAGTGGTGCTTGAATTATGTACCGTGAATCTTTAATTTTAAACACATCTATTTATACCTCAGAGTCTTATTTTTGTCAGTTTTCTCCATCATCTTATTTGTTTAAAATTAATTGCTCAAGGGATTGTTTGTCATAACAGTTTGAAATATGTTAGGTGAACTATATAAATGGTTGTGGATGAAGTAAAAGTACATTTGTATGATTATAATTATAATTAATGCCATGCCAAATTAATGAGCATGAGGTTGATCATATGCTCTTCACCTAATTAGATGTCATGTATAAATAATGAAATTGAGGGAGAAAAACTGGCGCCAATTAATGAATTTACATTTTTTATAGTATGGACATCTGTTATCTTTAACGCGATAAAAACTATTATTTATTAGTCACCCGTTAACTTTAACGCGATGAAAAAAAGAATACAAATGTCAAGACATGGCCACTAGGCAGTAGCTCATACTGATCTATATACATATCAATGAAAACCCCTGCTAAATACATTTATTGGCGTCTTTGGTATATTATGTCCCCTTTGTGTCTTGCCTTTTGCGTGGCGAGTGATTTACTTGTTTTTTATCGAATTCGGATCACCCCAGTTACCTGACTCAAGCAAATTCACGGCTCAGGATCGTTCTTTTAACTTGGCACAAATCTTAAAGAAAAAAAATATGGGCCGACTGTTTCAATTTGCGTCAGTTAGGTACCTGGGAGGATTCGGATTCGTGTTTAATCTCCATTTTGGATAGATTTTGCCTTCTCGTTCATGATATGTTGCACTGTATGTTTAATAAACAAAATATTAGTAGTCCAACATTACAACTTTTTAGATGAGGTGATGTGACTAAAATAATAGAAGTCACGTCACATAAATAATCACGTTATGATTATATGTGGAGTGATCAAATGTGACGTAAATGTTCATGTTTAATTTTTTTTTATAGATTTTAAATTAGTTTCATAGAAAAAATATATAATCTATTAAAAGAATATAATTATTGCAAAAAATATTATAATAAAGAAATAATATGGGCAAATTTAGTCACACAACATGTCACACGATGTGATGTGACGTGGCCACGTCATATTGTGTGACGTGTCATTTTCGATCAAACTGACACACATCACGCGGTAACAAGTAATGTCACGTGAACGACATTCGAGACGTAACGTGTCAGAGCGTACTCCTAATGTGTTGTAACAAAACCGGTAATAACATGACTAATTTTTGTTCAAGTATTCAAAAATTGATGCAGATGACAAAAAGTAAATTTGAATAACGACCGTGAATTCAACGTCTAAGCACGGCCACTTAATTTCTCTACCATCATAAAAAAAATATACAGAAAATTGTATAATATACACATAATTATTATTGAATACATATTAATTTGTTTTTAGCACAATTCAAATTTGCTGCCGATAGTGACTTCAATATATAATAGAGACGGCCAAAGAACGGATATAGGAAGTTATATGTCATGATCTACATGACAAGTCAAAATTATATTAGTTTTGTTATTTTTTAAGTTATTCTATATTTAACATGTATTTGAAGCAAGTTGATGGTCAATTGATAGTATGTTAGTGGTTTTATTTTTGGATGCGTGCCTTTTATATTAATGTAATCAAGAAAAGAAGAAATTGACCTCAATGTCAATTGAATCAACACCATATGAATATCTTTCATTAGAGTGCCAAAACCCGTGATGCAAAATCACTCTTTCATTGTCTTTCTTCACGCACCTTTTGTTTCTTTTTGAATACTTTTCATGACTTCTAAATGACTAGCTTACTTATTATATATAAATATCAATTTGATCTCCTGAGTTAAAAATAAAATATATTCCAAATTAATTTAAAAGTAATAGTATATTTGTTATTTATAATATTTAAATATTAGACATCAGAGGAAATCAATTTCTGATAGGCAGAATGATAGTGCAAGATAATTCACAAAATAATTTGAAGATTTAAGATTTTAATTTCTTTATAAAAACTCAGCATATAGAGATATAATTATCAACTAAACATAAATTATTTTTTAGAAGTATATAAGATACCTAATTATCAAAAGCTAATTTATTAAACCTCGACTCTCATAAAAACATTAAGCTAGTCATATTCATAATAAAGAGAGAATCAAAAATCATGAATATAAACATGGTTAATTTTCAGTTTCAATTTTTTCAGTCAAATTTTTTCATACCTAAACCCAAGCCGCCAAGACAATCTGCAACCCCAAAAACAGGGGGCCGCCAAATGGCCCTGCGGACCCCGACGAACCAAAATTAACCCTCAAAATTTGAACAGATTGTTTGGATTTTATAATAATTGTTTAATAACTTTCAGAAATCGAAAGAATAATTAATAATTTAAATATTTTAGAAAGAAAATTAAATAACATAGATAAAACATCTTATAATTTAGATGTACTAGAAGGAGTACTTCAAAACATTTTTCAGGCAAGATTTTTTCCGGTTGTAAAAAAATTAAACTATTTCTTGGTATGTTATTGAAAAAGAAAATTTCTATCTGAATTATTGATCCCGGTTCAAAAATACTTCTATATATAAATTATTGTGTTCTTTCTATTTCTAAAAATTATTAAACAATTATTATAAAATAAAAAATCAAATGAATTCGGAGGGTTTTTTTGTTTTGGCGGGGTCCGCAAGGTCATTTGGCGGCCCCCTGTTTGTTGGGCAGCATATTGGCTTGGCGGCCTGGGTAGTTTTCAAAATCCTCCAAAATCTTGGTGTTTTTTTTATTATGGTATAAATAAAAGTTTCTGGAAAAAAATCAAACTAAATATCCTCTCTAAAATTATGATTTTTTTTTCATTTTTTAAATGTCATTTAATAATTTTTCTATTAATTGATAATTGATTTATCATATCTTCATTCTTTCTATTTTTTATATTATTTAAGAAATGTTAGTTTTCATTTAATATGTAATTTTGTAGGAGATTTTTGTAAGAAAATATGTCAAAAAGATTTAAAAAAAACACATATAACTTGATGCAAATGATGGTTCCATTTTTTAATTAATTATTGATATAAGAAGGAACGGACCGATATCAAGTATTATGTTTTGAGGCTAAAACCATATAACTAATAACATTTTATATGTACCTAACTATTCTGAATCTAATTTGTTCTTTACCAAATCAATATTTCAGATTTCAATATGAAAAATTAAATCAATCTCCTTAATTTTCTTTTTTTTCTTGGCTCGTAATATTTTTTTATAAAGTGAGATAGTCCTACCGATTTCATATAAATTATAGAAATAAAAGAGAGAGAAACACCCAAGGTGTTCGAGTCTTTGAAAAAAAAATACAAAAAGTGAATAAAAACACAAAAATTATTTACAGAACATGATTGGTAATGAAAATTTTCCATATATAAAGATCCAAATTACATTATTGATAATTTATTCACATTTATAAAGATCCAACCAAAAGAGAGAAAATCATATTTTTCTCCATTTATTTATTATTTGTTTTTTTTTAATCCTCCACCATGGAGGCTCACAATTAGATATACTAATCTGAATCACTTTAACCTTACTGATCACATATTAATATCTCATATCAGTAACCTGAGTTTACCATCAGCATCCACAATTATATTTGAAATGACAAAATTGACTAAAATTTTAAAGCTACAGTAACTGCAAGCAATTCATTAAAATTTTATAAGCTTAGGATTTTATGAAGAGGTATCATCTGTTTTATCTTTTGGAACTGGCAATTGACAAATTTTCCTAACTAATTTGCTGCAATTTTATTTAGAAAGATCCACAATTGTCATGGTTAATTGCAAATCACTTGCACTTGAGAGTCTTATTTATGTTTTCTTCATCATCTTATTTTGTTTGCTCTTTTTGTTTTTAAATGCTCAAGTTTGATTGTTTGTCAACATAATAGGTTGATCAATGTTTAGGTGAGCTATTTAAACAATTTTGGTTGTGGAAGAAGCATGCAAGAGTACATTTGTATGATTATAATTAATGCCATGTCATGCAAAATTAATGAGCATGAGGATGATCATGTGATCTTCTCCTAATTAGATTTCATTTATAAACAATGAAATTGAGGGAGAAAAATAGGTGCTAATTAATGAATTTACATTTTTTTTTTTGTAGTGTCGACAAACACTACCAATTAATTAAAGAATACCTACATTCATGTAAAATGCTGCCTCTGCGAAAGCAGTATTGTAAAAAACAGTCTTAACGGCCGATTAATCAGCCGTTTAATCGTTAACGGCGGCCAAACCGTTACGAATACACTTAACGAATACATGTTTGCAGATAAAAATGATTAATCAGCCGTTTTTTCCGATTAATCGGCCGTTTTACTGTTTAAGCGTCCTTTTAAATACCCGTTTATTCCAGTTTATTCCCGTTTATTCCCATTTATTCCTGTTTTTTCAGTGAATATTTATTTTTGTTTTTATTTTTTGTGATAGCGTGTGATAATAACATTTATAAATTCTTTATTGTAGTTTTATTTGTGCTTAGATATACATCTAATATTTTTTGTATATATTTTTTCTTCAAACTTACTTTGAAATTGATTAATTCATCTATTATTTATATACAATATATTTTCCTTACTTACTGATGTAATTAGTAATTTTTTCAATTAGTACAACGTGTTCATTTATGAAATTAAGTTGTTATCATAAATTAAATTTAGTGATTTTATGTTGAAATGTTTCATTCCTTTCAAATAATATGTTATTAGTATTTGAAAAAGCTTAATTCTCAAATTTATTTTTTCATTAAATAAATGTGTTTACACATGTAAAATTCTTGTGTTAAGAAGAAATAAGCGTAGTGTCATGTTGTAATAATAAAACTAAGTTAAATTAAGTTTATTTGATAAATTTAATGAGTTAAATAAATTATTTTTAATAAATTATGATATATATACATAAATTTAATAAAAACGTTAAATTGTCCGCATAATTCCGATTAATCGGCCGCATACCGATTAATCGCTTGGCGGTACCTTGTCCGTCCGACGACCGCATACCGTTATTTACAACACTGTGCGAAAGTAACTATTATCTATTAGTCATCCGTTAACTATAACAAGATAAAAAGACGAATATGAACATTCATTCATATTGAATGAGATCAATTGATCTATATTTGTTTTTTTTTATTTAATATGATTTTTTATATTATTTAGAGTAAATTGTTATGAGTACCATAATCTCCATTTTTAGTATGAAATTTATATAATTAAAGAGGAGGGATCAAGTTACAACAATTTTGAGTTACTGTAATGTTACAACAACCATTTTTTGTGATTTCAAAGTCCAAATCATTGATCCAAACCTTTCAACATGATCTCCATATGAATATGTACTTGCAAACCAAATTTTACATTTTTTAGAATTTTTTTACTATTTTTTTAGATAGCTAGAAAAACTAGTCAAATTTAGACCTTTGAATTTTGTATCCATCTTAATAAATAGTAAAAAAATTCTAAAAAATGTAAAATTTGGTTTGCAAGTACATATTCATATGGAGATCATGTTGAACGGTTTGGATCGATGATTTGGACTTTGAAATTACAAAAAATGGTTGTTGTAACATTATAGTAACTCAAAATTGTTGTAACTTGATCCCTCCTCATAATTAATCTCTATTATGTATATTTCATTCTCATAGTTCACAAATCTGACTACACTCCAGAATATAAATAAAAATAAAATACAAATGTCAAGACATGTCCACTAGGCACTAGTTCATACTGTATCAATGAAAACCCATGCATGCTTAAATACATTAATTGGCATCTTTGGTATATTATGTTCGCTTTGTAGCAACCGATTTACTTCTTGTGTTTAGCTCCTTTTTGGATAGATTTTGCCTTCTAACTCATGATAAAAAATCATTAGTGGGATGGCAATGGTCCCACATTACAACCTTGACGCGCGTATAATGAAGAAAAATCTGATATGATTAACAAAACATGATGTTATTAAAAAAAAAATCCAAGGTGATGTGACTAAAATGATGAATTAGGGACATGTCATGACTATACGTGGAGTGATCAAATGTGACTTGTTATATATAATTATTTTTCTAAGATTTTATATTACTTCAATAAAAAATATTGCAAAATTTATTAAATAAGGAAACAATGTTGAAAAATTTAGTCACATAGTGTGTCACTCAACGTGATGTGGCATGCTGTTTTCAATCAAATGGAGACACACTACGCAATACATGAGTCATGTCACATGATTCGAATACATAACGTAACATGCCGGGACGTACTCATGACGTGTCACATGCGATAAAACCAATAATGGAATGACTAATTTCCGCCCTGCGTACGTATATTCAGAAGTTGATGCAGATGACAAAAGGTAAATATAATTTGAATAACAACCGTGAATTCAATGTCTAAACACATTCACTTAATTTCTCTACCATCTTAAAAATATACACATAAAAATTGTATAATGGACACATAATTATTACTGAATACATATTAATTTGTTTATTACGCAATTCATATTTGCTGTTAATATAATAGAGACCGCGAAAGAACGAAAAAAAAGAAAGTTATATATCATGATCTACATGACAAGTCAAATAAGAAAATTATATTAGTTTTGTTAATTTTTTATTTCTTCTATAATTAGCATGTATTTGAAGCAAGTTGATGGTCAATTAGTAGTATGTTAGTGGTTCTATATTATCGTTAATTGCATTTAAAGTGTTCATGTAATCAAGAAATTGAATGACACTATCCAAATTACTTTTATTAAGAAACTGATGCAACCTGAGATGGCGATTCCTTTTTGGAACCATGAATCACTTATCCAAATTACAGTGCCAAAAGCCGTGATGCAAAATCACTCATTCATTAATTGTCTCTATTCACGCACTTTTTGTTTCTTTGCATGCTTTTTATGACTTCTTAATAACTAGCTTACCTACTATAAATATAAATTTGACCTCCTGAGTTCAAAATAAATTATATATCAAATTAATTTATAGTATATTTATTATTTTTTAATATTTATATATTAAGATATCAGAGAAAATCAATTATATGATAAATTTCAAATTTATGATAAATATTGACAAATCAAGAAAATAAAAAAAGGTAGCAATCTGAATCGAAGAAACCTGCCTAAAAAAGGGGCTGATGAAATGAAACCAGCTTTTGTCGGAGAACCTTTTATCTATGATGCTGCGAAAGTTGATAAACCATTCCTGATTGGATTCATTATATTACTGCCAAGTACAGAGAGGAATTTAACGAGTTTAATTATGTTCCTTTCAAATTAAATGATCCAGACTGGAACTTTTTTGCAAACAGTATTTTCGTGGATTCCACGTTTGAAAGTTGTACCGGCAAAGTCCCCTTGCCAGACAAGAGTTGGTACTATTCCAATAGGGATTTGGTTAGTGATGAAGTTAGTAATGTGCTGGATTCTTGGGTTAAGAAGTTTTTTCAATATGAAATTGGTAATAATGACTACCCGTTTAAAAACACTCAGTATGGCTTATTCATGAATATAGAACAATTCCAAGACCTGCTATTTTGCAATAACTACGTTGGCAGTGAGGTATGAAAATTTTTATTTTAGTAAAAATTTTATGTTCATGCATGTATGATTACTGGTTTTGGGATTGTTCTATATTGATGGGTGAATACTTTGGTGTTAATGGGATAATATTTGGGTATTGTGTTGATGCATGTATGATTACTGGTTTTGGGATGGTTCTATATTAATGGGTGAATATTTTGGTATTAATGGGATAATACTTGGATATTAGTTGGATGAATACTTGTGTATTACTTGCTGTAAGAATACTTTGATTTTAATGGATGAATATTTTTTCATTTTGGGCATATGTTGCCAATTTCTTGGTTATAATGCAACTTGGACCAAAAATTCATCCAAACTAAGTTGTATAGAATCCAACATATTCAAAAAGAGTGCCCATGTGATTCATGACATAATGCATTTGGCTACTAAAGGTCTCCAACATTGTATCTCCAATAAACAAAAAATATTGATGATCTTCTTTGTGCATACATACACAACAGAAAATAAATTTCTCAGTTTTGAAAAAAAAATTCATCAAATTTCGTTAAAAATTAATAAAATTATTTTCAAATCACTGATAATTAATAAAATTTTGTTAAAATCAATAAAATTTATTAATATCATGATAAGTTTTGAATTTTCAGTTTTGAATCTGTATAACTTTTTACAAATCACTGAAAAACAATTTCGGTAAAACATTATTGCATCTTATATGAATTTATGAAGGCTCTCATACCAAATGATAGAAATAATAAATTCAAAACGTGTTTTGTAATTAGAACACTAACAACTCAGAATCCATAAATCCAAAATAAAATAGCAAACGCAATTTAAAACTTACAATTTTGGAGTGACAACATCGTTAAGCGGAAGCGTAAATACTGATCATCAAAGATTTTCCTCAGACGTGATGATGGAGACCTTTAGACGTTTTCGTTATATTTCTCTAATTAATTTTTATGGACAAAATTTTCAGAAAATGAGAGATGTCCGAATTAATTAGAGAAGAGGTATTTTTTATATTTCTAAGGCAACCTTTGGAACCAATATATTTAATATATAGCAATCTGAATTTTTCCATAAAAAATTACTCGTGCCTTTTCGTTAATTTCTGTAAATAAAATTGGTGCACAATAAATAACATAGGCCACATAATAAAATAAAACTAACATGACTTTCATTTGTTTTTTTTATTTATATATAATTTTTTATATTATTTAGAGTAAAGTGTTATGAGTACCATAATCTCCATTTTTAGTATGAAAATGTATATGATTAATCTCTATTGTGTATATTTCATCCTCATAGTTCACAAATCTAACTCCACTCCAGAATTGTGTGAATACTTGTCTCTTATTTTTATTTCATCCTTCTCTTCATAAGTATTCATTATTTGTATCATAATTGTGTGAATACTTGTCTCTTATTTTTACAGTTTGGCTACTTGTTATTATTTTACAAGTATTCATTAAATAGTTTGATGTTAAATAGTGTGATATGTTGTCTTCATCTTTCTCTTCAAAAGTATTCATTATTTGCACCATAATTGTGTAAATACTTGTCTCTTGTTTTTACGGTTTGGCTACTTGTTATTTCCACTTGCGTGTGGTCCCTCCCTTTGTCCCTTTCAAGAGACGTTAGCGGTCCCCCACATTTGTTGTTTGTGGTCCCCTACTTTCTTAATGCTCTAAATGTCGTAATGTTTTCATATATAATTTTATCTCAAAGATGAGTACCTTCATTTACATTGATGAATACTACTCATGTTAAGTATGAATACGTTTTCACAAATCCTTGTCCCCCGGTAGTTATGCGGTGACGGTTATGTGGTCTTCCCACTTAATTACTGGTCCCCCGATAGTTAGTGATGGGGGTTGTGCGGTCCCCCCACTTTATTACGCGCTTTCTTTTGTTTTTAGTGGACGGCTGTTGTGGTCCCCAACTGAATTAGTGTAATTTAACGCGTTTTCTTTTTGTTTTTAGTGAACGGCGGTTTGTGGTCCCCTACTGGATTTGCGTTATCTTAAGAAGGGGATAAAACGGGGGAATGATGCGAGGGATAGATAGGCTCTCCCTAGAAAACTATATTAGTTTTGTTAATTAGAAGCGCTTGTTAATACATATTTGTCTATATTTTTCTCAAATAAACACCAAAATCTCAAAAATAATCGTTCTCTAAATATTTGAAAAGGTTCAACATAATATCTATGAATAATGAACAAGTGTTTGAAATTAATAAATGTTCACAAATAAAATTAAAAAAGAAGAAAACGAGAAGAAAATGCAATCAAAATTAATTTAAAAAGTTAAATAAGATCATAACTAACTTATTTAAAAAATGTGGAGTTTAGAAAAATTGTATTTTTTTTATTTTTCATTTTTTAGTATAAGAAATTAAGTTGTGTAATATTGTGCAAGTCTTTTATGAAAATCAATCAATTTTTAAATTTAATATTCGGATTAATTGATATCCTTTGTAAAATTTATGTCATACATAATTAAAAAAATATTATAAGAAATAAAGAACTATGAGTCTATGAATAATTTTTTTTCCTAAATTTTTCATAAACACCATTACATATATGCATATAATAACTGCGATTTTTATGGTCGTCAAGAATAAAAAAAATAAAGTTAAATTGTGTTAAATTAGTAAAAATATATATCTATATTTGATATTTTTTTTAAATATCAGTATATCTTGATTCAAATAAAGCTACATATAAGATGTGTAATTATCAGTCATGGAGAAAACGGTACCTACCAATTAGCTGAAATTTATGAAGTAAACGACAAAAAAATAAAAAAACCTCAAATAATTAAATTGAGACTATTACCATTGAATTCAAGTGCCAACTTCTCAAGGTGATGCAATAAATGATGGATCCATTTTTAATTCTTCATAAAGGAAGGGATCTATATCAAATATTAAGCGTTAAGGAAAATGGATATAACTAATAACATTTTATTTTGATATAAATATTGATTTTTTGCAAATAAATATTTTTCTTAAATAAAAAAAATAAAACTTCGAAGTCAAGAAAATAAAACATTAATTTTATGCAAAAAAAATAAACGTTTCCTGAAAAAATGTTTTTCTCTTAATGTAAAAAAATAAATCATAAATTTTCTGATGAAAGCGTTATACTATGAAATGAAAAAAAAAAAAAAAAAACGTTTTGTGTAACACCGTGAACTTTTAAAATTCAGATTTAATTAAAATGATAAGTGGTAAATCGAATAATATATATATACGTATATACGAATTTAGTGACGTGAATGGTGAACAATAATTATACGATAATTTGTGTTAAGAGAGAAGAGTAAAATGTGTAAGAATTCAATTATATCGAATATGGGACAAGTGTGAGGTTTTATTTACAAAATTTTAAATTTACAAGTGGGGCCCTTTGTCATTTCCTCCTTTCTTCTTCTCTTTTCTTTCTTTCTTTTCCTGCGTCCCTTCCTTCTCCTTTTCTTTTCCTGGTTCCGCCAAAGAGAGAAAGAACGAGAGAGTGAGAGAGAGTGAGAGAGAGACCCCCGGTGACCATTTCGCCCAAAAATCGAGATTCCGAGAGAGAAGCTTGAATCTCGCACCCTCACCCGATTGGTTGGTAAATTCCCTCTCTATTTCTCTCTCATTTCGAGTTTTCGTATTTCTAGGGTTTCGGTGAAAACCCGTAGAATTGCACCAAATTGATTGTACTATGCCTTTGTTGTTTCTAAAGTGTTTATTTGTCGATTTCGTGTTCCAATTTGTAACCAAATTTCCGATTTATGGACTTCCCCGAAATCGATTTGAGTTTTGGTACCGTCCTCTTGAATTGAATCAAACCTGACCCGAATCGTATTTGTGAGTGAGTCGGTGCCCTAATGACTAAGTTAATCGATAACCAAACCGAATTGTGACTATTTATGCCTTAAACCCTAGAATTAGTGAATACGTAAAGTTAAGGGTTTAATCCGCAAAAGTGTCTGAATTTGAGTGAATTGACCTGTGAATAGATCCGCACGAGCACGCGTAGTGGAATAGACAAGCTTATTGAGTCGCAAGATCGCGGACCCTCTAAGTGCCCTACATAACCAGGTGCGGGGGTTCACGGGATCTGTTTTGGGATTTATTTCGTAGAACTAAATAACGGTGCATATAACTTATATATTGATGGCTTGATTGAATATACGTTGCATATCATCATGTTGAATCTATGATTGAAAGCATTAGTTGTCGCATTTGCATATTAATATAATTGAATTGTTATATCTGTGATGATTCTCATGTTGGTATGGTTTATCGATTTCTGTTCTATCGTGTTGGATAAGTGAATGGAACCACAGTACTGAATTGAATTGAATGATTGAAGTGAACAGTGAATTGTAAAGTCTAATTAGCTACTAGACTTTACTCCAGGACCCTTATGCGCATCTGGTGAATGGCCCTAGTGAACCCAGTACCGGTTGGGTAAGGGATAAGTGTATTGTGATTGCAGGTAGTGAAACTGTGGTTCAGTGGTTCAAGTGGTTCAGTGAAAAGTTTATTTGTTCTCGTTTAACAAAGTGATATTCTGTTGCATAGTCGCGAGATATGCTAGTGATTATTCGAATTGATTTTGTGATGTGAATGTATAACTTGAAACCAGGTAAGAGAATTGTTAAGCCATATGGGATAGATTATTGATATCTATCGTTGTTAACCGGACTGTGCAAAGTTACTAGTTAAGCCCCAAGAATTCTGGAAATCCTTTGATTACTTTTGAATGAAATAATAGTTGGAATTCGTTTGAATCGGTGTGTGAGCATATGCATGTTATCATGACTGATTGATTAACTGAATAATTAGATGCGGTAATTGTTTAGTTCTAGTAATGGGTTTCTTACAAATCCAGTAGCCCTATAAATTCCGCACTGAGAAAACGGATGACAAGTTTTCTCACCCCCATCCCCTCGGGGAATTTTTCTTCTTCTTAAATAAATGTGTGCAGGTAAACGCGAGTGAAAAAGGGCACTCGGGCGCGACGAGTGAGGCCTAAGCCGCATAGATAGGGTATGCCCTGTAGATTTAACCATCCCGGTATTTTGTGGTGTAACCAAATTAAACAGGCCTTGTTATTTATAAATTTGATAAGACATGTTGTTTCTGCGAAATATTTATGAATACGTTGCTTGATCGTTTCCGTTTATTTCGATTTTAGATTTGCATGGTTTAAATGTCTTAAATACATGTGAGGTGGTGTTTAAATTGCTAGTGAAATGGGGTTAGATTGTTTACATAATAAGGGGATTGATCGGGTTTGAAAACGGGGTTGAAATGGCATGAAATGGGCAAAGGAATGAATTCAGTAGGCTTATTGCGGGCCGCAATAACCTTATTGCGGGCCGCAATAAAGGAGACAGAGCCGGAAAATGGCTCTGGATGAATCTGTGTATACCATTACGGGCCGCAATTAATTGATTGCGGGCCGCAATGAGAGGAGACAGAACTTAAAACCCAGCTGAGAAATTCGTATATGGATTGCGGGCCGCAACCATTTCCTTGCGGGCCGCAACGACAGTGGGGTTTTGAGTCAGAGGAATTATTGCGGGCCGTAAGAGGGGTGGTTGCGGGCCGCAACAGCTTGAGTCAGAAATTAGAAACAAAAGCAGAAGGAAATTCGAGTAGAGGTTGCGGGCCGCAATGGGCCCTACTGCGGGCCGCAATGGGTGTTCTGAATTCACTGTTTTGAGTATAAATGGGCCGAATTGAATCGGATTTGAACCAAATTTGATTTAAATCAAATCATATGATATGTGTATAAATTTTAAAGTGTTTGGTTGAGTATATTATATCGTACATGCCTTGTGAATATACGGGCAACTGTATATTCACGGCGAGAACTGCGCGACCCCCTGTTCCGGGGTGTGACATTTTGTCATAATACATAAGAATACTTCTTTTTTTCAGAATAATTTTGGTTGGAATAGGGGTGTCAATGACACCCATATACTCATTTACCTGATCCGTACTGTATTTAATAAGACAGGTACATATAAGTTTTTTTTTTTTAGTTTATCAGGTACGAGTAAGGATAATTATTTTTTTATTATTATCACTGTATGGAGATTTTGAACCTTTTAAGGAACAAAATACAGATAATTTTTTTTTTCTGTTGAGCTTAATTATCAGGTACAGGTAAGCATAAAGATTTTGAACCTTCAAGGAGCAATACTCTGGCAAATACTTTTTCTGAAAATAATCCACAAAACAAACAAAATTCAATAAGTTCCAGCAACAAGTACCACAAAAAAAAAAACCCACACAACACAAAAAGGCAAAAAAAAATTACCAACAATGTAAACAAATAAGAGGACTTGTGCCTAAAAGTCGGGTAAAGATTTTAACAGAGTACTTTTTGCTTCATGCAGCACACGAACCATATGCAATATTTTCTTGGTTATATAGTTTGTGCGTTGCATGAAGCCAAAGCTGCTCTGTCAAAATCTTTACTCCAAAAGGCAAGTAAGGTGACTGTGGTCTCTACATCAAATGGTACAAGATCAAAAGCAGTCAAATCTCTTGATTTCAATTGAACGAAAAAGTATACTAATTTGGGCTTAATATTCCCAACATGAGCAAAGCAACTCTTGATGGACCCCAAATTGGTTCTCAGGTTATTGATCAAGAAACATGTTCTCCTCCTATTTTGTCGTTAAAAGTTCAAGGATTTTATTTTTTTTTCCGGTTCTTTTTATGGCATCCGAATTTTTTTTTCCCATATGAGAGTTCCAATACCTACTCTCAATACCTCAAATCTTTCGTATCTCATCGTACCTCATATTTTATATCTTTTTTTTTTTAAGTTTAAATTATCAATTTGAACTGCTCAATATGATATTCATACTAAAATATGCTTGTAAATGAAATTTTATAATTTTTTGAATTTTTTTACTATTTATTAAGATACGTACAAAATTATTATTTCTGGACCGTTCAAAAACAATGATTTTGTACCAATCTAAAAAAATAGTAAAAAATTTAGTCTCCAAGCATATTTTAATATGAATATTATATTGAGCAGTTCGGATCGACAGTTTGGACTTTGAAAATGAAGATATAAAATATGAAGCATAATGAGATATTGAACCCTCTTCTTATATTTTCTAAAATATTTGATACATTTCAAAAATAAAAATTTCTGCACAAGTATCTCGTGATTTATTTATTTTTCTCCTTTAGTGCATGTCCCATCATTATTTTAGTTTTCCAGGTATGAACAGCCCCAATGCATTTGCAGCTATTACTTTTTAAGTTAAAAATTTTATGATTCTACCAGCACCGGTACGTACAGGCTAGTATACGAGTTCGGATCCAAGTAACCCAATTTTTTATTTTAGATCTGGACCGTCAAATTCGAATTTGACAGATTAAAAGGGCCCTGTGCGCTCACCTCAGACCAGATTGGTCCAGATTCAAATCGGACGGTCTGAATCTAAACTCAAAAATTAAATTACTTTAGGGGATCCGGACCCGCTAGCATACCGTGTCCCCGGTAAGATGTTGACGTATCTATTTTTTTATTTACTAGTGTTTAATAACTTAATTGATTGCGGTAAGTTAGGTAAAATTTAATAGTAATTTATTTTTATTTTTTTTGGAGGATTTCTGAGCAGACGAATGTTAAAAAATTTGGCAGTTAATGGAGTTACTGAGAGCATGTTCAATTTAATTTTCATTCACTTGTGATTTTAGCTTGGTACATATTTTTTTTAGGATTTCTGTGCTCTCCAATTTTAAAGATCAAATAAATATTTTAGAACATCTACATATTGTGTGAAATTGAATAACTTGTGTATGAAAATGTATATTTTTCATTAATAATGATACCGATAGATTTACTTCGGTTTGAAGTGAACAAATCAAAATTTACTTCAACTTGTTCATTCGGTTCTTAATCGGTTGATAAGTTTAATCAGTTCGGTTTGATTCTATTTTTGAAAACCGAAAAATAAATTTGATTTGACAATTTTACTTCGGTTTCAACCAAACCGACCGTTTGAACACTCCTACGAGAGGTTTCTCTTGCAGCTGATAATAAGGTTCAGTGCTATATCAAGCTACAACAGTTGATAAATACTTTTTATATACAAGCAATGAAGGCCAGCTATCCAGAAACATAATTGCTATTTTGAGAACAAAAATGGCTGCTGGTAAAGACTTTTCTGAACACAACTCTGGTAAAGACTTTTCTGGCAAATACTTGGCAAATTTGCCACAAAGTCAAACAATAATTGTAAAATCATTTATGACAGTTTCTAAGTTTGCTTTGATCATAATAAAATCATCTGCAATTCTACATATATAAAGTGGTCCCTAAATATCAGAAATTCTATATATAAAGCACTATTGCATCTAATATTCTACTTAGAATACCGTGTTTGCGTATTATACAAACACGGTTTCGTATATATACATGAACAAATTAAAACAAAATAGACTAATTTCTGACCTTGGCACTGGTTCTAAATATTTTGTAATAATTTCGTGCATCTAAATCAACACTACTTGTGCCTTGCCGAGCTGCTATTGCTCAGAACACTTCTAACACTTCTACTTGTATCCAAATGATGGCTATCAATGAGAGCAGAAAGTGTGATTTTACCGCATTTGCTGTTGTCAAGTCTCTCAAATTGCTCGCATATTAGCATCACATCCTTCTCCGTTATCTTCCCCATCTCCTTTAGTTTATACACCACAAACTCTGATTTCCTGAAGAAAAAAAAATTGCAAAAAATTACCAACACCGTAAACAGATAAGAGGACTTGTGCTAAAAGGTGTATAAAGATTTTAACGAAGCAGTTTGGCTTCATACAGCGCACAGACCATATGCAAAGCTGTTTTGATTCTACACTCCGTGCACTGCATGAAGCCAAAACCGCTCTGTCAAACTCTTTACTCCGAAAGGCTAGTAAGGTGACAACGAAATTGGTGCTCAAAAGCTGTCGGCCAGTCATTATCTTGATTTGAATTGAACCAAAAGTAAACTAATTTGGGCTTAATATTCCCAAAATGAGCAAAGCAACTCTTGGTGGACCCGAAATTGATTGGTCCCGAAACATGATTTATCCTTCTATTTTGTCATTAAAGATAAGGATTCTATTTTTTTTTGTCCTAATCAGTGCAATCTCTATCAATTACTTTCGCCACATACTGTTCAAATTGTAGAATGGACCAATACTACATAGAGCTCAAATTTGGCACTACGACAACGAAATCATTAAATATGTGGGTCATAAAGCATCCATAATTTCGCAAATCAGATTCAAGCAAAACTTTAGATAATGTTGTAATTCAGTAAACCATATAAATTAATTAAATAAAAAGGCGAGACATTGAACTTACGTGACAAATCCATTATGATCTATATCAGCTTCTAAGAACTCAGAAATCGTCATGTCTCTCGACAAAACAAATTTCGCAATCTTTCGATGCCTCTTCTCGATTCTCATCTCGGCCAAGTACAGAAATGCCCTTGCAACAGTAAGAGTTGAGACCAACAACCAAATTGACGCAAATAGCCTTCCCGGCATTGTCTTGAATGCCTGGTCACCATACCCAACTGTCGTAACCGACATAACAGATAGGTATAGTGCATCGAGACCATTAAGGTTTTCAATGAAGCAGAGTCCAACTGCACCGATGCCTACACAGAGGACGACCACACCAAGAGCAAGACCAACCTTGAGACGGATTCGCATGCGTCCCTTTTTGACATCTACTATGTACCGGCGTGCCAGGTCGTGCGCATGAGGGTGGTTCGGTTTTGTAGCTGCTGTTAAGAGAAGAGATTCCTAGAGATCCCAGAAAGTAGCATTTCAATTAAAAGAAGCACCAGTATATTAATACAACAATTGTGAAACATAATTATCCATCCACAGATTCTATACAAATTTATATTAAAAACAATAGTCACATTGAATGGTAACTGGTAAGAAATTTATAGAGTGAGGCTATGGTGCTATGCATAGCACCAATGGCTAGTGTACTACGGCTCAATATGGTACTTTTTAAAATCCTAACGGTCGATCTGACCGTTCAATGTGATATCCATATGAATATGTACTTGCAAACTAAATTTTATATTTTTTCGAATTTTTTTACTATTTTTTCAGATAGGTAGAAAAATCAGTGTTTTTTGAAAATTCTGGACCATCAAAATTCTACCTATCTGAAAAAATAGTAAAAAAATTCGAAAAAATATAAAATTTAGTTTGCAAGTACATATTCATATGGTTATCACATTGAACGGTCGGATCGACCGTTAGGATTTTAAAAAGTACCATATTGAGCCGTAGTACACTAGCCATCCGTGCTATGCATAGCACCATAGCCTCACTCAAATTTATATTAATGTCCTGTAACAGTATTGTTTACCAGAGATTCAAAACATTCTGTTCCGATACAATGAAGCAGCAAATGAAATGCAAAGATTTTTAAAGTTTGCACCTTTTGGTCCTTTTCTATTACTTTAGAATCTTTCAAAACTAAAGACAAGTGCTTAATGTGGGTAAAGATTTTAACAGAGCAGTTTTGGCTTCATGCAGTGCACGAATGATGTTTTAATCTATAGTATGTGCGCTGCATGAAGCCAAAACTGCTCTGTTAAAATCTTTACCAGGTACATTCCTAAAATCAACATACCTGAATATCAAGAACAAAGGAGACCATGCCGGATAGCAAAATATCCACGAACCCGAATCCGATAATCACGAACAGAATCGAGAAGATCTTCGCTGCAGGCGTGGCAGGCGTGATATCGCCGTATCCAATTGTACACATGGTGACAATACAGAAATACAAAGCATCTACGATCGGATGCGTCGAATCCCCCGTGGCATAGAAATTATCCGGCGCGATCGTAAAGACGATCACGCCGAAGCAGAGGTAACATGCGAGGTATATAAATGCGCTTCGTACCACCGCGGGCCCCTGAGGTGCCATGTCAGCATCTTGGGTTTTGGAATCGTGTTGCAGGAGAGAGGAATTGTTGAGAGGAGACATGGAGGGTGCGGTGCGGCATCGGTGAAGGTTGTTAAGGTGATGATTTCCTTTGGATAAGAAGAAATTGTCATCGGCAGAGGAGGGGAAGAGAGGAGAATGAGGGGTGCGGGGAGAAGGAATGGGGTGGTTAGGGTTAGGGTTTGTAGGTGTTCCGTCGTCTGAAGGGGAAGGAGAGGGACCAAAGATTAGAAGAGATTTCAACGAAGGAGAGGAAGGGTAAGGGGAAGAGGGGAGTTCAGAGTCTTCAGGGAGAGGGGTAAGAGAGGAGGAGAAGAAAGGGGTGGAGGAAGGAGAGGGAGAGGGAGGAATGGTGATGGCGTGAGAAGGGGAATAGGAAGGTGGGGAAGAGGAGAGGAGGAGAGGTTCTGTTGTGGCCGAAGCCATTTTTGCTTTATTGCTTTCTTCGTTTTGTCGTGTAGTTAGAGAAGGAGAAGGAGAAGGAGAGGAATCTTTTCTTGTTTTGGATTTTGTGGGGAAGGGGTTGGTATGTGATTTGGAAATGGTGAAAGATTGAAGAAGCTTGTGGGAGGAGATGGAGTTTGCGCCAGAGAGAGATTGGTGCGTGGACCTGGTGTACTAAGGAAATACATCTGCTGTAATTCCAAAGCCGGTTATTCGGATTTCAACCGTTGAGTTTCGTTCAGATTCGAGCATAAAAAAATTTCATTAAAATTCGCACATAGAAAAATTTTAACTGTTGGCTAGGATCCGATAGTGGTAAAATCATATTTGTATTCGTTTTTATTTTTCAAATACGGATACAGATCGGATATTAGACGGATATGGATACAGATAGGATATTAAACGGATACGGTTACGAATATCCGCCTTTATAATTGCTAGTAACATAATTTTTTCATAATATATATTCAACTATATGGTATATATCTACTATTCAGATACGGGTAATTAAAATTTAAAATTATATCTGTATCGGTATCCCTATAGATATTCATATTTAATTTTTTTTAATACGGATACAGATACGAATACGGATACGAATACAAACGGATAATATCCGACCCGTTTGCACTCCTACTGTTGGGATCGTAATAATAACATATTCATGTTATTCCTTTGTATAACAGCAAAAAAAATTCCATCACCTAAGGTAACATAATATTTCTGTTTGGATCTGGACCGTCCGATCATCATATGCACGAACATTAAAAGCGGCTTCGTACGTTTTATCTCGGATCAGATTGGTTTGGATTATAATCGAACGACTATGATCAAAACATAAATATTATGTTAACTTAGAGGATATGGATTATTATCCAAATTACTTATTTGTTGAGTTTGAATCTGGTTCGTTCTTTATATATTAGCACAAATCTTAAAGAAATCATGCATATTACATATTGATTTAAAATTATGATCAGACGGTCCAAATTAAAACTCAAACGATGCAATACCTCAGGGGAACCGGACTCCTATTTATGGTGGATTATAAACTTCTATAATGTTAAGATAGATTTGGCCAGGGGCGGACCCAGGTATATCCAGGGGGGGCAGCTGCCCCCCCCTGGATTTTGAGTTTTAGTGGAGATTTATCGGTTCTGACTGACTCTGCCCCCCCTGGAATTTTTTTTGCCCCCCTCTGGACGTTTAATTTGTAATTCGGGTTAAATTTAGGGTTAAAATTAAAATAAATTGGTTGAATTTTGATTGATAATTAGAATTATAAGTCAAAACATCAGAAATTACAAGTCAAAGCACTGGAAAATATAAGTTAAAGTGTTGTTTTTTATCGAGTACCCAATTGGTTAATGGATTTAAACCCGATTAGATATTTAAACCCGATTCGATATTTTTTTTGCCCCCCGACGAAAATCCTAGATCCGCCCCTGAATTTGGCACTATTATTTATTTCTATGATGTACACATTAGTTGAAAATTACTGCAAGTGGTCATATAAAAATGCAATATTATATTAAATTCTTATGTCATTCGATGTGAAACTATTTACATCCAATGTTATTGTTATCCCTATTAAATGATGGACAAGGTCCAGGGATATTTGTAGGATGGGGCAAGAGGTGAACGCTTGGACGGAGTCGCCCTCGCCTAGATTAGCGAGCCATTAACCTATTAAATAATGATGCTCATTTCTGAACAAATGCATCCGGTGTACAGAAAGTTCACGAGTGACTTCGTCTGACTAGTGGGTCCTACAGTTAGCAACTTAAGAGTTCAGCCGCCTTAGATTTTTTTCCGCCGTTTCCTCGGTAATTTGTGGCTGCAGAATTATTTTTTATTTCAAATAAAATATATTTTTTACACCGCGTCATTATCCGAAATTTGTATCCATAACCCGGAACAAATTCAAAAATTCAAATATAACATCAGATTTTCAAAATCTCAGGAGTGATCACTTACAATATTTGAAAGTTACAACATCTTACGACAATTTAGTTTTGTAATTTTTAAAGTCCAAAAAGTCGATCCAAATCATTCAACATGTAATCTGACTAAAATGTGCTTGGAGACCAAATTTTACATTTTTTTGAATTTTTTTACTATTTATTAATTATTTTACAAAATTGTTGTTTTTTAGTGATCCATAATTATCTAAAAACAGCAGTTTTGTAAAATACATAATAAATAATAAAAAAATTCAAAAAAAAAATGTAAAATTTGATCTTCAAGCACATTTTAATACATATTACATGTTGAATGGTTTGGATCGACTGTTTAGACTTTCATAATTGTAAAACTAAATTGTTATAAAATACTGTAACTTTCAAATGTTATAAGTGGATCCCTCCTTTTTATAATAAGCAACATGTGACTATTAAAATATGTCATACTATATATATTTAGTCATTCAAAAAGAAAATATTACTAATATTTCTTGTTATAAACTTGCAACTTTTATGGATTGCATTATTTGCATATTTATTTATTTGAAATATATTGAAGTTCTCGTTCATGTAAACTTATCTTTTTAAAATAATCAAATTGGCAATCTTAAAGAATCAAAATCAGTGGAATTAATAAGAAATTAAAAACAGCTATCAAACATTAAATAAAAATTAAGTTAATTTTAATTTATTTTAGTGGAAGACATAATGAGTGCTAATAGAAAAAGTTAGAAAGTGACATCTTTAAAAAAAATATTTCTAAATTAAAAATTACGTCACATCACAAAAATTAGAATATAAAGTTTCACACATACTTAATCCAATGCATATCCTCTTACAAAACTTACAACTAGTAAAATATTCATTAATCATATAACTATGTCCACGGTGGTCCCTAGAGAAAACAAATATATTAGACAAATGTTTAAAATTCTTTGTAGAAGTGAGGAATAATTTATAATTATTTTAATATTTCAATATTATGTTGAGGAGGGGTCAAATTACACCTTCCTTTTTGACACATCTTGGCACTGTTTTTTTATAGGTCAATTTTGCAATTTTCAAAGTACAAATAGTCGATCCAAACTGTTCAATATGATGGATATATTAAAATGTTCTTGGAGATCAAATTTTACATTTTTTTGAATTTTTTTACTATTTATTAAGATGGTTACAAAATCGCTATTTTTCAATGGTCTGAAAACAACGATTTTGTAACCATCTTAATAAATTGTAACAAAATTAAAAAAAATGTAAAATTTGATCTTCAAGAACATTTTAATATATCCATCATGTTGAACGGTTTGGATCGACTATTTGGACTTTGAAAACTGTAGGTGTCAAAATGTGTCAAAAAAAGAAGTAATCCGATCCCTCCTCTATTATGTTTTAACTAAAAAGTCTTGACACAAAAATATTTTCAAAATACTAGGAATAAAATTTACATCTACACTATGATTTAGAAGCTTTTCTTAGATAGGTTAACTAAAAATTCTAGATTATTTCAAAGTGTAGTGATTTTCTACATATTGAGAAAATAATAAAATATTTTAAATCATGTTGAATAGTTCAAATTGATTATTTGAACTCTGAAAATAAAAATATTGATCCACAAAAGTGTTGTAAATAACAGTATGCGTTCGTAGGACGGATAGGGTACTGCCAAACGATTAATCGGAAATAATCAGAAATAATCAGTCATAATCAGAATTAATCGACTGATTAGTCGAAAAAATCCGTAACAGTTTGGTCACCACCAAAGAGTAATCAGTCGATTAATCAGTCTAAACGGACGTTTTTTATAACACTGATCCACAATACGTACTAATCTATGCAATTTTTTTTGACAAATCAGCCAATTAATCAGTCTAATTGTAAACGAACATTTTTTAAAACACTGGTCCACAGTACGTACCAATCTATGTCGGAAACAAATCTGCTAAAATTCTCATTTGTGAACAGTGCTCCTGAAATCTCTCCTTTCTCGAATCCAACCGTTAATCTGTTTCAAGATGCGTGCAAAAAACCAGATGTTTCGAGATGCGTGCTTAAAAAGGTTGGACGGCTGGATTCAAAATTTTAGAGATTTCAGAAATACTGTTCACGAATGAGAAATTTTAGCAGATTTCAATTCATTATGTCATGCATAGTACCATAGCCTCACTCAACTTGCACTGATATCTGACTTGTACAAAATGTTTGGTGCATGGCGTATAAATGATGCACAATGTCCAGGGATATTATGTATATTGGGGCCGGAGGTGGAAGTTTGGACTGAGTCGCCTTCACCTAGATTAGCCAACCAATTTAATAATGATGCAAAATTCTTAGCAAATGCACCCGGTATACAAAAAGTTCAACAGTAACTTCCACTGACTGGTGGACCCATAGTAACCAATAATTCAGCGGCGTTAGAATATTTTTCCCGCCGTTTTCTTGGAAACTTGTAGCGGTGTATGTTGAAATTATTAGTCAAACTAAATTCCAATCCAAAGGATTCAGAAAAAGGATTTTCTTATGTTTTATGAGAATTTTTTATTTGATAGTATAACGCCTTCATCAGAAAATTTATCATTAATTTTTTTACATCAATATTTGAGGAAAAGAAAACACTTTTTCAGAAAATGTTTATTTGTTTGCAGAAAATTAATATTTTATTTTCTTTACATAGAATTTTTTTTTATTTAAGAAGAATATTTATTTGCAGAAAATCGATATTTATATCAAACTAAAATGTTATTATATATCACTGATAAAATAAAATATTATTAAATATATCATTTTGCCTTAACATAAAATGTTATAAAAATGAAATGTTATTATATATATATCGCTGATAAAATAAAATGTTATTTCATAGGTCGTTCCCCGAGATTTTTATTTTTACCCAAAATAAAATATATTTTAATATAATTATCCAAGTTTTTGAAAAATTTAAATTTATACCCAAACCGTAAAAAAAATTTACGGTTTGAATTCCGAATTCAAACCGTAAAGTTTTTTACGGTTTGAATTTTTTTTTTTTTTTTGAATTCTTTTTTTTTAAAAAAAAATCGTTTTTTAGCTACAAAAGGAAGCATCAGAAGCTAGAAAAAAGAAAAGAAAGAAAGAGAGGAATGTGTTTTTGTTTTTTTTTATTCTTATTATATTTCAATTGGGTAACTAGTCCTGGTAAAGCTCGCAGACGACGTATTTTTTTTAAACGAGGTCCTCGATAACGAGACATAAAGATTCCTCCTTTTTTTTCTTTGATTTTTATTTTTTATGAGAATTTCATTTTATAAATAGAAATTAAAACTGAATTGGATCAAAAAAATAAGATCGACTTAAAGTTAAGTAAGATACTAAAAAAAAAAAAAATTGTATCATCATATGGATTTTTTTTGTATATAGATTTTTTTGATTGAAAGTTGAGGCTGGCTCTTTTTTCTATAGACATTTAATTCCTCTAATCTTTCTTTTTATTTTGAATTCTTATTTCATTAAGAAAATAATAATTGTTTTCACTTAATCGTAATCGAGAGTTCCTTTTTTGTTATTAAAAAGATTATTGCTGATAGAAAATCAAATAAAATATATCCTAAAATATATACTATAAAAATATAGTAACATATTTTTTTATAAATATAAAAAAATACAAATTTTCTTTCTTAAAAAAAAGCTCAAGAATTTTCAATACAAAAGAGAGAGAGAAAGAGAGGAAGAGAGAAAAGAGAGAAAGAGAAAAAAAAAGAATTTGCACCTCTGGTTAACATATCAAGGTAACTTCAAAAATCATGAAAATTTGCCGACGTCCAGTCTTGACTTCGTAGAACAATACTGTGAAGTTTCATGCAAAATCTCAAAACAGATCGCGAGATATCATCTCTCAAAAATTGCTCGAAATGCTGAAGTTGTGCATCCGAGCCCTACTTTGCACCTCTAGTTAACATATCAAGGCAACTTCAAAAATCATGAAAATTTGCCGACGTCCAGTCTTGACTTCGTAGAACAATACTGTGAAGTTTCATGCAAAATCTCAAAACAGATCGCGAGATATCTTCTCACAAAAATTGCTCGAAATGCTGAAGGAGGGCTCGGACGCACAACTTCAGCATTTCGAGCAATTTTTGAGAGATGATATCTCACAATCTGTTTTGAGATTTTGCATGAAACTTCACAGTCCTGTTCTACGAAGTCAAGTCTGCATGTCGGCAAATTTTCATGATTTTTGAAGTTGCCTTGATATGTTAAAACCGTATTTATACTTATCGTATTGTTGTTCTTAATTTTATTCTGTTTTGAGTTTTTTTTTGTGTTTTATATTTTTTTTTTTTTTGGGATGTTATTTTGTTGTTGTTGTGTAACATAATAAATAATACCATGAAATGATAAAAATATATAACATACCTCCAACCATATCATAATAAAACATAACGAAAGTACACTACACTAAAAAATAAATTGCAGAACTAAACTAAAACATAATAAAGGATAACATAGCTAAACTGAACTAAAACTACCAAAATAACCCTCTATCAACGGTACTGCGAAGGGGTGTATCGGTGAGGTGGTATACCCCTATTTTCCCTACTGAAATTTCGGCCCTGCCAGTCATTCCATTGTTGTTCTCCGTCCTGCGCTCTGAGAGCTGGTGTAAACTCAGCGTATGGCTCGGCCTCTAGGCTCATCTCGACTGCTCTACTCCATGGATCCTCGGCCGCATGGGTGGCTGGCGGTGGAGGGGGGGTACGGAAGAAGGAATCCGCAAGCTGGGACGCATAGTCCGGATGTGTCCCGCTACCAGAGGCCTCCCAATCGTGAGCTCTCGGTGGATACGGCTGACGCGGTGACGGGGAGGCGGCTGTATCCCACGGATCAGCTGGAGCAAAATCGGCAAGGCTGAAAGAAAAGCTCTCATCCTGCACAGACGGGATCTCTGGAGACTCATGCTGCTCAGGCGGTGGCGGCATGTATGCAGGACCCTGCACGGATACCAATATTTTAGTAAATTTGAACTATCTTTACTTAAAATAAAGAAATAAATAAAATAAAGAATCACATACCGGGGGAAGAAATGGACGTCTGTGATTGTCACGGTAGGCATGCCAACCTTCCATGCGCAGTACCCAACGATGATAATCCCAGTCTGGCTGCTCTGAGGGCTCCGGTGGCATCTCACTGTTCAGAACAGGTGGCGCGTCAGGCTTGTTCGGTTGTACTGCGCGCCAATCAATATTCTCTCCGGCGTCTCGTAGCATGGTGACCAGCTTTGCCTCGTGGCCGTGGTCCTCAATGCACGGGGCAACCAAGTGCAACATCGCATGCCCGACCGCTCTGTAGCCACGTTTTCCAAGACAAATGATTGAACGCGCGGCACCTTTAAGCGCTACCAGCAGCTAAAAAAATAAAACAAGGTTAGTTTAAAAAAATAGCTACGAAAAAGGTTCATACTGTTAAAAAATGTGTTCTTGTAGGTGCATTACCTGGCGAGCACCTTTTCGGCCAGTGGGGGTATAACCATCATCGTCGAAGATCATCGAGCGAAAAAAATCGCCGTAATCTCCCTCTATATACACCGAAGCCATGCCGACACGCAGGTACCAAGCCTGATATCTCAATAGGGGATCTCCCTGGAACTGCATCGCATCAACCTCCGACATCTGCCATAAGTTGGCACTCATATTCGCTGCCTTGTTATAGTGCTCCAAGTGATACTCCCTCCAATCTCTATCCCAGTGATTACTGTGCCTTATCCTGTAATTCATATGTTAGTTGCAATTTAAAGCCAAGAACATAACGCTAAGTACAAAAATGCTAAAAAGAACATAACTTACCCGTGTAGACTCATGATCACAGATCTCGGGACGTCTGGATCTGCGGGGATGAATGCAGGAAAATCAAACTGACGGAGCACCCGGTCTGGGTAGTGGTGCTCCACTATCCAGAAGCACACCAGCGGACCCCTGTAGAGCCACATCTGATGATCATCCGCTACAATCTGTGGCAGCCTCCCCTCAGTGTATAGCTCATGGTACGGAGTCCATTTCACCTGCGTCTCACCCAGACTCTGAATTTGAGATCGGACCAACCTGATACCTATTGGCTTTCTGTGAGGGTTGTCCTTGTAAAAATGACGTCCGTACCATTTCATGCCAAATGCCGGTCGATTCCCGCTTTCGGGCGCTCCCCATGGATCCTCGTTCGGCTCGGGTACCCCCACCGACAGCCGTGACCATGACCAATGCTGCAGTAGTAGCACCGGCCCGTAGATTTGTTTATTTTTCCGCTATATTTTGAAGAATATTAGCCGTCAGGGATTAGTTAAATAAATAAAATAAGACAACAAGCGCATGACAAGGTAGAAAATTAAATTAAGACAGAAATAATTAAAATAATTTTGATCAGATTCAAAATTCATTTTAGAGAAAAGGGCTACATGGAATTTTATGTTCTTTATATCAAAATAAAGGTATGAAAGTCTAGTTTACAGATAATATAATTTCTCTATACAAAAATATTATAGATTGGTACAGTTTTAGCGATTAATTGACAGAGGTCAGAATTCAGAGAAGCTGAAATTTCAGTGAGCAGTCCAATAATTCTGACCTCTGTCAATTAATCGCTAAAACTGTACTAATATGTAATATTTTTGTATAGAGAAATTATATTATCTGGAAACTAGACTTTCATACCTTTATTTTGATATAAAGAAAACAAAATTCCATGTAGCCCTTTTCTCTAAAATGAATTTTGAATCTGATCAAAATTATAGGAATTATTACTCAAATTTCAGCTTTTCTGAATTCTGACCTCTGTCAATTAATCGCTAAAACTGTACTAATCTGTAATATTTTTGTATAGAGAAATTATATTATCTGGAAACTAGACTTTCATACCTTTATTTTGATATAAAGAACACAAAATTCCATGTAGCCCTTTTCTCTAAAATGAATTTTGAATCTGATCAAAATTATAGGACTGCTCACTGAACTTTCAGCTTTTCTGAATTCTGACCTCTGTCAATTAATCGCTAAAAATGTACTAATCTGTAATATTTTTGTATAGAGAAATTATATTATCTGAAAACTAGACTTTCATACCTTTATTTTGATATAAAGAACACAAAATTCCATGTAGCCCTTTTCTCTAAAATGAATTTTGAATCTGATCAAAATTATAGGACTGCTCACTGAACTTTCAGCTTTTCTGAATTCTGACCTCTGTCAATTAATCGCTAAAACTGTACTAATCTGTAATATTTTTGTATAGAGAAATTATATTATCTGAAAACTAGACTTTCATACCTTTATTTTGAAATTCTGGTGAACAGTTTCTTATTTTTAACATTTTATTTATTTATTTTCTTATATACAAAAATCTCGGGAAATAACATACTCACCTTGCAACCGTGACACAAGTTGGAGTAAAGATGTGCTAGGACAGCCCCACCCAAGTTGTACATGCAGCTCGACGGCTGAAGGTCTCGTAGCAGCTCTAGATACATCATCGGGATGGTATCACCAGTTGAATCAGCAAACATGAAAGAATCAAATAGGTCCATCACGAATCCCCGTGTGTATCTGTAATATCGAAATTACAGAGCAACTCATTTTTCCGCATGAAACAGAGTACCAAATAAATGTAATATGAATAGTTTGTATGAGTACCTCTCAATCTCGAGCTGAGTGGAATCCATCCCCAGACCTCTCGCAAACATAGCTCGCAGCTTCTTCTTGTCCAGACAGTACTTGGAGGCCCCCCCATTGCCACGTATATCTGGCTCCGCTCCTAACAACTCCGCGAGCATGTAATTAATTGTGATGTCATCTGAATCTGTGGGGTCAGATATGCCACCAACAGGCACGCCCTGGATAGGCAGACCCCATAGAGCACTGACGTCCTGGAGAGTCACTGTCATCTCTCCAAAAGGTAAGTGGAACGTGTGCGTCTCGGGGCGCCATCGCTCCACTAGTCCTGCAATGAGGGACGCGTTAATGGCCGTACTCTCCGACTCTAGAATTTCGACCAAATGTTGCACCCCCAAATTTTGCAAATATGGCTCCATCTGCGAGTAGTACTGGAAGTCATAATACCGGCCCCTGGCAGTTATAATTGCCTCACTCTGCGTTGGAAAAAGTAAACAACATGAAAATCTAAAAATACGAAAACAACACAATTTAAACTTAAAGAAAAGGAATTCAAGTACCTCTCTAGATGCTTCTGAGACTCGGTGCTCATCGTGAGGCATCCATAATAAAGGGCTGAAATGGTCCTTGCTGTCTGCGGGAATGGGCTCATCAACCGGGTCGGCTGCGGGTGGTCTCCTACGCCGTCCCCTAGTCATCCTACGTTAATAGTTAACGTATTTTTAGATTCAAAAAAAAATTAACGTATTTTTATTTTCTCGCCTATTTATTAAAAAAAAATATTATATTCACAATTTTTTTGTCATTCTTAAAAATTAATATATGACATGTGCAATAAATTTAAAACAATGCAACTCTTCCATATTTATTTCCACGAATTTTTATGAGTGTGATTAAAATGCTATGTTGTTTTTGTGTTAATCACGTCTGACATCCTCATCTTTGTTTTCAAAGTCCGAACTGTTTATCCAAACAGTTCAACATGATTTCTATGTTATAATCTGGTTGAAAACCAAATTTTACAATTTTTTAGTTTTTTATTTCCCAAATAGATACTAATATTGTTGTTTTCTAGAAGAGTACAAGATTTTGAGACTCTAGATTTTGTTTCACGGTTCAGAAGATAATTAAAAGTTTGTAATAAGAAACAATGAAACTATTCAAAGAATGTGTACAATACATTATATAAGTAAATTAAAATTTGGTTAAATCTCAAACATTTAAATTATTTTATCAAGCATAGAAATGTTAAAATCTAGAACATCTATTTACACATTCTATATGAATTTACAAACAATGAAATTTTTCGATTCACATTAACTTCTTTTGGAAAACTATTTTTTGGTAATTGTTAATTAATTTAAACTTTTTAATTAGCATGAAAAAAAAATACATAAAGAAATAATATTTAAATACTTACCTACAATAAATATTTAATACGATCGATCAATCGCTCGGGAAAATCAACAACCCGATACGATTCAAAAATTCAAGTCCAATTATCTCAAACTAACAATATCAACGAGGCCTTTCGCAACAATAATTTGTGCCAATAATCCTAACCCTTGACTCTAATCCTACCCTAATCAAATTTTAATCAAAATACAATAAATATTAATACGATCGATCAATCGTTCGGGAAAATCAACAACCCGATACGATTCAAACATTCAAGTCCAATTATCGCAAACTAACAATATCAACGATGCCTTTCGCAACAATAATTTGTGCCATAAACCCTAATCCTTGACTCTAATCCTACTCTAATCAAATTTTAATCAAAATACAAAAACTTACACGAAATTTCAAATCGAGGAGGCGACGGAGGCAGCAAGGACCATGAGCGAGAAGGGCGGCGAGGCGGTGAAGGCTGCCGGTGAAGGTGGCAGCAGAGGGGTGGCAGCGGAGGGGTGGCAGCAGAGGAGGGAGTGGCGGCGGGGAGAGGGGGTGGCGGCGGCGCCGGTCTTCGGGCGGACGGGCGGAGGGGCGGAGGCCGGAGGCAGGAGGCAGGGCAGGCCTTTTTTTCTTTTCTGGCGGAGAGAGACAGAGGAGAGAAAGTCGGAGCTTTTGGTTTGAATTCTTTATTCAAACCGTAAAAAAAATTTACGGTTTGAATTCCGAATTCAAACCGTAAATTTTTTTTACGGTTTGGGTATAAATTTAAATTTTTCAAAAACTTGGATAATTATATTAAAATATATTTTATTTTGGGTAAAAATAAAAATCTCGGGGTCATTCCTTCATATGTCAAGAATTAAAAATGGAACCATCATTTTCTCCAGTTGCATCACCTTGACAAGCCTTGGAAGTTGGACCTCGTCAAGGCCAAATTATTAATGGAAGTCTCCCGTTTTAGATGAAATGGAGGGAGTCCAGGAAATTAATTTGATGGAATAGTCTCAAATTTAATTAGAGGAGGTTTCAAATGTCTCCATTTTGTGTGCCTCCATTATGCTTTCATTTTTAAAATTTTTAATAACTCAAAATTTAAAACTTAAAAGTCAAAATAAAACCGTTAGATATGATCTACATAATTTTATCTATTCATGTGTAAAAAATTATGATATTTCAACTTTGTTTTGGTTGCCATCAAGAGCTTGTAAAAACGTACTAGTGTGGATAATTTCTAGACGTTGATTTTTTAACTTATTGATTCACCTAAAAACAAAACCAAAATGTGATAATTTTTTATGAGCACATAGAGAAAATAATATAGATCACATCTAACGGTTTTATTTTGACGTTTATGATTTAAATTTTGAGTTATTAACGTTTTAAAAATGGAGACATGGTAGAGGCACAAAAAATGAAGGCATTTGAACCCTCCTCATTTAATTATTCAAGATTATTAAATTTTTTTGGCGCTTACCAGTTGATTGGTTGGTACATTTTTCTCCATGGATGATAAGTAAAAATATTAAGTATATTTCTACTTATATTATAAAAATTATATATTTCTTAAAATTATATTTGTATTGAGATCTAATTTCACGAAATTTGTAACTTGAATTTGGTTAGAATTATAAGCTTGTTATTGGTATTTGTCATGTTTTCATCTCACAATCTATTAACAACATGATTTAAATAATAGTATCTTTGTACAATATCTCTTTTTAGAGGATCTATTTGTTATAAATAAATATATATCAGACATCAGAGAAAATCAATTATCTAAAAGGTAAGATTATATAGTATGTAAGAATTCACAATCCAATATGAGTAATTAGATTATTTGCGTTGGTAATTTGAATGTACAAAAGTAATAATGTGTACTGATAATTAGATTTGAGTTGTGGTGTAAATTATTTGTGTCTTGTTAGATGAATTAAATTATGGAAAAACAATAGGGGCCGCAACGTGAAATTGTGGATTCATTTTTGAGTCCGCAACGACAAATGGAGGACCCATAATTCAGTAATTTGTTAATTTTTTTAGAGGAGAGTATTTTTTAAAAATTTCTCAATCTCACACGTTGCCATGTCATCAAACTTCCTAATATATTTGATATTTAATGGAGATCGTGGATACCCCATTAACATGTTGTCATTCTCACTATTTTGTTGTCATTCGCATAATTAAGTTTGGTATTTCTTTCTATTATTATTTTTAGCACATTTAATATTTGTTTACTAAAAATCGCAGTTATATTACTGTGCAAATAAATATATCATAGAGTTTATGAAGAGTTTGAGGGAAAACAATTAATGTCTTATAATATACGTTCCTTTTTATTATAATTTTTTTAATTATGTATGACATAAGTTTTACAAAGGGTATCAATTAATCCAAGTATTAAATTTTAAAAGTGATGAATTTCCATAAAGGACTACACAATATTACACACAACTTAATTTACTAAACGAAAAAATAAATATAAAAATTACAAATTATTCTAATTCCAATTCCTATTAATGAAGCTTATTGTGAGTTTGTGCATCTTGATTAACATTTTGAATTACAAATTATTTTGAATTCCAATTATTTTGCGAACAATTATTTATTTTTTGAATAAAAATAGAGGTCATGCTCATATTTGACTGATATAATGAGTTACAATAATGAGTTACAAAAAATATGTAAATAAAAAAAAGAATATACAATTTCTTCGCATTATAAGAAATACAACATTTAAAGGACATTTAAAAATACCACTAAAGACTCTAAAAAACGTCTTTATTTGGGTATTTCACTACAAGAAATACAAACTTTCACGGCGCTTAAAAACACCACTAAAAGCTATAATAAACATCATGAATGACTATTCCCGGTGTTTCTCTGAATGCCTTAGATAGGAGTGTCGGCAAAGGTCTTTTTAAATTCATCTAAGAAGACACGATTAATTTACATCCCAACTCAAATCTAATTATCAGTACACATTATTATTCTTGTACATTCAAATTACCAACACAAATAATCTAATTACTCAGATTGGATTGTGAATTATTATACACTATAATCTTATCTTTTAGATAATTGATTTTCTCTGATGTCTAATATATAAATATTACAAATAATAAATATACAATTACTTTTAAATTAATTTCGAACATAATTTATTTTGAACTCAGGGAGATCATTTTTATATTTATAGTAGGTGAGCTAGTTATTTAGAAGTCATGAAAAGTATGTCAAGAAATAAAAGGTGCGTGAAGAAAGACAACTAATGAGTTATTTTGTATCACTGAGTTTTGGCACTGTAATGAAAGATACTAATGGGGAATTCATTTGAAATAGAACAAACACTACAGCAAAACAAGATATCAGCGACCGGTATCAGCGACCGCCGCAGTCGCCGGTCGCAGATGATTCCAAAATTTTTAAAAAAAAATAAAAATAAAAAGTTCCAGCAACGACACCTTCAGCGACCGGCGCCAACACCTTTCTGCGACCGGTTTGGCCCGGTCGCTGAAGAGTCACAACAACAAAGTAGGCACTTTTCGCGAGGGAACTTCGTCGCTAAAAGTACCGTCGCAAAAGAAAAAGCACGTTTATGACGGTACTCCGTCGCAAAAAGTCACTTTTTATCCTCGCGAAAAGTGCCTGTCTTTTGTAGTGAGTACCCCTGAAAAAAACCGCGACAAATTCCTTTTCTCTCTGACTTGGCGCCGTTTAGGTTAGATAAAAAAAAACGACGGAAGCTGCCGCCGGTGGTCGACAAAAACCGACGCCGCCTTGCCCGATCTTTCGCCCGACCCCGCCTCTTTCTCTATCTCTCTCTCACTCAATCTGTTGCCCGACCCGGCTCGAGAGGAGAGAGCCTCCCGCTCGCTGCCTCGCATGCCTTGCCGCCTTTCTGCTTCGCCTCAGCTGCGCCTTTGATCTAGGGCTTCGCCTAAGCCTCCCTGGTTAGCGTCTCTCTCTCTCTCTCTCGTTATTTTGCAATAAGATTAATTTTCTCTGCATTTCTAACCTTGTCCGAAAATGAAATATTTGTTAGATTTAACGCTTCAATTTTTTAGATTTGTTATGTTGCTCCTAATGATGCTCAGACTCTAATTTTTCTGATTTTCTGTGATTTCGTTTTTTTTTTTCAACTGAATCGTGCCTCCAGAATTGAGTTAGAGGGTCATAAAATTAAGCCATTCGAACTCTTTGATTTCGTTCATTTTTTATATATATAGCGATTGCTTTAGAGGGTCATAAAATTGAATTAGAGGCCATTTATAGCCATTAAATAGAATTAAGCCTGTAAATGGCCGATTGCTCCCTGTTAGTTTCTTTATAAAAATTATGCGGATATTATATTGAACTAGGATTCTAGGAATGATATGTCCCTTTTTTGTAACAAGTTTTCTCTAAGTAATCCAATAGAAATGTAATTGAAATTGAAAGGTAGGTTATCTTTCTTTTTCTTTTTTCTTTTGAAAATATGAGTTTTGCTTATCATAAAAAGCTGTGCTGTAGAAATTATAGATGTAGAAGATCTCAAAAGCCAAAACTCAACCACCTTCATGGAATATTAGATGCCGACTCAAATAGGCTCACAGTGGACTGTTAGTTGTTTATTTCTGAATTTTAGAAAGAAAAAAAATTTAGTCCATGATTTTCTTGGCTATTGCCTGCCTCGGAAGAGCAAGTTTATTGACATGTAATTATAGCTATAGCTAATATATATGACATGTTTCTTTCGATAAATATATAGCAGACATTTTTACTCAGGTCGAAAATTATAGTTTACCAGTTCAGTAATATTTGGTGCAGATATCAATAGAATAGATGCATGCATGCATAATCCATTGAGTGGTGAAAGGGATATATAGTGCAAATTCTGAACGCTAAATAGTAAACAGTAGCAAGAAAAGGCAAGCAAGAGTTGGTGAGTTAGTAGCTACAAGTCAATTGCTGTCATTGTAGTTTATTCATTGCTACAAGTCAATTGCTGTTATTGTAGTTACAAGTCAATTGCTGTTAGTGTGTGGTTGAAATCTTAAATTTCTATTTTTTCTTTCAATCAAATAAAGCAGCTTTGTAGTTACAGGAGAAGGAACACGGGCGCGAACTCAGATGGTCCGATGAGCTGTTCAAGCCGACCCATACGAGCAAGAAGATAGGTCAATTTATTTCCGCCAAGGCTGAAAGGGCACAGGTAATAGAACATAAGAATCGTTTTATAAAATTCATTATTTGTTGTACAGAACATTATTGTTATATTTTACAAAATTTGCAGGAAAATTATGAGAGAGCTATGGTTCAGAAGTATGGAGAGGACATAAACATATGGCCTCCTTATGACGACGCTGTCTGGTACTCTGCGGCAGTTGATGATCAAAATGCTCACGGCGATAACTATGGCCTCGGTGCTCTAGGTAAAATAAATTTCTCCTTGAAATTTTAAATTTATTTTTAAATATGTAGATAATACTAATGTCTTATTTTTAATGTTTCAGGAAAGACGAGGGCCATGGTTCGTGATGGTGGGTCCAGCAGTGCTCCGTCACGTTCTTCACAGTCATATTCTTCTGTGCCTCCACGCCTCAGACAAGAGGATATCGATGCGATATCTTCTCAGGTATTGTCATCTATATCATGCCCAAGATCAGTGGGCAGATCACCTTAGCTATCAGAGCTGCTCAGGTACGAAATTCGATATGTTCTAATTGTGAACCCTAAACCCTAAATTCTAATTATCTGAACAACTGATACATTTATTTTCTTATAACCTCACAGGGAGGTTCGAGCTCGCACCATGCCTCTATGCCCGATGATGGCGATGATGGGAATGATGGGGATGATGAGGAGGAGCATTGGTCGGATATCGGTGGAGATGGTACTGCTTAGATGTTTATATGATATTGTTATTGTTTATGTTTAGATATTTTCTCGTGATGATATATTGTTATTGTTTATGTTTAGATATTTTCTCGTGATGATATATTGTTTATGTTGTATGTATCGATTGATGTTTGTATTTATGTTGTATGCTGGTATGTGTGGTACCAATTATATATTAAATGGGGGAAAAGTAAATTACGAAAAGAACCTATAAACTTGACAGACGAGTATCAGCGACCGGTATTTTTGGTCTCTGATGCCTTAACATGACGTCAGCAAAATCCAACAGCGACAAAAAAATTGGTCACTGAAACGTCATCAGCGACCGGTTTTGAGTATCAGCGACCGGTCATCTTGGTCTCTGATGCCTTTACATGACGTCAGCAAAAACCATCAGCGACCGGGCTGACGTCATTCAGCGACCGGGGACGTCATCAGGTGATCATCAGCGTCCATGCCTTCAGCGACTGGTGTATCAGCGACCGGATTTCGTCATCAGCGACCGGTGGGTATTATCAGCGACCGGTTCCCTGGTCGCTGATGCTCCGTTCTGCTGTAGTGAAAAAGTAATTAATGGGGAATTCATTTGAAATATACTATTATTTTTTAATTAATTTTCTATCAGATAATTAATTTTCTCTTATGCCTAATATTTAAATATTATAAACAACAAATAGAATTTCTCTTAAACTCATGGGAATTCATTTTTTCTCACAATATATTTATATTATTTAGAAAGCACAAAAAGTAGGAAATTAAAAATGCATGAATAAGACAACGATTAAATTGCTCTAGAGGAATTAAATCGCCATCTCAGTTTGCATCTCAATTAATTTCTCAATAAAAGTAATTTGGATAAGTCATTCAATTTCTTCTTTTCTTGATTACATTATGCCACGGAACATGAACATTTAGGCTGTGTTCTAAAACTTGATGCGTAGAAGAAGGGGTGGAAGGTGATCACAGAGGCAGCATTTTACATGAATGCAAGTATCATTTAATACTAGAAAATTTAGTTAGAGGAGACTGAAACTTAAATTGTACAAATATTAACATGTAGTTAGTGGGACTTGAACTCAATACCTCTCAAGAATAAAATAGTCTTAACTACTAGACTACAAGTACACATCTAACATTTTATGAGGGGGGCTAAATTATATAAAAACTTCAAATAAATAAAAAATCAATTAAATTCCAACATACGTGATTAAAAATTTCAAAATTATAGGTGGCTTAGCACCCTTGGGCATAGTGTAGATTTGCCCCTACATTTAATTATTAAAAATAATGTAAATTCATTAATTGGTGCCAGTATTTCTCCCTCAATTTCATATACATGACATCTAATTAGGTGAAGAGCACATGATCAGCCTCATGCTCATTAATTTGACATGCATGGCATTAATTATAATTATAATCATACAAATATGTACTTTTACTTCTTCCACAACCAAAAGTGTTTAAATAGCTCACCTAAACATAAATCAAGCTATTATGACAAACAATCAAACTTGAGCTATTAATTTTAAACAAAAGACCAAACAAAATAAGATGATGGAGAAAGTTGACATAAATAAGACTCTCAAACGTAGATGATTTCAAATTAACAATGGAACTTTTGGATCTTTCTAAATAATTTCAGCAAACAACGTCCATAGATTTACTAATGAGTTGAACAACTCAACGTTGGGTCATCAAGGTCCAAAAAAGTTTTAACATGGTCCAGAAATAAAAAAATGGTGAAAGAAATAAATGAAAACAACTCAACGTTGCAAGCTACATGGAGAGTAGGTTTAGAACTTTAGATATAGCTGGCATTTATAAGAATGGGAGAGCTGTATCCAAACCGAATGGCTCTTAAAAACAAGCTACAGGGAGAGTTTTATTGCACTGAGAGGAGGTAGGTAGGTAGCTTGTATTTCTCTTTTAGTTTTGCATCTGGTAAACAAGATAAAGAGTTCTATTGCAGGTAGGTGCGTTTCGTTGAAAGTTCAACTTCATAGAGAGAAGGTAGCATGTATTTTTTTAATACTGCACTGCCGAATGAAATGATTATGATTTGTGCATAGTGGGTAAGCAATCTTGGTCAGACCCGATAACAAGTGTAACCCTCAGAGTGGGAACATGTGAGGACCTATGGACTGTGCTGGTAGGGGTGTTGAAATGGTTCGGTTTGTTTGGTTTTCAACCGAATCGAAAAAATTTCGGTTTAAATGGTTCGGTTGTTTGATTTAAATTGATTGGTTCGGTTGAATTTTTGAATTATTTCGGTTTAAATGGATTGGTTAGGTTTAGACTTTTCGAAACTGACTAAACTGAACCGACCGAATTATATTGGTTCAAGTATGGTTTATATTTTGTTTGGTTCAATCATTGCTTCCTTATTTTCATTTTAGTTTAAATATTTTAGAACATCTACATATTTTGTATGGAATTGAACAACTTGTGGATGAACATGTGTAATTTTCGTTAATAATGGTAGCAATATATTTACTTCGGTTTGAACTGAACAAACTGAAATTAATTTCGGTTTTGTTCGATTTGGTTTTATTTGTGAAAACCGAAAAAAATTTAATTTAGTTATTTTAGTTCGGTTTCAACCGAACCGACCATTTAAACACCCATATGTGCTGCTGCCCTCCTCTTTGCTTTAAAGTTTAAACCATGCTGAAAGGAATATGACCTGTGCAGAAACTGACAAGTGACAAACTTCCCGCCGATCTTTATTTATTAGTTTTTTTTTTAGTAAAAAAAAAAAGACCGTGAGTAGGGCTGAAAACGAATTCGGATTTTCCATTACGAATCCGCTCTGTATCCGACTCAGATCCAAATTCAGATAAATAGATTCGGATCATATTCAAATTCGGATGCAGATATTTATTTAATATAGAGAAAAGAACCGGAATCAGATACGGATAATTTTCTTCCTGCACAAACAGATTGGATATCCGAATCTATTGGGAACCAAATCCGCTCAAGCAAAAAACCTAGAAAGGTTTGAAATGCTACAGAGTTGCGCCTAGTATTTTATAGTTGAAGACTCGGAAAATGTAGCAAAGAAATGTGGAACTAAAATCTTGTTTGGATGGAGAGTAGAAGGGATGGAATGGAAAGAAAAGAAATTTGTTCTTGAATCTTGTTTGGTTGACAAAATTATATCGGAGATGAAGGGTACAGAAGGGAAAAAGTTTAATTTTATATACTTGTAATTAATAGAATCGATTTTCCTCCTAATTTGAGGTGTAACGGATGAAAAAAAAAATAATGCAAATATTTTCAAAAAAATGACACAAATGTCAAACATTATATCTTACCTATATAATTCTCATAAAAATTTCTTTGTCACAAACCTACTGCAACCACTGAATTTCACATTATCCTTCTAAATTTTAATTAACTAAACAATAAATAAAACGGAAAAGAAAGTTAAATTTATTTTCTCTTGTTAATCATTCAAACACAAATAAATTAAATATGTTAATCTTTCTTTTTATTGCATTGCATTGCATTCTATTCTTCACCTCCCCTCCCTTCCTCTAATCTCCATCCAAACAAGATGTAAATGTGGGCTTTTCTCAATTCTGAAGCGAACCTGTCACGCATGGCGCATATACAGGTATGATAGTTAATGGATTGGGTTATTCCAGGCCCAAAGCATCGATCTTAAAATGGGCCTTGCTTTATTAGCTGTAAGCTTGCTTTCTCGTTTGCCATTTTGCAGTGCAAACTTTACATGCATTAAATGAAAAATAATATAAACTAGATTGAAATAAAGAACAACAAAATTCTACATCTTTTGATTTTTGTATCCTAAAGTTCATATAATCCAATTATCCGATAATTATTCGTTTTGTATCCGTATTCGAATCCGTATCCGTGGATTATCCGTTTCGTATCCGTATCTGTTTAAGATGAATTTGATTTTGAATTTTGATATCCATTTATTATCTGTATCCGTATCCGTATTCGTATTCAATCATTGATAGACAGATACTACTATGGTATCAATATTATCTGCTCCGTTTACATTCCTAACCGTGAGGGTTTCATTAACTAAACTTTTGAAAGTCTTACGTAGCATTGCAAATGAAAATAAACACCTAACTTTCTGGTCAATCTAGATTAACCTGATTTGATTGAATGTCAAGCATTTGCAAAATACAATATATGCACAAATTATGCTTTTGAATATATTCAAAGCAAGTATATATTTACCTCAAATTTTCTAGAAAAGGTAACAATTGCTTAACAATTACTGTACAAATACATATCCTAAAAAAAGAAAAATTCATATGAGTTATTAGGTACAATTTTCGACACCCGACCAATGCTACATGTATATAAATTTAAACCTGTATTCAATTACGGTAATTGTTTCCACACTACAAATCGGAGGTTATATTAATTTGCATTATAAAGTAATTTAAGTTTCAAATTTAATATAATGTATCTAAATTGTATATATATCAAATATATTAATTTTCTTTTACTATAACCAATTATTAAAAATGAGACTAAATAGGTGAGAGGATGGTGGCATGTGTAAATCCACATCTATTCTTAAACTAGGTTTCATGTGGAGTCGGATGATGGTGGCATGTGTAAACAGGGGCAGATCCAGGATTTCTGTCAGGGTAGGGCACTAATCGGATTCAAATAGATAATTGGGTTCAAACCCATTAATTTATCGGGTACACAATTACAACTCAATCCCTATAACTATGTTTATTATAAAATCTGCTATAATCATAAATCGATTGACACAACATTGAAATATTTTAGGTAAGCTAATTAAAAATTCATTTGGCACAATTCAAAGCGGGACTGTTCTTAGCCAATTAGTAAATTTAAGTCAAAGTTTAGATAAAATTTTACCGAAATATAAGTGTTGAATAATAAAAGGCACAAAAAGTTCGACCAACTCATTTTTTTAAATTGTAATAATAGGTCCCCGTCAGATCTTTCTTGTTATCTTATTCTCTTTCATTCTATTTACGAAATAGAGTATCGCATATCCGGAAAAAAAAATGAAATACAAAGAATCGACCAAAACTCAGAAAGAATTAGTTCAAGAATCAGACTAACACGAACCAGGGGTAGGCACTTTATCGGACCAGGGTAGGCACATTGAACAATTAGTACTGGATCGAAATAAAAAATTGGGTGCACAAAGTGTGCATTTTTTATTCCTAATTGATTCCTAATTGCAGAAATGCACTAAATAAAAAATCGGACCAAGTAGGCACATTGAACAAATAGGAATCATGACAGAAACTGCTATGCAAATCTCCACCTGGAGTTCCCTAATCTCAATTACAAATTCATCTTAAAAGCATCTCAAAAGCATCACAATTTAGAGAAATAGGGGAGGGCGAAATTGAATGCCATAACCTAATTCTTTGTACATAGAGAATGAGAAACATAAACTCAACAGGGTAGGGCATTTGTTTTTTCCAGGGTAGGGCAAAAGCTCAAAACTCAGTACTTAAGAACTGATTTTGAAAATCTAGGGTAGGGCAGTTGCCCTACCCTGCAGTATGCTGGATCTGCCCCTGTGTGTAAATCATTATATCCACATCCATTCTTCATCAAAATGAGAATGCATATTAATTTCTACAATACACTAAAATAATAATTAAAAATAATTTTAAAATTATATTTTTCACAATATACTAACCAATATAAACATGTTATACTGAATAATACCATTTATCAGCCATATTGTGTTGTTTGCCAACCGAACCAAAGTGAGTGACAAAGCCGTATAATTATTGTTGTTATATATTCTTATACGATGTAATATGTAATCTAAATCGACAAATATTTTTAAAAATATTACTTAATTTAAAGACTTTTTGTTGTTTTTGACTTGCTCCAATATCATAGTTATAAAATTGCAATTTTTTCTTAATATAATATCAATAATAACATTTAGCTTCAAATTCTATATAAACTTGACTATCATGAGCATTAAAAAATTCTCAAGGAATGTTTATTTGCGTTAGGGTGGCATTGCTTTATTTAATAGCTAGAAAGCTTAACCTAACAAAGAAATCACGCATTTGTTTTCCATGCCTCATAAATTTTGCATGCATGTCATGATAAATTTTGTGATTGATCCAGTTGAGATTGATCAACTTCATCAATTTTACATGTCATCCTTAGGGTGCATCGTTTCATGTTACCTGCAAATAACTAATTGAGATCTACAAAAATAGACCACTATCCGTGATGGTAAAAAGTGAATATTTTTGAGGGTACACCAACAAAAAGTGTGTTATTTCTAAACGTATTCGGTATTACGGACAAAAGTGTTTTTATCATCGGCAAAAAGTGTTTTTACCTTCGTGAATAGTGACAAGAGATAATTGGGTTTGAGATCAAGCAACTTAGAAACATTCTACAAGATATTTATTCTCCAAGATATATTGGAAGATAATGGGCCGGACAATTATCACTGGATGCAACATTATTACATCTAATTAAACAAGTCCGATTATATAAATAGGCCACTATCGCGCTAAGTAAAAAGTGACTATGTTTTAGAGCATCTACATCCCAGCAACTCAAATGAGTTTCTAAATAACTGTTAACCACTTTTTAGAAATTAAGGTCTCTAAAGTTTCTAACTCTCACATTCCTGAAATTAATTTTAGAGTTTCTATTAAGCCACGTCAGCAACAAATTAAAAAAGAGAAATAATTTGAGCCAATCATTTTGCCAACTTAGAGTTTATAAACAGTTTCTTAATAAGAAACTTTACAGCATAGTTTCTAAATAAGAAACTCTCCCACATCCCTAAAACTGGATTAGAAATTGCCACATCAGATTAGAAACTCTAATAATACCAGGGATGTAGATGCTCTTAGAGTACAGTATAGTACATTGACAGAAGCTGCTATTTCTGAACGTATCAGTATTACCGACAAGAGTATATCCGCGAAGATACCGTCAGTAAAAAACACTTTTACCCTCACGGACATGACAAGTCTGTGTTGTACTTTTGGATATAAGCACTGCTTCGTGAGTCCGGATTTTCGAAAAATATTTATAATCTTATGTTTTCAAACCGTTAATGAGTCATAATATTTTTATGACATATTGGATACTTTAGTATAAAAAACATTCTCATTTCCGAAAATACAAATTAATTTACTTCTTACTATATTTTAATGCATTGTTGTTTGCTTATGTTTTTAAATTCGGAAATTATGCTATATTTTAATGATCTTTGTTTTCTTCAAATATTTTTTTAAATTTTACATGTAAAAAAGAGGCCCACTCACCAGTAGAAATTCCCAAACAACAAATTATGGATAATTCAACGGTTTTGCTCTGAATTACCGATGTATTATCCATCGGTAAAGTTACTTCTGGAAATTGGTTGAAAACCATATTTTTTTGTTAACATAATTTTTTTATAGGTTATTAATAAATTTTTTGGGATTGTGTACCTAAATTGTGATCAAAGGTAAATCTCAAGGTTCTAAATAGCATTTATAGCGTCGTAGCGGGAAGGCTAAAAAAAAGCTATAGCGAATAGCGTCGCTATAGCGGAAGCTATTCCAAATAGCGTTTTTTTTTTTACATTTCGTATATTCAATATTTGTACTAAATATCAACATTATCTAAAGTCTCATAGAACAATAAATAAAACCAAAGTAATTAAGAAATTATAATATTCATATTGAACCCGTACAAAGTCCAAATTGCGGTTCAAAATATCCATAGTAATATCATAAACTATCGATTTTTTCTATTAAAAATATCTTAAGCATCATGATTTATGACATAATCTATTTTTTTTTCTATTCAAATTTTAATTTCGGTTTGGACTTTTTTTCTATTCAAATTTCAATTTCTATTCCGAATTTCAAATTGATTTATCTGTAGCAAGTAGCAACAAATTCAATTTTGGTTTGAGATTTTTTTTACCTTTATTTAAAACCCATATAAATTGCTTAAAAAAAAAACCCATATTGTATAGCGCTGTAGCTAGCGGCCGTAGCGCAAATAGCGCATTTTGATATCATAGCGTAGCGTTTGGGGTCTAAAAAAGCTATAGCGGCACTATAGTGCGCTATTTGAAACACTGGTAAATCTCAATCAAATATCCATGTCGTACTATAAGTTGTCAACTTGTACACATCTTGTGTGTCATGATATCTCTTCCTTACCGAACTATTACTTTCCATATATGCTGTACATTTGATCAATATAAAATTTATGGGTTTCATTTCATGAAAGAATAGTTGTTTTTCGACCTTTGTCTATTGTTGGCTCACCACGCCTTTCACGACCCTCCTTTATCCTGACTTATTGGGACAGGCTGTGCAGAAACTACACAGACGGAGTTTGATCAATATAAAATACCTACAAATATAGTTGCAAGGATATTTACTACGAAATTAGTAAATATATATATATATATATATATATATATATAGAGCTGGGCTATGGTGAGTTGCGAAGTAAGATGTCATTTTTACTTCACGCTCATATTTTTATTTTGAAAATCTAAACGACCGATCCAACCGCTCAACATGTTCTCCATATTGAAATGTGCTTGGAGACCAAATTTTATAATTTTTGGAATTTTTTTACTATTTATTAAGCCACTTTGAAAATCGCTGATCGAATGATCCATAATTTTTTACTGTTTTTTACTGTTCACCCGGATCTGCGATTTTCAAAGTGGCTTAATAAATAGTAAAAAAATTCCAAAAAATATAAAATTTGGTGTCCAAGCATATTTCAATATGGAGAACATGTTGAGCGGTTCGGATCGGTTGTTTAGATTTTCAAAATTGAGTATGAGCGTGAAGTAAAACGACGTTTTACTTCACAACTCACCATAGTCGATCTCATACTATATATATATATATATATATATATATATATATAGAGAGAGAGAGAGAGAGAGAGAGAGAGAGAGAGAGAGAGTGGCTAATATCAAAACGTTTGCACTAAGGCCTTCGTGCAACCAAGTCGTTTTCGGATTTTCAAAGTCCAAATAGTCGATCCAAACCGTTAGATATTCAATCTATATTAAAATTTGCTTGGAGACCAAATTTTATATTTTTTGAAATTTTTTTACAATTTATTAATCCACTTTGAAAATTGCTGATCCGGGTGAACAGTAAAAACAATGCAACCAAATTCTGGACCATGTGATCAGCAATTTTCAAAGTGGCTTAATAAATAATAAAAAAATTCAAAAAAAAATGTAAAATTTGGTCTGCAAGCATATTTTAATATAGAGATCACATCTAACGGTTTATATCGACCGTTTGGACTTTGAAAATATGAAAACGACTTGGTTGCACGAGGGCCTTGGTGCAAACGTTTTGATATTAGCCACTATATATATATATATATAGGAGTTGGCTATGGTGCTACGCGTAGCATAGAGGGCCTCCGTGCTACGGTAATATTTGAGTTTTCAAGATCCTAACGGTCGATCCTAACCGTTCAACATGATCTCCATATAAATATGTACTTGCAAATCAAATTTTACATTTTTTTGAATTTTTTTACTATTTTTTTAGATAGGTAGAAAATCACTTGATCTGAATGGTATAAAATTTTAAGATCAAGTGATTTTCTACCTATCTAAAAAAATAGTAGAAAAATTATAAAAAATGTAAAATTTGGTTTGCAAGTACATATTCATATGAAGATCATGTTGAACGGTTCGGATCGACCGTTAGGATTTTGAAAACTCAAATATTGAGCCGTAGCACGGAGGTCCTCTATGCTACGCGTAGCACATTAGCCAGATTATATATATATATGAGTTGGGCTAACTTGCTTTGGGAATTAAAGGGGGCGTTTTACTTTGCGCTCATATCTTCATTTTCAAAGTTGAAATAGTCGATTCGAACCTTCCAACATGTTCTTCATATTAAAATGTGCTTGGAGACCAAATTTTACATTTTTTGGAAATTTTTACTATTTTTTCAGAATTTTTGAAAATCATCACTTTGCTGAATTTTTTATTATTTTTTTATTTATTGAAAAGTTGTGATTTCAAAAATTATGAAAAAATAGTAAAAAAATTTCCAAAAAATGTAAAATTTGGTCTCCAAGCACATTTTAATATGAAGAACATGTTGGAAGGTTCGAATTGACTATTTGAACTTTGAAAATGAAGATATGAGCGCAAAGTAAAACGCCCCCTTTAATTCCCAAAGCAAGTTAGCCCAACGATATATATATATATATATATGGGATCCAATTACACATTTTTGTTGACACATCATGACACCGTTTTTTTTATAGGTCAATTTTGTGATTTCAAAAATCCAAACAGCCGATCCGAACCGTTTAACATGATCACCATATTAAAATGTGCTTGGAGATCAAATTTTACATTTTTTTGAATTTTTTTACTATTTATTAATATGGTTACAAAATCGCTATTTTTCAATGGTCTGAAAACAACGATTTTGTAACCATCTTAATAAATAGTAAAAAAATTCAAAAAAATGTAAAATTTGATCTCCAAGCACATTTTAATATGTCCATCATGTTGAACGGTTTGGATCGACTATTTGGACTTTGAAAATGGTATGTGTCAAAGTGTGTCACCAAAAAAGGTGTAAAAATATTTGGACTTGTGAAAGTTCTTTTTTTTTTACATTTATTATAGGAAAGAATTTGAAGAAGTTGATTGAAGGTAAACTTGTCCTCTAATATGAACCATAAAATTTGGTTTTGAATTCTGATCTAATCCTTTTCTTTTCTTTTATTTTCTCGTGTCACTCTCCCACGTCCATTCTTTGTGAAATTTTAATGCACAGAACTACAAAAGCGAGAACAATTTGAATTTGTTTTTTTGAAAACCTTCACAGAAACTGCGAAGTCGTGAGAGGGAATCGAACTCTCGATCTTTGAATTACTAACAATTTTAAGAAATTAATTGATCATATTAAACAGTGACATGATTGATGCCGAACTCTGAACTATTGACCTCGACAAACAAATCCAATAGAGATTAATTGCCTACGGGGTTCTCTTAAAAAAAAAGATTAATTAAAAGCAAATTTGTAAATCTCAATTACTAATTACTAATTAAACATAAAGAGCAGTCAATCTAATACTGTTCAATATGATCTTCATATGGACATATACTTGCTAACTCAATTTTATATTTTTAAGAATTTTTACTATCTTTTTAGATTGGTCAAAATAACTTAATTTGAACATATTTGATCTGTCTTTTCTTTTGATTAATTTTATTGTTGTTATAATAATAATGAGTCCATTTAAGTAAACATGATTCCATTATCTAATTTAGATACATAAATGCATATAAATTCTAAAAGAGGAGGATAATCTTTATAACAATAACAAGAAGCATAATATGACAACATAAGACAACATAAGGTATCATAATATCACAATTAAAATAATAAAACATACTTTGATGATTTTTTTCTCTTGTTTTTCCGATGAGCAACATAACAACAACAAAAAAACTAGTTAAAGTATAAGGAGTTAGTTGGATAATTTAAAGTTTGAAACGACGTAGCAATAAGCGAGTCTCAATGGAACTCGTGATTTGATTGACATTCCATCAAATCATGTTAATCTAATCATCTAGATTGACTAGACTGGCAAAAATGAAGCCATATAAAATTGTTGATTATTTTAGGTGGGCCCGGACTGGGATTTAAATGGTCTATAATTCGATCTTTGTCTGAATACACATTACTTGAATCAAAATATCTAATTTGTTACATTTGTTGTCTTGTAGAATCCACTCCATTTCTTAAAACAATGGAGGTATCCTTTCAAGAGGAAAATTAGGTAGGTGACTTCTTACATGAGAGGTGAATTCCGTTTTTTTTATTAATAGGAAAAACAAAAAAAAATATCGACAATGAGGAACAATTTCGTTAGATTTTGAAAAATAGAAATAACATTATGGTTTGTAACGTACAGAGCATTGTAGCTAGACGTTATAAATCATAATGTCCAGTTAATTTAATCTCTAATGATATCTAATTAATAAAAAACACTGTAGCTGGACGTTATGCATCCAGCTACAGTGTTTTTTTTATTATTTTTTTTACGATACCAACGTAACCCAAAGTTTTCAAATATCCAAAGTATTCAAAGTAAATTTAAGTTAGAACTGAGAGCAATTATGAACTGGGCGGGCAGCCTTATATTTTCATCAGCGAACATAAGTTATCAGTGGAAATCAACGGTTCACGTTTGAGTTAATTTCGAACTAAGTTTGGTTTGCGAACCTATTTCAAACGAACTAGGTCCAGTTTGAGTTTGGTTTGAATTAATTTCGAATGAACTCAATTTCGGATCGAACTTTTTACGAACTTTTTTGAATCAAACTCGAATCAAATTACGAACTACGAATTTTGTGTGCAGCCCTAGTAATAACATTTTTCATGATAATTCGATAATTTGAGTAACATTAGTCTATTAGGTATGCACATTGACATATGTTACCTAGCTACATATGTTACCTACCTGCTATTATATTATAACAATTAAGTCGTACTCTAGAAACAACTTAGATGATACGGCGAAGACAATAAAATTCCAGCTGATGCATGACACTGAGAAAAACATTAGTCAAGATACACGTGGATAAAAAATCACTTGTCATTTGTGTATATAAAGTGGAAATAATCAATCCAAGGAAAGTGATATTCTTAAGGTACATATTCGGCTGTACAAGTTTAGGCCTCTTTAGATTTTTTTTAGATCTTCTTTAGACTCCTCAGAAGCTTAATCTGTCCGAACAACTTCTCTTTAGTGAGGATTAACTTTTGCTCATTTTGTCCAAATTCCTAAGCTCAAGCCCCTCTTGCTCCAATTCTTAAGGCACCATTTTTCTTGGCTTAAGCATTCTTAGCACTTTTTTTACCTACTTAGTAGCCTTTTCTGAATCCGCCTCTACCGAACAAGTGCTGCTTAATTTCACTTAAAATTTAATTCCTCATGTAGCGCCGAACATGCCTTAGAAGAATAAGTGCAGAAGAGAGAGAGAGAGAGACACACAAAGGCATCCATGCACGACACCCTTAAATGTAACAAAAATACAATTAATCTTTGTTGCACATATGGCGAATCTCGTAACATGTCGATCGATTCGATCACTAAACGAGATGGAAAACTCGACGCTAACAAAATCTATTCATCTCCTGCTACTAGGAATTTTATTGATCTCCTTCCCCCATCGTCTGCAAGCCCTCCTCCTAGTCCTGTCAAGTGCACCACCAATAGCACAAGTAACTGTGCCGTGACAAAAGCATACGGAACATTCCCCGACCGGTCCACGTGTCATGCTTCCAGAGTTGTGAAAACTTATATCAAATTTGCTGATTAAGAAGGATAGGGATCCCAAACCCTAGGTACCTTCTACCTATATAGTACCAAACTTTATTTTACTTTTGCTTGTTTGTTTGTTCACCATAATCACACTTAACAACCAGATTAACCAAGACTAGTGAAAAAATTTAAAACTTAGTGCACAAAACTATTTTTGCTGATCGACACCTCAATTGATGCTACATGGTTGGATCACACGCTTGTGATATGATCGTATATCCAATTGGAGTTATCAATATTAAAAGTATAGTTCTAATTTTGAGTCATCAAGTACTCCACAACAAACTCCACTGAATGAGGTATTATGTTCGGCACTACAATTATTTAAGTTTTGAGTCGACTTTGGCTTAAGACGGTGTAAGTGTTTGAGTCTAAGGTGTAATTGTTTGACCTCCCAACAAATTACATTTGGAACATTCTTAAGAAATAACGTTTTAGTTCTTTATTCCTTTTACTACATTACAAAGCAAGATAATAAGTTTACACTTAGAACAAACTAAAATTTGAAAGCCATCCCGAACGTATCACTCATTACACGAGCTTATTTAAGAACACACATAGAAATCTCTGTAAATATATATACTTAAATAACCCTGACATCATCTTCCTCGGTCTCTAATGCAACAGAAGTGTTTGCAATGGCGCGTAAGACGGTTGTCTCCATGGTGATTCCAGCCCCAAATCCCAACAGAACCCCGTACTCCATTCCGTCTCCAGCCGTCCTCTTTCCTTCTCCATCCGACTGCTTTCTCATTTCATCAAGCATGAAAAAAATGGTCGGACTCATCATGTTTCCATACTCAGCAAGCACATGCCTCGTCACTTTCAGTTTCTCCTTGTCTAGTGCCAACTCAGCTTCCACTTGTTCTAGGATAGCCGGCATACATGGATTCACCCCCCAAAAGACTGAGTTCCAGTTGGTAATAATCCCGAGTGGTCCGACTATCTCTGAGAGAGTATCAACGACGCTGCTCAAGATAAACTCTGGTGCAGGAGGTGACATGTACAACGTGAGGCCATCTTGCCTAATGTGGCCAATGAACGCATCTTCTGTGCCGGGAAGAATGGTTTGGTGAGCTGAAATGATTTCGTAAAGTGGGCGCTCAACTGACAGATCTGGCTCGGACCCAACAATAACAGCTGCTGCTCCGTCACCGAAAATTGCTTGAGGTAGGAGAGTGTCGTTGTGCCCCTTGGATGGCCCACGGAAGGCCATCAAGGTGATTTCTGAGCATATAACAAGGACACGTGTGCCACGAGTGTTCTCAGCAATATCCTTAGCAAGACGAAGTACCGTGTTACCACCAGAGCAGTTCTGGTGGTACATCATTGACCGTTTGATAGAGGAAGGAAGATCAAGAAGTTCTAACATCCTTCGATCGGCACCAGGCATGTCGATGCTGCTAGTTGTGCTGTGGAAAACTAGGTGGGTGAGCTTTGACTTTGGCTGTCCCCACTCTTTGATGGCCTTCTCTGCTGCTTGGAGACCGAGCCTCAGCACCTCACCATACACAATGTCTTGCCTGGCATCCAGTGATTCCTGATCCTTATTTGAAGTTATCTTAGGGTGCTTCTCAAGCATTTCCTTTGTCAAGTGAAAGTGACGCTTACGAATCTTCGTATCGTCACCTACAAATAATTAAGTACAAAATAATAAGAATTTAATTTTCTCAGAAATGTTTTGGCGTGCATGATGCTAACTTCTCAGTTAGGCATTTATCTTTTTAGTTGTAGGTTTTCTAATATCAGATAAAAAATATGAAAACTGATTGCTCTTGGCATTTATCTTACAGATTGTCTGGAACTCCTCCTTGAGCTCTTTAAGGTGCTCACTCTTGGTAGCACGAAAATAGTAGTCGGCATATTCAGATTGGTAAATGAAATTAGGCGGGGTAGCCGTGCCGATTGCGAGTACTGCTGCTGTCCCTTGTGACCGTTGTGCCTGACGTATTCCATTCATGACTTCCATTTGCTTCTTCTCTGAAAGATTAACTACATATTAGAATATATAATTGCCAAGTATTCAAAGATGCTTGAAGATGGATTGTAAGTCCCTATATAGTTCAAATTGCTAATTTTATTAAGTATAGAAGTTCCAACAAATTTTATGAGCCCCATCTGTTGGGGTTTATAGAATGAAATAAGACGCAACTATTAGAAATTCTGACGGCCCACCTATATACTTGTTAGTTTAATTAATTCATAGCAGATACATCATAATAAAAAACTAAGTTAAATAAGTTGATAACTATACAATTTTGAGGTCAGCTATATATAGATGTCACTTGCAGCAAAAACAACTATATGATGCCTAGTAATTCAAAAGAATTATTATTTACTTGCAAAAGCAAATTCTAAAGATGCTAAGGTTAAGATATGGTAGAAATTAAACTGTCTCAAAAAAAAAAAGAAATAACAAACAGGAGAAAACAGGGAAGAAAGAAATAATGCATGTAAAGCTATATGTAGATATTCAATAATTACTAAATGTTCCTGAAAAATATAACGAAAAAAGATTAAATAAAAGTAGTTAATTGCCCTGTAATGACACTACAATTTTCATCTTACAACCAAAATTTAACTTCGCTATAATGCATGAATGAAGCGGATTTCTGCACACATCTGTCTCAATTTGTTACTCATATAATTAAATGGTGAAAAACAATTAATGAAAACAATTTCCAGTAAATGACCTATGGGGCCAATTAAATTAATTGTAGTCATGAAGTAGTCTTACATTTTTTAGGAAGTTTTTTATTGGTAGAAATTAATAGAAAAGAAGAGAGAGAAATAGAAAGAGTACATCAGTTCTTATATTAGTAGAAAGATCAGTAGGATTTCTACCGATCCTAAAAATAAAAAAGTTTCGATCGGTACGAATTATACTGAACCAAACTTAGTTTTTTTTTTAAAATCTGATGTACAAATGGAGGGAATTCTTATATTAGATTTCTAGTAAAATATGAAAAGTTTTTCAAAAAATAGATAGAATGTTTCTATTATATCTAAATTTTAAGAGTATACTCTATCTATTTTCATAAAAAATTATATTTTACTAGAAAAAAAATGGAAGGAAAAAAAAACTGGTTTTTGGATCGGTAAGCATTTTACCGATTTTTCTACCAATATAAGAACTGTGTACTCTTTCTATTTCTCTCTCCTTTTCTATTAATTTCTACCAATAAAAAATTTCCATTTTTTTATGCGTAGAGGAATTCCAAATTTAACATGTATCGAAATGTATTAAATTTTAAATAATAATTTTGGCACGCGATATGCAGACTCATATTACTGTCTTCTATTGAAAATTAGTTTCTATTGTAATACAAGAACAATACATATTAGAATAATACCTTATACAAGAACAATATTTTACTGCCCTAGCCAATAAAATATTTAGAAAATTTTACTGACTTGTATTGTAATATAAGAGCAATACCTTTTAGGATAACCGAAACTAATGTGGGAGATAAATTGAAGAAGGAAATATGGAAGATGAAACAGGAAAAGGTTGGTGTATTAGTGAGTAGCAGGAAGGTGTTTATAAAGAAGAATGAACTGGTATATTTTCAACGATGTTGATAACTACAGGTGGAATCTGAGGTGCCACGTCGTTTTCCAATTATTTCACCTATCTTTTTGGCCAACGAAGTCATCGCTCCATATTTTTTGAATTCTCTATCCCATAAGTCACTATCAAATTACAATAAAGGAATATATATATAGAATTGTGCTATTGTACTTCCCGAAGTAAAACCAATTTTTTACTTCACGCTCATATTCCCATTTTGAAAATTCAAAACCTTGATCTGAACCGTTCAAGTTGATCTCCATATTGAAATGTGCTTGGAGACCAAATTTTACATTTTTTGGAATTTTTTTACTATTTATTAAGCCACTTTGAAAATTGCTGATCCATTGGTCCAGAATTTTTTACTGTTTTGCTACTGTTTACAATGGATCAGCGATTTTCAAAGTGGCTTAATAAATAGTAAAAAAAATTCAAAAAATGTAAAATTTGGTCTCCAAGCACATTTCAATATGGAGATCAACTTGAATGGTTCGGATCGATGTTTTGAATTTTCAAAATGGAAATATGAGCGTAAAGTAAAACTTCGCTTTAATTACTTCGCAAAGTACAATAGCCCTACTCTATATATATACACCGCTGATATACCAAATTCTTTCATATGGTAACCGATTACATGCATTATAACATTTTTTTTTAACATGTGCTCTTTCTAAAAGAATCTTTTCTCCATTCTTTATCTTATTGCCTACAATTATATATCCACATGCTTTCACTTTATATTTTTTGTTGTTGTTGTAATTTTTAGTAATTTCTTATCCTTTAATTTTTTTAGCGAGTACATTTTCCGTCATTACCTCTCAATTTTTTAGGAAAAGCCCTGTCATACCCCCGAACTTTTTATTTTGAGTGAGGTTATGGTACTATGCATAGCATGGTTGGGTCTGTGCTACGGCTCCAAATTTGAGTTTTCAAAATCCTAACGGTCCATCCAAACCGTTCAACATGATTATAAAATGAATATGTACTTGCAAATCAAAATTTACATTTTTTTGAATTTTTTTACTACTTTTTTAGATAGGTAGAAAATCACTTGATCTGAAAATTCTGGACCATCCAAAAACAATGATTTTCTACCTATCTAAAAAAACAGTAAAAAAATTCAAAAAAGTGTAAAATTTGGTTTGCAAGTACATATTCATTTTATAATCATGTTGAACGGTTTGGATTGACTGTTAGAATTTTGAAAACTCAAATTTGGAGCCGTAGCACGGACCCATCCGTGCTATGCATAGTACCATAGCCTCACTCTTTTATTTTTACCATCTTAAAAAAAAACCAAATAACTCTATTTTTCAAAAATACCGGATTTTACCATGTCTGCAATTAAATTGGCCGACCAAATTGAGCTGGTCACCAATTGAATTGGCGGACATGATATCGGTCCGCCAATTCAATTGGCAACCCTATTTTTTTTTTTAACTTTGGTCCACCAATTTTCGAGCTATGAAATCGCATGTTATTGGCGTTAAACCGCCAATATTACTTCTTGGCACAACGCCGTTAGTTTATCGGCTTGAGACCAAGATCGGTTTAAACCGTTAGCAAATGGCGTTAGAAGATCTCATTTCTGTAGTGCTGAGTTTAAACTGAAATCTATTAGTTCGATTTAAAACTGATTAAACCACCCGATGAACACTCATTATAATATATAAGATAGTTACATGTAGTTTGTGTAACACATGGGCGAGGTAAAATATATTGTAATATTACTTTGCAGTTATGTATCTCTTAATTAACAACTCAACAACAATCATGTCTAACAAATAAATTCAGAGTAGGTCCGATGCTCATAGAAATCCGTACACGACTGAGCATCAAAATCCATGCGAGTCTGTATCAATTTCCGTGTGCACAGATTTAGTGCTAATCATACGGTGCTAGAGTTAATTGAACCTAAAAGTAGGTCTGATGCCCATCGAACCTACTCCTATCTCCTAACAAATATTAGATTTGCATGTATACGCAAACTTACCCTCATTGTTTTATCAGGACACTTCACATGTCATTTTCTCCTTTCTTCATCAAGGGCCGTTTTCACTGAGATCAATTTTGATATTCGGAGTCAAGACATCATTTTCATAAGAATATACTGCATATTCAAGTCGTCGCAACACACATGCACTATTACACCTACTACTAAATACTGGCTTCCATCTCTCCATGGTATTCTTTATTTCATAAGAATATTTCTAATTTTTTTGTCGCTTTCTAATTGAAAATTCTATAATTATGCATGATCAACAACAATTCTTTAAGTTAGTTCATGATGTATTAATATATTCGGCCACTTGCATATATAAATACACGTATATACTAATTAATCTTGTCCGTTTCATGTTAAGTTTTAGTATTAAACACGTTCAAATGTGTATTTAATTTCTGGCTGATGGAACTCTGTATGGACTTAAATAAACACTAAAGTTTCCTTTATATTATCAGAATATCTAGCAAGTCAGAGGCGGTTCTATTGTCCATCCGAAAGTCCTTGGCCACATTCATGTTTTTATATTGAAATTTAATTAAATTTTTTAAGAGTTTTTTATATAGTTTAGCCTCCTCATAAGAGTTTTTATATAGTTTAGCCTTCTCATAAAACACTTGAGCTCAAATTGTAGATATCACATATATATTTTATAGTTACGCCCATGATGCAAGTCGTAAGAGATTGTTTCAGGTTCACAAATTTGATTGCGGATCCTTATTTTTTTCATCAGTACTATTCTTTTGTAAGGGCGTTAGCTTAGTTAAATAAATCTCTCTATATATATAGTCCGAGAGAAAAACTAATAAAGCTTTCATATGGTTAGTGTAACAGGCTATATACAAACACTATTTGTGTTTGTCTTTTAATTAATTAGGCTTGTCAGTTAAAAAAATGAAGCTATGAGTATATACAAACTACAACTTTGAAAGTTACATTAGATAGATTTAAACACGTGAAAATCAGAAGGTATACGGTAGGCAAAATATTAGTACTTCAGTAGACATGTTCACACTATGGATATCAATTTAGGAAAGATGAGAAAAGCTTTTTGTCATGCTTACATAATTAGTGTTGACTGTATCAATGGAATAATTAAAAAATTGATTTATGTTCTCTTTTTCCTTACGTTTTTTTTTCTTTTTCTTTGTGAGCTCTCTCCTTTTGATAATTCAATATGTACATTGACATTCATCGATCACCTTTTTATTATGATGTAAACATAATTTCTAATTTATATTTATATTTATGTAGCTTTGAATACCGAATCAAACTTACCCCCAGTTTGAGTTTGGTTTGAATTAATTTCGAACTAAGTTTGGTTTGAATTAATTTCGAACGAACTCAATTTCGAATCTTGAAAAATTAAGATGGTTAGAAAATTGTTGTTTTCATACGATTGAAAAATAGCGATTTTGTAACCATCTTAATAAATAATAAAAAAATTAAAAAAAATGTAAAATTTGATCTCCAAGCACATTTTAATATGGTGATCATGTTGAACGGTTCGGATCGACTGTTTGGATTTTGAAATCGCAAAATTGATCTAAAAAAAACAGTGTCAAGATGTGTCAAAAAAAAGGGTGTAATTGGACCCTCCTCTATATATATATACTGCTGATATACCAAATTCTTTTAAAAGGTAACCGATTTCATGATTGCATTATAACATTTTTTTTTAACATGTGCTCTTTCTAAAAGAATCTTCTCTCCATTCTTAATTTATCTCATTTCTGTAGTGCTGAGTTTAAACTGAAATCTATTAGTTCGGTTTAAAACCGATTAAACCGACCCGATGAACACTCATTATAATATATAAGATAATTACATGTAGTTTGTGTAACACATGGGCCAACTTTCCGAGGTAAAATATATTGTTATATTATTTTGCAGTACATGTATCTCTTAATTAACAACTCAATAACAATCATGTCTAACAAATATTAGATTTGCAAGTATACGCAAACTTACTCTCATTGTTTTATCAGGACACTTCACATGTCATTTTCTCCTTTCTTCATTCAAGGGCCGTTTTCACTGAGATCAATTTTGATATTCGGAGTCAAGACATCATTTTCATAAGAATATATATACTGCATATTCAAGTCGTCCCAACACACATCTCCATTCCATTATTAAGCATGTTGGGTGTCCGATCCGCCAACGGCTACGATTGAAAGATGAGATTTCAGATTTAATCTCAGCCCTTCAATCACATAATCTGTCTTCTTTTGATTAAATACATATGTTTTATGTGTACAAGTCTAAATTTAGTTAAAAACATACTCACCACACGTACTACCACACGATACGTTACAAGTAATACCAAGAATTGAGCAAATGGAATTAGCATTAAATATTTATTACCATATCTATCTCCAGCTTTAATTGGTGCATAAAAAGATTAATTTCCAATTTAGACAGATAGCATATCTCATTTCCGAATTTCCTACCTCTTATTCATTTTTGGAAGAGAACAAAAAAGGCATATTATTGATTTATTTTCTAGCAGCTTTCCACATTTAATTTAATTGAATTATAACGCAAAAATTGTGTATGCACTGACATGCAAATAATGTTGTTGTATTAAAACAATCATTTGTTGTTGTTTTTTTATTATTATTTATTATTTGTCTCTCTATGTTAATCTTATAATATGTCCCGTTGTAACGCACGGGTACGATACTAGTGCACTATTACACCTACTAAATACTAGCTTCCATCTCTCCATGGTATTCTTTGTTTTCATAAGAATATTTCTAATTTTTTTGTCGCTTTCTAATTGAAAATCCTATAAAGAAATTATATAATTATGCATGATCAACAACAATTCTTTTTGTTAGTTCATGATGTATTAATATATTCGGCCACTTGCATAAATACACGTATATACTAATTAATCTTGTCCATTTCATGTTAAGGAAATTTTAGAAAATGTGGTGAGTTCTAGTCTTAAACATGTTCAAATGTGTATTTAATTTCTGGTTCTAAGATAGATTAATACCTAGTCTTAAATAGGTATCTCATCTTTACATTAGATAGATTTAAACACGTGTAAATCAGAAGGTATACGGTAGGCAAAATATTAGTACTTCAGTAGACATTACTTGTTCACACTATGGATACCTATTTAGGAAAGATGAGAAAAGCTTTTTGTCATGCTTACATAATTAGTGTTGACTGTATCAATGGAATAATAATTTGTTTTATGTTCTCCTTTTCTTTGTGAGCTCTCTCCTTATGATAATTCTATATGTACATTGACATTCATCGATCACCTTTTAATTATGATGTAAAAATAATTTCTAATTTTTATTTATATTTATGTAGCGTTGAATACAATTCTATTCCAGATTACATATTTCATCTAATTATACTATAATAAAAAATAAAGCCTTCATTTCTCAACAGAAAAAGTATATACAACTTTTACAAATGATTCGCACCTTAAATATATTCAACATTCAATATAAACAACATACATGAAAAAATATTCAGCTTTCAACATACATATAATAATAATTAAAGTATATTAAGTATTAATTCAACATAAACAACACACAAATTAAAGACAATATGGTTAGACAAGGTGAAAAATAAAGAGGAAGAAGAGAGAGGTGAGAGAAATTAATTTGATTAGACAGGGAGTGGTGTGAAAATTAATAACCTCAATCTAGTGAATAGGCGCGGAATTAAAGTATCTATATGCTAACGATTCAAAACATAAACCAATAGAACAAGTTTTTTTATTATATCAGTACTAATGTATTAACCGATATCAGAAAATTATGAAATATTTCTATCAGTTAGGATAATAATACCCCTATAATAGAGTAAATATATTTGGTTGGTACACTAAAAGTAACCCATAGAAGAAATTGGTGTACATCTATCAGTTCCCGAGGACCCAATCGATTGAATTATTTTTGAGCTTATTTACTAACTTGCCACAACACCGTTAGTTTATCGGCTTGAGATCAAGATCAGTTTAAACTGTTAGCAAATGAGCGTTAGAAGATCACATTTATGTAGTGGTGCGTTTAAATTAAACTGAAATCTCTTAGTTCATTTTAAAACCGATTAAACCGGATCTGATTAACACTCATTATTATATATAAGATAATGAGTGAGTCTATGGTACGATGCATAGCACGGATTGGTCTGTACTACGGATCAATATTTTCATTTTCAAAATTCTAATGGTTGATCCGAACCGTTCAACATGATTTCCATATGAGAATATACTTGTGGGCTAAATTTTCTATTTTTTAGAATTTTTTTACTATTTTCTTAGATAGATAGAAAATTACTGTTTTTGGATGGTCCAGAATTTTCAGATCAAGTGATTTTCTACCTATCTTAAAATATAGTAAAAAAATTCGAAAAAATATAAAATTTAGTCTGCAAGTATCATGTGAGGATCATGTTGAACAGTTCGGATCAACCATTAGTATTTTCAAAATGAAAATATGGCTCCGTAGTACGGACTAATCCGTGCTATGCATAGTAGCATAGACTCACTCTAAGATAATTACATGTAGCTTGTGTAACTCATGGGCTATCTAAATAAGCCTGGGTTTACGGTTTGATGAAATTAACCCAATTAATTTCTTCTAGTATATATATATATTTTTTTATTTTATTCTAGCCGACTTTCCTAGGTAAAATATAATGTTCTATTATTTTGCAATATATGTATCTCTTAATTAACAACTCAACAACAATCATGTCTAACAAATACTAGATTTGCACGTATATGCAAACTTACTTTCATCGTTTTATAAAGACAATTCACTTGTCATTTTCTCCTTTAATCATTCAAGGGCCGTTTTCAGTGAGATCAACTTTGATATTTGGAGTAAAGACATCATTTTCATAAGCTACTAAATACTAGCTTCCTTCTCTCCATGGTTGTCTCCTTCAAGAAAACTGCCTTTCTTTGTTTTCATAAGAATATTTCTAATTTTTTGTCGCTTTCTAATTGAAAAACTTATAAAGAAAGTATATAAATATGCATGATCAACAACAATTTTTTTAATTAGTTCATGATGCATTAATATATTCGGCCTCATGCATAAATACAAGTATATACTAATTAATTTTGTCCGTTTCAAGTTTATGAAATTTTAGAAAATTTGGTGAATTATAATCTTAAACTTCTTCAAATATGTATCTCATTTCTGGTTGGATGGGACTCTATATGGACTTAAATAAACAGTAAAGTTTCCTTTGTATTATCATAAACATCTCGCAAGTCAGAGGCGGATCTATTGTCAAGCCAGAAGTGCTTAGCTACATTCATGTTTTTAAAATTTTGAATTATGAATATTGAAATTTAATTAAATCTTTCTAGGAGTTTTTATATATTTCACCCTCCTCATAAAATGCTAAATGTACGATTGTAGCTTAGTGGTTAACGTTTCACTTTATCATCGTGAAAACTTGAGCTCAAATTCTAGATATCACATATTATATATTTTATGTTTCAGCCCCAAATTAAAATTTTGTAGTTAACAAATCTGATTGCGGATCCTTATTTTTTTCAGTACTATACTTTTGTAAGGGCATTAGCTTACTTAAATTAATCTATATATATAGTCCGAGAGAAAAACTAATAAAGCTTAATATTGTTAGTGTAGCAGCCCATATACAAACACTCTTTGTGTTTATCACTTAATTAATTAGGCTTGCCAGTTTACAAAAATGAAGCTATGCGTCTTTCCAAACGAAAGAAAATGAAGCTATGAGTATATACAAACTACAACTTTGAAAGTTATACATTAGATAGGTTTATGCATGTGTAAATCAGAAGGTATAATGACATTAGGCAAAATATTGGTACTTCAGTAGACATTACTTGTTCACACTATGGATACCTATTTAGGAAAGATGAGAAAAGCTTTTTGTCATGCTTACATAATTAGTGTTTACTGTATCAATTTGTTTTTTGTTCTCTTTTTCCTTATGTTTTTCCTTTTTCTTTGTGAGCTCCTGTCCTTTTGATATTTATATTTATGTAACTTTGAATACCATTCTATTCCAGGTTACATATTTCATCCAATTATAATATAATAAAAATAAGGCCTATATTTCTTAAAAGAAAGAACTATATGCATTTTTTACCAATAATTGGCACCTTAATTACAAATATGGATCCAATACTAAGGAAATATTTATCTGTCAATACAATTTCCACCAACAATTTTATTAAACGCTTGTTAAAGAAAACGACATCTCCTTACAAATTAAGCCAATGTTGCATTCTTCCCTCTTCTTACATATATTTCTTTTCTCATTTTATTTTTCAAAAGAAGGGGCGGGCAATAGTTCTAATTTAACCGAAACCGGAAAGATATACAACCGTCGGCGATCAAGCCATGAAAATCTCAATTTCCAAATGGCCCATCTTTTGCACGTGTCTCTTTCTATGACTGCTCGCGGCTCGTCCCCTTCATGACCATATACCCTTTTACAATTTTGATCTTCAATTATCCAACTGAACATCCCCCCGTTTATTTCCAAACAACAGACATCCCTTCTCTTAAAGTCCAAGCGGCTAGCGCGGGATCGCCTATAATGACCCCCTTCACCCAGGTGGCTAGCGGGGGATCCCTACTCTCAGCTCTCTCTCTCTGTGTCTTGCTCTCTAGCTAAACCCTGTCGACGCGAACTCAACGTAGGGTTGAAGAGCAGCTAAACCCTAGAGAGAGAAATGGGAAGAGCACCGTGTTGCGACAAGGTAGGGTTGAAGACGGGGAGATGGACGGCTGAAGAAGACAATATCTTATTGAAGTACATTGCTACCCATGGTGAAGGCTCATGGCGAACTCTACCTAAGAAAGCTGGTACATATCTCTTTTTTGTTTTTTTCTCCTGATTTTCTACAAAGCATATTCTAAAACTAGATTGATTTGAAATGCTTCGTCTCTTATCGTACGAGTCTGAATTTTCCAGGATTGTTGAGGTGCGGTAAGAGCTGTAGACTCAGGTGGATAAACTACTTGAAAGCTGATGTGAAGAGAGGCAACATCTCCAAAGAGGAGGAAGACACCATTATAAAGCTCCATCTTTCTCTTGGCAACAAGTACTTAAAGTTTAAAATTCTAAAATTCTCCCTGAAAATCATCATTTCATTCTTCACAAATCACATTTGAAGATCCTTGATCAGTTATCAGTCCTTACATGGGGTAGTACGCTCTAAGCTCATTCATTCACTTCTCTCTGTTTTTTGTATATATATATATATATATATATATATTTTCTGCTTTTCTGATTGTAAACAGAGAGTTCTTGTCATATATAGAAAACCTTGTTTTCCGTTCGGCTTTGCTCTGTCGTCTTTTGTCCTTTGGCACATGCAAAGCTTATTTACTTTAGTTCACGTCAGAAATACATGGCCAGATCCGCCAGAGATGGGTGCCAACTGTCAATCAGAACGAAAAGTGATGCCACGAGGCCTTTCCGAATCTCGTGGCATATTATACATACATAATGGTTTGTGCTACAAACGGATCAAAACATTAAAATAATTCATTTTGCTTTTCATATCTTTCTACTAATTTTGTTCTGTGTCATACATATTTTTTTGTTGCTGCATCTTGTCCAGTATTTTGGACTCAAATCTGTAGGGTGACCAGTTGGTCATGTGCTACGCAATAAACATGTGCAAGTGGTAATTATAACATTTCGACACATTTATTATAAACTTAAAGAACGAGAGAAACAGAACAGAGATCTGACTCATTTATCATAAATTATTTGAGATTCTGAGTGACACCAATCAGTCTGGTTATAACATATCTTGTCTGCCTGCTGTTTTCTTCTGATACACTTTATATATGATAAACCGTGAGTCAGCTGCAGTTTGTATTATATCATATAAAAAAGAAATTTATAAGATCACCATATAATATTTCTATAAAATAATGGTTTTAAGAGAATTTAGTACATAGTACATAACTGTGACGACAATAATATTGATTCTCCATAACACATATAAATCTAATCACGATATACACTGATTTTTACACAAAACTCTGTGCATGCATTAATATATATTTGAATTCTTGATTTCATATTTGACAAATTTGTTACTTCATTTCGTGTCACTGTAGGTGGTCACAGATAGTAAGTCACCTGCCAGGGAGAAGAGACAATGAGATAAAGAATTACTGGAACTCACACCTCAGATGGCGGGTTCACACTTACCGCAAGTCCGCTCCCACCGACACGTATTCCCCGAAAGTCGACTTGCCGGCATCCTCCGAAACAGGCAGACGCAAGAAGGCCAAGCGCACCAGCCGTGGTTCAAAGAAGAAATTCAATAACAACAACACAACGAAAGAAATCAAAGTAGAACACGCGAAAGAAACCAAAGTTCTGCTGGCTGATTCACAATCTAACAGCGAGGAGGGGTTCAGCACAGTGTTAAACCCAGGCATTGAATCAATTTTTGAAGATATGATCAGCGGCCTCCTAAGCCCGGGCCCACTTGGCAGTGAGATGGATGCAATTCTTCTGTGTGGCAGTGAGGGAAGTGAGGATTGGGTCCCACAGGAAGAGAGGGCATTGAATGAGGAGAGAAGGAGTGCGGAAGATATGGTAAAGGAAGAGAGAGAAAGCGAGCCTACAGGAACCCAATTGGGCCAAGAGGAGGTGGTGGGGTCGGCCCAAATTGATACAAGTAACCTCATAGATTGGGACAAGCTGGATTGGGACTTGGATTTGGGACTTGAATGGTCTTATTGTGATTCTACTGTTGATTTTAGGATTCCCAGCATGGATATAAATAATGGCAACGACTTAGAATCCTTTGCCAGCTGGCTCATGTCGGGTCTGGTATGAGCATATCGGGTACAATTCATGTTTGGCTCTGCTTGCTTTTCTAATGAATTGTATAATTACGGGAGGTTTTCTCATGTCTGGTAGGTTTTAATAGGCTAGTAATTGGCTGTAGGTTTTAATAGGCTAGCAACCGAATCTCCTGCCCAGTTAATGTTAATGGAGACATCCAGTGAGTAAAATCCCCCAGCCCATGTCTCCCTCACGCCATTTCTCTCCTCCCCTCCAAGCCCTAGCCCTAAATCGCAACTCTCATCTCCTCTCTCAGCACTGCACCGCACTGGCTCTCTCCTCTCGCAGTCCGTATCTCTCTTCCTGGCCTCTCCTTGAAATCTCTGTGAAATCCTCTATCGGATTCGCTAGTCTCTCTCTATCGGACCCACTTCAAATCTACCTGCCATCGCACCTCTACTTCAAATCTCCTCTGAAGCTCTGTAAAGGTTGCAAAATTTTATTTATGCATTATTGTTTTCAAATAGATAATTTTTCCTTTTGTTTTCTCTATTATGTAGGGCTTTGAATTATGTTGCTTGAGCAGCCAAAAGCTCATAAAAAAGATCAAATTTGGCTTTGGCTTTAGGGTTTTCTCATGTTGCTTGAGCAGCCAAGCACATGTGGGATTTTACTCATTGGCTGTAGGGTTTTCTCATGTACTGGACAGGCGCTGCCTCTAATTTCAAATAAATTTTTTGATATCAATCTCAATCTACACAGTTATTAAAGCATATCAATGGACCAGATATAGTGTAAAGATATGTCACCATTTTTCGATGTAAGTGGATCCCTCACATTTGAAAAATTACAAATTTTATGCCACTTTTTGGTTAACTATAAAACTCGAGATATTAAGAAATAGGACAGAACTTGACTGTACAAAAATTGGACAACAGTCATTTTCTACACACATATATAGATGAGCTAACTTGCTTTGGAAATTAAAGAGAGTGTTTTACTTTGCGCTCATATATTCATTTTCAAAGTTCAAATAATTGATTCGAACCTTCCAACATGTTCTTCATATTAAAATGTGCTTGGAGACCAAATTTTACATTTTTTGAAATTTTTTTACTATTTTTTCAGAATTTTTGAAAATCACAACTTTTCATTAAATAAAAAAATAATAAAAAATTCAGCAAAGCGATGATTTTATATATATATATATATATATATAAAGGTTTCTTCTTCACATGTTATACTTTTATAAGCTTGTCGCCTGACAATTTGATCTGACATGCTCGGTTTAGATTAGGTGTTCATGATAGTTTTCATATTAGTATATGCCCAAAACATCAATTTTATCATTTGATCATGGGGTTTAAACACAAGTAGAAAGATTAAAGATGAAGATATCTTCTTTCATGTTCTTTGCGGCTACAGAGTATCTCTCTCATTACATAAACAAGCAAATAATAAAGTAAACTGAGGAACACGGCAGATGCCATTCCAGCTGCAAAATTGTTACAATGCTAAAACTGAACTGAACAAATCATTTGATGAAAGAACAAATTAAAAAATAAAAAACAAACTTAACAATCTTATTTATTTTTTTTGGGATAAAAATAAACTTGACAATCAAATTGAATTACAGCTCCAAGAGGAGCAACTACTGCTGTCTATCTCGGAGGTCCTTAACAACAACTCCACGTACTCTGTTCCCAAATACTACAACTCAACCACGCTTCGCTTCTCCATTTCTTCTCCCCTTATTTCTCTTCCCCGCTCCTCTTTTCCTCTTAGAATGCCTCCTCTTCAACTCCAAGACAAGTGATCCGGTGTCGCCGCTCATAACTCCCTTGAGCGACTCACGAACTTTCTCAACGGGGAAATTAAGCACTGCCATCGAGCCACGTATGGCGAAAGCCGCTTGATCATAAGCTAAAGCGGCTGCTTCGGCACTGTCAAAGGTCCCGAGCCAAACTCTGACTCCATGTTTAGTGGAATCTCTTATCTCAGCAGCGAATTTGCCCCAAGGCCGTCGTCTCACTCCACGATAACACCGACCTTTCCGGCTAGTGGTGGATTTTTCTTCACCTTTTTTGTTTTTCGGGGAGCGAGATGCGGCCTCTGTTTCTTCCTGTTCTTCTTTCATTGGTCTAGAGCTCGTCTCGGCGGTTTCCAACATGTAAAGGAGCATCATCTCATCGGAGTCATTTGGATTGAAAGGGAGATGATTAGAATCCCCAGAGAATTGCGGGAAGTCCATTGTACGTAAGTGGGGATGTAGTATTTGATCCAGATATTTAAGTTTGTTTTGTTTAGTAAATGCTCTGTTTGCTCTGCTTCTGACACTTGAAATGTTGGTGCCCTTCCCCCTTTATACTTGTGGAGAAGAAGAGAAGCATTAAAAATTCAAAGAAATATTATTCATATATACCCTCGGAAGTTTTGAACTTGTAAAGATGTTGTCATAAACTACTAACTAGTACGTGGCAATTGGCAAGGACATATTTTCAAATGATCAAATAATCTCAATAATTATTTTTTTCTCTTGAAGAGTTAACTGAAAAAGTTAATGATAAAGGGATCGACAATTGAAAAATATCACTGGGAAGAAATTTTGAATTGGTCTCAAGGAATAAAATAATATACAATCATCTGGTGTTCATCCTATATAGGTTTTTATTTGGTTGAATTTAGTATTCAAATAATTTCAATTATCTATTGTTCTTAAACTTCTACTAAATAGAAAAAATGATGATAAAGAAAGAGGTAAAAAAATAGAAAATTACTTTGAATTTCCGAAGGATCTTGAATGGATTCTAACATAGCAAAACTATAAACAATTCTAAAGTGTTCAGGTTATATGAGTTATATTCAATTTACATAAATAAAATGTTTGTTTACACTATAAATTAAGATTATATTTATCATAGACTTACTCGGTTCATGATTATAATGGTACCAATGTGGGTAAATGGAAAGGAAATGGAAAGATTCAAGTTAAATGGTGGTATAGATATAATGAACCTAAGATTCAAGGTAAATGGAAAGATTTATTATTTGCTAAGTGTGGTTCACACTGTCCTCAAACCAGAATTTCTTACTTTTGGAAAGGAATTACAGCTTTAAAGGAATTAGTTAATACAGGTTTTATAAAAGAAATTGGGAATGGTATGTCAACATCCTTTTGGTAAGATGGATGGATAGGAGAATGAATTGGGAATGGCATGTCCACATTTATTCTCAATTGTGAAAGATGAATTGGCTACTGTAGCTATGGTGTTAGGTCAAATCTTAAATTTGAATTTCTGTAGACAACTGACAGCCTGTCAGTTGTCATTACAACAACAAATATCTAAGAATGTTATGTTTCCCACTGTCAATATTTCTAAGCATGTTTTAGTGATGTAGTATATTTAATAGTTTGTACGATACTTTAAAAATTCAACTTTCTTTTATTTTTCAAGTAAAGTCCGAAAACAATTATAGTCTAATCACTACTACAAAAAACACATTTACTATCGCTCTTTTACCATCAGGTGTCATTCCGTACCGATGGAGGATGTAATCAGGGGCAGCGTTGTAATTACTTGAAACTTTTTACCATTGGATGGCGTTGATGGACCCCTACTTTGCCATCTATTTTTTATATCCTATTGTTAGTTTTGAGTGTCTCTGCAATATCGGTTGAGTTATTGGGCCGATGGTGTAGATGTGGTGAACTTTAGCATCCTTGATGTAGATGAACCGTCAGTATTAGTTTGATCAATACAAACTCTGGTCTTTTTTGAATCAATGGCGATGCTCTATGGGGCAACGCTGTAAATACTTGGAATCTAGATTTTAGTATAAAATCACTTCTCCATGTATTCAACTAATGATTGTATATTGTGTTATTAAGTTTAGAGATATATAGTGCAACTATAATGAAATAATTATTTAACAACATACATGATATCAACTCAATAGAAAATTAACTAAAGATTAACGGCCTCATATTATTTTTGTGTTATAATTTTTAACAGAACAATACACATTGCATGCACAAATGCATTTAATTAATTAAGATTCATCATTCAACATTACCATAATTCCAAAAATAATGGAACATATATACATGTACCCATCCAAAATTCAATTAATATTAATTGTACATAACATTCATGAACATATAGAATGAAAATATTTAATATATATGCAACATCCATACACAAAATACACAACATATATCCACACTATCCGCTAGGATAAAAGTAACTATTTTTTAGCATACTTTTTCAGAATGCATCGGTATTACCGATAGGAGTATCCGCGAAGACACCATCGGCAAAAATCACTTTTAGAATAAATTACTAGATCTTAATTTTTCAACTGATTCATGATGAGCCTAAATTATATATACTTTTAGCACGGGTTTAACCTCAAATGCTTGACCAATTTCCTTGTATTTTAGGATAATTTAGTCTAAAATTATGCCAAGAATCAAGTTACTTCCTTTGTTCAAATATTTGTGTGATTGCTAGAATTAAGGACTTGTTTGAAATTTTTTGGTTATGATTTGAATGACTTTAAAAAATTAGAAATAATCTCATATTTGATAAAGGAATTGCATAGGATGAGATGTTTTAGGACTTTCAAAAAAATGAAATATTGGATTTCATCGAAAAAGCATTATTGAAACCAAAGTATGTTTTTTAAATTGGGAATTTGAGATTTTAAAATAGAAATATTGGGATATCCATAGGTATGAAAGAATACATTTGGATGTGTGTATTCATGGTATTTTTGCAAAAATTGTTGAAAAAGAATTAAATTAATTTTTTTTGATAAATAAATGTGGACTACGCTTGCCTATGTTACGGTGTCATGACGTACATATGGTTATGAGTCTTTGACACTTTGCTCTGCTAGTTTGCCCAATAAAGTGGCCGAGTTTACAACACAAGTGTGCATTCGTGTCATGGAATGGTTGAGCCAAGAGCATGCAATTGCACTTTTGAATTAAAACTGTGGGGTATGGTTAACTACTGGTAACTAGCCAATTTTGTATTAAGGATAAAGACCATAGTGTCACAAAAAAAAAAAGCAACAAAAATAGAAACAAATAGAATGTTGCATGATACCAACACACAAAATTCACAACTTTCTAGCCCAAGCTTGTTCCAAGGTTGGAGGGGGCGAAAAGAAAAACAAATGAGGGCATATTTTGGTAGAAGAATGAAATATTGATAAATTCAAGCGATTAGTTTTTGCAAATATTAAGGCATCTTTGAATATGAAATTTGATTAATCGAATTGTGGGGGGGAATTAAAATTTATCAAGGAAAGTCCAAACTGTTGTCCAAAATGGTTCTCAAAGTTTTTAACAATAGTAAGATCATGTGAATTTTTCGCACTTAGAAATATACTTGGAATTTTGGTTAGTTTAGAGATTGGCCCGATACCTAGGTTTGGATTTTGCTTGAGGACAAGCAAGGTTTAAGCTTGGGGGATTTTGATGAGCCTCAATTATATATACTTTTAGCACGAGTTTAACCTCAAATACTTGACCAATTTCCTTATATTTTAGTATAATTTTGTCTAGAATTATGCCAAGAACCAAGTTACTGCCTTTGTTCAAATAAAATGTAGATTTTGGAGCATTTACACCATTTGTGCGGCCGCACAACCTCACTTGAAGTCCCAACCACAATCCTGCAGTAGCACAACCCAATCAGAGAAGAAATGCGGCCCTAGTCCCATTTCGTGCGGCCTCCCTTGGTCGGACAAACCTTCAGCAAACAGAAAATTCCCAGAAAAATTCGTGCTACCCCTTGTGCCCGCACAGACACCCATACAAATCTCCAGTCTCATTCTGTGCTACCCCCTATGGTCGCACAAATGGCCGCATCACTCAGATGAAAGAAACACAAATTCAACATAGGCAAAGTGTGGCCCCAGTCCACTTTGTGTGGACGCAAAAACCAACAATTCTCAGTGCGACATATTTCATGCTACCACCTTAATGACGCAATCCTTACCCGATTCACTTCCAGATTATGTCTGATAGTTTCCCAAGTCACAAAATGGCTATAAAATAGGAGGCAAGTAGTAAGAGAAGGGACATCTCCGCACAGTTGATCAAGGTACATTTCAAGCCACCTTCCATTACACAACTCTCTTCTAATGACCCTTGCACCTCTTCCTCCATCATTTTCTCATCCTTCTCAAGTGAATTGAAGGCGGTAAAGCGTAGGCAGATTTGGCAACTTTTAAGGAGACTTTACAAAGAAGAATTGAGGCATAGCTTGGGAATTGGTGTATTCTATTTCCCTTTGTTATTTATTCATTTTATTTGTGTTGTTTACTTGTTCTTTGTCATGGATGTTTTTGATATTGCACCCATGAGACTCTAATTTTCTCTCTAGGGGCTTAGGTTGTATCATGAACTTGTGTTAGTTTATATACTTGGATGTTCTTTTTATGATCATTGTTTTGAATTAATGTTTGGTTCTTGCTTTATATATTTGTGAGTTATGCATGCTTTGTGCTTTTGAAACAACACCTTGTGGAGATTGACAACCTCTTGACTTCAAGGGTGTTATGATATAGATAAAACCAAATTATGTACATGAATAATCTTAGGGATAATTGATGACATGACCCAAGTCGAGTCTACCCCGGACCAATAGAACCAAAGGTTGGCAAGGAAAGTTGTGGGAAACCAATTTGCGAGTACTTCGCAATCGGGGGACAAAACAATGGTAATATTTTTCCTTCAATTAAATAACCATATTAGGTAGTCACAACTCTAAGATGAGGTACATTAACATGATAGGCATGAAACACGAAAAATATTGATTTTAGGTAGAAATAGGTCAACTTAGTTGGAATTCCCATCAAGGCAAAACATGAATTTAGAGAACATATCGAGTAGTGAATTGACCAAGTGATTTTAGACCAAAAGCCTCTAGACTTCGTTTCATTGATCACCACCCCTCTTTTATTTACCTTTTATTTAGTTTTTGTTACAAACGAACTCCTCTCGGGTATTGAACCCAACAATTGTGTGATTTGCAATAACCCCCCCCCCCCATTTACTTATTTGCTCTAATTTAGAATTAATTACTTTAATAGAAATTATAATTGCTTTAGTCTTCGGAGCGATATCCATAATTACTACAAGAATAGATTGTGCACTGGCAATTCAATCTAACTTTGCGTATTTAGGGTTCTATAAATTTAAAGCAAAAAGTGTATGAAATAGACTATCAAATTATATACCCAAAATACACATCAATTCATTTTACTCTAAATTGACTCACAAATTATAAATTTAATATATAAACACATTATTCAAAAAATAAATTGGTTTGAGTGGTTTTCTTTTGTTTTTTAAAATGATCTAATAAGTTCTAAGACAATCTCATAATCGATATTAATGAAATTAAACTTATATGCACTATATTATAAAATTACGATACCTTAAAAATATAATATAGCAGTATGTACTAAGTGGAAAATATACAAATAGTATCGCCCCATCAAGATCACACCCAGATCTGATCCTGATGGTTGCTTTTGACCGATCCTGATTCTCCACTAGTGATATTATACGAAAACACAATTTAGAAATCAAATGCAGATACAAACAATTAAAGGTCACGAAGTCACTTGAACATGACATGTTAATTAATAGTAAATTGAACATGACATGTCAACTAATAGATAGTATGAACTGTCAATATTAATAGGGAATATTTTCTTCATAATGGCAATGTTGAGAAACTACCAGACAAAAAGAAGTCCTCATTTGAGACAGCTACTTGACAGACAATCATACACAATAGTTCCTACATTTATTTAAAAAATATTACGTAATCTGTATCACGTTTGGGGGAGCATTGATCACCAATTTAATTTGGGATTAAACATACCAATTTCGTGATAGCACATCAATATGTATTACGTATATGAGAGAATGACATAGCATGGAAAAAGTTTTAATTGAGAAGATAGGTTGGAATTCTGGAATGGGCTAATCGTCACGCACTTGACAAATTTTTTTTTGAGTAAAGGTTGGAGGTCAAGCCACCCAACTATTTAATACCCTTGTTTATTACAACAAAGGATTTTCCCCATCCGGGTTTCGAACCCATAACCTCTCACATAGAGACTATGTGCCTTTGCCACTAGACCAAAGGCTAGTTCTCACGCACTTGACAAATTAATTTGAGCCATTCATTTGCAACCATAGTTGCATTTGCATGGATACATAGTAAGCTATAACAGGCCGAAGTATGCTATAACAGACCATAATAGGACATAACAGGCTTAAGTAAAGCCTATAATCCTGTTAATAACTTAACTAAACAATTAAGCTAAAACAATGTCTTCAACAAAAGTTAGTGTTTTATTGGCTGTTGAAGACAATAAATTATCTTCCGCTTTATTTATTTTTAACAAATAGTCCTTATAAAATTTATTAATTACCATGCGATGACGAGAGCATCAGGTCAACGTATAATTTTCAATCGAAAGTTGATCAAATATTTCTTATGCAGGATAATTTATTGATGTGCTATCACGAAATTGATGTGCTATTCATATACAATCACCAAATTGGTATGTTTAATCTCAAATGAGGACTGATTTTTGACTGGTAGTTTCTCAACATTGCCATTATGAAGAAAATATTCCCTATTAATATTGACAGTTCATATTATCTATTAATTGACATGTCATGTTAAGTGACTTCGTGATCTTTAATTATTTGTATCTGCATTTGATGCGTAAATTGTGTTTTCGTATATTATACTGCTAGGTTATATTTGTCAGGTATCGTTATTTTATAATATAGTTAATATAAGTTAAATTTCATTAATTATATCGTTTATGAGATTATCTTAGAACTTATTAGATCATTTCAAACAACCAAAGAAAACCACTCAAGCTAATTTATTTTTCGAATGATGTCTTTATATATTAAATTTATAATTTGTGAGTCAATTTAGTGTAAAATCAATCAGTTGAAAAATTAAGATCTGGAAATTTATTCTAATGTGTTGTTTTTTTTCATCATTTTTAAAACTCCTCGACTTTACTGATCTAAATCAACTAAAAAAATTAGAAAGTATGATAAATGATATTGCTGACGTAAAATTAGAAAGTATGATATTGATTATTTCCAAATGAGTCGTGCAGACTTCAAGATGCTGAGGAAGAGGTGTTGTTCATGTTAAGCAAAGTAAAAGAAGACACTGAGGCATCACCCGAAAGCGTTGTGAACATGCGAAACACCTTTTACAAATTGATAATGACATCATTTGCGATTTGCCATATACTGGAGAGTCATTTAGGAGAGATGGAAGGGAGGAGAAGTTGATGAACATGGTATTCAATAGCGTCCCTCTCATTGGCAAGTTTAATCCTGAGGATGTTTTTCCTTCTCTCAAGTGGATAGGCCCTATTATTGGTGCAAAGGTGACAAACGAAGCAAAAAAAAATATTTTTGTCTGGCTACGCGATGATGGCCGAGATTCTCAATTATTTTGTTGAAGGGAGGACCGATGGTGATCAAGATTTTATTGACATCTTGCTCAAATTTCGAAAGGATGAAAAACAAAAGAAAAGACTTTGAGATAAATGATTTGCACATCAAAGCACTTTGCTATGTGAATCTTTTTTTTTTTCCTTTTCCTATTGCATAAGAACAAAATTTTCAAATTAAAAAATAATCTCCTAGTTGATATTAAATACATCTTTTTTTCTTACAGAAACATTTTTGTTATAACATAAAAGAGGAAGGTTGAAATGCCATCATTTTTTTTGTCTCTATCATGCCTTCATGTTTTAATTTATTAATAACAAAAATTCTAATATTTATATATCAAAATAATACATTAAATGTGATATATATTATTTTCTCTACATGTATAACAAAATTGTCACTTTTCAACTTTGGTTTATATAAATCAATAAATTGAAAAATCAACGTTGAGAATTTATCCACATCAGTGTATTTATGTAAACTCTAAATACTAATTAAAACAAAATTGAAATGACATAATCTTTTATATTTTTACGCATAGATCATAACTAATATTTTTATTTGACATTTAAGTTTTATATTTTAAGTTATTGTAATTTTAAAAATGAATGCATAATGGCTGAACAAAAAAGTAAAGGCAACCCTCCTCAAGATAAAATGTTCATTTTACCTTACACTAACAATAAATTCATTAATTGTTTTAATTCTGGATGCAGCCATCATTGACAGCCGGGTCAGAACCTCTTGCCATAAGTTTGGAGTGGATCATGCTAGTGCTCCTAAGGCACCCCAGAGTATTGAAGAAGCTACAAGAGGATGTGCGCCAGATTCTATCACAAAATGATATTCTAAAATCTGAAGATCTGAGCAAGTTGACTTACCTGAAGGCCGCCATCACCGACAGTTTCCGGTTATAACCCCAAGAGAATCCATGGACTACTGTAACATCGAAGGTTATGACATTCCAAAAGGATCGAGAATCTTTGTCAGTTCATATGAAATGGGCTGAGACCCAGAGGTCTGGGACAACCCATTGGAATACCGGCCTGAGAGATTTGTTGATAATCCATTAAACTATAATGGAAACACATACGAGATTGTTCCTTTTGGAGGAGGCAGACGGATTTTCCCCGGCATAACACATAGAGGCTCTTTGACACATGGCAGCTATTGAATCTTATTTTTTTAAGTATTACTGAAATTACACAATATCTGTGAAATTTAACTTACGATTTTCCTAGGTTTGGCAACCAACACAAGATTGTCCTTCCTCTTCTGGGACAAGGTCGGTATATCCTCACGATGAGAAAAGCAAAAACTTTAACTTTTGCAGGTGTGAACTCGTCCAAACCTCCATGAATCCCCATCTAATTCTTCCACAAGACATTATAATCTTATAAAAGAACCCGATGAATACAAACCATTAGAAGACCATCGCCAAATCAAGGAATCATCCTCGTCAGTAAAAGCATAATCATAAGCTTCTCTAAGTGACATTGCTTGAAACCTAGGCCTTACCAATCCATCTTTGAAGGAACGGATCAGAACACCATCCCATGAATCGTACCAAAATGAAATGACCATACACGAACTAACTGACCATTGGGCCGACCAATGAAACAAATATTTAATTTTAAATAAATGCTGCCAAAAAAAATGAACCACTGACCTTCCAAATAATAGGTCCACTTGTGCGGACATTTATTCTTCTAATTTTTAGAATTGTATCATCCCACAAACCATTCGGTTCTAATATGCTTTGCACCACCACTACAATAACAAGGAGATATTCCTAAATTCTAGATTTGTGAGCCCCATTCCTCCATATTTTTTCGGGACACACACCACATCCATATTTAAAAGAGCCACACCTCTTCCATTTCCATTGTTCCTTCCCCACAAAAAAATTCGGCACAAAGCTTCCATTCTTTTCACCAGCCATTTAGGGAACATAAAACGGGTCATCAAATAAATTGGCATAGATGTCAGAATTGAATTATCAGTTGCATCTGCTCCCCTCTCGATAGCAATTTTCCATGCCACCCTTCGAGCCTTTTTTCCATATTTTCTAGCAAAGGGACAAAATCATGTCTACTTGGCTTTTTTTATAGAAAGAGGCATACGTAAATAAAGTGTAGGCATTTCGGTTTGACTGTAGCCTAGCACCAACCGAACCATTTGAATTTTGTTCTCATCCAAGTTGATTGGAATGAAAGCACTCTTATCAAAATTAATGTGCAAACCTGAGATCATAGTGAAGATCCTCAATGCCAGTTTCAAGGAGACTAAACACGTGAGATCTGCATTTGCCACTATTGCCGTATCATCTGCATATTGCAAGGCAAGGATGGAATTCCTCACAATTGCCGAAATTGGCTTGGAAATGAGAGTGTCAGCTGAAGCTATCATCATTTGAAACACATCGACCGCTAAAATAAAAAGCATTGGAGATAGAAAGTCAAATAATCACATCCCCGTTTATGAGTAGGAGATCTATTAAATACGAAAAATATAGTTTCTGTTTTTCAGCAGTTTAGAAAATCAAATATTTTCTTTGTATGAGACAGAAAGTAAAAATTAGAAAATTGTTTGGTAAAGTTTTTTTGCGCATATAGCAAATTTTCAAACAATCTTTCGTATCAAAGCAAGTTGATCAATTGGGCACATATGGCTGAAACCGTGGGCAACACCGTCAATGTGACTCAACCGGCAATTCCGCTATTCAAAGGTGAAAATTACGATTTTTGGAGCGTCAAGATGAGCACGCTGTTCAAATCACAAGGTTTGTGGGATTTAGTAGGTAAAGGTGCTCCTACTCAAGACCCCAATGTGCAAGAAAACCAGAGGAAGGATGCACAAGTGTTGTTTTTCATCCAACAAGCCGTTCATGATACGATGTTCTCCAAAATTGCTGCAACAACCACTATTAAAGAAGCATGGACAACGTTGAAGACGGAATAATTGCACGAGTAATGGCCATCAAATTGCAAAGCATTCGTCGAGATTTTGAGACACAACACATGCAACCAGATGAATCCGTCTAGATTTTTCTGTCAAGAGTCACATCCGTTGTCAACCAAATTCGCACTTATGGAGACAACATGTCAGAGCAAACCGTGGTGGCAATGGTGCTAAGAATCCTAACACCAAAATTTTATCACGTGGTGGCAGCAATTGAAGAATCAAAGGATCTTTCAAGCTATTCCTTTGATGAAGGAATGGGTTCACTGCAGACCCATGAAGCTAGGATGTCCAGATCAGAGGAGAAAGGCGATGAAAGGGTGTTTTACACGAAGGGGGAGTCGACTCAAGGTAGTACCAGCAGCAGGGAGTTTCTGCCTCAATTCCAGCAATGGTACAAGCAGAATCAGCAACAATTCCAGCAGTTCCAGCTATCCAGCAGATTGCAAAGGAAAGATGTACAATGCTATTATTGCAATAGGTTCGGGCACTATCAAGCAGAATGCTACAAGAAGCAAAGGGATGATCAACAAGCGAGTTTTATCAAAGAAAAGAAGGAACAAGACAATCTGGTTTTTGATGAAATTGATGAAACCTACAAATTGAAGTTTAAGCTTGGTGATGGCAAACCAATTGCGGTGGAAGGAAAAGGTACAGTAGCAATACACACCAACAAAATGGTATGAAATACTTGCACAATGTTTATTTCATTCAAAGATTGTCACATAAGCTTCTAAGCATAGGGTAATTGATGGAAAGTGGATATTTAGTTTTGTTTGAAGCAAAAACCAGTGTAATTAAGGATAAAGCCACAAACCATATATTGGTAGAGGTTAATTACTATGGCAACCAACAAACTGTTTCCATTAGAAATTACAGGTGTAAAGAAAAGAGTAATGGCAGTAAATTAGTTGAATCAATCTAAGTTATGGCATCTCGCATATGGTCACCAAAATATCAATGGGCTAAAATTGTTAAGTCAAAAGCAGATGGTTGTATTTATGGAAAGCAAACCAAAATACCCTTTCCCAAAGGCCAAGCAAGAAGGGCAACACAAGTTCTTGAGATTGTACATACTGATTTGTGTGGACCCATGGAAACAACATATTTGGGTGTTAGTAGGTATTTTTCTTTTTTTTTATAGTGAAACTTTTTAGCACTTCAAAAAGTTCAAAGCATTTGCTGAAAATCAAATTGATAAAAGAATAAAGGTATTAAGATAAGATAGAGGAGGAGAATATCAATCAACAGGATTGTTTTATAGGCGTCGCGCAGAACGAAAGGAATTCAGAAAATTTTGTGAAACAAAAGGAATTCAGAATAAAGGTATTCAGAAATTTTTGTGAAACAAAGGAATAAATCATCACTGACGTCGCGCAGAACGAAAGATTGTTTTATAGGCGTGTGATACCAATAATCTTTAGAGAAATTTGAGAGAACACCAAAATAAAGGGAGAATTGTCTCTCCTTGATTTTATAGAAAAAATATCCAGAAAAATTGTCTGCTCTATTCTCACCCACAAGCCGGGTTATATAGCTATTACTCAATGCAGAAATTAGTCAAGAAAGTTACTAATATTTGGTAACATATTACACAAATATTTTGAATTACTAAAGGAGAAATTTGATAGTGGTTAGCTGCTGTCCAGAGGCTAAATTCGGAAGTAAAAATATAAATATAAAATATTAACATATAACTAAACTAAGTAAATATTTTGCTGATTTTGTTTGCTGAAATTAAGCTTCTGATTCAGATGCTCCTGCAAGAAAAGAAATGTGGTAGGATTAGCAAGAAGCATGCTAAAAGCAAAAGGATTACCAAATGACTTTTGGCTGATGCAGTAGCAGTAGCAACTGCAGTTTACCTACTAAATCTATCTCCCATGAAAGCAGTTACAAATAGTACCCCATATGAGGCATGGCATGACAGAAAACCTAGAATTGGGCATTTGAAAATATTTGACTGTGTTGCATACACCTTGATCAATTCACAAATTAGGAGGAAGATAGTTGAAAAGTCAGAAAAATGCTATCTATTGGTTATTGCGTACAATCAAAGGGATACATGTTATACAATCCAGATAGCAAGAAGTTTGTGATTAGTCATAATGTATTGTTTGATGAAAATGCAAATTGGAATTGGAATGAAGAAAAACAAGTAGTAGAGATTGTTGAATCTGTAGAATTAGATGATATGGAAGACGAAGTACTTCAACAACCAAGCATCTCAATCATTTCAGATCTTAATAGCAGCAGTTCTGATCCTGATTTACCACAAGACAGACATGACAGAAGCCAAAACTCTGACCCAGATACAACAACAATAAGAGTTTATAGCAGGCGTCATATTGGTCCTGACACACTTGTACGAAAAAATGAAATATTCGCAAGAATTGTATGAAACAACACAAGTATTATTTGTTGTAGACGTTACAACCTATGAACAAGAAGCAGAAAATGAAGAATGACATCAAACAATGATAGAAAAATTGGTCACAGCAAGGACAGCGGAGCTCAGGCACAAAAGCTGTACGTAAAGAACAAAACACATGCATACTTACAAAGGAATTGGCACGAAGCAAATTCGAGCAATTCCAATCAGCACTTGGCGTTGGCAAATTTACATCAAGAGGGAGTGCTAAAAATTGGTCAAAGTTGCTGTGGATAGCATTTTCTAAATTTAGTTGTCAGAAGCTATAATTAGCATATTTCTATATCTAGCCATAGAAGGCAAAATCACCCGTTCCGGAGCGGGATCGGACGGTGCCGATCCAATTTCAGGAAGATTTACGCGAATAGTGCAGATTTCGGCCAATTTTGCCCGTTCCAGCCAGATTTCAGCTCGTTCCGGCCCGTTCCAGTCAAATTTCGGCCTAAACACCAATTAATAAAGAAACATAAATTTTTTTTGAGCTAGCATGGATCGAACCCTTGCCCTTTAGCTGAGGAGCAAAGCTATTTACCACCACACCATCCAACCTTTGTTGGTATATAACACAACTCATTTATATATATATCAATTATAATTCACTAATTTGTAGCAATCCATTCACTAATTATAATTCACTTAGTTGTAATGCTTGTATTATATTGTATTAGTGAATTATTTGATTGTAATAATTTTTCTATATTTTTTTCTATTTTTTAGTATAAAACAAGCTTCTGGCAAAAAAGTCTGATTTTCCGATCCGATTCGGCCGATTCCGACTGATTTTTCCAATCCGGATCGGGATTGGACGGGGCCGATCCCAATTCCGATTTTGATTTTTCCATCTATGTATCTAGCATAGTGGAGGTAGTAGAGGTAGTGGAGGTCGTGGAGGTAGTGGAGGTAGTGGAGGTAGTAGAGGTAGTGTAGGTAGTGGAGGTAGTGGAGCTATAGTTAGCATATTTAAACATAGTGGAGGTAGTGGAGGTCTAAAATTGGACTTTGTATTAGGTATAATAATTATGTAAGCAAGAGATGTAGTAAATACGAAAGATAAAATTTATGTTTTTTAGCAGTTTAGAGAATCAAATATTTTCTTTGTATGAAACAGAGTTGTATGGGACAGAAAAAAAATTAGAAAATTGTTTTGGTATAGTTTTTCTGCGCATATAGCAAATTTTCCAACATGTATATGCGGTATCCAACGGAAACAATACTAATAGAGTAATTTCGGATTTATACCCAATAAAAAATCCCAGTCGGAGGTGGAGCAGAGCGTAGGACCAATGTGCGTAGGACACATAGATCCGCTGGTGCAGCGATGTGCCACCTTCTCTGCAGATACAATTCACATGACCACTTTGATTGATGTGTATGCAAAGTGCGGCAATATTGATGGTGCAAGAAAAGTATTTGATGAAATGCCACGTAGAGACATTGCCAGATGTAATGTTTCATTATCTGGTTTTGTTCTCTGTAGCCATCCTCACCTTGCACTGAATCCTGATGAAACACCCAATTAGACTACAGTTATTGCTGCTCAAGATGCGTGCAGTCAGCTAGATACAATTGCTGTTGAAACTGTCTTTCACAATTTCACGGTTTGTACATAGAAAGGAGCTGTGCTTAACAAATCTATGAAACCTTCATTAATTAGTAACAAAAGTTTAATAGATATGGAATCTATGCAAAATTATTTCAGTTCAATGTATGCATGTTTTTGAGGGCCGGTATGCTGTTAATTTCATAATTTTATTGCAGAGAAGTAAAATAATGAATTATTATAAACCAAACTTATTCTTCTCCTTTCTATTTGTATTTTTCTTTCTACTTATTTCCTCAAAAACAAAATATTTTTTATGAGTATATTACATGTCGAAAAAGATTTCAAGTAACTGGGTGTCTTGCCTTATGATTGTAACAGTTGTTTGCACTCTTTAGTTTTTGACAACTTAATTCAAAGAAACATACAATATTCTCATTGTTGGTTTATTTTATATTAACATAACATAACATTAGACTTCTTTGATGGTTGGTTGAGATGAATTCTTAATTTCTTACAATGATGGGATTAAGCTTTTCGCAAAATTGTGGACATAATAGCTGGGGAAGTAACAGACTTACCTAATTGGAGAATTAAGCTTTGTTTTGTTATGTCCCTTGGGCTGAGTATAGATTTATGCTTCAAAATGCTGTAAATATTTTAAATCTTATAGCTATAAAAATGCGAGTCCAATATTGCTACCGAAATTATGTTTAATTATTTTCTAGTTGAGGGTGGTTAATTTAAGTTGAAATTTAACTCTTTGAACTAGTGAATCTCTATATATTTAAGGTCAAATTTAACAACCAATCTAAGGCATAGATCTAGAAGTCTACAGGTTGTTAACCTCAGATATGTTGGCATGTACAGGTCTTGTCAGGTTGGTAGCAGATTTAATTATTTTCTCGTGTAGGGTAGTCAATTTAAAGTGAAATTTAAATTTTTGAAGTAGTGAGTCTCTATATATTTCAGGTCAAATTTAACAAACACTCTAAGGCATAGAAATAGAAGTCTACAGGTTGTTAACCTCAGATATGTTGGCATGTATAGATCATGTCTGGTTTCGTAGAAGATTTAATTATTTTCTTGTTTAGGGTGGTTAATTTAAAGTGTAATTTAACTCTTTGAACCAGTGAATCTCCATATATTTCAGGTCAAATTTGACAAACACTCTAAGGCATAGATCTAGGACTCTATAGGTTGTTAACCTCAGATATGTTGAGAGGTACAGGTCATGTCAGGTTTGGTAGCAGATTTAATTAGTTTCTTGTTTAGGGTGGTTAATTAAGGTGAAATTTAACTCTTGAACTAGTGAATATCTATATATTTCTGGTAAAATTTAACCACCACTTTAAGGCATAGATCTAGAAGTTTACAGGTTGTTAACCTCAGATATGAACAAAGTATTGAAAAAAAAAAGACGAAGCAACAGACTGGAATAGGTGAATTAACAGAGCTAACAGCGGGGTAAAAAATATTCTGGGTCAAAACAATAGGGTAAAATGTGGGTCCCACAAAAGTATTTTGTTAAGAAATTTTGAGGGGTATTTTGACTGATGTTTTTGACAAGTAGGGTATATTATAAAGTTTCCCCTATGCTTCTTATGTTGGAAATAAATCTGCTGTTATTCTTGAGGAATAACAGGAACCTATTATTCCGATCCCAGCTTTTGATATTGTTGAGATTCGCGCATGATTTTTTTTTGTTGAGATTAGCGCATAGAAAAATGTGAACGGTTGAGGTCGTAACAGCAGGTTCCTGTTATTACTCAAGAATAACAGCAGATTTATTTCCTCTTATGTTACTTACTCTGCTTCTCTCTCCACTTTGCAAATAATAACATCTTCACTCTTTGCCTTGGAGATAAATTTTTTTTTTTTTGGAAATAAGGCGCAAGGCCCATTTCATATAGAAACCAAGTAACTTACAAACTAAAAAGTCTCGATCAAAAGTCTAGATCATCAGATCACCTAATAAGCAAAAGAAAATATCACAAAATACTGATAGCCAGAAATTCAAAAGACTAATGCTGGGATAGGTAAGGCCACGCAGGGCACACACAAAACACTAAGAGTTAGGCCACGTAGGGCACACACAAGCAAAATAAACAGACTCTACTTCAAGCTTTTTTCTTCTTCAGGATTGTCGACCATCTGTCCTGCAGTGCTTGGGTCCCATTCTTGTAGTGGAACGTCATCCATAGTCTGAGGAAGCCAAGTAGCTCGTTCCTGGTTTGCATCCTCCTCCAGTGTTCCTGTCCAGTATAAAAACAAATGAACAACATTAGTAACTATAGAACGAACTGGATCTGGAGCAGTATGGTTAAAGCAGATATTATTTCGTAAGTTCCAAATAGTCCAGGCAAAAGCACTAATTGTAATCAGAAAGAATTGATTGGTCATATGAGGTAAAGCATACCCAAACTTTGATATAAAATATTAGAAAACATATATAGTTCATCTCATACTTTTCAGAAAGATTGCTTCTATGGATATTTACTTTTGTTCATGATTGCTCTCTTTTTAGCTCATGTTAAAAAATTATCTTCATGAAAATAGAATTAATAATGATGTCATGTTAACATATAGAAAGTTGTCCCGAGGAGTTAATGGCCTCCTAATGCTTATTTCAAATAGAAAACAAGTTTAATTAATCGGATGCGGGTTTGATAGGTACCGGTTACCTTTTTCATATGTGGGTTTTAAATTTATACCCAATTCGTATTTTTCTTTTTATAATGCAGCCAAACCTAAAATCTCGTTTAGTCAACCAGGCAAATGGACCATATCTCGATGGAGCGACAATTTTTCAATTTTCCCTTTCAAACTTATCCCTTTCAAAACAAAATAATAAAAATCTCTAATAAAACAAAAACCTACATATCAAATTGTCCTACATATCCCTTCGAATTTTAAATTACCAAACCAAACCAATGCCGGTTTTTTTTCTCCTTCCTTCTTCTCTATCTACGAAATCATTCTTCTCAAAATTAAGACAAGAGAGCCAAGAACATCTTAAAACCATATATTTGTCACAAAGCCATGAGTTTTTCTATTTTATTTTCTTTATTTTTTTTTCAAAGAGGAGTCAAACGAGCCTCTGAAGTACATGGAAGCATTTTGAGCTAAAAAAGTTCATCCCAAACATACAACTTGACAATTCAATTTCGCAAGAACAATGACATAGAGATATGAACAACAACGACCTTTTTTTCTTCGGCTTCCCAAGCTCACCGATCGTACCTCCAGATGAGCTTGAGGGGTATGACAAAGGTTATACTGGAGATATTAGTGGGTGAAAATTGTAGGAGTTGATTAGCAATGTGATAGTGTTAGGTAAGAGATGATTAGTTAAGAGTTTTGAATTAATCATAATCAAGTCTATGAATAGGTCTCGTATTATTGCAATCATATGCACACATAATCAATACAAGATTTTCTCTTTCATAAAGTCTATTATTGTCTTTCACTGATATTTTTGGTGATGTTGACATCAATATTTAACACATTGATTATTATTGCCTCACAACAAATAATATTTTTCATCAGCATAAGCATGTCCAAATCACTGAATTACCAATTTTAGCAAGTGGTATTATAGTTAAAAGATTAAAACATTCTAACTCAATTTGTTAATTTTAGCCATAGCTATAATATTACAATTTACCTTTAGCTGAAATACAAATCAATTTTAATTCTGGACGAAACATTTAAAAGAGGAGAATTAGTGGGTGTCAGGTAATATAAAAGACAAAAAGGAAACGTGAAAAAAAAGTAACACACACAAAAAGGTGTGGGGCATCCATGAAAGAAAAACGAAATAATCAATTAAAGACAAGCAACTTAATAATTAGTAAATAGGAAAACTACTTATCTCAATGGTGAGGTACTAGTAGTACTATAGGTGATGTGACCTCCCGTATCAATAAAACAAACATTAATTACTCACAAGTCACAAGTATTGGTCTTATGAGCATTTTTTTAATTGAATTTTGTAATTATGATGCATGCCACTACTACAAAAAAAGAGATTGCACACGGACATAAATGGAAGAGCTACACGGATTTCCTACCGTGTTTAAATCGAGGGTGTACGAATAGGTCAATAACTACACACGGACATTTGCCCGTGTGCAATTATAACGATTTCTACACGGATTACTTTATAAACAGCCGTGTACAAAGACCTGCCTGTGTCGCTCTCCATGTTACCGAGCTACACGGATATTACCTAAATAACCGTGTACAATTCTTTTTATACACGGACATTTAACTAAATATCCGTGTAGCTCTCCTCTTTCTACACGGACATTTAACTAAATATCCGTGTAGCTCTCCTCTTTCTACACGGATTTTTAACTAAATATCCGTGTAGCTCTTTGAACTATCATACACGGACTTTAGTTAAATATCCGTGTAGAATTAACTAAATTTTTTTTTTGTATTCGCGCGCGATTATTTTTGAAATTACTCTTCTTACACGGATTTTTGTTAAATATCCGTGTAGGATTGTCTTATAATTTTTTTTTTGTTTTTTTTTTTTTGGCTAGCCTCCTGTTTTGCTAGCCAGTATTTAAATTTTTCAGATAGCAATTTAAAATTCATGTACATGAAATTATACAAAATTATACAAAATTATACAAATTCATATTTAGCATTACAAAATTATACAAAATTACACAAATCCATATTTATCATTACAAAATTCTAACCGAAACCATAAAAGCATAAAATTCTAATATCAACATATATAACAAAAAAACATAAAGCATGAAAGCATCAACATATATAACAAATGAAAGGATAAAAGCATCAACATATATAGACATTGCTTTTTGTACATATACAATCCCATGTGATCCACATATAACATATACTCCTCAAGATCCAATACAATGTTTGTAGATCAAGTTATGTCCTTACCACCTAGTAACCATGTGATGGAGGTTTGGCTCATGTTGCCAAAACGCTTGGTTATGATCTAGTTTGGACAAGAATTTCATACAAACTAAGGCGTATTAGATCCAACATATCAAAAAGAAGAAAGCACATGTGATCCATGACATGATGCCTCTTTGTTAAAGGTCTCCAACATATTGCATCTCCAATAAAAAATACATTTTTATCAACATATATGTGCATGCATGCATAATAGAGAATAAAAATTCTCCTTTAAATTCAATTTTTTTTCAAACGTGGCAGAAATATAGAGAGGAGAAAATAAAAACTAACCTTAGAAATATAGAGAGGAGAAAAGAAATATATATATATATATATATATATACTAACCTTAGAAATATAGAGAGGAGAAAATAAAAACTTCAAAGATCTCTGATCCCAGTTGCTAGCCTTTGCAGAAATCAGATCAACATTCAATACAGAGAGAGCAAGAGAGAGACAGTATAAAAAACTTGATCAAAACGGCGCTGGAAGGAGAAGGCCTTTTATACTAATTAAAACCCTACACAGCCTTTTATACACGGATTTATACTTATTAATCCGTGTAGCTCTCCAAATAATCATACACGGCTATTTATAATAAAATCCGTGTACATTTCTACCATTTCTACACGGATATATTATCAAAAATCCGTGTATATATTCCTACACGGATATTTAACAAAAATCCGTGTAGCTCTCTCAATTTTTTCCACACGGTCTTCTTTGCACACGGATTTTTGATCCCTAATAAACCGTGTAGCTCTCTCAAACAATTCTACACTGATTCTTAACTAAATGTCCGTGTATAATTCTCGCAGATTTTTTGCACTTTCAAAAATTCATATTTGGTACACGGTTTTTATATAAGATAGGGAAAACCGTGTACAATGTGCAGTGTAGAATTACCATTTTTGTAGTAGTGTGCGCAAACAAAAGGTTGTTTTTTTGAAGTTTGACAAAAGGTTGCTTTATTGACACATTTCAACTAATCATTATTATCCATTATTTGCATGGAAAAGGGTATATAAAAATCCAAGTTCAAGTCATACGTATAGCTGATGCATTTTATTTATTACAATATATACACAAATTTCTTCAAGTAGGTATATTGTAATAAATTGGGCGACAATATATACAAAATTACAAACCTATAATCTAGTTTAGTCAACATGGACAATATATACAAAATTACAAACCTATAATCTCATCATACCTCATATTTTTTATCTTCATTTTCAAAGTCCAATATGTCGATCTGAACCGCTCAATATGATGTCCGTACTAAAATATGCTTGAGGATGAAATTTTAGAATTTTTGAAATTTTTTTGAAATTTTTTTAAATAGGCAGAAAATCACTGTTTTTGAACGGTTCAGATAGAATGATTTTGTACCTATCTTAAAAAATAGTAAAAAAATTGCAAAAATTATAAAATTTCATCCCCAAGCATATTTTAGTATGGATATCATATTGAGCGGTTCGGATCGACAGTTTGGACTTAAAAAAAGGAGATATACAATATGAGGTATGAAAGACATGAGGTATTGAAACCCTCCTCTATAGTTAAATGATCAAAACATTCTAACTCAATTTGTAAATTTTAGCTATATCTACAGTACAATTTACCTTTAGCTAAAATACAAATCAATTTTAATTCTAGATGAAACATTTAAAACAGGAGGAGAATTAGCGGGTGTCAGGTCATATAAAAGAAAGAAGGAAACGGGTAACATAGACAAAAAGGTGTGGGGCATCCATGAGAAAAAAGAAATAAAATATCAATTGAAGACAAGCAACTTAACTATCAGTAAATAGGAAAACTACATTATTTCAATGGTGAGGTTCCGTACGAAACCAATAAAACAAACATTAGACGTTATTCAGAAGTACAAGTAATGATGCGTGCGCAGACAAAAGGTTGCTTTGTTACCCACTTTACCGCTAGTCATTATTATCCATATATGCAAGGAAAGGGGTATAGAAAAATCCAAGGTGAAGTCAGTACAGGTGATGCATAATAGGGGAAATTTCATGTATATCCCTCAAAAGTTTTAATATTACATATTTATCCCTCTAAAATCAATAATTACATATTTATCCTTAAAAATTATAAAAACTCACATATTTATCCAATCTAACTCTATTATATATCAAATATCTCCAAAAATAATTAAATAATATTTTTTAAACATTAAAATTTATTTTACAATATTAATTTATATTGTAATGACCACTATACCCTTTCTTCCTCTCTCCCTTTAATCTGTTGAGTCTTGAGAATGCTAAAACATCCCGCCTCTTCTCTCCAATGGTACTGGTATTGTACGGTTCAGCAATGGTACTGGTATGGTTTCAGTGCTGATGCTGGTACAGTACGGTTCAGTACTGGTGCTGGTACGGTTCTGTGCTGGTACTGGTACGGTTCAGTTTTGGTATTGGTACGGTTCAGTGTTGGTACTGGTATGGTACTGTTCTATTGGTACTGGTACGATTTAACAATGTTTTCTAACAGTGGGGAAAATAAAAGAAGGGTAAAATGGGAATACATAGAAAATTAATGTTAAATATAATGGATTGGATAAATATGTGAGTTTTTATAATTTCTAAGGATAAATATGTAATTATTGATTTTGGAGGGATAAATACGTAATATTGATACTTTTGAGGGATATACATGAAATTCCCCCTATAAAATATAGTTATAAAATGAACAGTCAATGGCCAGTGCCACCACAGTTGATAGTAATGTTTTTGGAATAATTGAAAGAAAAGGATTCTAATTTTCTTCCTATAAAAACCGTCCATGCATGTTCTCTAAAGCTCTCTAAGCCAAATTAATTATAACTACTGCTCTAACAGTCTCCTCGGAGGAAGGAAACAACCCAACAAAATATTGAGCAATATTACTTTTGGTTTATTTTTATTTTTCAAGTAGCATGTTTTTTCGTAAACTTTTCTCGTTATGGCCAATAGCCGTCGGTCTAATGCTATGCTGTTTGTTCTCCATCCCATGTGGGGCCAAGATTCATCACCGTACCTTTGTTGTAAGTGATTTCTCTGCTATCACAATTCACAATGTCTGGAATAATTGTTATTTTATTTTATTTTATTTAGTTCACGAGTTGTAGTTTGAATATTCACGAAATATAATAAAACCATCAAAAGAAATATATAGGACTTGAAAATATAACTTACTTTAATTGGGAGCTTGGTCGCTAGGTTTATCAATGGGCATCGGATTGAGATTTATTCAATGTTCAATGTAAATCAGGTGAACTTTGGTCTGATGCCAATCAAACCACTCCTACCTCTCTCAATTAAATTAGCATAAATAGTATTGATCAGATCAAGGCAATATGCTTGTGTTAAAGGAACAATTGGAGTGTTTGTCCAAAGGGCTTTGGACAAGGTCTCATGCAAAGTCGGGTCTAAACTGTCTGATCTGCATTAGAATTCACACGGACAGTTTAGATTCAAAAGACTGTTTAAATTTATTAAGTTATAAATTTGTTCAGATGAATCTTAATACAGAACAAAAGGTTTAAATCCGACTTTAGATAAATTCCTCCAAAGCCATTTGGACAAAACCCATTTCCAAAAGAAACATGCACGGGAACTATCTGGTATCTGGACTGACATGCTTTATATTTAAATCTCCTTAGCATTAATAATGTCATCCCAAGTGAGGTTGTGTTATTTTGCAAGGCACGGATCGGTCCGTACTATAATATCCATATGAAAATGTACTTGAAGATCAAATTTTACATTTTTCAAAAATTATTTTATTATTTTTTAGATAGGTTGAACATTACTATTTTTGGATTTCAAAATCTTTCTCTCGCGTGATATTCTAACTATCTAAAAAATAGTATATGTATTCTAAAAAAATATAAAATTTGATCTCCAAGTATATTTTTATATCGAGATCATTTTGAACTGTTCAGATCAATTATTTGAAACTTTAAAACATATATATAATTAATTCGTAGCATGGTACCGTTTCGTGCTTGTAAAGTACTGTAGCCTCGCTCATGATCATGCATGTTGCATTTTTTGGTATGGTTTGCCGCCTCTTAAAAATACGTACTTCTTGCACGCTCTTTCTTTATACCTTTTCTTTTTCTATACATATTATTTTTTAGGTGCCACAGTGCCACCATACAATAGAGTTACCAGCTCACTCAGATAAAAAATTCAGGCTTTTTCTATAAAAGCTTAATCTTTTTTTTCTCAAAAAGTTGAGAAAAATTAGAAATTATATTTTTCTTAAATATTATGGTAAGAAAGTGATTTTATTCATATAGTTCACTGGTACAAATGAACAATATTTTTTATTTGATAAATGTACAATACAATCCAAACATACAAAATAAATTAGAAACCCGATTGATAATTATATAATTCTAAAAAGCTGTGCATATATGGAACCAATTCAAGGATTAGTCAAGTAATTTCTGAGCTTTGCTATTGTTCTATATCACAGTGCCACCATTATCGTCTTTCTCAGTTTCCTCAAATGCACTCTTCTCTCTAACTTACTACTATATTTCAATTCGAATTGACAATCACTAAATCTCAGACATCACATGTTCAACACGAGTCAGACGAGTTTCAGGCAAAAATTCGCTCGCGCGAGAAAATTACTAGAAAACTGGCTCGTCTCCATCCGATTCATGCTTTGATTTACATAACGTAATTAAAAAAAAAAATACACTCGAGCTCTTCCCAAAGGAAACAATGTGAACTTAGATAGTGGAAAAATGGTCAAATCTTCTATGCTTTTCTTGCAAGTATGCATCACCAACCCAACAAGCGATCGGTACCAGTTAAAAATAAAATTTATTTACAGCGAAACCAAACTATGAAGTATGAACTTGTAACTTGATATATATATATATATTTATTTTTTTCAGTTTTTCCCTTAAATAGATTCAAGAAGCTACCTACACTCGACTCTGCAATCATACAAAGAGCATTCTAACTATTAATGGATCATATCCGGGACCCACTATCTCTGCTCGCAAAGGCGACACAGTCTATGTCAACGTCATCAATAGAGGGAACAAGAACATCACCATCCACTGGTACTATACACACATAGTACATACATAAAGAATATGTCTTTTCCACTATTAATTAAGGAATTATTTTAATCCATGCAAGACTAACATGTCATCATCTAATTTCTATATATAGGCATGGCGTAATCCAGCCGAGGGACCCATGGTCAGATGGACCGGAATACATTACTCAGTGCCCTATCCAGCCAAGAGCCAACTACACACAACGGATCCAACTTACAGAAGAAGAAGGCACGCTCTGGTGGCACGCACATAGCGAATTTGATCGTGCTACTGTTCACGGTGCTATTGTTATTCACCCGAAGCTCGGAACCACCTTCCCCTTTCGCAAACCCCATAAAGAATTCACGCTAATTCTAGGAGAGTGGTGGAACAAAAACATAACAGATGTGTACCAAACTGCAGTTGACAGTGGCGGTCAATTCGATCTGTCTGATGCCAACACCATCAATGGACAACCTGGTGACTTCATGCCATGCTCAGCAAATGGTAATTTATTGTTCCCGGTATAGGAAGTTGTTTATTTATAATGCAAGTTGCTAATGCTTCAAAAGATGGAAATTCTCTTTGACAATGTTTGTTACTTTATCAATTAAACAAAATTAGCAACCAAATTTATTATTTTTTTCAAATATAATGTGGTCTAACTACATATATTTTTATTTTTTATTTTTGTTGCAGAAACTTTTAAGGTACAAGTCGAACAAGGCAAAATGTACCTCCTCCGTGTAATAAATGCAGCCATGGAAAATGCGTTCTTTTTTGGGGTTTCCGGCCACAATGTAACGGTGGTTGGAACCGACGCCAGCTATACGAAGCCTTACGTAAATGAATTTATCATGATCACCCCGGGCCAAACGATGGACCTCCTCTTACAGGCCAATCAATTCCAAAACTCTTCTTCCCCATTCCGTTATTACATGATCGCGGCTCTATACTTTGATGGAAGTTCTGCAGCCTCTAGAGATTGGAATGAGACTGTAGCTATTTTAGAATACAAAACTAATCATTTCTCGCCATCAATAAGACCAGTTTTGACCTCCTTACCAAAGTACAACGACACTAATGCATCAGCTGCGTTCACTAGCGGTCTTCGCTCGCTGTCCAGCTCAGATCACCCAGTTGTCGTAACCCAAACTGTCGATGTCAAAATGTATATCACGATATCTGCGAATGAACAATTGTGCCCAAACAACTCATGTGGTGGTCCAAACGGTACTAGGTTAGCTGCCAGTATGAACAATGCTAGTTTCCAAGACCCGAAAATTGATGTGCTAGATGCATATTATAATTCCATTGCTGGTGTGTACACCACTGACTTCCCTGACCAACCACCGCTCTTCTTCAATTTTACTGATGCAGAATATCAAGAGAATGCAAAATTTGTTGATAAATCGACAAAAGTTAAAGTGCTCGAGTATAACACGACTGTGGAGATTGTGTTTCAGGGCACTAACTTAGTAGACGGACAGGTTACCCATCCAATACACTTGCATGGCCACAGCTTCTATGTCATTGGAAGAGGAACCGGCAACTTTGACAACACAACAGATCCTCTCAGTTACAACTTGGTCGATCCGCCATATCAGAGCACTTTGGGTGTGCCGAAGAACGGTTGGGCAACTATCCGCTTTAGGGCAGCTAATCCGGGTGAGTTTATTCTTTTTCCTTTTTTTCTTTTAAATTTCAAATTTATTAAATCTTTTAATTGATTTAATTTTGTCAATCAAAGGTGTTACACAACTACAATGAGAACGATTTGTTTAGCAAAATTTGGTTAGATAGTTGATCCCGACTAATTAAGTAGATCAGCTAAATTAATCAAATAGTAGATTATTTATTGTTACAAATTGTTGTTTTGAGTGTTTTTCATACACTAATCCTGAATATATTTTGGTTTTACAATTAATTAGGTGTTTGGTTCATGCACTGTCACTATGAAACACACACAATTTGGGGAATGAATACTGTGTTTATAACAAAGGATGGTAATAGTACAGAGGCAAAAATGCTGCCTCCCCCTGCCGACAAGCCTCCTTGCTGATTTTACTTAAGCATTTTTTTTTTTTCAAAGGTGAGTTTTCACTGGTTAATTTATTGTATATTCTTGATTAAGGATGTTATAACCTCTGAAAAAAATATATATATAATAACTAAATTAAATTTCAGAATGAAGATCAGTGGCCTACGCCTTCTTTCTGACTTTGTCTCTACTCTATCTCTCTCTCTCTTGCTCTCTTGCCTTCTCTCTTTTCTTGTGAATTTTGATGTCGAACAAAGCCCCGGGACTTTGTGTATTGTTGACAAGTCCCTGTGGTTTCTTTCTTTTGATAAGCCTTCGAGCTCCTTGATTTTTCTAATTATGTGAATCGAGTATGGTTTAAACAACGAATCGGGTGCTTTAAATTGTTGATTTATCGCTTGACCACTAGAATTGATTTTTCTTAGTTTGGTGATTGCTATGCTTAATTAATATGTTGTTTAAACTAATTTCTCACTTGGGTCATGACCTTTAGGCAAGTTATTGCGATTGAATCTCAGTTTTGAGTTTTAGATCAAAATTCTAAAATGTACACTGAGGTAAATGGGCTCAATTAACCTCCATTTCTCGCCTTTGTCTCTGCCAACTTAGTGTTTGTATGAAGTCAACACCGCTCAGTTAAAATCTTTACCCCATCCTCGTTTCACCTACTGAAATCATTATGATTTGGGCCAGAAAATCATTATTTCAGGACCCAAATCTAAGATATACAAAGCAAAAAAAATAAAGATATATGTCCATCAGAAAAAAAATTTATCTATAGAAATTATTAAATTGAGATGTACAAAACTAGAAAGAGTACCTCGTTTCTAACAAATATAGAAATATCTGACTTATTGAGTCTGATCCAAAATTTTTGGATCAGACTCAATGGTTCAGATCCACTATTATTGTCTTTTTCTTTTTTAAATTAGACACTGATGGAAAAATCTGGAATATGGTTACCACAGAAAATCAGGTGAGAATTGGATATGTTTCATTGAGTACGATCCAAGTTGGTTTTTTTTTAATTCCGTAAAAATAGTGGAAATGACCAAATTTAAGAAAAAAAAAATTGGATCAGACTCAATGAATCCGATTTACTTCAGACTTGATTAAATGTGGCACCCATCCTTTTCTAATGTTTTAAAAAAAAAAATTAACAGTGGATCTGAACCATCGAATTTGATCCGAATTTTTGGATCGGACTCAATTAATCAGATCTTTCTATATTTGTTGGAAACAAAGTACTCTTTCTATTTTCGTACGTCTCAATTTAACAATTTCTATAAATAAATTTTTTTGTGTCCATCACAACTTATTCAATTAAATATTTCTCCACTTTAATTTAAATATTAGTTATTTCTTCATCTAGTCATATGGGTAGTGGTCTTCTCTTCCGTTCTCGTGCCAAATGTACACAGCAACAACAACAGCCACATCTCTACTGATATCCACACGAACAGGTTGACAAACAACTACGAATCCAAGTGCTAGTACCGACTGCCAGCCTTATGTTTCTCTTTCTCTCTCTTGGTTTTTGAATTAGTGCGAACAAAGTGGCTAATGTATGTTACTTTATCTATTTAAACACAATTAGCTACCAAATTCATTATTTTCTTCAAATGAAATGTGATCTGACTACATATATCTTTCATTTTAATTTTTGTTGCAGAAACTTTTAAGCTACAAGTCGAACAAGGCAAAATGTACCTACTCCGTGTAATAAATGTAGCCATGGAAAATAGTTTCTTCTTTGTGGGTTTCCGGCCACAATGTAACGATTGTTGGAACCGATGCCAGCTATACGAAGCCTTATGTGAATGTATTTATCATGATCACCCCGGGCCAAACGATGGACCTTCTCTTATGGGCCAATCAATTGCAAAACTCATCTTCCCCCTTCTGTTATTACATCATTGCGGATCTATACTTTGATGGAAGTTCTAATGCCACTAGAGATGCCAATACGACCGTAGCTATTCTAGAATACAAAAGTAATCATTCCGTGCCATTAATAAGACCAGTTTTCACCCCCTTACCAAAATCTAACGACAATAATGGATCAACTGCATTCACTAGCGGTCTTCGCTCGCTGGCCAACTTAGATCACTCAGCTATTTTAACCCAAACTGTCGATGTCAAAATGTATATCACGTTATCTACAAATGAACAATTGTGCCTTAACAGCTCATGTGCTGGTCCAAATGGTACCAGGTTTGCTGCCAGTATGAACAATGCTAGTTTCCTAGCCCCAAAATGCAAAATTGATGTGCTGGATGCATAGTACCATTCTATTGCCGGTGTGTACACCACTGACTTCCCTGGCCAACCACCGCTCTTCTTCAATTTTACTGATGCCACCAATCAAGATAACCTCAAATTTGTTGATAAATCGACAAAAGTGAAAGTGCTCGAGTATAACTCGACCGTGGAGATTGTGTTTCAGGGCACTAACTTAGTAGACGGAGAGGTTATCCATCCAGTGCACTTGCATGGCCATAGTGTAAGGAAATAAAATTATGTGGCCCAAATAAAACATTAAAAGTTGATTTAAAGAAATAAAATTATGGGCTGCACTAACATTCCATATGGGCCTAATTTAAAAGGTGCGAATGTACAGAGGATAATTGCATCCTTTTAGTTGGCTGTGTTAGATTCATCTCCCTATAAATAATTGCTTTAATGACAGGCAATAGAGATACGAATTCTAATAGTAAGGTTGTCCTCTCTTCATCAATATTCAGAAAGAACAAAAGTTGTCATTGCTTAGAAAGAGAAAGAGGAGAGAAATCGCTTTACAGTTCTTCTGACGGTTTGTGAAGAACGTCTCAAGTGTTGTTCTACAGTTTACTATGGACAAAGGTATGAAATTAATTTGATTGATTTACACGTGGAGACTATGATTTCTAATGTCTTTGATTTGTTTTTAATTAATTCTTAATTCCGCTGTCAAAAACTTTAAAGATGATTAGTTGTACTTATTTTAATAATTGTGTGTAAGTAGTTGAGCACGATCACTTCTAATTACAAGTGGTATCAAAGCATGGTTTTGGAATTCATAATCTCCCGAATAAGTTACTTGTTTTATAAATTTATTATTATTATTATTTTCTTTTTAATAATTTGTGATTGAAATTTGCGGTAACTTTGAATTATGACGGTATTGCTAGACACCAAAGTGTCCTTACCCTAAAGAAATCGAAGTATAGATTGTATAGAGTTCATTGAATAGACTATTCTGAAAAATTCTTTTTTACCATAAGTATGGATAATTATGACGGCATTCTTTCCAATTAAAATTCTGAAATTGAATTATTATGAGTCTAAGAATTTTAGAATAGTTTTATTGCAATTCTATTTTCTATAAACCGTAGATTAAAATTAATTGATCATTTGTTAAGATTATATGATATTAAAATATGTCATATACTAAATTTAATGGTTTAATTAATTAGTAGATTATGAGATTTTTGAATTGCCCAAAGGTTGATTACATTCTCATAATTTACACAACTTAAGTTGATAATTTACGTTATTCCTCAATTGTTGGTTACCCAAAGGCAACAACATGTATTGAAACAATAAAATTATCATATTAAAGTATTTTCTAGTAAAATATTATGTTTAATATATATCTTAAGAATCCCAAAGGATAATTAGGATATACATTAATTAAGTTATTGCTCCGAAAATCTGAAGTTATAAATTATTGCATTATGTCTCCTATGTTCTGATCTAAAAGACCCTAAAAACTCTAGATTGTAAAGAAAGTTCGAAAAATTTATATCCGACAGTCGGATCGGGCTGGAAAGTTACGCTCCTTGATTTCAGCCCGATCCGACGGATGGATCAAAAGTTACGCTCCTTTTCGTGAAGCATGCGCAGGACCATATTGCTGATTATGTTTTCTGATTTTCTTTTCATTCATTGAAAATTTTGGAAAATTTATTTCTTCTTAATTTTCATTATAATCTTCTCTTTCCCTAATTTATTTTAATTTTTTCTTCTCATCTTCTCTATTAAAATTACAGTTAATGTACCTGTATCGATGCAATCGCATGCGTCATCTGTGATGGTCTTTAATGGTCTTAACTTTGCTGAATGGAATGAACAAGTCCAATTTCACTTAGGTGCACAGGACTTGGACATAGCACTATTATTTGATAAGCCCGATGCTATAACTGATGAAAGCAGCGAGGAATATAAGACCTTTATGGCAGAATGGAAACGTTCTAACAGGTTATGCCTTATGTTTTTGCGAATGACGGTTGATGGAAACATTAAGGTTGCTCTTCCGGACACGGATAACGCTCAAGAGTTTCTAGCAAACGTCAGGGCACGCTCACAGACAGCCGATAAGTCGCTTGCCGGTGCGCTTATGGCAAAACTTACCACCATGAAGTATGATGGTAGTTGCACTATGCATGCACATATCGTAGAAATGACGTCTCTCTCCGCAAAACTTAAGAGTTTGGGAATGACAGTTGACGAAGGGTTTCTAGTTCAATTTATTTTGAACTCTCTGCCGAATGATGTTTATAGTCCGTTCCAAATTAATTATAATGCTCAAGAAAAGAAATGGAACATAAATGAATTGACTAGTAAACTTGTTCAGGAAGAGGCAAGGCTTAAGGAAATGAAACCTAACACTGTTCATTTTTCAAACCTAGAAGTTGGGTCGGGTTCTAATGCTAAACCAGGGAAAGCTAAGACTAAAAAGAAGGGGAAAGCCTTTCAGGTGTCTTCTAATGCAAGCTTCAAGAAAGAAGGGAACAAGCAAAAGTGCCACTTTTGTCGTAAGGTGGGTCACTTTCAGAAGGATTGTCTGAAAATAAAGGTTTGGTTCGAAAAGAAAGGTATGAATCATACTTTTGTTACTTTTGAGTCAAATTTTTATTGATGTTCCTAATAATACTTGGTGGATTGACTCGGGCTCTACAACTCATATTTCAAACAATTTACAGGGAATTCTTACGATCCAAACCACAAGCCAAAGTCGACAAAGTGAAAAATATGTAATTCTGGGCAATAAAGACAAGGTGCCAGTGGAAGGTGTTGGTACATATCGACTTATATTAGGTTCTGGCAATATTGTCGATTTGTATGATACACTATATGTGCCTTTGTTTTCTCGCAACTTATTATCTGTATCTAAGTTGGATGATTGTGGCTATGTACTTAAATTTGGATCTAAATGCTTTAGTTTATATAAAAATAATTGCATGATTGGTTGTGGCAATTTGATTGATGGATTGTATAAATTAGAGTTAGATAATTCTTATGTAGAATCTCTGATTACCGTGAACAATACTATTGGAATGAAAAGAAATATGAATGATGAAAAGTTGGCGTACTTGTGGCACAAAAGATTGGGTCATATATCCAAAGAAAGAATGCAACGTTTAGTGAAGTCCGAAGTTCTTCCAAACTTGGATTTTACTGACTTAGGTGTATGTATCGACTGTATAAAAGGCAAACAGACAAAACATACTAAGAAATGTGCCACTCGTAGCTCTCAACTTCTAGAAATAATTCACACGGATATTTGTGGACCATTTGATGTTCCCTCCTTTAATAAAGAAAAATATTTCATCACCTTCATCGATGATTTCTCACGTTATGGGTTTGTTTATCTTCTAAATGAGAAATCACAATCTATTGATGCACTTGAGGTGTTTATAAATGAGGTTGAAAGACAGTTAGAAAAACAAGTGAAAATCATTCGATCTGATCGCGGTGGGGAATTTTATGGTAGATATGACGAATCAGGACAAAATCCTGGACCCTTTGCTAAATTCTTAGAAAAGCGTGGTATATGTGCGCAATACACTATGCCCGGCACACCACAACAAAATGGTGTTGTTGAACGTCGTAACAGAACACTTATGGACATGGTTCGGAGTATGCTCAGTCACTCAACTGTGCCTAAATCTTTGTGGATGTATGCACTTAAGACCGCCATGTATTTACTAAACCGGGTTCCCAGTAAGGCAGTAGAAAAGACTCCTTTCGAACTGTGGACGGGACGAAAACCTAGTTTGCATCATATACATGTATGGGGTTGCCCTGCGGAGGTCCGTTTGTATATCCCACACGAAAAGAAATTGGATTTCAGAACTGCTAGTGGATTCTTTATTGGATATCCAGAGAAATCCAAAGGGTTCAGATTTTACTGTCCGAATCATAGCACGAGAATTGTTGAATCCGGAAATGCCCGTTTCATCGAGAATGCTGAAGTCAGTGCAAGAAGTTCTGATCAGTGTAATTCTGATCTTCAGGAAATTACAGAACAAGTTACTGTTCCTTTGTCTGTTGTTTCGAAAGTAGATGTTTCGACTTTTGTTTCGAAAGTAATTATTCCGACTGTTCTAGAACAACCAACTGCCACTGAGGACATTCCGATTGATAACATCGTTGTTGATGATTTAGTTGAACCGAATAATATATCATTAAGAAGGTCTAACCGTGAACGGAGATCGGCTATATCTAACGATTATTTGGTTTATCTACAAGAATCTGAAATTGATTCTACAATTGATGATCTGGTTTCATACAAGAAAGCTATTGAATGTGAAGAATCCGATAAATCGATTGATGCCATGAAAGACGAGTTAAAATCAATGGAACAAAATCAAGTCTGGGATCTCGTCAAATTGCCTCACAATTCCAAGCGAGTTGGATGTAAATGGATCTTTAAGATCAAACGTGTCTCAAAAGGCAAAATTGAACGATATAAAGCTAGACTGGTTGCCAAATGTTTCACTCAGAAAAACGGCATTGATTATAAAGAGACATTTTCGCCTGTCTCTAAGAAAGATTCTTTGCGTATCATAATGGCTTTAGTGGCTCATTACGATCTTGAGTTACACCAAATGGACGTTAAACTGCTTTTCTGAACGGAGAACTCGAAGAGGAAGTCTACATGGATCAGCCCGAGGGCTTTTCAATTGGGGGAAAGGATATGGTTTGCAAATTGAAAAGGTCGATATATGGGCTGAAACAAGCATCACGACAATGGTATCTTAAGTTCAATGATGTGATTACTTCTTTTGGTTTTAAGGAAAATATTATTGATCGTTGTATATACTTGAAGGTCAGTGGGAGTAAGATAATGTTTCTAGTTCTATATGTTGACGATATTTTACTTGCGACTAACGATCTTAGAATGATGAAAAGCACCAAGAATTTTCTCTCGAAGAATTTTGAAATGAAAGATATGGGCGAGGCGAACTATGTGATAGGAATAGAAATATTTCGTGATCGATCACAAGGTTTGTTAGGTTTGTTTCAGGAAACATATATTAACAAGATTCTCGAGAGATTTAGGATGGAGAAATGTTCAGCTGGTAAGGTACCGATTCAGAAAGGGGATAAATTTGGTTTATATCAATGTCCTAAAAACGAATTGGAAAAGGAAGAAATGAATAATATTCCTTATGCTTCCATTGTGGGTAGTTTAATGTATGCACAAACTTGTACAAGACCAGATATCAGTTTTGCTGTAGGAATGCTTGGACGTTATCAAAGCAATCCTGGAATAGAACATTGGAAGGCAGCAAAGAAAGTTTTACGATATCTTCAACGTACTAAAGATCACATGTTGACGTATAGGAGATCAAACTGCTTAGAGACAGTCGGTTATTCAGATTCAGACTATGCCGGGTGTTACGATACACGAAAATCCACTTGCGGATATGTGTATCTTCTAGCCGGCGGAGCAATCTCATGGAAAAGTGCGAAGCAGACAGTAATCGCTGCATCCACTATGGAAGCCGAGTTCGTGGCGTGCTTTGAAACCATGGTACAAGGACTATGGCTGCGGAACTTTATTTCGGGACTTGGAATAGTCGATAGCATTGCCAAGCCGCTGAAGATTTATTGTGATAATTCTGCAGCAGTCTTCTTCAGCAAAAACGACAAGTACTCCAAAGGTGCCAAGCACATGGAGATTAAGTACTTTGCCGTGAAAGAAGAAGTACAGAAACAAACAATAACAATACAGCATATAAGCACAGAGATGATGATAGCTGATCCTTTGACGAAAGGATTACCACCCAAGATATTTCACGAACATGTCGAAAGAATGGGAATAGTTATCTGTGATAAATAATTGTTGTAATTAAACTTATATTATAGATGAATGATTATTTATGATATTATTATTGATTGATTGTTTCAAATGCAATTCCTATTTATTTAAGTATATATATATATTATCGTTTACTATTAATTAGTCTATATAAATTAGACAATTAACGTGGATCCTCAAGTATACCATTAAGGTTTATATTAAGTTAGAATTGATGTTGTAGTACATGGAAGGAAGTTAGTAACAAATATTATTAGCAACCGCCATGACTCGTATTAATTTTACTTAAGTATAAATATTATGATTTTAGAATTTATGAAATATAAAGACATACAATATTATTGTACACTTTATGAACGTTGTAATGTCATAAAGTTTTATAATGGACCAAGTGGGAGAATGTAAGGAAATAAAATTATGTGGCCCAAATAAAACATTAAAAGTTGATTTAAAGAAATAAAATTATGGGCTGCACTAACATTCCATATGGGCCTAATTTAAAAGGTGCGAATGTACAAAGGATAATTGCATCCTTTTAGTTGGCTGTGTTAGATTCATCTCCCTATAAATAATTGCTTTAATGACAGGCAATAAGAGATACGAATTCTAAGAGTAAGGTTGATCCTCTCTTCATCAATATTCATAAAGAAAAAGTTGTCATTGCTTAGAAAGAGAAAGAGGAGAGAAATCGCTTTACAGTTCTTCTGACGTTTTGCGAAGAACGTTTCAAGTGTTGTTCTACAGTTTACTATGGACAAAGGTATGAAATTAATTTGATTGATTTACACGTGGAGACTATGATTTCTAAGGTCTTTGATTTGTTTTTAATTAATTCTTAATTCCGCTGTCAAAAACTTAAAGATGATTAGTTGTACTTATTTTAATAATTGTGTGTAAGTAGTTGAGCACAATAACATCTACTTACACATAGCTTCTATGTCATTGGAAGAGGAACTAGCAACTTCGACAACAGAACAGATCCTTTGAGTTACAACTTGGTTGATCCGCCATTTGAGAACACTGTGGGTGTGCCGAAGAACGGTTGGGCAAATATCCGCTTTAGGTCATCTAATCCGGGTGAGCTATTTTTTTTTTCCTTTTTTTTAAATATCATATGTATTGAATCTTTTTTATTGATTTAATTTTGACAATCAAAGGTGTTACACAACTACAATGAGAACGGCTTGTTTAGCAATGTTTGATTAGATAGTTGATCCGGACTAATTAAGTAGCCCAGCAAAACTAATCAAATAGTAGATTAGTTACTATTACAAATTTGTTGTTTTGAGTGTTTTTCAGACACTAATCCTCAACATATTTTGGTTTTGCAATTAAAATAGGAGTTTGGTACATGCACTGTCGCTATGAACAACACATAATCTGGGGAATGGATGTTGTGTTTATAACAAAGAATGGTAATAGTACAGAGGCAAAAATACTGCCTCCCCCTGCCGACAAGCCTCCTTGTTGATTTTACTCAAGCATTGTATTATTATTTTATTTTCAAAGGTGAGTTTGCACTGGTTAATTTATTGTATCTTCGTTAAGAAAATATTATGGTTGGTTGGATTTAATTTGTTACATTTGTAAATGGATAAACGACAGCAGGAGTATAAGCTGGAATGCTGGATTGGGGAACAGGGAGATAAACTACAACCAATAATTGATAAGATGGGTGGTTCTTTTAATATTGAATTATATTGGTTGAATATTTGTTGAATTATGGATATATATGTTATAATGTTGAATATTGTCTTCTGTATATGCTTTATGTTTAATGTTGAATACTGTGATTATTAAATTAAGTAGAGTTTGTACTACCAGCTTGTGGTAATTAACATTAGCTGATTTACCAGCTTGGTGAATTATTTCTAGGCCTGAAAAGGAACTCACGTAATTGGGCCGAGATAATGAATCACCTCCTAGAAGAGATATTGACCCACAAGTCCTTCAGAGTTTTGAGCGTACCACACAATTCTCAATTGATCAAATTCAGAAAATAAGATATGTTTGTGTGTGCGCAATTGACAAATTAGAATATTAAATATTTATCCAACACGTGTTACATACTTTTTAAATTTTTTAATAAAAGATAAAATAGGAACTTTATAAATTTAAAATGAGTTTTAAAAAAAGAAGAAGATGAAATTGGGCGCTTAATTCAAACAAACAGACCGAAAATTAGTATGTGAGTTTTTAAATTTAGAATAATAAATATGATATTATGAATTTTATAAAAAAATAAATAATTTTGTAATTTGTAAAAAAAAATACATAAAATTTTCCTAAGGGTCCCTAATTCAAATCCTTTTGAGAAAGAAGCAAGCTGCGTCTGGAAACTGCTTTGGTTGTTCCTGGAAATGATTACAAATCTAACCTTATTCCAAACAAAACCTAACTAGACCTTTTTCAGGAAAGAACCAAATGGTGATGATTGTGAGAAAGCTAGGTAAATATGAAACCTTAGCTCAAACTCTTTTATTGATAGGCCTCAAATACATATACATTCAGCTAGGATTTCGAGTGCAAAACAATACCAATTTTCTCGTATTTATCATAGTTTATCTTTATTTTAGTTAAGATTATCAAAAAGATCAAGTTACTGCTGAGATTTGAAAATGAAGAAAAAGAGCCTCAATAGTCTCCTAACAGGCCGCAGCTATCTCCTGGCAGGCCACCACTTGGCTGAAGATAGACAGACTCCTCAAATGCTCTAGACTGAGTCTTTGGCGTGCCGCTTTGCAGTACTCATATTACATATAAAAGATGTCTGACACCCAAGAAATCTCCCTTCCCACCCTATTTTTCTTTCTTTGCTTTTGATATCATTTTACACGGCTGTGTCATTCTTATTTATCCATCCAGAAATATTTTTGTATATCAATCAAATCATGCTAAACATGGAAACTTTTATATGAAAACTTATCTTCATCTATCTATGGCCGATTTCACCAGATGCGTATAAGATTTCTTTCTTGAATTGCTTCTTTCCTTCTTTGAGTAGATACAGATCTTCCTTGAGACCGAGTGTAATCTAACAGATACAAAGTAGAATGTCTCAGTGTTGTAGAAAACTGAGCAGAAGTGTCAGAATTTGGTGTTGGGATTCCCATGGTTCAGCTTATGATAATATATTCAGAGAGAAGTTCATTTAGATTGACTGAGGATTATTTTTTCTGAACTGGCTTCCTCTTGAAGTATTAATTGGGTCATGCAAGGTACATGAATTGTGAAACTTGGTGCTTATAATTTTTTACTTGGGCAATTGGGCTAACACGACTTGAATGACGAGCAATTTGGGCGAAATAGGCTTAATATAAACAGCAAGAGGTCTAAAATGCTATTCAGTGGGCCTAATTGGACCGAAACCTGTTAGTATTTTGGGCTCGTTCTGGGCTCAATACACAAGACAAATGAATAACATGAACAGACAATAAATTAATTAACTCTTTATCCCAATTCCTTTGTAGTGCGTGGTAGAAGAATAACAGAAGATAAATGAATAACACGTATCACAATATAAATAAGGATCACAGTTCTTCATGAAACAAAATGAAATCTTCAAAAGAAATATAGGACTTTAAAAATTTAACTTTGATACGGATAATCAGCCTCATCATCAAAAGGCACCTTTTTTTCTTTTCCGAAAGGGCAATCAAACTCATGAGCTCATCACGTGAATCTTGTAGTTGAGAGTAGATATTGTATATAGGCTTCAACTTAGACTATAATTTGAAAACCGGACCGGAGCTAATGATAGGCGGATTAGACAGCAATTCAGAGCGAATCAGGAGGAACCAATTACTTGTGGAGAATTATTTCCTAATTCCATCCACCTTTATTCCTTAAGGGGCCATTCTTTCTAAATTATCCGGGATTTTAAAGATATAATTAGCATCTCACAAATTTGTGTTTATTAACTTTATTTATTTAAGCCTGAAAGGTCCGAACAGTAATTTTTCTTTGTCATATTTAAATTTTGTTAATTAAAATTTGTATCTTAAAGTTCATATGACTCAACTATCCGATAACTATTTGTTTCATATTCATATTGGAATCTGTATTCGTAGGTTATCCATATCTGTTTAAGACGGATATGGTTTTAAATTTTGACATCCGTTTACTATAGGTATTCTTATTTGTATCCGCTCATTGAAAGACATATACTAATTTGGTATTAGATCAAGGCAATATACTTGTGTAAAAGGAACGATTGGGTTTTTGTTCAAAGAGCTTCAGACTATGTCTCTTTCAAAGTTGGGTCCAAACCGTCCAATTTGCATCAAAATATGTATTAACAGTTTAGATTCATGAGACCACTTAAATTTATTATGTTATAAATTTATTCACATGAATCTCAACACAAATAGACGATTTAAATCCGACTTTAGAGAAAATTTGTCTATACCCTTAGGGAAAAATCCAATTCCAAAAGGAACATGCATGATCATGCTTTGTGACAAAAATAATAGAGAAAAATCAAACACAAGACTCCCAAGAATCTCCATTCCCTCCCAGATTTTTATTTCTTTCTATCTCAATTGAGTTACACGGTTGTTGGTCTTCCTATTTATCAACTCCGCTAGATATTCTAGTAAATCAATTACATATGTTAAACATAGAATACTCAATCTAACATTAGAAGTAAATCAACTACTATCTATATATGAAAGAATATATGTGTTGTGCATATTCATCTTCCTTTCTTTGAATTGATATGGATCCTAGCATATCTTGTTTGATTTCCAAATCTTCAGCTGCCAAGTGTGTTTTCAACACTCCCCCTCACGAAGGCAAGTAAATATCCACCATTCCAATTTTTTCTAGCAACTCTTCGGAAGATTTAGTTGCCACTGCCTTAGTTAAGATATTGGCCACCTGTTATGTAGATCTAACAAATGGTAGAGATATAATTTTAGAGTCAAACTTTTCTTTAATAAAGTGTCGATCTACCTCTATGTGCTTCGTCCTGTCGTGTTGTATTGGATTGTGTTGGATGTCAATGGCGACCTTGTTATCACAATACAGTTTCATCTCACATTCGTATTCCACTCCTAACTAAGTGATCATTTTTCTTAACCATAGTAGCTCACAAATTCCTTTCACCATCCCCTTGAATTCAGCTTCAGCACTGGATAAGGCTACCACATTCTGTTTTTTACTTCTCCATGTTACCAAGTCACCCCCAACAAATGTAAAGTAACCAGAAGTTGGTATTCTATCCATGATGTTTCCTGCCCAATCTACATTTGTATACCCATCGATAATTATATGTTTATTCTTTTCAAGCTTGATTCCGTTTCCGGGTGTCCCTTTGAGGTATCGCAATATTCTTATGACAACCCACATGTGATCTTCACTCGGGTTGTGCATAATTGGACTCACTACCCTTATTGCATACACTATGTCTAGTCAAGTGTGTGACAAGTATATTGATGAGTTCAAATTGAACTACTACTTTTAAATATTTATAAACCCTAATTTCTACTTACGTTCATATCACAAGCGCATGATCCTACCGTGTAGTATGATTGGGGTGTCGATCCATAGGGATAGTATATTAAATTTTAAACAATTTTCACTAATCTAGGTTATGGGGGGTTTTAAAAGTTTGATGCGGTGGTGCTATGTTATGGTTAAACAGTAAATAGAGAGACTCTAGGGTTCAGGTTCTATCCTTCTTAATTATGCAAAGTATAAATTTTGACATCTCTCTATGTCGCATGCGGCACTATCACTGTCGCATGCGACCTAGATTGTCCAATAGCTACCTCGCATGGGGCACTGTCACTACCATGCTGCGTCGGCGACATTGCATGCGGTATGGGTAATGCCGCACGGGCTGCTGACAGAGCATAAATTTTGCGTGTTGGTCCTGCTAGTTCAGTCGTCTGTGGAATTGTTGGTTCGGTGCGCATCTTGCCTATTCCTGGTGTGATAGCTTTTGTGATTTTGTAGTTGGGGGTGGTCTCATCATCATCTTCATCCCATAGATGGTCGACTTGGACAAGCGTGAAGGGATTGTTGGAGATTCGGAAATAGTAGCATACTATCCCCAACCTTTGATCCGTTTCAATCGTTAAGTGCTTGGCCTTCTTTAGATATTCAAGGTCTAACGATACTAGGCCTGGTGCTTCTTCTTCCCTATCTAGGTTGACTCCTAAATATCTCGCGATCAATGTTATGATTCCTCCTACTGCTATGACTCGGTGTTCGTTCTTATCATTAGCCACCATGCTTAAGTGATCGCGTATGAAATGACCAACATTTGGTTGCCATACCCAAGAGGTATTTTTCATTTGTTAGAGGAAGAACACGTCTCTCTCCAACAGTTGATAGCTAGATTCTCCAGTTGCGAATATAGAATTTGCAAGAATAATTTACTCATAATGAAGAGGAGCTTATAAAATATACCTTGAGTCCAATGGATGGTCTCCGTTTTCTTTTTATGCAATCTCTTCCCAGAAGGATTGCCTCTGCATGAGCTTTCCCATGTCACTTTGTCCCGATGTTGGAAGCCATAGAGCTATGTTGAATGTCTCCATTGTCAGGGCATATTCCCTATTGAAGAAATTGAACGATATCAACCCTCCATCCACGCGCATAGTCGAGAGGAACTCCAATGTTGGCTTGATGTATGTCTTGGTTGTTCGTAGTTGATTGGCCAAGACCCATAAGTTGATATTGGTGAACATCTACTTTACTTGGTTGTAGATATCCATGGTGTCAGTACACATCCGTTTAGTGTTCCTAATGGTTCTTCTTTCAAGATTTATGAAACGTTCGAGTTGTCTAGGGTGGACAAATTCAATCCCTCTAGCGCATCAGATGATAAGAGTGGTGAGGGTCGAGCTCGGAGCCTTCTTGCCATTGTCTCAGCTTGTTGCTGCCTCGTGCGACCTAGGTCGTGCGGCATCGGCTTGTGGTGGCTACTGAAAGCTTTAACCTGCAAGAAGATTGAACTACGAAAAAAAAGATGTTAGATCAGATTCGTGGTGAGGAAAGAGGCTTGCCTTCTGCATATATATGGAAATAGAAGTAGTAGAAGTAGTGGGAGTAGTGGGAGTGATCGAGAATCACCCCATGATCTTTTCTATTTCTGGAAGCATCCAAACTTAAACTTGCCTCCCAAGTTACCAGCGTGCGGCCTGCAAAGGGCCCATGCAGCCCAGCTATGAGTCGCAAGAATATTCAGAATTTTCCTAAGTACCTTTCTTTCAATTTTTAGTAGCCTGCAGCCTCATCGACCCCACATGCAGTATAGGATTATGCTGCACAGCTTCCGAAAATTTGATAAATTGATTTTTCTTTTGTAGCTCATCTTATTACCACTGCTTTTGTAAGTCTTTCCCAGGCTGGACTTTAAAATTAACTAAAATAGACAGTAAAGATAAGTCATGGGTTGCCTCGCACGAAGCGCTTGTTTTAGGTCTTTTAGCTTGACCTTACCTCCCTTATCCTTCGTCAGGTGGTTCTGATAAAATGTAAATCTCTTTACCTTCTATCGATGTACTGGCATGATAGTGCTTCAACCAATGTCCGTTTACCTTCATCGTTCCGTTCCTTTTACTCCAAATTTCGACTGAGCTGTATAGAAAGATTGAGTTACTTGATATGGGCCTGACCATTTAGACCTTAGCTTACCATGAAATAATTTGAGTCTAGTGTTGAATAACAACACCCAATCTCCTACCATAAATTCCTTGCTCACTAATTTCTTCTCATGGTATTTCTTGGCCTTCTCTTTGTAAATTCTAGAATTTTTGTAGGCGTCAAGTCTTAACTCGTCTAATTCATTGAGGTTGAAAAGTCTCCTCTCCGGCGGTCTTGAAGTCGTAATTGATCTCTCTTACTGCCCAATGTGCCTTGTGTTCAATCTCGACTGGTAGGCGACATGCCGATAGGATTCTTGTATGCGGTGCGGTAAGCCCATAAGCAAAAAGTCATCATGCTCATTTTTGTGAAACCTTGAACAAAAAAACTGTACCTTTTGACTTGATACACTCAGATGTTTGGGGTCCTTCCCTGGTTAATTCATCTGTTGAAAATAGGTGTTTGTTTTGTTTGTTGACAATTGTACTAGAATGATATGGTTGTATGTGCTTAAGACAAAAGATCAAGTACCATAGGTGTTCAAATCATTTTTTAATATGGTCAAAAACCAGTTTGATAAAAATATCAAGTACTTGAGAAGTGATAATGGGGGTGAATTTGTGAATAAAACACTTCGAGAATTTTTCAATACGCAAGGGATTATACATGAAACAAGTTGTGTAGGAACCCCACAACAAAATGGAATAGCAGAATGGAAAAATAGACATGTCTTATAGACAGCCCGGTCAATGTTACTTGGGTATGATGTTCCACAAATCTATTGGGATCATGCAGTTGCAGCTGTAGTTTATTTAATTAACCACATGCAATTGTTTGTACTAGATTTCCAAACACCCCTTCAAGCTCTCTCCTCATATGCTCAAATTTCTGTCCTCAACTTTGCACCAAAAGTTTTTGGGTGTGCAGCATATGTCCATATACAAAAACACCAACCGTCAAAATTAGAACCTTATGCAGAAAAGTGTCTTTGTGGGATATGGTCAAAATCAAAAGGGGTATAAATGTTTAAATCTTGTTACCAAAAAGTTATATATTACAATGGATGTGACATTTATTGAAAATGAAGGTTTTTCACAAAGGAAAATATTCCTCCTCAGGGGGAGAATTTATCAGAGGATGAATGTTGGTCCAACTGATCCCTCATCATTGTCAAGTACACCAGTTATAGTGGGTCATCCTAGTATACCATCCACGCCTACAATTGGTCTCTCAACAGTGCCGAGTTCATCCGTTGAACCCATCTCGGGTTTACCATCCGATCCTACTAATCAGAGCCCATCTCGGGTTCCTCTTAACCCTGTTCAAGAACCAAGTGCGCTGACTGATGTAGAGTCAGAAGATGGAATTAATTTATGGACTGACCTTACAAACTACGACAATAGGGAGCAGGAACAATGATACAGTCCCCTCAACCACAACAAGGTCAATCTCCTGAAAGAGAGGTACATACTCAAAACTCTGAAGTTAAAAATTCTAATTCTGAATTTAGATTACCATATAGACATAACCGAGGTAAAGCTCCTAGAAGGTCCAGTCCTGATGAAAGCAGTGAAGGAAACTATGCAATAAGAAATTTTGTCTCAATAGGCCATCTTTCTAGCCCCTTGAAGGATTTTGACAGAACTCTAGCCTCTGTTCATATACCTAGAAACCCAGACAAGGATTTTGACAGAACTCTAGCCTCTGTTCATATACCTAGAAACCCAGAGGAAGCCATGAGTGATCCAAAATGGATAAAAGCCATGCAAGTTGAAATGGAGGCACTAGAAAAGAGCTGCGCTTGGCAATTGGTCAATCTACCCAAAGGTAGAAAGACCGTGGGATGTAAGTGAGTGTTTACTATTAAATATGGTTCAACTGGTTTAATAGATCGTTACAAAGCCATATTAGTTGCAAAAGGGTTTACCCAAACGTATGGTATTGATTTTCAAGAAACCTTCTCACCAGTTGCTAAGTTGAATACTGTCAGAATTTTGTTATCTCTTCCAGGTAATCTTAATTGGCCCTTACATCAGTTTGATGTAAAGAATGCATTTCTTCATAGTGATCTTGATGAGGAAATCTACATGGATATTCCACCTGGATATAGTCACTCAGGTTCTCAATCTCTGGTGTGCAAATTGAAGAAGGCACTATATGGATTGAAACAGTCTCCTAGAGCATGGTTTGGGAGATTCTCTAATGCGATGAAAGGATATGGATATTCTCAAAGTGATTCTGACCATACTTTGTTTTACAGGAAAAGACAAGGAAAGATAACAATTCTGATTATTTATGTTAATGACATGATAATCACCGGGGACAACCATGAGGGGATCAAAAGCCTAGAAGAAAGGCTATCTCACGAATTTGAAATGAAGAACTTAGGAGGACTAAAATACTTCCTTGGAATTGAAGTTATGCGAAGTCAGGAAGGTATATCCTTGTCTCAACGTAAGTATGTGTTAGACTTACTTGCTGAACCTGGGATGCTTGATTGCAAACAAGTAGATACACCAGTTGTACAAAATGTCAAGTTTGGTGAGTTCCCCAACCAGGTACCAGCAAATATAGAAGTGTACCAAAGATTGGTGGGGAAACTTATTTATCTGTCACATACCAGACCTGATATTGCATATGCAGTAAGTGTAGTAAGTCAGTTCATGCATGCACCTAGTGAACAACACATTGAAGCTGTGTTTCGAATTCTTAGATATTTGAAAGGAGCACCTGGAAGAGGTATTTACTTTAAGAAAAATGAGCATTTAAGAATTGAGGGGTACACAGACTCGGATTGGGCAGGTGATATAACCGATCGAAAATTCACCTCTGGATACTTTACATTTGTTGGAGGGAACTTGGTGACATGGAGAAGCAAGACACCAAAGGTTGTAGCATTGCCTAGTGTTGAGGCAGAATTTAGAGGTATTGCTAAAGGGTTACAAGTGCTAATACGGGTGAGGAAAATTGTGAGTGAACTCGGGTTTAAACCCGAAGAAGAAATGAAACTCTTCTGCGACAATAAGGCTGCAATTGCCATATCTCGGAATCCTGTGCAACATGATCGTACCAAGCATATAGAATTTGATAGATATTTTACCAAACAGAATTTGGAGGAGAAGGTCATTTGCATTCCGTTTGTGAGAACTGAGGATCAACTTGCAGACATATTAATGAAAGGGGTCTCCTGCACAATCTTTCATGATTCACTTGTCAAGTTGGGCATGAAAGACATCTACATGCCAACTTGAGTGGGAGTGTTAACAAGAGCCACAAAAGATCTGAAGACAAATGGCGCACAAGGCAAGTGTGATGGTGAAGAAAGGAAACTATCTACTTAATATCCAACTGTTGGCGTGAGTTAAAGAAAAAGGCAGCAGAATATTTAGTTTCCAATAAATGTAATATTTAGACAATCAATGTAATAATTATAGAATCCTAGATTAATGAAAGAAATAATTAGACATACGCTATACGAGAGACTGCTGTCTATCTCTATGGATTATCCAAAAAATATCATACTCTGTAATCTTCTTCTTGAATGAAATAAAACATGGGAGGGAAGGGAGTTTCTTGGGAGTGCTGTGTTTATATTTTCTAACAATTTGACATTCTCTTCTCTTACACTATTCTTCTTCTCTCTTATCACCTTGACCCTTTTGCTACTGGTGTTTACAAACAGGCCTAAAACCAAATTCAACCCATCTCCATCTCCTCCAAACCACCTGCTAATAGGCAACCTCCACTAAATCGGTTCGTTAGCACATCACTCTTTTCAATAGCTCTCAAAGAATTATGGACCCATCATGCTCCTTTACCTTGGAGAAATACCAACACTTGTTGTTTCTTCAGCGTGCATGGCACATGAAGTTCTAAGGACCCATGACTATGTCTTTGCAAGCCGACCTCAATTTAAATCCGCAGCAATCCTTTCATATAATCACCATAATATTGCCTTTCCACTGTACGATGAGCAATGGAGATGTTTGAGAAAGATCACTAGCATGCACTTGGTTATTTCCAAATGAGTCGTGCAGACTTCAAGACGTTGAGGGAGGAAGAGGTGTTTTTCATGTTATGCAAAGTAAAAGAAGATACTGCGGCATCACCCGAAGGCGTTGTGAACATGCGAAACACCTTTTACAAATGAACTAATGACATGATTTGTCATATGATAACTGGAGAGTCGTTTAGGAGAGACGGGAAGGAGGAGAAGTTGATGAACATGGTATTCGATAGCGTCCCTCTCATTGGCAAGTTTAATCCTGAGGATGTTTTTCCTTCTCTCAAGTGGATAGGCCCTATTATTGGTGCAAAGGTAACAAACGAAGGAAAAAAAATATTTTTGTCCGGCTACGCCATGATGGCCGAGATTCTCAATTATTTTGTTGAAGGGTGGACAGATGGTGATCAAGATTTTATTGACATCTTGCTCAAATTTCGGAAGGATGAAAAACAAAAGAAAGACTTTGAGATAAATGATTTGCACATCAAAGCACTTTGCTATGTGAATCTTTTTTTTTCCTTTTTCTATTGCATAAGAACAAAATTTTCAAATTAAAAAAAAAATATCTCCTAGTTAATATTAAATACATCTTTTTTTTCTTACATAAACATTTTTGTTATAACATAATAGAGGAAGGTTGAAATGCCATCATTTTTTGTGTCTCTATCATGCCTTCATGTTTTAATTTATTAATAACAAAAATTCTAATATTTATATATCAAAATAATACATTAAATGTGATCTATATTATTTTCTCTACATGTATAACAAAATTATCACTTTTCAACTTTGGTTTATATAAATCAATAAATTGAAAAATCAACGTTGAGAATTTATCCACATCAGTGTATTTATGTAAACTCTAAATACTAATTAAAACAAAATTGAAATGACATAATCTTTTATATTTTTACGCATAGATCATAACTAATATTTTTATTTGACATTTAAGTTTTATATTTTAAGTTATTGTAATTTTAAAAATGAATGCATAATGGCTGAACAAAAAAGTAAAGGCAACCCTCCTCAAGATAAAATGTTCATTTTACCTTACACTAACAATAAATTCATTAATTGTTTTAATTCTGGATGCAGCCATCATTGACAGCCAGGTCAGAACCTCTTGCCATAAGTTTGGAGTGGATCATGCTAGTGCACCTAAGGCACCCGAGAGTATTGAAGAAGCTACAAGAGGATGTGCGCCAGATTCTATCACAAAATGATATTCTAAAATCTGAAGATCTGAGCAAGTTGACTTACCTGAAGGCCGCCATCACCGAGAGTTTCCGGTTATAACCCCAAGAGAATCCATGGACAACTGTAACATCGATCGAAGGTTATGACATTCCAAAAGGATCGAGAATCTTTGTCAATTCATATGCCATGGGCTGAGACCTAGAGGTCTAGGACAACCCATTGGAATACCGGCCTGAGAGATTTGTCGATAATCCATTAAACTATATTGGAAACACATACGAGATTGTTCCTTTTGGAGGAGGCAAACATATTTCCCCTGGCATAATACATAGAGGCTCTTTGACACATGGCAGCTATTGAATCTTATTTTTTTAAGTATTTCTGAAACTACACAATATCTGTGAAATTTAAGTTACGATTTTCCTAGGTTTGGCAACCAACACAAGATTGTCCTTCCTCTTCTGGGACAAGGTCGGTATATCCTCATGGATACTCATGTCGCTAATAGAAAAAACACTTTTCTGTCGGTATACCCTCGCGGATATTGTCCCATTCTTGTAGTGATAAATTCGGTAGCATTTTCCCATAACTCTCTAATTATGCGTACGGCACACATACCTGTAAGATCAAGGGAAATACTACTGAACTTTTCTTAATTACTAAATCTGCTAATACGTATTCACATCCTAAATGAGACAAAGTATTCAAAGGGCAGACCCAAAATGGAGACTATTCGAAATTAATCCCTATCAGTACACACATGAATTTTGTGGCCCATTCTCTTTTCCCCTTTTTCCCTCCAAATGCCATGAAAGAAGAAAGGATTCATGTCAGCAAAACTGAGTCCCCTCTTCTCAACAGTGCCACACCCAATCCTACTTCAACCAAATCCCATACACAATTAGCATACTCACAATAGAAGAAAAGGTGTAGAAAAGTTTCTATATCACAACAATTACACAAGGGGCATCTCATTTCACACATCATCCCTCTCCGCAACATCAAGTCATGGGTTGGAATTCAGTCTCTCAAGATGAGAAAAACAAAAACTTTAACTTTCGCAGGTGTGAAACTCGTCCAAACCTCCATGAATCCCCATCTAATTCTTCCACAAGACATTATGATCTTATAAAAGAACCCAATGAATACAAACAATTAGAAGATGATATCTCTCCATTATGTCTATATTCCGACCCCAATTCATACATAAACCTGTGCCTAAAAGCCTAAAAGTGTGAACATTTCATTTAAATATCAATAGAATGTGGTACTGCTATGCTTTGTTTATTGATTTGCAGAAAACGGGCGAAAAACAAGGAAGATTCTGCCTTTGACACATTTTCACACGGTCCGTACACATTCTTGTGCGGACCGTGCACTAACCGCCCGAGCAGACAGAGAGTTCACACGAAGAGGCTAAATTTCTGTAACTTAAACGCACAGGCACACGGTCCGTGCAGAATCTTGTGCGGACCGTGCACAGAAAATCCGGAAGTCCAGTCTGGCGATGGAAAGAAATGCCAGCTGGGAAGGTCGAATAGGAAGGCTTTAAATGCGCGATTTGGAGGCATTAAAAGGGAGATTTTTCCAGACCTAGGGACGGCTGGCTCTTGGAAGAACTCTTGGCTTGGAGAAGAAGTTTGGCAACGAATCTTCATCTCTTTCTTCGAGTTTTGTCATGAACTTTATGATTATTATTTGTTTTTGCTTTTCAATCATGCTTGAGTAGACTTTTATTGTTTCTAGGGTTATGATGTAGTCGAATGCTTTGTTTTATTTGCTAGTTACTTGGAATTTGTGTTGAATCTTGTGCTTGCTTGCTTGTGTAGTATTTTATTGCTTAGTAGAATTCATTTGAATTGAATTGTTAATCCGCTAGATGAAAGGCCTCATCTAAATGGAATATAAATATCCTTGATATTCACTCGACCAAACTAAGTATTTGAGATAGGTTCACGATCCGAGAGGTGAAACCAAGTAGTAGCCGAGAGGTGAACTTTTTCTCGTATCGAGAGATCGAGGATATCTTTAGTAAACCAACAAGTGACTTAGGATTATTAAACCAACAAGCGAAAGTTGAGGTTTGAGAACCCTAAGAGGGCATAAATTGAATCCCGCACCGAGTAATTAAGCCAACATGCGAGAGTTGAGGTCTAGGTACTTTGGTTCGGTCAATAGAACCCTGCACAGGAAAATCAACACAGAAACCAGTAGCTGCTGTATTAACTCGAGGGCCACACGGACCGTGTACGAGAGTACACGGCCCGTGTACATCCCACACGGCCCGTGTACATCCCACACGGCCCGTGTACATCCCACACGGCCCGTGCATGAAAGTGCACAGACCGGGCACCTTGAGACTAAGCTGAGATGAAATCAGAAACCCTAGGAACTCCTTTTTAATTAATTAAACCCAAATCAAACTTTGCTTTATTGTCTTTAATTACTGTTAATTGAACTGTTAGGAAACGTAATACCCCAAATCAACCTTTGTAGACTTCTAGAATCTCTGTAGCTTAAGCTAAGTCCGGTAATTATCAAACCGTCCCTGTGATCGATAGGACTGTGCACTTGCAGTCTGAGCCGAAGGTGTATCTAAGGTTTAAAAGGTGCAGTTTACTGTACTGAAACTTTGTGCATTACCTTTTGGTGCAACAGAAGACCATCGCCAAATCAAGGAATCATCCTCGTCAGTAAACAAGGCACCAACATTTGTACCATGGCCACTAAAAGCATAATCATAAGCTTCTCTAAGTGACATTGCTTGAAACCTAGGCCTTACCAATCCATCTTTGAAGGAACGGATCAGAACACCATCCCATGAATCGTACCAAAATGAAATGACCCACTACTACAAAAAAGCTAATTCTACACTGCACATTGTACACGGTTTTTCTAATTTTATATAAAAACCGTGTGTCAAATATGAAATTTTGAAAGGCCAAAAAATATAGGGGAATTATACACGGACACTTAGTTATAAATCAGTGTATAATTGTTTGAGAGAGCTACACGGTTTATTAGGGATCAAAAATCCGTGTGGAAGGAAACCGTGTGGAAAAGATTGAGAGAGTTACACGGATATTAAACTAAAATCCGTGTATGAATAGCTACACGGATATTTGATTAAATAACCGTGTAGAAATAGTAAGAGAGCTACACGGTTTTTAGTTACATGTCCGTGTAGAATAGTTAGAGAGCTACACGGGTTTTTTTATCAAATATCCATGTATAAAGGGTAATGCTACACGGATTGTTTAATAAATAACCGTGTATAACTTGTGCGAGAGCTACACGGATTGTTAAGTATAAATCCGTGTAGAAAAGGCGTGTAGGGTTTTATGCAGTATAAAAGGGCCCCTTCTCTTCCAGAGACTTCTCCTTCCAGCGCCGTTTTGATCAAGTAATTAATACGCTCTCTCTCTGTATTGAACTGAGATCTGATTTCTGCAAATTAAAGGCTAGCAACTAGAATTAGAAGTCTTTATTTTCTCCTCTCTAACTTTCGAAGGTTAGTATATACATATTTTCCTTTTTCCTCTCTAATTTTTTGTTCATTAATTATTATTGCTTATTTAATTAGGTGTGTTGTGGTCCAATATATAATTAGTGTATTGTGGTCCAATAACCGACCTATAAATGCTTTTAGGTCCATGCCCGTTCAAAATTAATCCAATAGGGATTAATTTTGGACAGTCCCCGTTTTGGGACTGCTCTTTGAATATTGTGTCTCATTTAGGATGTGAACACATATTAGTGGGTTTTAATTAGTATTTGAGGAAAGTTCGACGGTATTTTCCCTTATTGCTCCTACGAGTATGTGGTTCGTACGCATACTTGGGGAGTTAAGGGGAAATGCTGCCGAATTTTTCTCAAATACTAATTAAAACTCGCTAATATGTGTTCACATATGGGACATAATATTCAAAGAGTGGGTTAGGATTGTAAACCGGCCCTTTGTAAGCCCAAAATTTGGTACAATTTGTATGTTGACCATGCATGATTAATTGATCAAATCATTTTTATAATTTAATTTACAGATGGATCGAAGTTGGATGTATGAATTGCGACGTGACAGTGAAGAATATTTGGTTCGCGTTGATGAGTTTATAAAATTTGCTGAGAGGTATAGAGTGAAGAAAAAAGAAGAAAACATTTTGTGTCCTTGTAGAGATTGTAAAAATATTTTAAGATTTGTGGACTCTGAAGAGATATACATGTTGGATTATGCACGGTGAGAAATTTGGTGAAAGTAGTAGTACCAATAAAGATTTTAATCGTTGTGAATTGAATGATGAGAATGTAGAAATTTCTGATAATTTTGGGCTTGATTGGAACGAGGATTATGAGGATGTCGAAATTTTTGTTAATGTTGAACCCGGAAACGACGATGATGAGCTGGAGATAAATTATGGTAAAAATGTAGAACACGAGTTTATTGAAAATCTGGAGGAAATGTTTCGTGACGCGGAAGATGAAATTAGTGATAAAAATTATGATAAATTCCAAAATTTGTCTAATGATTCCAAAAAGCAGTTGTATCCCGAGTGTACCAAATTTATTGGAGCGATAAGAGTTTCACGTCCTTATTACAGCTTTTACGAGAAATTCTCCCAGATAACAACGAGTTACCCGGTACAATATATCAGGCGAAAAAATTGATATGTCCAATGGGGTTGAAGATCGAAAGAATACATGCATGTCCGAATGACTGTGTATTGTACCGTAACGAGTACGAGACCATGCATGTCTGTCCTAAATGCGGTGTTTTACGGTATAAACATAAGGACCAGGACAGTACTGATGATTGTAACGAGGACAAAAAGGGCCGGCCTCCGGCTAAGGTGTTGTGGTATTTGCCGATAATACTGAGATTCAAACGGTTGTTTGCGAATTCCAAGGATGCGAAATTATTGCGTTGGCATGAAGAAGAGCGCAAAAAAGACGGTAAACTAAGGCACCCGGCCGATTCTCCTCAGTGGAGAAACATTGATAGACACTTCAAAGAATTTGGTTCCGAAATGAGAAACCTTAGGATTGTGGTGAGCACAGATGGAATGAGTCCGTTTGGAAGCTTGAGCAGTCGGCACAGTACTTGGCCAGTTCTTATATCCATCTATAATCTTCCTCCTTGGTTGTGCATGAAACGCAGGTATATAATGATGTCATTACTAATCCAAGGACCCAGGCAACCCGAAAATGACATAGATGTGTATCTCGCACCATTAATTGAGGACCTCCAGAAATTGTGGCGTGATGGCGTCCCGGTCTGGGATGCGTACAGCAAAGAGGTATTTCAAATGCGGGCCATGGTGTTTTGCACAGTAAATGATTTTCCCGCGTACGGGAATTTATCGGGTTACACTTGTAAAGGAGCAAAAGCGTGCCCTATCTGTGAAGATGACACGCAGGTGTTGAGGCTGAAAAATTGTCAGAAGAATGTTTTCATGGGGCATCGTAGGTTTCTTCTTGTTAATCACCCATATTGTAAGAAGAAGAGTGCATTCAACGGTAAAATTGAGCTTGGAGTGGCCCGTCGTCCATTAGACGGGAAGAGTGTCTTCAATCGGGTAAAAAACCTTGATGTTATTTTTGGAAAATGTGCCGAAGCACCACCGAAGAATATTTGGAAAAAAGGTCCATATTTTGGGAGCTACCGTACTGGAAATTTTTAGAAGTGAGACATTGCATAGATGTCATGCATGTTGAAAAAAATGTCTGCGACAGTTTGATTGGTTTACTATTGAACATTAAGGGAAAGACTAAAGATGGTATTAAAGTTCGGAAAGACATGGTAGAAATGGGAATACGACCCGAGCTTGCACCGTAGGAGAAAGGGAAGCGCACGTACCTACCCCCCGCACTGTGCACAATGTCGAATAAAGAGAAAACAAGTTTTTGTGAATGCCTTCATAGTATTAAAGTCCCATCGGGGTATTCCTCGAATATTAAGAAGCTGGTGTCGAAGAAGGACCTGAAATTGCTTGGTCTGAAATCCCACGACTGTCATGTTTTACTGACACATATGATTCCTGTTGCAATTCGGGGAATTTTACCAAAGGAGGTTCGGGAAACCATTACGAAGTTCTGTACTTTCTTCAATGCAATCAATTCCAAAGTGATAGACCCTCTAAAATTGGACTCTTTGCAAAAGGAGGTCGTCGTTACTCTTTGCCAACTTGAGATGTATTTTCCGCCTTCTTTTTTCGATGTTATGGTTCACCTTGCTGTTCATCTTGTGAGAGAAATTCAGATCTGTGGTCCCGTGTTCTTGCGGTATATGTATCCATTCGAGAGATACATGGGCATCTTGAAAAAGTACGTGAGGAACCGACATCGGCCCGAAGGTAGCATTATAGAAGGATATTCCACAGAAGAGGTGATTGAGTTTTGCACCAACTACATGGCCGGTGTGGATCCTATTGGCGTTCCGAAATCTCGATATGAGAGAAGGCTCCAAGGAGTCGGGACAATTGGGTTGAGAGCCGTAGTTGCTGATATAAGTGATCTACAGAAGGCACATTTTATTGTACTACAGCACATGACAGATGTTGCTCCCTACATAGATGAGCACATGACAATCCTTCAACAACAGAACTACACGAGAAGTCAGAAGTGGCTTACTAACGAGCATAATCGTTTCTTTTATAGGATGGCTGAAAGAAAGAGTGAAGTCACACCCCGTACCCGAAATTGTTAGACTGCTAGGCGAAGGACCCCAAATTGTTGTCAAAACATTCCAAGGATACGAAATTAACGGTTATACTTTTTACACTAAACGGCAAAGTGAGATGAGCACAATGCAAAATAGTGGGGTGACGTTGGTGGCGACGTCTCAAGAATTCAGTAGATCTGGAGATGGCCGGGCTGTAATAGCATCGAGGTCATATTATGGCGTCATTGAAGAAATTTGGGAGCTCGTTTACAATCCTCGCCTGAGCATTCCCTTGTTTCGGTGTCAATGGGTCGAAGACCGGGGTGTTAAAGTTAATAACGACGGGTTCACACTCGTTGATTTTAACAAAGTTGGGTATGTCGATGATCCGTTTATACTCGCCAAGCAAGCCACCCAAGTCTTTTATGTCACTGACCCGAGTAATGATAGGTGGAGCGTCGTCCTATCCGGAAAAAGAAGGATTGTCGGGGTAGAAAATGTCGTCGACGAAGAAGAGTATGACCAGTTCGACGAAATACCTCCATTTTGTGCCGACATGCAACCTGAGGTAGCAACAATTGAAGAAAACGACGAAGCAAACTATATGCGATCCGACCACAATGAAGGAATATGGGCCGAGAGTACTGTTGAAAAGGAGAAAAAAAAAAACCCGGTGTGTAATATTTATTTTTTGTTTAAAATTTAAACTTGTAATATTTCTTTAACAACTTTGTAATAATTAAACATTTGTAGTTCAAATATCAAATATTAGATTCCTCTAGTTCAAATATTAGTTCATTTTTTTAATAATATTAAAAAATTTCTAGTTCAAATATTAGTATTAGTTTTTAAAATAGTAGTGAATTCTGAAATAATGAAATAAAAAATAAAATATTTGTATTAGTTTTTAAATATTAGTATGAATATTAAATATTACGAATAAAATATTTGTAGTTCAAAAATAAAATATTTGTAGCTCTCTGGTTCAAATGTTAGTTCATTTTTTATAATAATGGCACAAAATTTCTATTTCAAATATTAGTATTAGTTTTCAAAATATTAGTTAAGATATTATATAATAAAAATAAAATATAAAATATTAGTATTAGTTTTTAATTACAGTACAAATATTAAATGTCTATAGTTCAAATTTTAATAATAATAAAAAAACCGGGTATTAGTTAATATTAGTATAAGTTTTAAATATTAGACGTGATATACTATATATTTTAGTTAATTTATTATTAGTTTAAATAATATAAAAAATAAAAAGAAACATAATTTAATATGTTTGAACTTTTTGTACACGGACTTTTAGTTAATAGTCCGTTTATAAATAGTCATTGTACACGGATTTTACGATAAAACCGTGTATAAAGGTTCAGAGAGCTACATGGACTTTTACTTAATAGTCCGTGTAGAAAGGGGACTTGTACACGACTTTTAGTTAATGTCCGTGTAGAAAGACTAATTATACACGGACTGTTACTAAATAGTCCGTGTAGAAAAACCGGGGATTTGTACACGGACTTTTACTAAATGTCCGTGTAGAAAGAGGTGTACAATGTTTTTCAAAAGCTTTCTCTTCCAATTTTTTTCTGAAAACGAGCCGCTTGAAATCCTTCTCTTCTCTTTCAAAATCATTTTCACTACTCCGCCTCTATCACCCTCCCTCTTAGCCGCCTCTGTCACCCTCTCCGCCGCCTCTGTCACCGCCTCTTCTGCCTTGCTGTGCTCATTGTCGCCGCCTCTGCTGTGCTCATTGTGCTGTGCTCATTGTCGCCGCCTGCTGTTCTCACTACTGATTTGTAAGTTTTTTTGCTTATTTTGCTGTGTTGTGCTGCTTTGCTGTGTTGTGCCTATTAAATTTTCTGCTTTGCTTTGCTGTGCTGTGCCTATAGTTCAAAACCTATTAAATTTCTGGTGGATATAGTTAATTGTGCTGGTGCCACTTTACTATCCCTAAGACAAAAAAAAATCGGCTTGCACCTATTTGAAGTAGTGACCTATTTAATTTCTGCAGTAGTGACATATCTGTTAATTTATGAAGTAGTGACCTATTTGATTTATTTTTTTATCTCAACATTATTTGAGGACCTATGTGCAAAGTAGTGAAATGTACTCTAAACGGCCAAAATGACCTCTGCTGGTAAATTGATCAGTGCAGATCAATGCCGTGACCAAAACAAGATTATAACTTGACCAACAGACAGAGGACTCCAAAACACACAAGATGGACACAAATTTCATATTTTTATGATTTTTTTCCATTTTATATGATTTTTTAAAGTTCACATTTTTCAAATTGTAAAATCTGCTGTTTAAAGGTGCAGAATTTGGAAAATCATATAAAATCGAATTAAAATCAGAAAAATATGAAATTAAGGTCCATTTTGTGTGTTTTGAAGTCCTCCATTTTACTGTGGTGTTTGTTTTGCACATAGGTCCATTACTTAATGTGCATAACATAATGTGCATATATGAATAAACTAATTATTTCCATTTGGTGTTTATATAATATTTCTTTTAATATTTCTTTGTATGGCAGAACCATGTCGGCTGAGGGTGAGCACATAGATGTGATGGCAGAAGAGCATCAACAAGCTATTGTCTCGTCAGAAAGAAGGAAAAGAGGTCCGACAATGTGCACAAGCACGTCCGAGAAGAAGCAGCTGGAAATCCGGTTCACGGACGACGGGCGTGCGCAAGGTCCAAACCGAATGGCGTACTGAAATTGGTGTTGCAATTTGGTGAAGCGAAAGGCAAGTATCCTTGTAGAGAGTTGGAATAAGTTTGATAAAGAGGAGAAGAACGACTGGTGGAACATGGTGAAGGTAAAGTACCGAACAACTCTTTACTTTATTTTCATTGTTGTACATGAAATTAAATACAGTGAATTTGGTGTCAATCAGGCTCAGTGGAACATCGAGAGCGATACCCCAAAGACTAAGACTCTGAGGATCATGAACGAAGGTTGGAAGCAATTCAAGAGTACGCTGAAGACAGATTTCATGGAGACAGGGAGAAATCCGGTAGGGTACTATTCTTGGCTAACACAAGAGGTGTGGGAGGAGTTTCAAGCTTTGAAGTCCACAGAAGAGTTCAAGGTATGTAACATTATCCAAAGTAGTTTTTGTTTTTTCTCAATCTTCAATTATTTTTCTAAAACTAATTGATTTTCTTGCACATGTGAAGAAAAAAAGTGCCGAAGGCAGGAGGATCGCTGCCATGAACAAGTATCCGCACCATTTAGGGTTAGGTGGTTACGAGGGTAAGTCGGCAGAGTGGAGGACAATACTGGAGCAAAACAAAGATTCGGACTCACCCGTGGTTAGGATCCAAAATCCTAGGGGCCAAGATTGGTTCATGGGTAGATCCGAGTTAACCGCTGACGGGAAGATAGTACTCCCACAGAAATTGCAGCCCGTGGCTCAGAGAATGGTAAGAGTCCTTTGTTATAACTTTGTGTCATTCAAACAAAATTATAACTCCGAATGTACATCACTTGTTCTTTTGCTATAACTAATTTTTCTATTAACAGTTGGAGGTGGAGCAGGAGGTCAGTTCGGGTGCCCGGACGGTCGAATGACAAAATGATTCCTTGGCCGCAGCGCTCGAGAATCCAGAACACACGGGCCGGGTCAGGGGTGTAGGGGCCTACAGGGGCTGGAAGGAGGTGTTCCGAGTTGAGGGACAAAAACCTGGAAGAAAACCTCGTGCCAAAGTAAATAAAGACGAGATAGTTGCGCAGGTACGCGCGGAGGTCAGCCAAGAGTACGACGCAAATCTGGCTGAGATGGAATCAAGGTTGTTGAACCGGTTTTCATCTCTTGCGCAGCAATCCGAGCAACCACCTCCTATTTCGCCGGGAGTTCGGCGAAGTAGCCAAGCATCCGGGACTTGGGCCTTAGATGATTTGGAAAATCTAAAGGTAATCACTACTGTTTTATAGTCTAAAGGTAATTCATACCTATTTGTAACATTGTTAGACAATATCGCACCATTAAAAAGTAACAACTTTTTGATAATTGCAGGACCCCAGAGCATGCGACCTCGTCCTGTGGCAGGGTAGTTCTCCTCTGATCGTTGCCAAGGGCGTTGTACTTCTAGGAGCCCCAAGTGTACACCATGCTCAGCTCATGCCCGACTATGCATGCGTGCAGGTTGACTCAGTCGTGGAGGGATGGGGGCGCGTACCTCTTCCTGCCCCTACCAGCGATATGTTTGTTCTTGATGATGCCTGCAAGTCATTTGTCCAATGGCCCAGGAGTCAGATTGTTTTGCATCAGGTAATCTCTAAATAATCCATTTCTTTTGTTACATTCAAATCATTCTTTTTCAAAGGCTTGAAGAAGATATGTTAATTTTAATGCAGACACGAGGAGATGATGTCATCGGTGCACAGGAGATGATGTCACCAGTATGGACTGTTGTGGCTTGCGACGTCGGGGCTGACGCGCCAGGATCACCAGACCGTCCTATGGTCACCGAAGAAGAATATAGCCGTTTGCCCGATGATTTGCGCCTTCTCCACGACCGCTTGATGTCGGCACCCGAAGGCATGAAGGATATCATCATCCCTGTCCCACCTGGGATGTTTTTACATGAAGGCAGTATTATCACTATGTCGTTCAAAGACTTCAAGGACATTCTCAACCACTCGTCATCCGATAGATGGCTCGATGTGTCGTTCATCTCCATTTTCCTCATGTTAGTGACTCAAAATTATTTTCATTATTGTATACAACTCAAATATATATTCTAATGTAAAATTTTGAGTTTTCAGGAAGCTAATCCGAAACTGTAATGAGATCGTACAAAGGAAGAACTTGTGCATATTTCTGGACTCCGAGAGAGTGAGTGCCACATCCCTGAGATGTTATTCGGATATGGGTATCGAGTACATGTGTTCAGCGCTGCATCGTGCTATGGAGGAGGAGAAGAAATTCATTATCGTGCCGTATCACCAGAGGTTAATTCTAACCTTAGCTTATGTATTGTTCATATTAGCAAACACTCGTGTCACTATTATATGCTAAAGTACTTTAATTTTTATCCTCCCACAGCAAGCACTGGTGTCTGATAATCATTGTGCCTTACCTAAATACGAGCATAATCATTGATTCTTGTAAGCCCAAAGGAAATATCCCAGCTAACAAGTGCAAAGATATCTTCTCTTATGTCAACAAGTAAGCAATAATAATTTAATTGGTTTGAATTTTTTTCAATTATATCAAATTATAAAATTGCTATAAACATTCACTTGGTCTTTTGTAAGGGCTTTTGCGAAATATGTTAAAGAGGGAGAATTGCATAACAAGCGCCAGAAAACCAAGTTGAGTTGGAAGTGGTTGCTGGTGAGCACACTATAAATTTATAATTTCATATATTGTCCAAAAAAATATTATCATTCTAACATAGGCCGCTAAATGCAAATTTCAGGGCCCGCAACAGTTGGAGAGTTGGGAATGCGCTTATTACACGATGATTTTCATGTTTGACTTTGTCGAAATAATACAATTCCAATTCCCAACCGCGGTATGTAATTCATATTAATTGTTCCTATATAATAGCAATTGATATTTGCAACTATATTTCATCTACCTTTTCTTGTTACTAACTAATACCAAATTGTAATTGTAGAATGTGCCAAAGGAACCGCATTACACCAAGGAGCAGATCGACGATATCAGGTGTGTGTGGGCATGGTGGTTTCTAACGGAATTTTGCAATGCTCAACATGGATTTCCATAATTTTGTATAATTTGGTGTATATGAATATTGTATAATTTATTGCATATGGATTTCTGGATAATCTGAAAAATATGAATTTCGTGCTAATCTGGAAAATATGGATTTATTGCTAATCGGGAAAATATGGATTTCTTGTTATATGAAATCTGGAAAATATGGAAAATCTGGAATAGTTCTGTAACAAAACTGGCTAGCAAAACTGGAGGCTAGCCCAAAAACAAAAAATACAAAAAAAAAATGTTCTTTCTACACGGACATTTAACTAAAGTCCGTGTAGAAAATAAGATAGCTACACGGACATTTAGTTAAATGTCCGTGTAGAAAGAGGAGAGCTACACGGACATTTAACTAAATGTCCGTGTAGAAAGAGTCAAGCTACACGGTTTTTTAGTTAAAAGTCCGTGTACAAAATTAATCGTACACATTTGTTTAGGTAATATCCGTGTAGCTCGGTAACATGTAGAGCGACACATTCTGGGCTTTCTACACGGCTGTTTGTGTAGATATCCGTGTAGAATAGTTGAAATTGCACACGGACAAATGTCCGTGTGTAGTTATTGAACTATTTATACACCCTCGATTTAAACACGGTAGGAAATCCGTGTAGCTCCTCCATTTTTGTCCGTGTATAATCTCCTTTTTTGTAGTAGTGACCATACACGAACTAACCGACCATTGGGACGACCAATGAAACAAATATTTAATTTTAAATAAATGCTGCCAAAAAAATGAATCATTGACCTTCCAAATAATCGGTCCACTTGTGCGGACATTTATTCTTCTAATTTTTAGAATTGTATCACCCCACAAACCATTCGGTTCTTGATATGCTTTGCACCACCACTGCAATAACAAGGAGATATTCCTAAATGCTAGATTCGTCACCCCCAGTCCTCCATATTTTTTCGGGACACACACCGCATCCAAATTTAAAAGAGCCACACATCTTCCATTTCCATTGTTCCTTCCCCACAAAAAAATTCGGCACAAAGCTTCCATTCTCTTCACCAGCCATTTAGGGAACATAAAATAGGTCATCAAATAAATTGGCATAGATGTCAGAACTGAATTAATCAGTTGCATCCGCCCCCCTCTCGATAGCAATTTTCCATGCCACCCTTCGAGCCTTTTTTCCATCTTTTCTAGCAAAGGGACAAAATCATGTCTACTTGGCTTTTTTTATAGAAAGAGGCATACCTAAATAAAGTGTAGGCATTTCGGTTTGACTGTAGCCTAGCACCAGCCGAACCATCTGAATTTGGTTCTCATCCAAGTTGATTGGAATGAAAGCACTCTTATCAAAATTAATATGCAAACCTGAGATCATAGTGAAGATCCTCAATGCCAGTTTCAAGGAGACTAAACACGTGAGATATGCATTTGCCACTATTGCCGTATCATCCGCATATTGCAAGGCAAGGATGAAATTCCTCACAATTGCCCAAATTTGCTTGGAAATGAGAGTGTCAGCCGAAGCTATCATCATTTTAATCACATCGACAGCCAAAATAAAGCATCGGAGATAGAGGATCTCCTTCCCGCAATCCCCGTTTATGAGTAGGAGATCTATTAAATACGAAAAATATAGTTTCTGTTTTTGAGCAATTTAGAAAATCAAATATTTTCTTTGTATGAAACAGAGTTGTATGAGACAGAAAGTAAAAATTAGAAAATTGTTTGGTATAGTTTTTCTGCGCATATAGCAAATTTTCAAACAATCTTTCGTATCAAAGCAAGTTGATCAATTGGGCACATATGGCTGAAACCGTGGGCAACACTGTCAATGTGACTCAACCGGCAATTCCGCTATTCAAAGGTGAAAATTACGATTTTTGGATCGTCAAGATGAGCACGCTGTTCAAATCACAAGGTTTGTGGGATTTAGTAGGTAAAGGTGCTCCTACTCAAGACCCCAATGTGCAAGAAAACCAGAGGAAGGATGCACAAGTGTTGTTTTTCATCCAACAAGCCGTTCATGATACGATGTTCTCCAAAATTGCTGCAACAACCACTATTAATGAAGCATGGACAACGTTGAAGACGGCATAATTGCACGAGTTATGGCCATCAAATTGCAAAGCATTCGTCGAGATTTTGAGACACAAGACATGCAACCAGATGAATCCATCTAGATTTTTCTGTCAAGAGTCACATCCGTTGTCAACCAAATTCGCACTTATGGAGACAACATGTCAGAGCAAACCGTGTTGGCAAAGGTGCTAAGAATCCTAGCACCAATTGATATAACACAACTCATTTATATATATATATATATATATATATATATATATATATATCTCTATATATATATATATATATATATATATGAGTAGGGTTCCAATGCCTCATCTCCTCATACCTCATCCATACCTCATGTTATATATCTCCATTTTCAAAGTCTAAACTATCGATCCGACCGTTCAACATGATATTCATACTAAAATATGCTTGGGGATGAAATTTTATAATTTTTGCAATTTTTTTACTATTTTTTAAGATAGGTACAAAATCACTGTTTTTTGAATGGTCCAGATACAGTGATTTTGTACCTATCTTAAAAAATAGTAAAAAAATTGCAAAAATTATAAAATTTCATCCCCAAGCATATTTTAGTATGAATATCATGTTGAACGGTCGGATCGATAGTTTAGACTTTGAAAATGGAGATATATAACATGAGGTATGGATGAGGTATGAGGAGATGAGGCATTGGAACCCTACTCTATATATATATATATAGTGCTGGGCTTAGCTAAGCCATGGTGTAAAACGACTTGGTGCTCCACGTCTCATTATTTTCATTTTGAAAATCCAAACTACCGATCCGAACCGCTCAAGTTGTTCTCCATATTGAAATGTGCTTGGAGACCAAATTTTACATTTTTTGGAATTTTTTACTATTTATTAAGCCACTTTGAAAATCGCTGATCCAGCGGTCCAGAAATTTTTACTGTTTTTTACTGTTCATAATGATTTTCAGATTTTCAAAGTGGCTTAATAAATAGTAAAAAAATTCCAAAAAATGTAAAATTTGGTCTCCAAGTACATTTCAATATGAAGAACATGTTGGAAGGTTCGAATCAACTATTTGAACTTTGAAAATGAAGATATGGCGTGGAGTACCAAGTCGTTTTACACCATGGCTTAGCCTAGTCGGACTCTATATATATATATATATATATATAGAGAGAGAGAGAGAGAGAGAGAGAGATGGGCTATTGTGCTTTGCAAAGTAAAGACATCGTTTTACTTCGGCTTACTTTTTGGATTTTCAAAGTCCAAAATGTCGATCCGACCGTTCAAGTTGATCTACATATTGAAATGTGCTTGCAGACCAAATTTTACATTTTTTGAAATTTTTTTACTATTTATTAAGCCACATTGAAAATTGCTGATCACATGGTCCAGAAAAAACAGTGCAACAAAATTCTGGACCATGTGATCAGCAATTTTCAAAGTGGCTTAATAAATAGTAAAAAAATTCAAAAAAATGTAAAATTTGGTCTGCAAGCACATTTCAATATGTAGATCAACTTGAACGGTCGGATCGACGTTTTGGACTTTGAAAATCCAAAAAGTAAGCCGAAGTAAAACGATGGCTTTACTTTGCAAAGCACAATAGCTCATCTCTATATATATATATATCAATTATAATTCACTAATTTGTAGCAATCCATTCACTAATTATAATTCACTTAGTTGTAATGCTTGTATTATATTGTATTAGTGGATTATTTGATTGTAATAATTTTTCTAAATTTTTTTATCAATTTTTTCCTATTTTTTAGTATAAAACAAGCTTCTGGCAAAAAAGTCAGATTTTCTGATCCGATTCGGACGATTCCGACTGATTTTTCCGATCCGGATAGGGATCGGACGGGGCCAATCCCAATTCCAATTCCGATTTTTCCTTCTATGTATCTAGCATATATAGTGGAGGTCGTGGAGGTAGTGGAGGTAGTAGAGGTACTGTAGGTAGTGGAGGTAGTGGAGGTAGTGGAGCTATAGTTAGCATATTTAAACATAGTGGAGGTAGTGGAGGTCTAAAATTGGACTTTGTATTAGGTATAATAATTATGTAAGCAAGAGATGTAGTAAATACGAAAGATAAAGTTTATGTTTTTTAGCAGTTTAGAGAATCAAATATTTTCTTTGTATGAAACAGAGTTGTATGGGACAGAAAAAAAATTAGAAAATTGTTTTGGTATAGTTTTTCTGCGCATATAGCAAATTTTCCAACATGTATATGCGGTATCCAACGGAAACAATACTAATAGAGTAATTTCAGATTTATACCCAATAAAAAATCCCAGTCGGAGGTGGAGCAGAGCGTAGGACCAATGTGCGTAGGACACATAGATCCGCTGGTGCAGCGATGTGCCACCTTCTCTGCAGATACAATTCACATGACCACTTTGATTGATGTGTATGCAAAGTGCGGCAATATTGATGGTGTAAGAAAAGTATTTGATGAAATGCCACGTAGAGACATTGCCAGATGTAATGTTTCATTATCTGGTTTTGTTCTCTGTAGCCATCCTCACCTTGCATTGAATCCTGATGAAACACCCAATTAGACTACAGTTATTGCTGCTCAAGATGCGTGCAGTCAGCTAGATACAATTGCTGTTGAAACTGTCTTTCACAATTTCACGGTTTGTACATAGAAAGGAGCTGTGCTAAACAAATCTATGAAACCTTCATTAATTAGTAACAAAAGTTTAATAGATATGTAATCTATGCAAAATTATTTCAGTTCAATGTATGCATGTTTTTGAGGGCGGGAATGCTGTTAATTTCATAATTTTATTGCAGAGAAGTAAAATAATGAATTATTATAAACCAAACTTATTCTTCTCCTTTCTATTTGTATTTTTCTTTCTACTTATTTCCTCAAAAACAAAATATTTTTTATGAGTATATTGCATGTCGAAAAAGATTTCAAGTAACTGGGTGTCTTGCCTTATGATTGTAACAGTTGTTTGCACTCTTTAGTTTTTGACAACTTAATTCAAAGAAACATACAATATTCTCATTGTTGGTTTATTTTATATTAACATAACATAACATTAGACTTCTTTGATGGTTGGTTGAGATGAATTCTTAATTTCTTACAATGATGGGATTAAGCTTTTCGCAAAATTGTGGACATAATAGCTGGGGAAGTAACAGACTTACCTAATTGGAGAATTAAGCTTTGTTTTGTTATGTCCCTTGGGCTGAGTATAGATTTATGCTTCAAAATGCTGTAAATATTTTAAATCTTATAGCTATAAAAATGCGAGTCCAATATTGCTACCGAAATTATGTTTAATTATTTTCTAGTTGAGGGTGGTTAATTTAAGTTGAAATTTAACTCTTTGAACTAGTGAATCTCTATATATTTAAGGTCAAATTTAACAACCAATCTAAGGCATAGATCTAGAAGTCTACAGGTTGTTAACCTCAGATATGTTGGCATGTACAGGTCTTGTCAGGTTGGTAGCAGATTTAATTATTTTCTTGTTTAGGGTGGTTAATTTAAGTTGAAATTTAACTCTTTGAACTAGTGAATCTCTATATATTTAAGGTCAAATTTAACAACCAATCTAAGGCATAGATCTAGAAGTCGACAGGTTGTTAACCTCAGATATGTTGGCATGTACAGGTCTTGTCAGGTTGGTAGCAGATTTAATTATTTTCTCGTGTAGGGTAGTCAATTTAAAGTGAAATTAAATTTTTTGAAGTAGTGAGTCTCTATATATTTCAGGTCAAATTTAACAAACACTCTAAGGCATAGAAATAGAAGTCTACAGGTTGTTAACCTCAGATATGTTGGCATGTATAGATCATGTCTGGTTTCGTAGAAGATTTAATTATTTTCTTGTTTAGGGTGGTTAATTTAAAGTGTAATTTAACTCTTTGAACCAGTGAATCTCCATATATTTCAGGTCAAATTTGACAAACACTCTAAGGCATAGATCTAGGACTCTATAGGTTGTTAACCTCAGATATGTTGAGAGGTACAGGTCATGTCAGGTTTGGTAGCAGATTTAATTAGTTTCTTGTTTAGGGTGGTTAATTAAGGTGAAATTTAACTCTTGAACTAGTGAATATCTATATATTTCTGGTAAAATTTAACCACCACTTTAAGGCATAGATCTAGAAGTTTACAGGTTGTTAACCTCAGATATGAACAAAGTATTGAAAAAAAAAAGACGAAGCAACAGACTGGAATAGGTGAATTAACAGAGCTAACAGCGGGGCAAAAAATATTCTGGGTCAAAACAATAGGATAAAATGTGGGTCCCACAAAAGTATTTTGTTAAGAAATTTTGAGGGGTATTTTGTCTGATGGTTTTGACAAGTAGGGTATATTATAAAGTTTCCCCTATGCTTCTTACGTTGGAAATAAATCTGCTGTTATTCTTGAGGAATAACAGAACCTATTATTCCGATCACAGCTGTTGATATTGTTGAGATTCGCGCATAGAAAAATTTGAACGGTTGAGGTCGTAACAGCAGGTTCCTGTTATTACTCAAGAATAACAGCAGATTTATTTCCTCTTATGTTACTTACTCTGCTTCTCTCTCCACTTTGCAAATAATAACATCTTCACTCTTTGCCTTAGAGATAAATTTTTTTTTTTTTGGAAATAAGGCGCAAGGCCCGTTTCATATGGAAACGAAGTAACTTACAAACTAAAAAGTCTCGATCGAAAGTCTACATCACCAGATCACCTAATAAGCAAAAGGAAATATCACAAAATACTGATAGCCAGAAATTCAAAAGACTAATGCTGGGATAGGTAAGGCCACACAGGGCACACACAAAACACTAAGAGTTAGGCCACGTAGGGCACACACAAGCAAAATAAACAGACTCTAGTTCAAGCTTTCTTCTTCTTCAGGATTGTCCACCATCTGTCCTGCAGTGCTTGGGTCCCATTCTTGTAGTGGAACGTCATCCATAGTCTGAGGAAGCCAAGTAGCTCGTTCGTTCCTGGTTTGCATCCTCCTCCAGTGTTCCTGTCCTGTATAAAAACAAATGAACAACATTAGTAACTATAGAACGAACTGGATCTGGAGCAGTATGGTTAAAGCAGATATTATTTCGTAAGTTCCAAATAGTCCAGGCAAAAACACTAATTGTAATCAGAAAGAATTGTTTGGTCATATGAGGTAAAGCATACCCAAACTTTGATATAAAATATTAGAAAACATATATAGTTCATCTCATACTTTTCAGAAAGATTGCTTCTATGGATATTTACTTTTATTCATGATTGCTTTCTTTTCAGCTCATGTTAAAAAATTATCTTCATGAAAAAAAATTTAATAATGATGTCATGTTAACATATAGAAAGTTGTCCCGAGGAGTTAATGGCCTCCTAATGCTTATTTCAAATAGAAAACAAGTTTAATTAATCGGATGCGGGTTTGATAGGTACCGGTTACCTTTTTCCATATGCGGGTTTTAATTTATACCCAATTCGTATTTTTCTTTTTATAATGCAGCCAAACCTAAAATCTCGTTTAGTCAACCAGGCAAATGAACCATATCTCGATGGAGCGACAATTTTTCAATTTTCACTTTCAAACTTATCCGATTATTGTATCCCAATTCAAAACAAAATATAAAAATCTCTAATAAAACAAAAACCTACATATCAAATTGTCCTACATATCCCTTCAAATTTTAAATTTCCAAACCAAACCAATGCCGGTTTTTTTTCTCTGCCCTTCTTCTCTATCTACGAAATAATTCTTCTCAAAATTAAGACAAGAGAGCCAAGAACATCTTAAAACCATATATTTGTCACAAAGCCATGAGTTTTTCTATTTTCTTTTCTTTATTTTCTTTTCAAAGAGGAGGCAAACGAGTCTCTAAAGTACATGGAAGCATTTTGAGCTAAAAAAGTTCATCCCAAACATACAACTTGACGATTCAATTTCGCAAGAAACAATGACATTGAGATATTAACAACAACGACCTTCTTTCTTCGGCTTTCCAAGCTCACCGATCGTACCACCCGATGAGCTTGAGGGGGATGACAAAGGTTATACTGGTGATATTAGTGGGTGAAAATTGTAGGAGTTGATTAGCAATGTGATAGTGCTAGGTAGGAGATGATTAGTGAAGATGTTTTGAATTAATCATAATCAAGTCTATGAATAGGTCTCGTATTATTGTAATCCTATGCACTTAATCAATAAAGTCTATTATTGTCTTTCACTGATATTTTTGGTGATGTTGACATCAATATTTAACACATTGATTATTATTGCCTCACAACAAATAATATTTTTCATCAGCATAAGCATGTCCAAATCACTGAATTACCAATTTTAGCAAGTGGTATTATAGTTAAAAGATCAAAACATTCTAACTAACTCAATTTGTTTTTTTTTATGGTTGACGGCAATTGCCGGCAACAGATATATATTGAAAGAAAAGGTTTAATTACAATCCCTAGTTAGCAACCTCCAGTAACTATACAATTGGAGGCATCCCCATGAAATTAAAAAAATCCTAAAATGCTAAGAATCGTTGTCTTTGTTTCCTCCAATGCCCATTAACCATTGATTCTCCAGAACTCGATTTCTAGTACCGTAACATCAATGAGGCGATGTACCGGTCGCCGCTTATCAGAGAACAGTCTTTTGTTTCTTTCCCTCCAGATTGCCCAAGTACCAGCCGCCCATACGATATGCCAAAGCAACCTTCCCCGCGCCGTCATTGGCCGGCCTGTTTCGAGCCAAACCGTCTGTATGTGGTTACCCCCTCGCGTAGAGATGTTGTAATGCGTCAACAGTCCCTGCCAAAATCTGGCCGCATACCCACAATCCCACAATCTCCGTGTCCGTGATCTCCGCATCAAGACTTTGGAGTTCGACTGATAGTGTTGGGCCCACCCAACCTGCCAAAGTAAAAGGTTTTGATGCTGACTTTTGTGACCCAGTAGTGTCTTGAAGTGCTGCCGCAAATAATTTGGCATTGCTTGCGAAGGGAAAACGTCACCAGCTTCAGTCATGAGGGCATCGACCGAATTCGAGTTTTTACGACCATTGGCTATTGCATGGAAAAATTTTGTATTCTTGTCCCCCAGCTTTAACCAAGTACAACCCGACCATTGCTTCCATTTCTCCTCTTTTTCTGCCGCCAACTGAAAAATATGCTCTCGTAATCTAATCCTGAGTCTGAATTCGACTGAAACTAGTTCCCTAGTTTCCTCCACCCTGTCGAGAATCTGCAACAGCCACTTAGATCTTGAGAGATATGTTTCCCTTTTTGAGAATTTGTCGAGCGCCCACCTCCTCAAGTTCACCTGAACCGCCTTAATTTTCCTCTGAAATCTGACAGCCGGGTTATGTGAAGTCACCGATGCCCATGCGCTGGCCACCACCTGTTGTATATCCCTGTACTTTAACCAGAATGTTTCGAACTTGAATTGTCGCTTTGGTGGATTTTCATGCGGCCTTAGTCTGAGTATCAGCGGCGTGTGATCTGATGTCGTAGCCGGCATGTCCATCAAATCATACGATGCTCCGAAATCATTCCAGTCTCCTAAGAGGAGAACTCTGTCGAGCCTAGAAAATGTCAGTCTTGGCCGTCTGTTTGACCATGTGAAAGTTCAGCCCTGTAGGGGAACCTCCAACAGCCTGCAATTGTCAATGAAAGAGTTAAAATCCCTAAGCGTACCCAGGTTTCTTATTTCTCCCGTAGTGTCTTCCTCTGATCGCAGGAGATTGAAGTCCCCTAAAATTATCCACGGCAGCTGGTTCAAAGTTCTGATCATGGTCAGCTCTTCAAAAAATATTCTCTTATTTTGGATCCTCTTGTGGCCCATAAACCCCAGTGCACAATGAATTTAAAACCTCTTCTTTTTAAAATAATCGTAGCTGTGAAATTAAATTTGTAAGAATCAAGGAGAGAGTATATGTTACTCCACATGAGTAATACTCCCCCCCTTGTTCCTTCCGCATAAAAAGCTAAAAATTGGCTATACTTAGAGGGGCACACTTGCCTTACTCGAAATAGATTGCACTCACTCCACTTGGTCTCTTGAAAACAAAGTAAATTAGGGTTGCAATCGGTTACTAACTCTTTAACAACCGCGCATTTATTAATGTCGACAAATGTCGCCCAACCCGCGCACATTTCAATTTAAAAAACTCATAAGTTATGTAAATTCATTCATCATCATAATTGGTAGTACACAAAAAGCACTTGTTAGTGTTACATGTCAACCGATTAGACACGGTGATTACAAAATCAAACTACTAACCAAGGCTACATCTACCTCAACAGCACTAAATATTAAATTGTTAAAATAAAATAAGCTAGTGGGAGGTTTCCTCTTTGTCCTCATCAGATAGGCCAAGATGAGAGTCCGAATTAAAAGCACCAAGGACCGATTCACTTTTGTGTTCAATATGCAGCCCCAAAGCTTGCGGAACCAGACCCGAGCTTATCTCTTTACCCTGCTGCACCAGAGCCAAACCCTCATTTCCACCTTGCTGTACCATAGCCATTTGAGTCAGTGTAGGATTTAGTAACACCTTTGTCCAAAATCTGCACACTCCTGCGAAGGGGTGGAGAGTTCGAGACTAGTGGAGCGGGGTCCGGCGCCTGTGTGGTATGGTGTTGTACCTATACGGAAGGGGACGGGTCTAGTGTCAGTACCGGACCTGGAGGCAGCGGGGGAGCAGTTAGAGTGGCGGGGATAAATTCATCCAAGTCGTCCAGGTTTGGGAGGGTGTCGGTGGTGCGTTGGGTATCGGGTTGATGGTTGAGGGAATTGAAATATGCATTGCGCTCTTCCTGGAGTCGCAATTCCTCCGCACAGTTCTTCAATTCTGCTTCTAGTCCTTCTGAGAGCATGTCAGTGGGGGACTCTCTTTGGTCATAGTCACAGTTGGGATCCGAATCATCATAAAAAACTGGATCTCGGTGTTACTGCAGATGCAAGTCGGTTTGGATGAAATCCCCATTGATGATATCAAACTCGATCTTAGGGTCCTCCTCCTCTTGAATAATATTTTCTGCTAGGTTCTCATTGTGTTCTACATGTATTTCCAATTCATCCATCTCTATTGGTTCCGCTTCATCCTCAAATATTTCCTCGATTGGCTCCTCTTCCTCTAACTGGCTCCACTTCTATTGGTTCGTCTTCTATTGAGATGTCAGATACAGAGAGGGCAGCAATGATTGGTGCAGATTGAGGGGTGTCTTCCCTCATGAAATCTGTTTTTGGGTTATTGGGTTCGGGTGTAAGGTTATCGGGGTCGGTAATGGGTACGGATAGGATATCGGGTCGAGGGGTGATGTTATCAGGTCTTGGTATGTTGGTAATATTTCCAAAGAAATCACACATGATTGGTTCCTGGAGGGGTTCGGTTGGAGAGGAGATGTTGATTGGGTTGTGTCTTCGGCCTGGGAGATTTATGGGTATGTCCTGGGTTGGCTGTTGTTGGGTTGCAAAAAAATTGTGGGAGTGGATAGGAGATCTGTTGATGTGTTTTGATGGAAGGCCCGATTGAGAAGAAGAGATTAGAGGGGAAGAAGAAAAGCCCAAAATAGGGGGAGTGCAGATTAGAAGAAGGGCCCAAATTTGTAGAAGAGGCCGAATGGTTGGAAGTTTGAAATTCGGTCCCCCTCAAAACCATCACATCAGACTGAATCAAAGTACAGGAATAATCTTTGGCAGCCTGTATTTCTGAAAAAACAGACGCATGTTCTGTACCAAAAGTACTGACCTTATTATTCAAAGTGTCTCCAGTTTGGATTTGAAATGTGCCCTCCATTGCATCTTGTTGGATTTTTGCCTTCCCTTTATCTTGCGGATCCAACCCGGCTCCCTTACCGGGCGGGGCCCGGTCCGAAGTCGCCTCCTTGGTGATCCTGGTGGGATTATCTCGGCGGTAAGCATCGAAAAGAGGGCTTGCCATTATTGTTTTTTCTACCTTATTTTACTCTTCACCTTCATCAAGGTTCTCCCATACTGATAGCAAGACCTTGAAGTCTATTGTAACCACCTTCTTGCCATCCTGCTGCTTCGCGTAGCCAGCCACCGCCCTCACATTATCTTCATGAATTCGTGCAAAAGCCTGCTCAATAGGCGCTGGATCTGTTGGAGGAGTGAATGGTAGAGGCTCCTCAATCCATCCATTGACTACTAGGTCAATGTTGTGATCGATTCCCCGTATCCGCATCAAATGACCATGGGGTATTACACCTAAATCGGGCACAACAATGACTGCCCTCATGCACTCAAGGGAGTCGGCTCTATTCATTGGCGCATGATCGAGGACAATTCCAAAGGAGCTGATGCCTGCGATTAAATGCTCTATACGCCATGCTTGTGGTGATACGTGCCTTAACTCGATCCACACCTTGAAATCTAAGCGCATTGGATAACCATTTACTGCCGGATTCCAAGGGAAGGAGACATACCCGAATTCTTGTAGTGATTTTGAGAAATTTTGAAGGAAAAGAAGGCGGTTGGAATCCGATGACAAAAGAAGGAAATATTGCAAGCCCGTCGTGTGGGTAAGCGCAAACGGGTAGTCGGACTTGCATATTGCCATCAATGCCGATTGTAGTTAATTTGTTAAGTGGGTTGACCTAAGCCTTGCATCGATCACAATAGCCCTGTTTAACTTGAGTACATCTTGTCTCATTTGATTTGTTTCGGGTATAAAAACGGTTGCAATGCGGGGTCTGTTTGGTGGAAGCTTGTCATCTCCCAAATTACCTCTGGGAGAGAATGGGTCAAAGCGCGAGTGAGTCGTGTATATCCCCAAAGAACAGTGCTTTGCCTCGTGACCCTTGCCCCAGCATTTTGCACAGACCCGATCCTCACTAGTACACTCTTTTTGGTCGTGGCCATGTTTAAGACAGTTGTAGCAGTGCCCCTTCCAACGGGCACTGGCGGGGTTAGGTGGTAATGGCAACGGTGGAGGAATGGACAGGGGCGGAGGGGTGACATTTGCAATTACAAGGGGTTGGGGCCACGGGTAGTTGTCGGTGAAATGGGGCCACGGGGGGGACTGAAACTGTTGCGAGTTGAAGGAGGATGGTTGCTATTGTGGGTGAAAGGAAGGAGGCTCCTGCGATTGGACATTTTGGTGGTTGTGAGTTGCTATGACCATAGAAGGTAAAATCGACCGTTCCGGAGCGGGATCGGTTGGTGCCGATCCGATTCCAGGCCGATTTACGCGGATAGTGCAGATTTCGGCCGGTTTTGACCGCTTCGGCCAGATTTCGACCAGTTCCGGTCAAATTTCGGTCCGTTCCAGTCAAATTTTGGCCGAAACGCGAATTAATAAAGAAGCAGAAATTTTTTTGGAGCAAGCGGGAATCGATCTCTTGCCCTTTAGCTGGGGGTCTATGCTAGTTACCACCACACCATTCAAGTTTTGTTGTTATATACCACAACTCATTTATATAGAGAATGGCTAATATCAAAACGTTTGTTCCTGGGCTCAGGAACAAACGGTTCCGTTCTCCAATTTCCGAAGTTCAAATAACAAATCCAAACCATTAGATGTTCAATCTATATTGAAATGTGCTTGGAGACCAAATTTTACATTTTTTGGAATTTTTTTACTATTTATTAAGCTAGTTTGAAAATCGCTGTTTTTATAAAAATTTTGCAGCATTGAAAAACAGCGGTTTTCAAACTAGCTTAATAAATAGTAAAAAAATTTCAAAAAATGTAAAATTTGGTCTCCAAGCACATTTTAATATAGATTGAACATCTAACTGTTTGAATTTGTTGTTTGAACTTCGAAAATTGGAGAACGGAACCGTTTGTTCCTAAGCCCAGGAACAAACGTTTTGATATTAGCCATTCTCCATTTATATATATATATATATATAGAGATGGACTTAGCTACTTCATGGAGTAAAACGACTTTGTACTTCACGTCATATCTTCATTTTCAAAGTTCAAATAGTCGATTCGAACCTTCCAACATGTTCTTCATATTGAAATGTACTTGGAGACCAAATTTTACATTTTTTGGAATTTTTTTACTATTTATTAAGCCACTTTGAAAATCTGAAAATCCTTATGAACAGTAAAAAACAGTAAAAATTTCTGGACCGCCGGATCAGCAATTTTCAAAGTGGCTTAATAAATAGTAAATAAATTCCAAAAAATGTAAAATTTGGTCTCCAAGCACATATCAATATGGAGAACAACTTGAGCGGTTCGGATCGGTCGTTTGGATTTTCAAAATGAAAATAATGAGGCGTGGAGCACCAAGTCGTTTTACTCCATGAAGTAGCTAAGCCCAGCACTATATATATATATCAATTATAATTCACTAATTTGTAGCAAATTATTCACTCACGGATTGATATAATACAAATCAAAAAGTCACGGATTGACTAGACTAATACTGTTGTATATTCTCTTAATTGATATAATACAAATCAAAAAATAAGTTTCTGACAAAAAAGTCCGATTTTCCGATCCGAATCAGGATCGGACGGGGCCGATCCCGATTCCGATTCCGATTTTTCCTTCTATGTCTATGATTGCTTGGGAGAAGGAGTGTCTAGGTGAGTTGAGTGGAATTATTGGGTTTGTTGGGTTTGCATTAATGGTAGGAGAATTGAGATTGGGCTGCATTAAATTGGAGCTTGAGGGAATTCTGTTTGCAGCCATTAAAATATCGTTGGTGGTTGGAACAAAGGAATTAATTGTGGGAGAGGCCGGGATATGTGGTTTGATACTGATTTGTAGTAGGTGTGGATAGTGGAATGCCATTAAGGCTCATAAATGCTTGAGGTGATGGGATAGGAAGTGAAGCATCAATATATAGTACTCTTGGTATTGATGGCAGAGGCATAAGGCAGAGATATGTTGTAAAAAACTCTGGAGTTAGTAGGCTTACCTGTAGGATAGCGGTGATGGACTTGAGTGTTTTGCCTTGGGAAGCAGCTGGGTTATTGATTGCCTGATGTCACCTCCGACTTGGCAGGTCTCCATTCACCATTCTTGCGTGGGTAATGGAAGTAAGAGTTTGAAGCTGAGTAGTGGCTCCACCTCCAACCTGCCCTGCTTGGTTGCTGCTGCTTCTTGTTGGAGAGGTATTGTTGTTGACGCCATGAGATAACCGTGTGCCAGCCGCCACCTGAGAGTATTGTCTTCATTTCGCCTGGAGTACCTTGAAATCGCCTCTAGATCGCCTGTTAACGGGTCTCTTGAGAGGATCCGTTTACAAATTAGTGTTGTGGAACTGCAACATGTTCATTCTAACTCAATTTGTTAATTTTAGCCATAGCTATAGTACAATTTACCTTTAGCTGAAATACAAATCAATTTTAATTCTGGACGAAACATTTAAAAGAGGAGAATTAGTGGGTGTCAGGTAATATAAAAGACAAAAAGGAAACCGGAAAAAAATGTAGCACACACAAAAAGGTGTGGGGGCATCCATGAAACAAGAACAAAAATATCAATTGAAGACAAGCAACTTAATAATCAGTAAATAGGAAAACTACTTATCTCAATGGTGAGGTACTAGTAGTACTATAGGTGATGTGACCGAAATTTTTATATATAAGAAAATAAATTAAAAAAATATTAAAAATGAGAAACTGTTCGTAGGATTTCGAAAAATAAGAAGGCTGGTATATGCCGGGACGCCATGGCATACTCCAGGCTGTCGGAAAAAAACGGAAAAAAAAAAATTAAAAATACGGGACGCCATGGCATATCCCGACCCGGGAAAAAAACGTAAAAAATAAAACGTAAAAAAAACAAAAAAAAACGGGACGCCATGCCATACTCCGGCCCTTAAAAAAAAAAAAAAAATCAATTTTTTTTTCTGCTGTGTTCAGTCAGAAATCCAATAATTTTGATCAGATTCAAAATTCATTTTAGAGAAAATGGTTACAAAGATTTTTGTGTTATTTATATCAAAATAAAGGTATGAAAGTCTAGATAATATAATTTCTCTATACAAAAATATTACAGATTGGTACAGTTTTAACGATTAATTGACAGAGGTCAGAATTCAGAAAAGCTGAAATTCCAGTGAGCAGTCCTATAATTTTGATCATATTCAAAATTCAATTTAGAGAAAATGGCTACATGAATTTTTGTGTTATTTATATCAAAATAAAGGTATGAAAGTATAGTTTGCAGATAATATAATTTCTCTATACAAAAATATTACAGATTGGTACAGTTTTAGCGATTAATTGACAGAGGTCAGAATTCAGAAAAGCTGAAATTCCAGTCAGAAATCCAATAATTTTGATCAGATTCAAAATTCAATTTAGAGAAAATGGCTCGATGGATTTTTGTTTTATTTATATCAAAATAAAGGTATGAAAGTGTAGTTTGCAGATAATATAATTTCTCTCTACAAAAATATTACAGATTGGTACAGTTTTAGCGATTAATTGACAGAGGTCAGAATTCAGAAAAGCTGAAATTCCAGTCAGAAATCCAATAATTCTGACCTCTGTCAATTAATCACTAAAACTGTATCAATCTATAACTTTTTTATATAGGAAAATTATATTATCTGAAAACTAGACTTTCATACCTTTATTTTTATATAAAGAACACAAAAATTCATGGAGCCATTTTCTCTAAATTGAATTTTGAATCTGATCAACATTATTGGACTGCTCACTGGAATTTCAGCTTTCCTGAATTCTGACCTCTGTCAATTAATCGCTAAAACTGTACCAATCGGTAATATTTTTGTATAGAGAAATTATATTATCTGAAAACTACACTTTCATACCTTTATTTTGATATAAAGAACAAAAAAATTCATGTAGCTATTTTCTCTAAATTGAATTTTGAATCTGGTCAAAATTATAGGACTGCTCACTGGAATTTCAGCTTTTCTGAATTCTGACCTCTGTCAATTAATCGCTAAAACTGTACCAATCTGTAATATTTTTGTATAGAGAAATTATATTATCTGGAAACTAGACTTTCATACCTTTATTTTGATATAAATAACACAAAAATCTATGTAGCCATTTTCTCTAAAATGAATTTTGAATCTGATCAAAATTATTGGACTACTCACTGGAATTTCAGCTTTTCTGAATTCTGACCTCTGTCAATTAATCGCTAAAACTGTACCAATCTGTAATATTTTTGTAGAGAGAAATTATATTATCTGGAAACTAGACTTTCATATCTTTATTTTTATATAAAGAACACAAAAATCCATGTAGCCATTTTCTCTAAAATGAATTTTGAATCTGATCAAAATTATTGGATTTCTGACTGAACACAGCAGAAAAAAAAATTGATTTTTTTTTTTTTTTAGGGCCGGAGTATGGCATGGCGTCCCGTTTTTTTTTTTTTTTTTTTTATATGTTTTTTCCCTGGGTCGGGATATGCCATGGCGTCCCTATATGTTTTTTTTTTTCCCGGGTCGGGATATGCCATGGCGTCCCGTATTTTTATTTTTTTTTTTTCCATTTTTTCCGACGGGCTGGAGTATGCCATGGCGTCCCAGTGGGACACCATGGCATATACCAGCCTTCTTATTTTTCGAAATCCTATGAACTATTTCTCATTTTTAATATTTTTTTAATTTATTTTCTTATATATAAAAATTTCGGGTGATGTGACCTCCCGTAACAATAAAACAAACATTAATTACTCACAAGTCACAAGTATTGGTCTTATGAGCATTTTTTTAATTAAATTTTGTAATTATGATGCATGCGCAGACAAAAGGTTGACAAAAGGTTGCTTTATTGACACATTTACACTAATCATTATTATCCATTATTTGCAAGGAAAAGGGTATATAAAAATCCAAGTTCAAGTCATACGTATAGCTGATGCATTTTATTTATTACAATATATACACAAATTTCTTCAAGTAGGTATATTGTAATAAATTGGGCGACAATATATACAAAATTACAAACCTATAATCTAGTTTAGTCAACATGGCCAATAGACCATATCTCAATTGGGCGACAACTTCTAAATTTTCCTTTTCAAACTGATCCGATTACTGTAGCCCAATTCAAAACAAAATAATAAAAATCTCCAATAAAACAAAAAAGTACCTTTCTTGTCTATATCTTTGAATCAAATTTTGCTACACATCCCTTCGTTTTTTGAAATCAAATTACCAAGCCAAATCAATGCCAGACTTTTTTCCTCTTCTCTTCTTCTCTATATAAAAAATGTTTCTTCTCAAAATTGAGACAAGAGAGCCAAGAGCCTCTTGAAACCATGCATATATTTGTCACAAACCCATGAGCTTTTCAATTTTCTTTTCTTTCTTCTTTTCTTTATTTATTTTTCAATGAGGACTCAAACGAGCTTCTCAAGTATATGGAAGCATTTTTGAGTCAAAAGGGCTCATCACTCTCTCTATCTTCTTCTACTTTTAAGGGACCCAAACATACAACTTGACGATTCAATTTCGCAAGAACAATGACATTGAGATATTAACAACATCAACCTTCTTTCTTCGGCATTCAAAACTCACCAAGGAAAATCGACCTTCTTATATTGGAGATATTAGTGGGTGTAAATTATAGGAGTTGATTAATAATGGAAAGGTGTTAGTAGGAAATTATAAGTGGAGATGTTTAGGATTAATTATAATCAAGTCTATAAATAGGTTCGGTGCTATGGTAATCATATACACAAGATCAATACAAGTTCTCTCTTTTGTAATATCTATTATTGTCTTTCACTGATATTTTTGGTGATGATGATATTAATATTTACCACATTAATTATGATAGACCCACAACAAATAATATTTTCATCATCAGCATGTCCAAATCACTAAATAAGCAATTTTAGCAAGTGGTATTATAGTTAAGAGGAGGGTTCCAATATCTCATACTTTTTATATCTCAACATACCTCATATTTTATATCTTCATTTTCAAAGTCCAATATGTCGATCCGAATCACTCAATATGATGTCCGTACTAAAATATGTTTGAGGATGAAATTTTAGAATTTTTGAAATTTTTTTGAAATTTTTTTAAATAGGCAGAAAATCACTGTTTTTGAACGGTTCAGATATAATGATTTTGTACCTATCTTAAAAAATAGTAAAAAAATTGCAAAAATTATAAAATTTCATCCCCAAGCATATTTTAGTATGGATATCATATTGAGCGGTTCGGATCGACATATTGGACTTTGAAAATGAAGATATAAAATATGAGGTATGATGAGATATAAAAAGTATGAGATATTGGAACCCTCCTCTATAGTTAAATGATCAAAACATTCTAACTAAATTTGTAAATTTTAGCTATATCTATAGTACAATTTACCTTTAGCTAATATACAAATCAATTTTAATTCTAGACGAAACATTTAAAACAGGAGGAGAATTAGCGGGTGTCAGGTCATATAAAAGAAAGAAGGAAACGGGTAACATAGACAAAAAGGTGTGGGGCATCCATGAGAAAAAAGAAATAGAATATCAATTGAAGACAAGCAACTTAACTATCAGTAAATAGGAAAACTACATTATTTCAATGGTGAGGTTCCGTACGTAACCAATAAAACAAACATTAGACGTTATTCAGAACTACAAGTAATGATGCGTGCACAGACAAAAGGTTGCTTTGTTTACCCACTTTACCACTAGTCATTATTATCCATATATGCAAGGAAAGGGGTATAGAAAAATCCAAGGTGAAGTCAGTACAGGTGATGCATGCATATATAAATTATAGTTATAATTAAAATGAACAGTCAATGGCCTGTGCCACCACACTTGATAGTAATGTTTTTGGAATAATTGAAAGAAAAATGTTCTAATTTTCTTCCTATAAAAACCGTCCATGCATGTTCTCTAAAGCTCTCTAAACCAAATTAATTATAACTACTGCTCTAACAGTCTCCTCGGAGGAAGCAAAAAAACCCAACAAAATATTGAGCAATATTGCTTTTGGTTTATTTTTATTTTTCAAGTAGCTAGCATGTTTTTTCGTAAACTTTTCTCGTTATGGCCAATAGCCGTCGGTCTAATGCTATGCTGTTTGTTCTCCATCCCATGTGGGGCCAAGATTCATCACCGTACCTTTGTTGTAAGTGATTTCTCTGCTATCACAATTCACAATGTCTGGAATAATTGTTATTTTATTTTATTTTATTTAGTTCACGAGTTGTAGTTTGAATATTCAAGAAATATAATAAAACCATCAAAAGAAATATATATGACTTGAAAATATAACTTACTTTAATTGGGAGCTTGGTCGCTAGGTTTATCAATGGGCATCGGATTGAGATTTATTCAATGTTCAATGTAAATCAGGTGAACTTTGGTCTGATGCCAATCAAACCACTCCTACCTCTCTCAATTAAATTAGCATAAATAGTATTGATCAGATGAAGGCAATATGCTTGTGTTAAAGGAACAATTGGGGTGTTTGTCCAAAGGGCTTTGGACAAGGTCTCATGCAAAGTCGGGTCTAAACTGTCTGATCTGCATTAGAATTCACACGGACAGTTTAGATTCATAAGACTGTTTAAATTTATTAAGTTATAAATTTGTTCAGATGAATCTTAATACAGAACGAAAGGTTTAAATCCGACTTTAGATAAATTCCTCCAAAGCCATTTGGACAAAACCCATTTCCAAAAGAAACATCCACGGGAACTATTTGGTACATGCTTTATATTTTAATCTCCTTAGCATTAATAATGTCATCCCGAGTGAGGTTGCCTTATTTTACAAGGCACGGATCGGTCCATACTATAATCTCCATATGAATATGTACTTGAAGATCAAATTTTACATTTTTCAAAAATTATTTTATTATTTTTTAGATAGGTTGAACATTACTATTTTTGGATTTCAAAATCTTTCTATCGCGTGATATTCTAACTATCTAAAAAATAGTAAATGAATTCTAAAAAAATATAAAATTTGATCTCCAAGTATATTTTTATATCGAGATCATTTTGAACTGTTCAGATCAATTATTTGAAACTTTAAAACATATATATAATTAATTTGTAGCATGGTACCGTTTCGTGCTTGTAAAGTACCGTAGCCTCGCTCATGATCATGCATGTTGCATTTTTTGGTACGGTTTGCCGCCTCTTAAAAATACGTACTTCTTGCACGCTCTTTCTTTATACCTTTTATTTTTCTATACATATTATTTTTTAGGTGCCACAGTGCCACCATACAATAGAGTTACCAGCTCACTCAGATAAAAAATTCAGGCTTTTTCTATAAAAGCTTAATCTTTTTTTTCTCAAAAAGTTGAGAAAAATTAGAAATTATATTTTTCTTAAATATCATGGTAACAAAGTGATTTTATTCATATAGTTCACTGGTACAAATGAACAATATTTTTTTATTTGACAAATGTACAATACAATCCAAACATACAAAAATAAATTAGAAACCCGATTGATAATTATATAATTATAAAAAGCTGTGCATATATGGAACCAATTCAAGGATTAGTCAAGTAATTTCTGAGCTTTGCTATTGTTCTATATCACAGTGCCACCATTATCGTCTTTCTCAGTTTCCTCAAATGCACTCTTCTCTCTAACTTACTACTATATTTCAATTCGAATTGACAATCACTAAATCTCAGACATCACATGTTCAACACGAGTCAGACGAGTTTCAGGCAAAAATTCGCTCGCGCGAGAAAATTACTAGAAAACCGGCTCGTCTCCATCCGATTCATGCTTTGATTTACATAACGTAATTAAAAAATAAAATACACTCGAGCTCTTCCCAAAGGAAACAATGTGAACTTAGATAGTGGAAAAAATGGTCAAATCTTCTATGCTTTTCTTGCAAGTATGCATCACAAACCCAACAAGCGATCGGTACCAGTTAAAAATAAAATTTATTTACAGCGAAACCAAACTATGAAGTATGAACTTGTAACTTGATATATATATATATATTTATTTTTTTCAGTTTTTCCCTTAAATAGATTCAAGAAGCTACCTACACTCGACTCTGCAATCATACAAAGAGCATTCTAACTGTCAATGGATCATATCCGGGACCCACTATCTCTGCTCGCAAAGGCGACACAGTCTATGTCAAGGTCATCAATAGAGGGAACAAGAACATCACCATCCACTGGTACTATACACACATAGTACATACAAAAAGAATATGTCTTTTCCACTATTAATTAAGGAATTATTTTAATCCATGCAAGACTAACATGTAATCATCTAATTTCTATATATAGGCATGGCGTAATCCAGCCGAGGGACCCGTGGTCAGATGGACCGGAATACATTACTCAGTGCCCTATCCAGCCAAGAGCCAACTACACACAACGGATCCAACTTACAGAAGAAGAAGGCACGCTCTGGTGGCACGCACATAGCGAATTTGATCGTGCTACTGTTCACGGTGCTATTGTTATTCACCCGAAGCTCGGAACCACCTTCCCCTTCCGCAAACCCCATAAAGAATTCACGCTGATTCTAGGAGAGTGGTGGAACAAAAACATAACAGATGTGTACCAAACTGCAGTTGACAGTGGCGGTCAATTCGATCTGTCTGATGCCAACACCATCAATGGACAACCTGGTGACTTCATGCCATGCTCAGCAAATGGTAATTTATTGTTCCCGGTATAGGAAGTTGTTTACTTATAATGCAAGTTGCTAATGCTTCAAAATATGGAAATTCTCTTTGACGATGTTTGTTACTTTATCAATTATACAAAATTAGCAACCAAATTTATTATTTTTTTCTAATATAATGTGGTCTAACTACATATATTTTTAATTTTAATTTTTGTTGCAGAAACTTTTAAGGTACAAGTTGAACAAGGCAAAATGTACCTCCTCCGTGTAATAAATGCAGCCATGGAAAATGCGTTCTTTTTTGGGGTTTCCGGCCACAATGTAACGGTGGTTGGAACCGACGCCAGCTATACGAAGCCTTACGTAAATGAATTTATCATGATCACCCCGGGCCAAACGATGGACCTCCTCTTACAGGCCAATCAATTCCAAAACTCTTCTTCCCCATTCCGTTATTACATGATCGCGGCTCTATACTTTGATGGAAGTTCTGCAGCCTCTAGAGATTGGAATGAGACTGTAGCTATTTTAGAATACAAAACTAATCATTTCTCGCCATCAATAAGACCAGTTTTGACCTCCTTACCAAAGTACAACGACACTAATGCATCAGCTGCGTTCACTAGCGGTCTTCGCTCGCTGTCCAGCTCAGATCACCCAGTTGTCGTAACCCAAACTGTCGATGTCAAAATGTATATCACGATATCATCGAATGAACAATTGTGCCCTAACAGCTCATGTGGTGGTCCAAACGGTACTAGGTTAGCTGCCAGTATGAACAATGCTAGTTTTCAAGACCCGAAAATTGATGTGCTAGATGCATATTATAATTCCATTGCCGGTGTGTACACCACTGACTTCCCTGACCAACCACCGCTCTTCTTCAATTTTACTGATGCAGAATATCAAGAGAATGCAAAATTTGTGGATAAATCGACAAAAGTTAAAGTGCTCGAGTATAACACAACTGTGGAGATTGTGTTTCAGGGCACTAACTTAGTAGACGGACAAGTTACCCATCCAATACACTTGCATGGCCACAGCTTCTATGTCATTGGAAGAGGAACCGGCAACTTTGACAACACAACAGATCCTCTCAGTTACAACTTGGTCGATCCGCCACATCAGAGCACTTTGGGTGTGCCGAAGAACGGTTGGGCAACTATCCGCTTTAGGGCAGCTAATCCGGGTGAGTTTATTCTTTTTCCTTTTTTTCTTTTAAATTTCAAATTTATTAAATCTTTTAATTAATTTAATTTTGTCAATCAAAGGTGTTACACAACTACAATGCGAACGATCTGTTTAGCAAAATTTGGTTAGATAGTTGATCCCGACTAATTAAGTAGATCAGCTAAATTAATCAAATAGTAGATTATTTATTGTTACAAATTGTTGTTTTGAGTGTTTTTCAGACACTAATCCTGAATATATTTTGGTTTTACAATTAATTAGGTGTTTGGTTCATGCACTGTCACTATGAAACACACACAATTTGGGGAATGAATACTGTGTTTATAACAAAGGATGGTAATAGTACAGAGGCAAAAATGCTGCCTCCCCCTGCCGACAAGCCTCCTTGCTGATTTTACTTAAGCATTTTATTATTATTTTTCAAAGGTGAGTTTTCACTGGTTAATTTATTGTATATTCTTGATTAAGGATGTTATACCCTGAAAAAAAAAAATATAATAACTAAATTAAATTTCAGAATGGAGATCAGTGGCCTATGCCTTCTTTCTGACTTTGTCTCTACTCTATCTCTCTCTCTCTCGCTCTCTTGCCTTCTCTCTTTTCTTGTGAATTTTGATGTCGAACAAAGCCCCGGGACTTTGTGTATTGTTGACAAGTCCCTGTGGTTTCTTTCTTTTGATAAGCCTTCGAGCTCCTTGATTTTTCTAATTATGAGAATCGAGTATGGTTTAAACAACGAATCAGGTGCTTTAAATTGTTGATTTATCGCTTGACCACTAGAATTGATTTTTCTTAGTTTGGTGATTGCTATGCTTAATTAATATGTTGTTTAAACTAATTTCTCACTTGGGTCATGACCTTTAGGCAAGTTCTTGCGATTGAATCTCAGTTTTGAGTTTTAGATCAAAATTCTAAAATGTACACTGAGGTAAATGGGCTCAATTAACCTCCATTTCTCGCCTTTGTCTCCGCCAACTGAGTGTTTGTATGAAGTCAACACCGCTCAGTTAAAATCTTTACCCCATCCTCGTTTCACCTACTGAAATCATTATGATTTGGGCCAGAAAATCATTATTTCAGGACCCAAATCTAAGACATACAAAGAAAAAAAAATAAAGATATATGTCCATCAGAAAAAAAATTATCTATAGAAATTATTAAATTGAGATGTACAAAAATAGAAAGAGTACCTCGTTTCTAACAAATATAGAAATATCTGACTTATTGAGTCTGATCCAAAAATTTTGGATCAGACTCAATGGTTCAGATCCACTATTATTGTCTTTTTCTTTTTTAAATTAGACACTGATGGAAAAATCTGGAATATGGTTGCCACAGAAAATCAGGTGAGAATTGGATCTGTTTCATTGAGTACGATCCAAGTTGGTTTTTTTTTAATTCCGCAAAAATAGTGGAAATGACCAAATTTAAGAAAAAAAAAATTGGATCAGACTCAATGAATCCGATTTACTTCAGACTTGATTAAATGTGGCACCCATCCTTTTCTAACGTTTTTAAAAAAAAATTAACAGTGGATCTGAAGCATCGAGTTTGATCCGAATTTTTGGATCGGACTCAATTAATCAAATCTTTCTATATTTGTTGGAAACAAAGTACTCTTTCTATTTTCGTACGTCTCAATTTAACAATTTCTATAAATAAAATTTTTTGTGTCCATCACAACTTATTCAATTAAATATTTCTCCACTTTAATTTAAATATTAGTTATTTCTTCATCTAGTCATATGGGTAGTGGTCTTCTCTTCCGTTCTCGTGCCAAATGTACACAGCAACAACAACAGCCACATCTCTACTGATATCCACACGAACAGGTTGACAAACAACTACGAATCCAAGTGCTAGTACCGACTGCCAGCCTTATGTTTCTCTTTCTCTCTCTTGGTTTTTGAATTAGTGCGAACAGAGTGGCTAATGTTTGTTACTTTATCTATTTAAACACAATTTGCAACCAAATTCATTATTTTTTTCAAATGAAATGTGATTTGACTACATATATCTTTCATTTTAATTTTTGTTGCAGAAACTTTTAAGCTACAAGTCGAACAAGGCAAAATGTACCTACTCCGTGTAATAAATGTAGCCATGGAAAATAGTTTCTTCTTTGGGGTTTCCGGCCACAATGTAACGGTTGTTGGAACCGATGCTAGCTATACGAAGCCTTATGTGAATGAATTTATCATGATCACCCCGGGCCAAACGATGGACCTTCTCTTATGGGCCAATCAATTGCAAAACTCATCTTCCCCCTTCTGTTATTACATCATTGCGGATCTATACTTTGATCGAAGTTCTAATGCCACTAGAGATGCCAATACGACCGTAGCTATCCTAGCATACAAAACTAATCATTCCGTGCCATTAATAAGACCAGTTTTCACCCCCTTACCAAAATCTAACGACAATAATGGATCAGCTGCATTCACTAGCGGTCTTCGCTCGCTGGCCAACTTAGATCACTCAGCTGTCTTAACCCAAACTGTCGATGTCAAAATGTATATCACGTTATCTACAAATGAACATTTGTGCCTTAACAGCTCATGTGCTGGTCCAAATGGTACTAGGTTTGCTGCCAGTATGAACAATGCTAGTTTCCTAGCCCCAAAACGCAAAATTGATGTGCTGGATGCATAGCACCATTCTATTGCCGGTGTGTACACCACTGACTTCCCTGACCAACCACCGCTCTTCTTCAATTTTACTGATGCCACCAATCAAGATAACCTCAAATTTGTTGATAAATCGACAAAAGTGAAAGTGCTCGAGTATAACTCGACCGTGGAGATTGTGTTTCGGGGCACTAACTTAGTAGACGGAGAGGTTATCCATCCAGTGCACTTGCATGGCCACAGCTTCTATGTCATTGGAAGAGGAACTAGCAACTTCGACAACAGAACAGATCCTTTGAGTTACAACTTGGTTGATCCGCCATTTGAGAACACTGTGGGTGTGCCAAAGAACGGTTAGGCAAATATCCGCTTTAGGTCATCTAATCCGGGTGAGCTTATTATTTTTTCCTTTTTTTTAAATATCATATTTATTGAATCTTTTTTATTGATTTAATTTTGACAATCAAAGGTGTTACACAACTACAATGAGAACGGCTTGTTTAGTAATGTCTGATTAGATAGTTGATCCGGACTAATTAAGTAGCCCAGCAAAACTAATCAAATAGGAGATTAGTTACTGTTACAAATTTGTTGATTTGAGTGTTTTTTAGACACTAATCCTCAACATATTTTGGTTTTGCAATTAAAATAGGAGTTTGGTACATGCACTGTCACTATGAACAACACATAATCTGGAGAATGGATGTTGTGTTTATAACAAAGAATGGTAATAGTACAGAGGCAAAAATACTGCCTCCCCCTGCCGACAAGCCTCCTTGTTGATTTTACTCCAGCATTGTATTATTATTTTATTTTCAAAGGTGAGTTTGCACTGGTTAATTTATTGTATCTTCGTTAAGAAAATATTATGGTTGGTTGGATTTAATTTGTTACATTTGTAAATGGATAAACAACAGCAGGAGTATAAGCTGGAATGCTGGATTGGGGAACAGGGAGATAAACTACAACCAATAAGATGGGTGGTTCTTTTAATATTGAATTATATTGGTTGAATATTTGTTGAATTATGGATATATATGTTATAATGTTGAATATTTTCTTCTGTATATGCTTTATGTTTAATGTTGAATACTGTGATTATTAAATTAAGTAGAGTTTGTACTACCAGCTTGTGGTAATTAACATTAGCTGATTTACTAAAATAGTGTACAAGATCCATTGGTGAATTATTTCTAGGCCCAAAAAGGAACTCACGTAATTGGGCCGAGATAATGAATCACCTCCTAGAAGAGATATTCACCCACAAGTCCTTCAGAGTTTTGAGCGTACCACACAATTCTCAATTGATCAAATTCAGAAAATATATAAGATATGTTTGTGTGTGCGCAAAACTCAAGAAAATCAATTATTTATCTTCAGAAATTGACAAATTAGAATATTAAATATTTATCCAACACGTGTTACATACTTTTTAATTTTTTTAATAAAAGATAAAATAGGAACTTTATAAATTTAAAATGAGTTTTAAAAAAAGAAGAAGATGAAATTGGGCGCTTAATTCAAAGAAACAGACCGAAAATTAGTATGTGAGTTTTTAAATTTAGAATAATAAATATGATATTATGAATTTTATAAAAAAAAAAAAAATTGTAATTTGTAAAAAAAAAAAATAGATATAACTTTCCTAAGGGTCCCTAATTCAAATCCTTTTGAGAAAGAAGCAAGCTGCGTCTTTGCTTTCATGGTATCTGGAAACAGCTTTGGTTGTTCCTGGAAATGATTACAAATCTAACCTTATTCCAAACAAAACCTAACTAGACCTTTTTCTGGAAAGAACCAAATGGTGATGATTGTGGGAAACCTTATTCGCAAGATCGGAAAACCTTTCTAATCACGTACACAGAAACCCAGCACGCCCTGCGGGGTAGTGACAGTACCGCATGCGGGGTAGCTATGGGACAATCAATGGCTCATACGGGCTGACAGGTTGTATGGGCGGTAGAGAGACGTCAGAAACATATATTTTGCGTAATTGAGAAGGAGAGAACCTGATCCCTAGAGAATCTCTATTTAATTGGTTAACCCAAACCTTAGCACAATTAGCGCCACCGCATTAACCTTGAGGGTATTGAACCCTACCTTAAAATATTTTAAACGATTTCACAAACTGTTTTAAACCGATTTCAAACCCCCATATAACCTAGACTAGTGAAAATTGTTAAATATCCAATACACTATCCTTATAGATCGACACCCCAATTATACTACACAGTAGAATCATGCGCTTGTGATCTGAACGCAAATAGAATTAGGGTTAAAAGGTATATTAATTTATACTGAAAGTTAGTAGTACCATTTTGGTTCATCAGCCGCCGCTCTCCCCTTGGTCCGATCGGATCGAATTCGATCCAGATCATCACCGTCGAGCCCCGCACCACCCGGTTGTGGCCGTCGCTCCCCCGGTTGAGCACGTTGCCGCCGCCACCTCTTCTCGCCTGTCCTTCTTCGAAGAGGCTTGATCTCTCTCTCTCGCTTTGCTTCTTCTTTGAGATTGATCTAGATCTTTTAGATCTAGATTTTGATCTCTTCATATCTCCTTCTTGCAAGTTGTGATTCAAATTTGTTAAAAGGTCGCGAGATTGTGTTGATTGACTAAGCAAGATCTATTCAAAACATTTGAAGTAATGAGCTAGCTTTTAGATTCGCAAGGGTGAGAAGATTTGAACAGCTAGCATTGATTTCCTCTCATTCTTGATCAACACCTTGGTGTGCCAAGCATGCGGTTTCCTGTTTTGGAAACTATAACAAGAGAGACTAAGGCACAGACAACCATTTCACACTCCACTAGTTTGGAGATGTATGACTGTAATACTCTGCTAGATCATGTGTGTGACATGATCCATAAACTGTGTATGATTGATTGTGTGTGATTGGAGGAAGTCAAAAACAAAAAATCTCTTAAAATAAGGTTATAGTTAGGTTGCTTGAATATTTATATCGAAATAACTACAAAATATAGATGTTTATAAATTACTGCATACTACTTGAAGATATACTAATTAGTAAGTATTGTTTTTTTAAAGATAACTCATCTTCAAATCTCTATTTCTCACCTTCTTAACAAACACACATGCACTTAAAATCTTAACAGACACCCATTATCCATAACAGACTTTCTTAACAACGATATATTTTCCTAGTCTTTATTGTTTTTGTAGTCATGGCTTGGAAAATCGGCTGAATAGGACTAGGATTGTTCGGAATGCTTTATTGTTTTTGCACCTAAACTCTGTAAAACCGATGCTAAACAGGAGATTCGGTTGAGTTTAGCACGGAAACTCGGTTGAATAGGTTGAATTGGCGCATGCAGTTTGGCCGGATAAATCAACTTTGTGACAGAGTTTAATTTCCGAGACATGGGTGAAACAATTGAAAGAGAAATGTCTGCAGGTGGGTCCTACTGTCATTTTACCAAATCATGTTGTATGAATATTTGAGCTGAAATGGGTTATATAACCGCGTAGGAGTTTGTTTAGGTTTTCTAATAGTTAACAGTATACGTGTGCGTAGAAATATGTATAATTACCCTATAAGGTAATAGTACAAAATAGTCTTCTTCTTTTTTTACTCCTACTCATATCCAATAAATTAACGAGAAACAAATTGTATCCATACTCATTTTATCAAATTATCTATGCCGGATTTCTATTTCTTGGATCATGGTGGCTGGTACGTACCGTTATTTTTGGTAAGCTGGTTGCATTACTAGTCGTGTGGATTTGGAATACGTAACCGGATGTAGTATTTTATATTACATAGGAAATGACAAAATTGGAGTCTGAATCTGACAAATCTAAATATTCGGAATAGCGGGATTTGGTAGAGCGGAGTATTCGCTATTGAGAGCATGGCAACAACTACAATCAATATCGAATTTAATGGGATAAAAAAAACATTATATTTGTTCACGATCATTATGTTGAGTTTTATGTTAAGTTAAATACAATTTAAATTATGTGATTGTAATTAATTATATCATTTATTTGTATAAAATGGACAAAAAGTTGGCTAAAGGTCTATTAGTGATTATTATTTTTTGCATCGATTCTAAGTAATATTTGTTTCTATGAGTTAAATTACCAAAATAAGATGAAGATCTACTTATTTTGCTTGTGTTTCAAAAGGAGAATGCTAACAATATATACCTTCCCTGAATATAAAAGATTTTTTTTAAAAGGAGTGCAAATATACTAATCTGACCAAACAAACCTTCTTTGAATATAAAAGATTTTTTTTAAATCTCTCATATTTAAATTTAGTCGTTGTACAATAAAATAGATGTGATAAAAGCTGGACGTTTAACAGAAATTAACACCATAAACGAAATAACAAAAGCATCAATTGATAAATAAGAAATTGACCCCACATGCAAAGCTCTCAGCCTAACAAATCTTAGAAACTAAAATATTAACCTAAGGCTCTTAATTAATCACTAAAGCTCTTAATTACACTTAGGGACTAAAATATAACCTTAAATGGTGCTATATTTTACAAAATTAGCGTCGAGATGATTTATATTGAGTTGATCTAAGTCAACCTGTCAAAGTCATAGAAAGGAAAAGATAAGAAATGCCCAACACGACTGCTATTGAAAGAGAGACATCTCTTGTATTGTTTTGGAGATTTGAAGTTGTTTCTTTCTGTCAAAAAAATTGCCACTTCGGTAAATTGGATGAGATATGTGGTCGAGAGAAACCATGTCTGATCTGAACAAAATACAAAACAGTATCCGTCAGATACTTGCCACAAATGCCGGTTGTAGAAAACGATATCATTTGTCTTTTTCTCTACACGCTACAAAATCTTAGGTTTAAATTTTAATGTACTACCGATAAGATTGACAAGCCTCGAAGTCCCACCATCGCTACTTAAACCATTGGGCTTTTACAAATCCATAGTTGAAAATGTCAATAAATTTCCATTCACATAAATATGTAAAATGAGTTGGTTGAGTTCACAACAGCATTAATAAAAAAAATATATATACCAAACAATCCATTAGAAGATTTAATTTTCACATGAAGAGATGTCGGCATAGATTAGTTTTAGTATATCCTGTTACTGAACTGACTGGTACGGTATAGAGTACAATATGGTCATGACTAGATCGATAAAAGCATATTGCTAATTACAGTGCTAAAACTACTATCAAAATCACTATAACAAGTAAAAAGTTGCCTGAAAGTCCTCACCATTTAGTTATTTCTTTTCAGTGTCAGATGAAAATTCTCCAGAACAAGGAAAGATGATACTGCCAGGTGGGCCTGACACCTGAATCGACTGTGTTATATGTGATCCAGAAACATTAGAATTGGCAACCTACACAAGCACAGAGCGATTGCTCTTTTAATGAATGAAAAATCAAGTACCACAGTAACTATCCTCAGGAAACAACCTTAAAAAGATTTGTTTGAAAAAAGAAAAAGAAAACTTCTGCAGATACAAAACTCTACAAGCGTTTGTAGTTTTTGAAGGAATTTAGAAATGCGATCAACCTGAGTAGCTTGTCGCCCTATTTCCTGTGCAATGTGAAAATTCAGCATTTGGCCATGAAAATTAGAGGCTGGATTTATTGTGGGGGTCACAAATTGGGGTAAATGATTTGGCACAGGGTTTAATGTGGCAAGAGAAGGGTTGATGAAGGCTACTCTTGGTATTTGAACAAGACCTTGAATCTGAGGCATGTTGGCCGGGTTAACAGGTCCCGTACATGCCATTAATGGATTCACACCTGAATACATCATTGGAGGCATCCCACTTCCCATCCACATAAACTGTTGTTAAAAATAATTTCAGTTAAATTTATATGAAGAAACTGCAGTTCTTTAAATTTATTGAAATTGAGAATTATTGGACCTGAACTTGCATTTGTAGGGATTTTAAGTATTTTATTGCTTCATCTAGTATTGATGCCTTGTCGGTCTGAAAGAAAACTGAAACAAATAAGCACATGATTTTAGGTTTTAATTGATATATTCTCAGTAGTTAGAAATTACGATGTTGCAACGAGGAATGAGTTCACGCAATGCCCGCATCTTTTCATTAATTCTCTCTCTTCTTCTCTAATGGGGATAAAAAATTCAAACAAACCAGATCAGTAAGTTCCATTTAATTCAGCTTATTGAAAAAATATGTTCTTTAAATTATAGACAATCATTTCAGATCAAGTTATTTAATTCAAATTGTAGAGTAACATGACCATGTACGAATGTCTAGCAAGTCGAGACGTTTAAAGTATAACTGACATAAACTTTTTCTTCAAAAAAGGAAAAAAACGTTATTTATGTTTCAATTAATCTCATTTAAAATCACCTTAGTGAAATCTTTTATTTTTCTAAAGATAACAGATTACAAAACTATCTCACTCTTTCAGAGAGGTTATGCTCTTCAGCTGGTCTGCTTCGTCTTTTAGATGTTCTTTTGTTGACAGCTTTACTTGGGTTCACTGCTTCATTGTCATCAGCATCCTACAATTTTATTAGCTTAAGTGCTTTGTTTATTAAAAAAAATGAAAAATGTCATGTCTAACCCCTAAAAAATTTGGAGTAACTCGCATGCCTCATAAATATAAATATAAAAACCATCTCACATAATTGCAAATAATTTTTCAAGTGATGTAAAATACTACTCACTTTTCACAATACCTGATATATTGTTGCAGGAATTAGAATAAAGAGAATACCTCACTATGGCTTTCAGAAGCTTCACCTTCTTTCACCTTTTCCTTCCGCTTGCTATCATTTGCATTTAGGTTCCCAAATTTTCCAAAATTACCGCCGGAACCACCAGATGATGATGTGGGGATCATCTTATTGGTGCTTGTGTACATCTTTTCAGATGAAATCCTTGTTGTCTCTGTATCCTCTTTGAACCACAGTGGCCCTCGCTCGACCGTGGCTTGTTCTTGCTTGTGCAAATATTTGAGCCCAATTTAGATGACTCTCCTAATTCAAAATGAACCATTCGTTGGATTTCCTTCGACTTTCCAATCGGCTTAGACAAGTTAGAGAAATTTGTGTAATTCATAAGATTAGTGGGGCCCACAATTTCTACAGCTGAACTGCCTCCTAAGGTAGTGTTGAAGTTTGGTATTTCAGAGAAGTATTCCTGAAACAGGTCTTTTTCGAGGGAATCCTCAAAAAACCATGAGGGGCTCTCTTGTTGGGTTTGATCGGCCTGGTTGTTAAGACCTGACCCATTCGATTCCAGTTGCATGTTGGGTTCATTATTGGGTTTGCTGCTGCCTTGGGTTTGTAGCTCCAAGAGCTCATTATCCGGCCTAAAAAACAAATAAAACCGCAAAATAGTTTCAAATTAAAAATTCTGTATACCCCAACAAGATATCAGAAAAATTCTGTGATGACCCATCAGTATTTAACAAAAAAAAAAAAATTCTGAAAGCAACATCAGTCAATCTTATTTTCTGCAGGGAGACAATTAATTTTTTTTAACAATATGGAAAGTGTTTATGAGAGATAAACTAACCTGGCAGGTTTCCTTTGATTTGGGGAGCCAAAAGGATCTAATAACGATCTTGAATTATCCTGCATGCTACTGCAATCTGGAACAAAGTGGTTCATGCCTTAATTCTCATGGGCAAATCAGTTACTGAATCTTATATAAGCGGAGGGAAGCCAAGAAATTATATGATTCATGCATATTTTTATTTTAATTATTCTTATTGTTCATTCAAACATGAGCAATTTTCTGAACACATGTAAAAGAACTTATTTATTGGGTAATAGAATACATTTAAGTATAAGAATTTTTACTTTGTAAAAGTAGCAAGTCGTTGTGTACTTATTTAGAAGGTTGTTCTATAGTCATTGAAAATAGATTACATAATAACAGAGAGTATGCTAATTGAAAAGGCACCAATTTCAACATAAATGCACCAAAAAAACATGCATGTAGAATTGCAGATATAGATAACACAATAACTTAATGCAAATAAGTTAACATGTACAAAGAAGAAAACTTAGCACCTTAAAAGTAAAAGATGTAAATTTCTTTTATATGATAAACACAAAGGGTAAGTACCTAAATGACATATAAAAAGTTCAGTCTTCCTAACTGAAAAGGCTCAAGTAATAAATGTAAGCAAAAGTAGTTAGCTTCCAACAATATCAGCTCAAAAAATGAGAACTCTTGTTAAGAAAAGACAAAGAAACTTTCCCCCTTTTGTGGAGATCTTTAACACAAACAAGTCAATTTTGCAGGAAAAAAAAAGAATCTTGACGTGCAATTTTACATAAGACACTGCCCGTAGTACAAAAAGTTTGGGCCTTTCTCTTATAAACCACACACACACACATGCATACACATAAAATATTCACCCAAAATCAAGATAAAAACTCTCTACTAGAGCACAGGTATTTCTTAAAATATTCACCCAAAAAAAAAACGAAGAACCCACGAAAAAGCACCAAATTCTTATATTCTCTCCTAGAAAAAGCACCAAATTCTTCACAAGAGCAGCAAACAAGCGACCTCAGTAGGATAATCAATGAAGCTCAGCTCTGCTCTGCCCTCTATGATTCTCTAAAAGGTAAATCGACCGACTATGAAAACAGACGCAGCTCTCTCGCTCTCTCTTTTTCTTTTTCTTTTTCTCTCTCTCAGCAGCTCTCTCCTCTCTCCTCTCTCTTTTGCTGCGGCCCAAGGGGTTTCTATGCTTGATTTGACACACAGTGAGGTGTGCTTGGTTTTATATGCATCCGGATGACGTCAGGATAGTATTATGTGATATATACTACTTTCTTATTATGTGCTTGGTTTCATGTACTTGTGTACTCAGATTTAGCAATAAGAATTGACTCGGTAAGCCCAGATTCCCTGCATCTCCCTCCTATTAGTAATTAGTAGTCTGTGTTTCAACTCAAAAACTTTAAGATAATTTTTTTTAAAGTAAAGATTGGAGGTCAAACTGACAAACTATTTAATATGAAATTAGCCCTTTATTACTAGATAAAAGCTGATTTTTCATGGAAGAGTTATATCTGACTTAATTATTATATGAAATTATATATATGTTAATTAATAAAATAAGTAAAAAATAGAAAAAATATCAAACTTCATTATTTTTAAAAATATAAAAATAAGTTTAACTAGTAATTTTTCACAATAGTTCTTATGGTTATGTGGATATATACTACTTACATGTTTTCACTGGTTATTTTTATCATGAATATTGACAAATTAATTTTTGAAACCTCATTAATTCCGCATGTCCCCACAATGAACAAGAATGTATTTATCCCATGCCTAAAACAATAATTGTTCGTTAAAAAGCCGAAATTACCACTATCGAGCAAAAATTGATTCTGAGAAAAAACGCAAACATTGAATTCTATGTACCAAGAATATACATTATAAGAAAAAACGATATATATAACATTAACTATCCAGTTTAGAACATCAATTTAGAAAATATTTTTCATCCCAGTTATTTGTAAATAAATAACACTAGATGCATGAGTCAACATCAACATATAGAAAAGACCCAATTTACCATCTACACGATAAGTAACAAATATCAATATGCAAAGAAACAAAAAAGAATACATAACGATGTAAGTTAGTATTAAAAAGTTATGAATCCTCCAGGAAGTAAATTATTCATTGTCGTATAAAAATGTAATAATATACACTGCTACATAACTGTAGATTTCTATCGGGTTAAAATTGGATCTGTTAACAGAGTACTCGCCGCTAGAGACCAACACGATAGAAGAAACACCACTATTTCTATCGGATACATACTAATAGTAGATTAATATTATCCTATCGATAAAGTACCCATTACCGATAGAAGAAAAATTAAAATCTCTATCGGTAGTACTTATATACCTGATACTCTTTCGGTACTGAATCATAAACCGATACAAGGTTCATTTTTATTTTTTGGAAATTTCATTCATAAAATTAGCCGAGTAGAACTAGGGTGTGTTATGCTCACCAAAGGGTTTGGTGAGCATAACACCTAAATCTATCAGATTGACTTCAAACGAGGCGAATCCAAACCATTAAAACCGATCTACTTCACGAGTGATGTGTGCACATACAAAATTTTGAAATTTTCGAATTCATTTAGTCCAAAGTCAAGAGGTCAAAGTGATAAAAAATGAATGCACCAAAATGAAGATTTAGGAGTTATTTTCATGCATTCATTTTTCATCAATTTTGACCACTTGACTTTGGACTAAATAAATTCGAAAATTTTAAAATTTTACATGTACACACTTCACTCGTGAAATAGATCGGTTTCAACAGTTTGAATTTGTCTCGTTTGAAGTCAATCCGATACATTTAGGAGTTATGCTCACCAAACCCTTTGGTGAGCACAACACACCCTAGTTCTACTCAAATTAGCCAGCTCCAACCCCAATTTGCTAGCCAAATTAATTCCAAATAGGCATATATAGATACATAAAACAACATAGACCAACATGCATTTCATAAAATCAAATTATACTATTATAAAACATACACATGCATCTTCACATAGATATATATAAACAAAAAAAGAAGACATACACATCTTCATAAACAAAATAAGAAGACGTGTACATCTTCATAAACAAAAAACATACCTAAAGACTACATACTTGCAGCTAGCTAGCTACGATCCATGGTTTTCTTCAGCCTCTTCACCACTACAAAAAACACATTTACTATCACCCCTTTACCATCTGGTGTCATTTCGCACGGATGGTGTATGTAACTAGTCGCAGCGCTATAATTACGTTGAATTTTTTATCGACTGTTCAGTCTAACCAACCAATGGCGTTGATGCCCCTCCTCCTTTGCCATCCTTTTTTAATATCCCACCGTTGGTTTTGAGTCTCTGTGATATTGAATGGGTTACAGCACCAATAGCGTAGAGGTGATGATCTTTACCATTCGTGATGTCAATTGGGCCGTCAGTTTTGGATTGATCAATACCAATTGTGTTCCTTTTTTGAACCGATGGCAATGTTCTCAAGGGCAACGTTGTAAATACTTGGAACCTAGATTTTGGTATAAATTAACCACACTCTCATGTATATAATTAATTGATTGTGATGTATTGTGTAATTAAGTTTGGAGCTATATTGTGCAATTATAATGCGATAATTATTTAATAACATACATAATACCAACTCAATAATATCTAAATAACTAATAAGGAGTCACATATCCCTAGCTTACTAGAGAATACTGAGCTCGATCGTGACTACTCATTGTTATCATAAGTTCATATCCAAGAGTAATAGAACTATCTAAGAAAGTTAAATTAAAATAGATCCAAGGAATTAATGTACCTAGTACGTGGTATATATTAATATTACCAAATTAACATCCAAATTAGATCCCAATATATATTACAAAACATCCAAAACATTCATACACAAAATGTGTTGAAACATCCATATAGAAACTAATTATAGCTAGTATAACTCCAAAGTCTTCAAACAACAACCTAAATAGGAATAATTACCAAATAGCACATTTACAAATATCCAATCCTGATCAATAAAACCCAATTCCATTGTTGGAAACGTCATTCTACAATAGTGACCAGAACAAGTGATCAATGTAGCATAGTTCCTAAAATTTCTATTTTCCCCTTTACCAAACATGAGATACTGTATCACTCGTTTAACCATGGTATCAAACCTCCAAAATTTAACCTCAACCATCTCCAGATTTCTTCTGTCATATGCTTCAACCAGCAGGATTGGAATTACAGTTTTTTTGCCATTCTTCATAATCCTGATCACAAAACTGCAACAAATAATTGATCAATTGATAACTAGATCTTTACTTTAAACTTTCTTAAAAAAAGCTTTAAACAACAAATTAAAAATGAAGAGAAGATATATATGTATTTGGAAAAAAACTGACACAAAAGTGATGTTGTACTACTGTAAGCTTTGTCAACTTTGGACAACTCTCGATGATCCAAGTTTGCATTTCAAAATATGAATAAGAACAGAGGGAAATAGTGACAACCGTCAAGTTCTCAAATTTGTGGTGTTTTTTCGGCAACTCGTCTGAAAACAGTGCCTACACATACATGTTTGAGAAAATAATATATATATACAATTAAACACAAATCATAATAAATTATATATATATATATATATATAGAATTACATATAATACCCTCAACATTATATTGTGAACTTGATATTGGGTCAATTTAATTAATTCTCACAGCAGATCTTTTAAATTGATCATGTATGTGTGCATACATGCATATCAATTGATCAATTTAATTAATTCCCACAACATCAATTGATCAATTAAAGATGGGTTGATCAATTGATGGCCAGGGGTCAGTTGATGTGCATGCATGCACAGTATATAGTAAAAATGATAGGATCGAGCTAGGTGCATACCAAGCGTAGATGGCACCTGAGGTTAAAACTCCAGAATATGAACACCTTTAACCTTGTGTAGTAAAGTAGTAATCACCCTCATGGAAGATCAGGCTAAAGAATCCCTGGCATTAACATTGAGGAAGGGCAAAGAGGTCCACAGGTTGCTCCACCTCTTCGCCAGCACGCTCGTACGCACCGCCTCCCTGGTCTCGAGCAGCCCTAAGATAATGCGAAGTATATTATCGGACAAATTACTTATGTAGTCACTCATGATTGTTTCAATTTGAAGGGGAACTAGTGAGAAGAGAGGAAGAAAGAGGTGATCACACAAAGAGAAATGGAGAGAGATAAGAGAAACCCTAACAGAAGAGAGGTGATCACACAAAGAGCAAACGAAGGAGAAAATTATTGATGAATAGAGTAAATAAGGAAGACGAAGAGTGTAGAGAAATTCAAGTTGATTAGACAGAACGATCAGAAATTAAACTTTTTCAAGTAACACAGATTGAATTTAGATCCAACCGTTGCATATGAGCTAGCACGAATATTTAATCACACAATTACAGATCGAACGATCAAGTTGTAAACTACAAATTTCAAGTACCTTTGGCCTATATTATCGGAAGTTGTGTTCCGTTACTTTAATATTTCTATTGGAATTAACGCCATCGGCTTAGGGTTGGAACCTATAGCGTTAGTACCTACATCATTGGTTAAACCGATGGTCATCACTGTATGGTCTTTCATCTTCCCAATATTTTTTTATCCATGCCGTCGGCTAACTAGTTGACACAAATTTTGTATTTGAAATTGAACTGTCTGATATGCAATTTTGTCTGAGCTGCAATTTTGAACTTTGCATTACTTTAGGATTAAGTTGTTCGAACAGTGGACTGAATATAACCCACCAAATTTGGGCTCGCTGCCTAATTTCGTGCCAAAATAATAAAATATTCCACTATTTTTGTTTGCTTTAATTTCTCACTAATTTTTTGCTTCTCCCGTTGCAAAGATTGAATTTTCCAACACGACTTGACCATATCGCAAGGGTGCTTCTAAGATGTGATGTGCGTCTCTTGGGTATCGACCATCCACTTTCATGGAGATTTCCTCCCAAAAGGTTTGTCCTGCTATGCATGGTCCATAGTCGATATGTCCTTCATTAGGGGTCCCTAGCGCTTTGTTGATATCCCATGCCAACATATTGTACCCTTTGTTGAAGAGGGTAAAGGGCATGACTCATCCTTCCACATGGATGGTTGAGAGGAATTCGAGAGTTGGGCGGATGTAAGACTTCTTAGTTCGTAGTTTGTTTGCTAATCCCCAAAGGTGGTTATTCTAGTTGTATTAAATTAAATAGCAACTTTTTAGGGTACAACAATTTTGTATTATTCTAGTTGTATTTCATCTTCTTCTAGTTGTCTTTCACCTTGTACTGGTTGTCTTTCTTGTTCTACTAGTTGACTTTTATCTTCTACTAGATGTTGTATTTCATCTTCTTCTACTTGTATTTCAATTATTCTAGTTGTATTTCATCTTCTTCTAGTTGTCTTTCACTTTGTACTGATTGTCTTTCTTGTTCTACTAGTTGTCTTTCATCATTTTCTAGTTGTTCTTCATCTTTTATTGGTTGTATTTCATCCTCTTCTAATTGTCTTTCACCTTCTATTAGTTGTCTTTCATCATCTTATGTTTGTCTTTCATGTTCTACTAGTTGTCTTTCATGTTCAACAAGTTGTCATTCATCATCTTCTAGTTGTATTTCATCGCCTTCTAGTTGTCTTTCATTTTGAACTGGTTGTCTTTCAAGTTTTATTGGTTGGCTTTCATCTTATTCTAGTTGTTTTTCAACTTCTACTAGTAGTCTATCATCTTCTTCTAATTGTCATTCATATTCTACTAGTTGTCTTTTATGTTCTACTGGTTGTCTTTCGTCTACTAGTTGTACTTCATCTTCTTCTAGTTGTATTTCATATTCTTCTAGTTGTCTTTCACCTTATATTGGTTGTTTTTCTTATTCTGCTAGTTCGCTTTTATCTTCTACTACAGGTTGTATTTCATCTTCTTCTAGTTGTCTTTCTACTTGTACTAGTTGTTTTTCATTTTTTTTTATTTTTTTTTCATCTTCTTCTAGTTGTATTTCATATTCCTCTAACTGTATTTCATCTTCTTCTAGTTGTCTTTCACCATGTACTGGTTGTCTTTCATGTTCTACTATTTGTCTTTTATCTTCTACTAGTTGTCTACTGGTTGTATTTCATCTTTTTCTTGTTGTCCTTCATCTTTTACTGGTTATATTTCATCTTCTTCTAATTGTCTTTCACCTTCTAATAGTTGTCTTTCATCTTCTTATGATTGTATTTAATGTTCTACTTGTTGTCTTTCATGTTCAACAAGTTGTCATTCATCTTCTTCTAGTTGTATTTCATCGCCTTCTAGTTGTTTTTCCTCTTGTACTAGTTGTATTTCATGTTTTACTGGTTGTCTTTTATCTTCTTATAGTTGTTTTTAATTTTCTACTAGTTGTCTTTAATCTTCTTCTGGTTGTCTTTTGTTATACTAGTTGTCTTTCATGTTCTACTGGTTGTCATTCGTTTACTATAGGTTGTATTTCACCTTCTTCTAGTTGTATTTCATGTTATTCTAGTTATGTATCATCTTCTTCTAGTTGTATTTCATGTTATTCTAGTTGTATTTCATCTTCTTCTAGTTGTCTTTCATGTTCTACTGGTTGTCCTTCGTTTACTATAGGTTGTATTTCACCTTCTTCTAGTTGTATTTCATGTTATTCTAGTTATATTTCATCTTCTTCTAGTTGTATTTCATGTTATTCTAGTTGTATTTCATCTTCTTCTAGTTGTATTTCTTGTACTGGTCGCCTTTCATTTTCTACTAGTTATCTACTTATTGTCTTTTATCTTCTTATAGTTGTCATTTATCTTGTACTGGTTGTCTTTAGTTTTCTTATAATTGCCTTTCACCTTCTACTAGTTGTCTTTCAGCCTCTATTGGTCGTCTTTCATGTTCTACTAGTTGTCTTTCACGTTCTACCGGTTGTCTTTCGTCTACTACAAGTATTATTTCATCTTCTTATTGTTGTCTTTCACCATGTACTGGTTCTCTTTTTTGTTCTACTAGTTGTCATTCATCTTTTACTATTTGTATTTTATCTTCTACTAGTTGTCTACTGGCTGTATTTCATCTTTTTCTAGTTGTCATTTTTTTTAATGGTTGTATTTCATCATCTTCTAATTGTCTTTCACCTTCTATTAGTTGTCTTTTATTTTCTTATGGTTGTCAGTCATGTTCTACTAGTTGTCTTTCATGTTCAACAAGTTGTCATTCATCTTCTTCTAGTTGTTTTTCAAGTTCTACAAGTATTCTATCATCTTCTTCTAGTTGTCTTTCATGTTCTATTAGTTGTATTTCATGTTCTACTAGTTGTCTTCCATCTTCTACTATTTGCCTTTTATCTTCTACTGGTTGTATGCTGATTGTATTTCATCTTTTTCTAGTTGTCCTTCATCTTTTACTAGTATTTCATCTTCTTCTAATTGTCTTTCACCTTCTATTAGTTGTCTTTCATCTTCTTATGATTGTCTTGCATGTTCTAGTGGTTGTCTTTCATGTTTAACATGTTGTCCTTCATCTTCTTCTAGCTTTATTTCAACGCCTTCTAGTTGCCTTTCATCTTGTAGTGGTTGTCTTTCAAATTCGACTGGTTGTCTTTCATCTTCTTCTAGTTTTTTTCACCTTCTACTAGTAGTTTATCAACTTCTTCTGGTAGTCTTTCATGTTTAACTGGTTGTCTTTATCTTTTACTATTTGTCTTTTATCTTCCACTGGTTGTCTACATGTTGTATTTCGTCTTTTCCTAGTTGCCTTTCATCTTTGACTTGTTTTATTTCTTCCTCTTCTAATGATCTTTCACCTTCTATTAGTTGTCATTCATCTTCTTATGATTTTTTTTCGTGTTTTACTGGTTGTCTTTCATGTTCAATAGGTTGTCCTTCATCTTGTTATAGTTGTATTTCATCACCTTCTAGTTGTCTTTCATCTTGTACTGGTTGTCTTTAATCTTCTTCTAGTTGTCTTTCACCTTCTATTAGTTGTCTTTCATCTTCTACAAGTTGTCTATTGGTTGTATTTCATCTTCTTCTAGTTGTCTTTCACCTTGTACTGGTTGTCTTTCTTCAACTGCAGGTTGTATTTCACCTTCTTCTATTTGTATTTCATATTCGTCTAATTGTATTTCATCTTCTTCTGATTGTCTTTCACCTTGTACTGGTCGTATTTCATGTTCTACTGGTTGTTTTTCATGATTTACTGGTTGGAGTAGAACTAGGGTGCTCCTAAGCTCACCAAGTCCTTCGTGAGCACAACTCTAAAACCTATCGAATTGACTTCAAACGACATTTTCAAACCGTTAGATGTTCAATCTATATTAAAATGTGCTTGGAGACCAAATTTTACATTTTTTGGAATTTTTTTACTATTTATTAAGATGGTTTGAAAATCGCTGTTTTTATTAAAATTTTGCACCATTGGAAAACAGCGATTTTCAAACCATCTTAATAGTAAAAAAATTCCAAAAAATGTAAATTTGGTCTCCAAGCACATTTTAATATAGATTGAACATCTAACGGTTTGAAAATGTCATTTGAAATCAATTCGATAGGTTTTAGAGTCGTGCTCACGGAAGGGCTTGGTGAGCTTAGGAGCACCCTAGTTCTACTCTACTGGTTGTCTTTATTGTTCAACAAGTTGTCTTTCATCTTTTTCTAGTTGTATTTCATCGCCTTCTAGTTGTCTTTCATGTTTTACTAGTTGTTTTTCATCTTCATCTAGTTGTTTTTAACTTTCTACTGGTTGTCGTTAATATTCTTCTAGTTGTCTATAATGTTCTACTAGTTGTCTTTCATGTTCTACTGGTTGTTATTTGTTTGCTATAGGTTGTATTTCACCTTCTTCAAATTATATTTCATGTTATTCTAGTTGTATTTCATCTTCTACTAGTTGTTTTTGATATTCTTCTAGTAGTATTTTATTTTCTACTAGTTGTCTTTCATGTTCTACTGGTCGTCTTTCTTGTTCTACTAGTTGGTTTTTATCTTCCACTACATGTTGTTTTTCATCTTTTTCTTATTGTATTTCATATTCACCTAGTTGTATTTCATCTTCTTCTAGTTGTCTTTCACCTTGTACTGGTTGTCTTTCTTGTTCTACTAGTTACCTTTTATCTTTTACTACATGTTCTATTTCATCTTCTTCTAGTTGTATTTCATCTTCTTCTGATTGTCTTTCACCTTATACTGTCGTCTTTCATGTTCTTTTGGTTGTCTTTCATCTTGTACTAGTTGGTTTCATCTTCTACTAGCAGTCTATTGGTTGTATTTCATCTTCTTCTAGTTGTCCTTCATCTTGTACTGGTTGTTTTTTAACTTCTTCTAATTTCCTTTCACCTTCTACTAGTTGTCTTTCATCTTCTTATGGTTTTTTTCATGATCTACTGGTTGTGTTTGATGTTCAACAGGTTGTATTTCATCGCCTTTTAGTTGTCTTTCCACTAATACTTGTTGTCTTTCTTGTTTTACTGGTTGTCTTTCATATTCATCTAGTTGTTTTTAACTTTCTACTAGTTGTCTTTTAATATTCTTTTAGTTGTCTTTAATGTTCTACTAGTTGTCTTTCATGTTCTACGGGTTGTCTTTCGTTAAGTACAGGTTGTATTTCATCTTCTTCAAGTTGTATTTCATGTTATTCTAGTTGTATGTCATCTTCTTCTTGTTGTTTTGCCCGTGCTGGTTGTCTTTCTTATTCTACTAGCAAGCTTTCATCTTCTACTAGTTGCCTTTCATCTTCTACAAGCTGGCTACTGGTTGTCTTTCATCTTTTTCTAGTTGTTCTTTATTTTGTACTAATTGTCTTTAATTTTCTTATAGTTGTCTTTCACCTTCTACTAGTTGTCTTTCAGCTTCTACTGGTTGTCTTTCACGTTCTACCGATTGTCTTTCGTCTACTACGGGTTGTCTTTCATCTTTTTCTAGTTGTTCTTTATCTTGTACTAGTTGTCTTTAATTTTCTTATAATTGTCTTTCACCTTCTACTAGTTGTCTTTCAGCTTCTACTGGTTGTCTTTCATGTTCTACAGGTTCTCTTTCACGCTCTACCGGTTGTCTTTCATCTACTACGGGTTGTATTTCATCTTCTTCTTGTTGTTTTTCACCATGTACGAGTTGTATTTTATATTTTACTATTTGTCTTTTATCTTTTACTGGTTGTCTACTGCTTGTATTTCAACTTTCACCTTCTATTAGTTGTCTTTCACCTTCTTATGATTGTCTTTCTTGTTCTACTAGTTGTCTTTCATATTCATGAGGTTCTCCTTCATCTTGTTCAAGTTGTATTTCATCACCTTCTAGTTGTCTTTCATCTTGTACTGGTTATCTTTCAAGTTTGACTAGTTGTCAATCATCTTCTTCTTTTTGTTTTTCATGTTCTACTAATTGTCTTTCATAATCTACTAGTTGTCTTTCCTGTTCTACTAGTTGTCTTTCGTCTACTACAGGTTGTATTTCATCTTCTTCTAGTTGTATTTAATATTATTCTAGTTGTACTTCATCTTCTTCTAGTTGGATTTCATATTATCCTAGTTGTATTTCATCTTCTTCTATTTGTCTTTCACCTTGTACTGGTTGTCTTTCTTTTTCTACTAGTTGGCTATTATCTTCTACTATATATTTCATCTTCTTCTAATTATATTTTATATTATTCCAGTTATATTTCATCTTTTTCTAGGTGTCTTTCACCATGTACTGGTAGTCTCTCAAGTTTTACTAGTTGTCTTTCATCTTCTTTTAGTTGTTATTCACCTTCTACTAGTTGTCTTTCATTTTCTACTGGTTGTATTTCATGTTCTACTGGTTGTCTTTCGTCTACTACATCTACTTCTAGTTGTATTTCATATTCTACTAGTTTGTATTTTGTCTTATTCTAGTTGTATTTCATATTCTTTTAGTTTTATGTCATCTTCTTCTTGTTGTCTTTCACCATGTACTAGTTGTCTTTCATGTTCTACTATTTGTTTTTATCTTCTACTGGTTGTCTACGGATTGTATTTCATCTTTTTCTAGTTGTCTTTCATTTTTTACTGGTTGTAGTTGTCTCTCACCTTCTATTAGTTGTCTTTCATCTTTTTATGATTGTCTTTCATGTTCTTCTGGTTGTCATTCATGTTCAACAGGTTGTCCTTCATCTTCTTTTATGTCATCGTCTTCTAGTTGTCTTTCATCTTGTAGTGGTTGTCTTTCAAGTTTTACTGGTTGTCTTTCATCTTCTTCTAGTTGTTTTTCAACTTCTACTATTAGTCTATCAGCTTCTTCTAGTTGTCTTTCATCTTCTACTAATTGTCTTTCGTCTACTAAGGGTTATATTTCATCTTCTTCTAGTGGTATTTGAAATTCTTCTAGTTGCATTTAATCTTTTTCTTGTAGTCTTTCACCTTGTACTGCTTGTTTTTTATGTTCTACTGAATGTCTTTCACCTTCCACTAGTTGTCTTTCATCTTCTACTAGATGTTTACTGGTTGTATTTCATCTTCTTCTAGTTGTCTTTCATGTTTTACTGGTTGTATTTCATCTTCTTTTAGTTGTATTTCATCTTCTACTGGTTGTTTTTCATCTTCTTCTAGTTATATTTCATTTTCTACTGGATGTCTTTCATGTTCTACTGGTTGTTTTTCTTGTTCTACTAGTTGGCTTTTATCTTCTACTACAGGCTGTATTTCATCTTCTTCTAGTTGTATTTCACATTTATCTAGTTGTCTTTCATCTTCTTCTATTTGTCTTTCGACTTGTACTAGTTGTCTTTCTTGTTCTACTGGTTGTCTTTCATCTTCTACTAGCTGTCTGTTGGTTGTACTTCACCTTCTTTAAATTGTCTTTCACCATCTACAAGTTGTCTTTCATCTTCTTATGGTTGTCTTTCATGATCTATTGGTTGTCTTTCATATTCAACATGTTGCCTTTCATCTTTTTCTAGTTGAATTTCATCGCCTTTTAGTTATCTTTCCACTTATACAGATTGTCTTTCATGTTTTACTAGTTGTCTTTAATCTACTTTTATTGTCTTTCATGTTCTACTAGTTGTCTTTCATGTTCTACTGGTTGTCTTTCGTTTCCTACAGATTGTATTTCGTCTTTTTCTAGTTGTATTTTATGTTATTCTAGTTTTATTTCATCTTCTTCTAGTTGTTTTGCACATGCTGGTTGTCATTCTTATTCCACTAGTAGGCTTCCATCTTCTACTAGTTGCCTTTCATCTTCTACTAGTTATCTATTAATTGTCCTTCATTTTCTTCTAGTTGTCCTTTATCTTGTACTGGTTGTCTTTAATTTTCTTATAGTTGGCTTTCACCTTATACTAGTCTTTCATCTTCTTATGGTTGTCTTTCATGTTCTACTAGTTGTCTTTCATGTTCTACCGGTTGTCTTTCGTCAACTATATGATGTATTTCATCCTCTTCTTCTTGTCTTTCACCATGTAATAGTTGTCTTTCATGTTCTACTGATTGTCTTTCATCTTTTACTATTTGTTTTTATCTTCTACTGGTTGTCTACTGGCTATATTTCATCTTTTTATAGTTGTCATTCATCTTTTACTGGTTGTATTTTATCCTCTTCTAATTATCTTTCACCTTCTATTAGTTGTCTTTCATCTTCTTATGGTTGTCTTTCATGTTCTACTTGTTGTCTTTCATGTTCAACAGGTTGTCCTTCATCGTCTTCTATTTGTATTTCATCGCCTTCTATTTGTCTTTCATCTTGTATTGGTTGTCTTTCAAGTTATCTTTTATGTTCTACTAGTTGTGTTTGATGTTCTACTAGTTGTCTTTCGTCTACTACATGTTGTATTTTATCTTCTTCTAGTTGTGTTTAATATTATTCTAGTTGTATTTCATCTTCTTCTAGTTGTATTTCATATGATTCTAGTTGTATTTCATCTTCTTCTAGTTGTCTTTCACATTTTACTGGTTATCTTTCTTCTTCTACTAGTTGGCTTTTATCTTCTACTATAGGTAATATTTCAGTTTCTTCTATTTGTATTTCATATTATTCTATTTGTATTTCATCTTTTTCTAGTTGTCTTTCACCTTGTACTGGTTCTCTTTCAGGTATTACTGGTTGTCTTTCATCTTCCTTTAGTTGTTTTTTATCTTCTACTAGTTGTTTTTCATTTTCTTCTAATTGTATTTCATTTTCTACTAGTTGTCTTTCATGTTCTACTGGTTGTCTTTCTTCTACTACATCTTGTATTTCATCTTCTTCTAGTTCTATTTCATATTCTTCTAGTTTGTATTTCATTTTCATGTAGTTATAGTTCATATTATTCTAATTGTACATGAAATGCAACCAATGGAACATAAAAGACAACTAGTAGAACATGAAAAACTGCTAGAAAAATATGAAAGACAACCAGTACAAATAAAAGACAACTAGAAGACGACGAATGATGTCACACCCCGGGACAACCCGCCACGTATTTCTACGTAAGGCGTATTCACATCACATACATTATCAATAACAATATAAGCAAAGCCACATTTATTTCATAATCAAAAGAGTTTAACAAACGATCACGACAGACATGGCTAGTAACACAAGCACTGCCATGCCTGCTCAATGTATCAATTATTGAATCATGAAAACAAAACTAAACAACATGTGGCAATTTATCAATCATAAGCCTTCCCGCTTAGTCTCACTCTTGTCCTTGCTCGAATCCTTCATCTTCGTTACTTGGAACCCACGTAAAAGTGGAACGGGTGAGAGATCGAACCTTCTCTCAGTGCGGGATTTAGTTCCAGCCTAGAGCTTATAAAACCTTTACTTATTATCACAAATATGAATATACATAATTAAAATGCGTATGCTTCTTCTAATGCAATGCATACCCTATCATTACTTGTACTACTTTCTTTTACTTTCAAGATTCCGTTAATCTATTTCGTGTGCCTCACTAGACGGTGAATTCATATGCCGCTAGGTCTTGGCGGTGATAGGACCGCTTCCGCCTACAATCACGTCCGTGAAGGGACCGCTTGCGCCTACAATCACGTCCGTGATAGGACCGCGTCAGCCTACAATCACATCCGTGACAGGACCGCTTTCGCCTACAGTCACGTTAACGAGGGGTCCAGTCGAACACTAGACCCAATGTATACATCCCAATATGCAAGCATATCGGCCCCTGTTCAGTTTCCTTAGTCGTTCAATTCACATACATTTATTCAATACACAATTCATGCCATGCTCAATACATCCTATTCATGCAAGTCCATTGGTCAATATGAATCCTATCATTTCATGCAATTTATTCATGTTCTACTCAAGTCATATGAATGGTTCGAAAACAACATGCATAAATTCAACTAATGCTATGATAATAAACAGTTGAATGACAATAGGCAAGTAAAATAGTTTTATAAAGTCTAGGAAACCCGCACCTGTTATCGTAGGGAACTCACTAGACGTCTTGGGCTCTTCTAGAACTTCTGAACTCGAGCCTACATCATGTACGCATAATTTCTAATTAATATTCTTCGATGGTCATTTTAAGGTTCTCTGATTACTAACTAAAATTCATTGTCATTACTAAAATATATGTCAAATGTGTGTGAATTACTACTCATCCTTTCATAAGAAAATCATGAAAAGAAATAAAGAAGTATGAACAAGAATCATTAAAATTCAAGAAGTCGAATAATTAAATTAAAGCCTTAGCTAAAGTCTATTCAATAGATTAATAAATGTATATAGGCATCAGATTATTACTAGTTATAGATAACAAGACCTATTCAATATAGGAACTCTTAAATAAATTGTCAAATAAAACAGTGAACTTCTAACCTAATAGAAATAACTTAAGCATCTTATATATCAAAAGAAATAATTATCATTTGCTAAAGTATTATCATGCGAAATATATGAATAAATATTACGAAGGTTAGTGTTAATCCAGTTTCTTGTATAATTTTATTATTGTCTTACTAATGATCTATTAAAATTTGTTACAGAACTTATAAACTTTAAAATACACATTGACGTTCGTGCACTTTAAGTTTGATTATCATTTATGATTGCTTTAAAATTTTAGAACATCTAGGTTCCATGAATCAAATCGCCACCCAAATGCATTAAACACAAGAGATCCAATCCGTATAGGTGCTATATACTTTCACCGTTTATAGATTGAAGACCATAAACACAATAAAGGAATAAATAAATAAAATTCATTACTCTACTCCAAACCAAGCCGTATTAGATGTCAATGCATCATTGAAGCGTTGGATTTAAGAAACAGAAACAAAATAAATTAAATATTACTCTACTCCAAACCAAGCCGTATTAGATGTCAATGCATCATTCAAGCGTTGGATTTAAGAAATGAATCAAGAAAAATAATAGTAAAAATTATCCTAAGTGATTTATTTATTTTTATTTTTTTATCTCAACTGCGTCGGATGTCATACCAGTTGCAGTATTGAGACTTTATATTTGTTTTATTTTAATCATGAAAAATTCAAGTAACTAAAATTCAACAAAGAGAAGTCAATCTATTTAACGTTAAGGAGGGAAGAAAACTATAACTTAATTTAATGTTGTAATTAAATGATTTAGTATTTTTACCTTAGAAGGCCAATGAATCAAGGAACTCAGTCCTAGTATTTCTTGTATATGAAAAAAACTTGATTTGGCTAGCGGGAGAGAGAAAGATGTCGGCTAGAGAGAAAAGAGAGGGATGGTGGCTGTGGAGGGGGGGGGTGAGGTAAGGGGTTTATATAGAGGCGAGGGTAGGGTTGTCTCCAGATTTTGGTTGGGTTGGGTTGGGCTTTAATGGACCATAATTAATTAATCTTACCGTCTTAGGCTAATGACAAAATTCTGTTTTCTGCAGTTTTAATTTTCATTCTTAAAGATAAATCTACTTGGATTTATAGGTTCGTAATTTGAGAAAATTTACTACATAAGAATCATAGGATTTTCTGTTACAGTTCAAACGCAACTGATTTCAACTTAATCGGAATTTCCAGTGAAGGGGAATGATTAAAATAGTCGACAGAGGTCTGCAGTTTCCGAACAACACTGTTTACTGCCTTTGGAATTTTATGGAGAATTCTACGTTCAGAATTTGGGGTAGGTTTCTAAACAAAAGTTGTAAATATTGAAGTTACATATTCAGGTATTTAATTTCATGCAAAACCGAATTAATATGAGTGAACTGTGATTAAAATACTAACAGCTGTCCGTCTGAAAAATCCAGCAGAAGTTAAATTTAGAAGGTTATCAAAAGGGGTAGCTCAAATATAGGCTTTAATTAATGATTTGATTAGTATTTATGTCCTAATTGTTGTGGCCAGGTAAAGAAACATTTATTTCAGAAATGTTTGCATTTTTCTACAAGATTTCTTATGACATTTTCTATATGGATAATTGCGCGTGCGATCCTAACTTGAGATGTGTGAATATTAGATCGGTACTTGTTTGGACTTTTCTTTTACAAAGTGTTTAAACTTTCTAGTATTAATTTGTATAAAAATTATCATATCTTAAATAAGTTTTGAAATATACCTAGTTGTGATGAAGTGTTACATATATACTTATAATAGTCGTTACGTTCTGTCGTGACGATTTATGACTATAAAGTTGACGTGACGGGACGTTACAAATGACAACATGTTGGATATGACAGACAACTAGTAGAACCTGAAAGACAACCATATGAAGATGAAAGAAAACTAGTAGAAGTTGAAATACAAATAGTACAAGATGAAGGACAACAAGAAAAAGAAGAAATACAGTACACAACTAGTAGAAAATGAAAAACAACCATTAGAACATGAAAGAAATCCAGTACATGGTGAAAGACAACTAGAAGATGACGAAATACAATCTGTAGTAGATGAAATACAACCAGTAGAACATGAAAGACAACCAGTAGAAAATGAAATACAAAAAGAAAAAGATGAAATACAACCTATAGTAGAAGAAAATAATAAGTAGAACATGAAAAGCAACTAGAAGAAGAGGACAAAAAACTAGTATAATATGAAAAAAAAACTAGTAGAACATGAAAGACAACTAATACAAGGTTAAAGACTACTAGAAGAAGATGAAATACAGCTAGAAAATATGAAATCGAACTAGCAGAAGATGAAATACAACATTTAATAGACGAAAACAATAGGCATAACATGAAAAAAAGCTAGAAGAAGAAGAAAGATGACTAGTAGAAGGTGAAAGACAACAATAAGAATAGGAAATAAAAACAGTATAAGATGAATGACAACCATTAAAACACGAAAGACAACCAACCAGTACAAGGTGAAAGACTACTATAAGAAGATGAAATACAACTAGAAGAATATGAAATGCAACTTGATGAAGATTAAATACAGCCTGTAGTTGAAGAAAGACAACCGGTTGAACATGAAAGACCACCAGTAGAACAGGAAAGACAATCACAAGAAGATGAAAGCCAACAAATCGAAGATGAAAGAAATCCAGTACATGGTGAAAGACAACGAGAAGAAGATGAAATACAACCTAAAGTAGATGAAAGAAAACCAGTAGAACATGAAAGACAACAAGTAGAAAATAAAATACCACAATAAGAAGAAGAAATACAACCTATAGTAGACGAAAACAATAAGTAGAACATCAAAAACAACTAGAAGAAGATGAAAGACAACCAGTATAAGAGGAAAAACAACTAGTAGAACATGAACGACAACCAGTACAATGTTAAAGACTACTAGAACAAGATGAAATTCAAACTATAGTAGAGGAAAGACAACTAGTAGAACATTAAAGACAGCCAGTACAAGCTGAAAGACAACAAGTAGAATCTGAAAGATAATAAGAAGAAGATGAAAGACAACCAGTATAAGATGAAAGACAGCCATCAAAACACGAAAGACAACTAGTACAAGGTGAAAGACTACTAAAAGAAGATGAATTACAACTAGAAGAATACAAATTGATGAAGATTAAATACAACCTATAGTAAACGAAAGACAACAGGTAGAACATGAAAAACAACCAGTAGAACATGAAATACAACCATAAGAAGATGAAAGACTAGTATAAGGTGAAAGGCAATTAAAAGAAGATGAAAAACAACAATAACAAGATGAATGACAACTAGAAGAAGACCAGTAGATTAGTAGAACATGAAAAACAACTAGTAGAACATGAAAGACAAACAGTACATGGTGAATGACAACTAGAAAAAGATGAAATACAACCTTTAGTAGACGAAACAACATGTAGAACAAGAAAGACAACTAAAAGAAGATGAAAGACAACTAGTAAATTGTAAAAACATGTAGAAGAAGATGAAAAACAACAAGTATAACATGAAATAACCAGTAGAACATGAAAGACAACCAGTACAAGGTGAAAGACTATTAGAAGAAGATGAAATGCAACTAGAAGAATATCATGTACAACTAGAAGACAATGAAATACAACCTGCAGTAGAGGAAAGACGATTAGTAGAACATGAAAGACAACATGTTAAAAAAAACTAGAAGACGAAAGTTGAAGGTGAAAGACAATTAGAAAAAGATGAAAGAAAACTCGGTATAAGATGAAAAATGACCAGTATAACAGGAAAGACATTCATTACAACGTTAAAGACTACTAGAAGAAGATGAAACTCAACTAGAAAAATATGAAATACAACTAGAAGAAGATGAACTATAACCTGTAATAGATGAAAGACAAACATTAGAACATGAAAGACAACCAGTAGAAGGTGAAAACCAACAAGAAGAAGATGAAAGACAACTAGTATAAGATGAAAGACAACCATCAAAACACGAAACACAACCAATACAAGGTGAAAGACTACTAAAAGAAGATGAAATACAACTAGAAGAATATGAAATACAACTTGATGAAGATTAAATACAACCTATAGTAAATGAAAGACAACAGGTAGAACATGAAAGACAACCAGTAGAACATCAAAGACAACCATAAGAAGATGAAATAAGGTGAAAGGCAATTAGGAGAAGATGAAAAACAACAATAACAACATGAATGACAACTAGAAGAAGATGAAATACAACCAGTAGACTAGTAGAACATGAAAGACAACCGATACATGGTGAAGGACAACTAGAAGAAGATGAAATACAACCTTTAGTAGACGAAAACAACATGTAAAACATGAAAGACAACTAAAAGAAGATGAAAGACAACTAGTAGAAGGTAAAAACAACAAGAAGAAGATGAAAGACAACTAGTATCAGATGAAAAACAACCATCAACACACGAAACACAACCAGTACAACCAGTAGAACTTGAAAGACAACTAGAAGAAGATGAAATACAACATATAGTAGACGATAAAAGCCAACATATAGTAGTTGAAAGACAACCAATTGAATATTAAAGACAACCAGTAGAAAATGAAATACAACCAGAAAAACATGAAATACAACATTTAATAGACGAAACAACAAGTAGAACATGAAATACAACTAGAAGAATTTGAAATACAACATATAGTTGATGATAAAAGCCAACTAGTAGAACAAGAAAGACAACAAGAACAAGAAGAATACAACTTGAATAATATGAAATACAACTAGATTAATTTGAAATACAACTACAAGAAGATGAAATACAAGCTGTAGTTGACGAAAGACAACCAGTAGAACATGACTAGAACTAGTAGAAAATGAAATACAACTCGAAGAAGATAAAATTCAACCCGTACTTGGCGAAAACAACAGGTAGAACATGAAAGACGACTAGAAGAAGATGAAATACAATATATAGAAGATGATAAAAGCCTACTAGTAGTGCAAGAAACACAACCATTACAAGGTGAAAGACTACTAGAAGAAGATGGAATACAACTAGAAGAATATGTAGTATACCTAGAAGTTGATGAAATAAAACTTGTAGTAGATGAAAGACAACTAATAGAACATTAAAAACAACCTGTAGAAATTGAAATACAACTTGAAGAATATGAAATACATCCTCCTGTAGTAGACGAAACAACAACTAGAACATGAAATACAACATATAGTAGACGATAAAAGCCAGCAAGTAGTATAAGAAAGACAACCATTACAATGTGAAAGAGTATTAGAAGAAATTGAAACATAACTAGAAGAATATGTTGTACAACAAGAAGATTATGAAATACAACTTGTAGTAGATCAAAGACAACCAACAGAACATTAAAGACAAGCAGTAGAAAATCGAATACAACTAAAAGAACATGAAATACAACCTGTTGTAGACGAAACAACTACTAGAACTTGAAAGACAACTAGAAGAAGATGAAATACAACATATATTAGATGATAAAAGTCAACAAGTAGTACAAGAAAGACAACCATTACAATGTGAAAGAGTATTAGAAGAAGAATAAATATAACTAGAAGAATATGTAGTACAACTAGAAGATGATGAAATACAACCTGTAGTAGATGAAAGACAACCAATAGGACATTAAAGACAACCAGTAGAAAATGAAATACAACCAGAAGAAGATGAAATACAACATTTAATAGACGAAATAACAAGTAGAACATGAAATACAACTAGAAGAATATGAAATACAACATATAGTTGAAGATAAAAGCCAACTAGTAGAACAAGAAAGACAACCAGTACAAAGTGAAAGACAACTAGAAGAAGATGAAATACAACTAGAATAATATGAAATACAACTTGATTAATATGAAATACAACTACAAGAAGATGAAATACAAGCTGTAGTTGACGAAAGACAACCAGTAGAACATGACTAGAGCTAGTAGAAAATGAAATACAACAATAGGTAGAACATGAAAGACAACTAGAAAAAGATAAAATACAACATATAGTTGATGATAAAAGCCAACTAGTAGTACATGAAAGACAACCATAACAAGATGAAAGACAACTAGAAGAAGATGAAATACAACTAGAATAATATGAAGTACAACTAGAATAAAATGAAATAAAACTTCAATAAGATCAAATACAAGATGTAGTAGACGAAAGACAGCAAGTAGAACATGATAGACAATTAGTAGAAAATAAAATACAACTCGAAGAAGATGAAATACAACCCTATGGTAGACGAAAACAACAGGTAGAATATGAAAGACTACTAGAAGAAGATGAAATACGACATATACTAGATGATAGAAGCCAACTAGTAGTACAAGAAAGACAACCATCACAAGGTGAAAGACTACTAGAAGAATATGAAATACAACAAGAAGAATATGTAATACAACTAGAAGAAGATGAAATACGAGAAGAAGAATATGTAATACAACTAGAAGATGGAGAAATCCAGCAGTAGACAAAACACAACTAATAGAACATGAAAACCAACCAGAAGAAAATGAAATATCACCAGAAGAAGAGGAAATACAACACTTAGTAAACGAAACAACAAGTAGAACATGAAATACAACTAGAAGAAGATGAAATACAACATATAATGCATGATAAAAGCCAACAAGTAGTACAAGAAAGATAGCTAGAACAAGGTGATAAACAACTAGAGGAAGATGAAACACAACTAGAAGAATATGTAGTGCAACTAGAAGATGATGAAATACAACCTATAGTAGACGAAAGACAACTATAGAACATAAAAACCAACCAGTAGAATGAAGTACAACAAGAAGAAGATGAAAAAAAACCGGTTGTAGACGAAACAACAAGTAGAACATGAAAGACAACAAGAAGAAGATGAAATACAACTAGAATAATATGAAACACTACAAGATGAAGTTGAAATACAACTAGAAGAAAAAGAAATACAACCTATAGTACACGAAACACAACAAGTACAACATGACAGACAACTAGTTGAAAATGAAATACACCACGAAGAAGATGAAATACAACCTGTAGTAGATGAAAACAACAGGTAGAACAGGAAAGACGACTAGAAGAAGATGAAATACAATATATAGAAGATGATAAAAGCCTACTAGTAGTGCAAGAAACACAACCATTACAAGGTAAAAGACTACTAGAAGAAGATGACATACAACTAGAAGAATATGTAGTATAACTAGAAGTTAATGAAATAAAACTTGTAGTAGATGAAAGACAACTAATAGAACATTAAAAACAACCAGTAGAATTTGAAATACAACTAGAAGAACATGAAATACAACCTGTAGTAGACGAAACAGCAAGTTGAACAAGAAAGACAACTAGAAGAGAATGAAATACAACATATAGTAGACGATAAAAGCCAGCAAGTAGTACAAGAAAGACAACCATTACAATGTGAAAGAGTATTAGAAGAAGTTGAAATATAACTTAAAAAATATGTAGTACAACCAGAAGATGATGAAATACAACTTGTAGTAGATGAAAGACAACCAATAGGACATTAAAGACAACCAGTAGAAAATGAAAAACAACTAGTAGAACATGAAATACAACCTGTTGTAGACGAAACAACTAGTAGTACTTCAAAGACAACTAGAAGAAGATGAAATACAACATATAGTAGACGATAAAAGCCAACAAGTAGTACAAGAAAGACAACCATTACAATGTGAAAGAGTATTAGAAGAAGATGAAATATAACTAGAAGAATATGTAGTACAACTAGAAGATGATGAAATACAACTTGTAGTAGATAAAAGACAACCAATAGATGATGAAATACAACTTGTAGTAGATAAAAGACAACCAATAGAATATGAAATACAACATTTAATAGACGAAACACCAAGTAGAACATTAAATACAACTAGAAGAATATGAAATACAACATATAGGTGATGATAAAAGCCAACTAGTAGAACAAGAAAGACAACCAGTACAAAGTGAAAGACAACTTGAAGAAGATGAAATACAACTAGAATAATATGAAATACAACTTGATTAAATGAAATACAACTACAAGAAGATAAAATACAAGCTGTAGTTGACGAAAGACAACCAGTAGAACATGACTAGAGCTAGTAGAAAATGAAATACAACTCAAAGAAGATGAAATACAACCCGTAGTAGACCAAAACAACAGGTAGAACATGAAAGACAGCTAGAAAAAGATAAAATACAACATATAGTTGATCATAAAAGCCAACTAGTAGTACATGAAAGACAACCATAATAAGGTGAAAGACATCTAGAAGAAGATGAAATACAACTAGAATAATATGAAATACAACTAGAATAAAATGAAATAAAACTTCAATAAGATCAAATACAACATGTAGTAGACGAAAGACAACAAGAAGAACATGACAGACAATTAGTAGAAAATAAAATACAACTCGAAGAAGATGAAATACATCCTATGGTAGACGAAAACAACAGGTAGAACATGGAAGACAAGTATAAGAAGATGAAATACGACATATACTAGATGATAGAAGCCAACTAGTAGTACAAGAAAGACAACCATCAGAAGGTGAAAGACTACTAGAAGAAGATGAAATACAACAAGAAGAATATGTAATACAACTAGAAGAAGATGAAATACAACAAGAAGAATATGTTGTACAACTAGAAGATGATGAAATACATCCTGTAGTAGACAAAAGACAACTAATAGAACATGAAAACCAACCAGTAGAAAATGAAAAACAACTAGAAGAACATGAAATACAACCTGTTGTAGACGAAACAACTAGTAGTACTTGAAAGACAACTAGAAGAAGATGAAATACAACATATAGTGCACAATAAAAGCCAAGAAGTAGTACAAGAAAGACAGCTAGTACAAGGTGATAAACTATTAGAAGAAGATGAAACACAACTAGAAGAATATGTAGTACAACTAGAAGATGATGAAATACAACCTATAGTAGACGAAAGACAACTAATAGAACATAAAAACCAACCATTAGAATATGAAGTACAACAAGAAGAAGATGAAAAAAACCTGTTGTAGACGAAACAACAAGTAGAACATGAAAGACAACTAGAAGAAGATGAAATACAACTAAAATAATATGAAACACTACAAGATGAAGTTGAAATACATCTAGAAGAAGAAGAAATACAACCTGTAGTACACGAAACACAACAAGTACAACATGACAGACAACTAGTTGAAAATGAAGTACACCTCGAAGAAGATGAAATACAACCTGTAGTAGGCGAAAACAACAGGTAGATCATGAAAGACGACTAGAAGAAGATGAAATACAATATATAGAAGATGATAAAAGCCTACTAGTAGTGTAAGAAACACAACCATTACAAGGTAAAAGACTACTAGAAGAATATGTAGTATAACTAGAATTTGATGAAATAAAAGTTGTAGTAGATGAAAGACAACTAATAGAACATTAAAAACAACCAGTAGAAATTGAAATACAACTATAAGAACGTGAAATACAACTTGTAGTAGACGAAACAACAAGTTGAACATGAAAGACAACTAGAAGAGGATGAAATACAACATATAGTAGACGATAAAAGCCAGCAAGTAGTACAACAAAGACAACCATTACAATGTGAAAGAGTATTAGAAGAAAATAAATATAACTTGAAGAATATGTAGTACAACCAGAAGATGATGAAATACAACTTGTAGTAGATGAAAGACAACCAACAGGACATTAAAGACAGCCAGTAGAAAATGAAAAACAACTAGAAGAACATGAAATCCAAGAAGATGAAATACAACATATAGTAGACAATAAAAGCCAACAAGTAGTACAAGAAAGACAACCATTACAATGTGAAAGAGTATTAGAAGAAGATGAAATATAACTAGAAGAATATGTAGTACAACTAGAAGATGATGAAATACAACCTGTAGTAGATGAAAGACAACCAATAGAATATTAAAGACAACTAGGAGAAAATGAAATACAAGAAGAAGAAGATGAAATACAACATTTAATAGACGAAACAACAAGTAGAATATGAAATACAACTAGAAGAATATGGAATACAACTAGAAGAATATGGAATACAACAATGATAAAAGCCAACTAGTAGAACAAGAAAGACAACCAGTACAAAGTGAAAGACAACTAGAAGAAAATGAAATACAACTAGAATAATATGAAATAAAACTAGATTAATTTGAAATACAACTACAAGAAGATGAAATACAAGCCGTAGTTGACGAAAGACAACCAGTAGAACATGACTAGTACTAGTTGAAAATAAAATAGAACTCAAAGAAGATGAAATACAACTCGTACTAGACGAAAACAACAGGTAGAACATGAAAAGATAGCTAGAAGAAGATGAAATACAACATATAGTTGATGATAAAAGCCAACTAGTAGTACAAGAACGACAACCATTACAAGGTGAAAGACAACTAGAAGAAGATGAAATACAGCTAGAATAATATGAAATACAACTAGAATAATTTGAAATACAACTTGAATATGATCAAATACAACATGTAGTAGACGAAAGACAACAAGTAGAACATGACAGACAATTAGTAGAAAATGAAATACAACTCGAAGAAGATGAAATACAACCTATGGTAGACGAAAACAACAGGTAGAACATGAAAGCCAAGTAGAATAAGATGAAATACGACATATACTACATGATAAAAGCCAACTAGTAGTACAAGAAAGACAACTATCACAAGGTGAAAAACTACTAGAAGAAGATGAAATACAACAAGAAGAATATGTAATACAACTAGAAGAAGATGAAATACAACAAGAAGAATATGTAGTACAACTAGAAGATGATGAAATACAACCTGTAGTAGACAAAAGACAACTAATAGAACATGAAAACCAACCAGTAGAAAAGGAAATATAACCAGAAGAAGCTGAAATAGAACATTTAGTAAACAAAACAACAAGTAGAACATGAAAGACAACCAGAAGAAGATGAAATACAACATATAGTAGACGATAAAAGCCAACAAGTAGTACAAGATAGACAGCTAGTACAAGGTGAAAAACTACTAGAAAAGGATGAAACACAATTAGAAGAATATGTAGTACAACTAGAAGATGATGAAATACAACCTATAGTAGACGAAAGACAACTAATAGAACATAAAAACCAACCAGTAGAATATGAAATATTACTAGAAGAAGATGAAATACAACATGTAGTAGACGAAACAACAAGTAGAACATGAAAGACAACTAGAAGAAGGTGAAATACAACTAGAATAATATAAAACACGACAAGATGAAGATGAAATACAACTTGAAGAAGAAGAAATACAACCTGTAGTAGACGAAAACAATAAGTAGAACATCAAAAACAACTTCAAGAAGATGAAAAACAATTCGAAGAGGACAGACAACCAGTATAAGATGAAAAACAACCAGTAGAACATGATCGACAACCAGTACAAGGTTAAAGACTACTAGAACAAGATGAAATTGAAACTGTAGTAGAGGAAAGACAACAAGTAGAACAATAAAAACAGCCAGTACAAGCTGAAAGACAACAAGTAGAAGCAGAAAGACAAGAAGAAGAAGATGAAAGACAACCAGTATAAGATGAAAGACAACCATCAAATCATGAAAGACAACTAGTACATGGTGAAAGACTACTAAAAGAAGATGAATTACAACTAGAAGATTATGAAATACAACTTGATGAAGATTAAATACAACCTGTAGTAAACGAAAGACAACAGGTAGAACATGAAAGACAACCATAAGAAAATGAAAGACTAGTATAAGGTGAAAGGCAATTAGAAGAAGATGAAAAACAACAATAACAAGATGAATGACAACTAGAAGAAGATGAAATACAACCAGTAGACTAGTAGAACATGAAAGACAACTAGTAGAACATGAAAGACAATTAGTACAAGGTGAAAGACTACTTTAAAAAGATGAAATGCAACTAGAAGAATATGAAGTACAACTAGAAGATGATGAAATACAACCTGTAGTAGATGAAAGACATTAGTAGAACATGAAAAACAACCAGTTAAAATGAAATGTAACAAGAAGAAGATATATATGTACTGTAGTAGACGAAAACAATAGTTAGAATATGAACAAAAACTTGAAGAAGATGAAAGACAATTAGTTGAAGGTGAAAGACAATTAGAAGTAGATGAAAGAAAACTTATAAGATGAAAAACGACCAGTATAACATGAAAGACATCAATTACAAGGTTAAAGACTACTAGAAGATGGTGAAATGCAACTAGAAAAATATGAAATACTACCAGAAGAAGATGAAATATATCCTGTAATAGACGAAAGACAAGCAGTAGAACATGAAAGACAACCAGTAGAAGCTTAAAGACAACAAGTAGATGGTGAAAAACAACAAGAAAAACATGAAAGACAACCAGTATAAGATGAAAGACAACCAACAGAACACGAAAGACAATCAGTACAAGGTTAAAGACTATTAGAAGAAGATGAAATGCAACTAGAAGAATATGAAATACAACTTGATGAAGATGAAATACAGCCTGTAGTAGACGAAAGACAACCAGAAGAAGATGAAAGACAATCATCGAAACACGAAAGACAACCAGTTTAAGGTGAACGACTACTAGAAGAAGATGAAATACAACTAGAAGAATATGAAATACAATTTGATGAAGATTGAATATAGCCTGTAGTTGACGAAAGACAACCGGTTGAACATGAAAGACAACTAGTAGAAGATGAAAGACAACCATAAGAAGATGAAAGACAACCATCAAAATACGAAAGACAACTAGTTTAATGTGAAAGACTACTAGAAGAAGATGAAATACAACTAGAAGAATATGAAATACAATTTGATGAAGATTAAAGACAGCCTGAAGTTGACGAAAGACAACCGGTTAAACATGAAAGACAACCAGTAGAACATGAAAGACAATCATAAGATGATGAAAGACAACAAATAGAAGATGAAAGACAACCATTAGAACATGAAAGAAATCCAGTACATGGTGAAAGACAACTAGAAGATGATGAAATACAACCTATAGTAGATGAAAGAAAACTAGTAGAACATGAAAGACAACCAGTTGAAAATGAAATACCACAAGAAGAAGATGAAATACAACCTATAGTAGACGAAAATAATAAGTAGATTATGAAAAACAACTACAAGAAGATGAAAGACAACTAAAAAAAGTGAAAGACAACTGGAAGAAGAGGAAAGACAACCAGTATAAGATGAAAAACAACCAGTAGAACATGAACAGCAACAAGTACAAGGTTAAAGACTAGTAGAAGAGGATGGAATTCAAACTGTAGTAGATGAAAGACAACCAGTAGAACTTTAAAGACATCCAGTACAAGTTGAAAGACAACAAGTAGAAAATGAAAGGCAACAAGAAGAAGATGAAATACAACCGGTATAAGATGAAAGACAACCATCAAAACACGAAAGACAAATACAAGGTGAAAGACAACTAGAAGAATATGAAATACAACTTGATGAAGATTAAATACAACCTGCAGCAAACGAAAGACAACAGGTAAAACATGAAAGACAACCAATAGAACATGAAAGACAACCATAAGAAGATGAAAGACTAGTATAAGGTGAAAGACAATTAGAAGAAGATGAAAACAACAATAACAAAATGAATGATAACTAGAAGAAGATGAAATACAAACAGTAGACTAGTAGAACATGAAAGACAACCAGTACATGGTGAAGGACAACTAGAAGAAGATAAAATACAATCTTTAGTAGACGAAAACAACATGTAGAACATGAAAGACAACTAAAAGAAGATGAAAGACAACTAGTAGAAGGTAAAAACATGTAGAAAAAAACCAGTAGAACATGAAAGACAACCAGTACAAAGTGAAAGACTACTAGAAGAAGATGAAATGCAACTAGAAGAATATGAAGTACAACTAGAAGATGATGAAATACAACCTATAGTAGACGAGAGACGATTAGTTGAACATAAAAGACAACCAATTAAAATGAAATGTAAGAAGAAGAAGATATATATATATATATATATTATAGTAGACGAAAAAAATAGGTAGAACATAAAAAAACTAGAAGAAGATGAAAGACAACTAGTCGAAGGTGAAAGACAACAGTAAGAACAAGAAATAAAAATAGTATAAGATGAATGACAACCATCAAAACACGAAAGACAACAAGTACAAGGTGAAGACTATTAGAAGAAGATGAAATACAACTAGAAGAATATGAAATACAACTTGATGAAGATTAAATACAGCCTGTAGTTGAAGAAAGACAACCGGTTGAACATGAAAGACCACCAGTAGAACATGAAAGACAATCATAAGAAGATGAAAGACAACCATTAGAACATGAAAGAAATCCTGTACATGGTGAAAGAAAACTAGAAGATGTTGAAATACAACCTATAGTAGATGAAAGAAAACTAGTAAAACACGAAAGACAACCTGTAGAAAATGAAATACCACAATAGGAAGATGAAATACAACCTATAGTAGACGAAAACAATAAGTAGAACATGAAAAACAACTAGAAGAAGATGAAAGACAACTAGAAGAAGGTGAAAGACAACTAAAAGAAGGTGAAAGACAACTGAAAGAAGAGGAAAGACAACTAGTATAAGATGAAAAACAACCAGTAGAACATGAACGACAACCAATACAAGGTAAAGACTACTAGAAGAAGATGAAATTCTAACTGTAGGAGAGGAAAGACAACCAGTAGAACTTTAAATACAGCCAGTACAAGCTGAAAGACAACAAGTAGAAGGTGAAAGACAACAAGAAGAAGATGAAAGACAACCATTATAAGATGAAAGACAACCATCAAAACACGAAAGATAACCAGTACAAGGTGAAAGACTACTAAAAGAAGATGAAATACAACTAGAAGAATATGAAATACAACTTGATGAAATACAATCTGTAGTAAACAAAAGATAATAGGTAGAACATGAGACAACCAGTAGATAATGAAAGACAACCATTAGAAGATGAAATAGTATAAGGTGAAAGGCAATTAGAAGAAGATGAAAAACAACAATAACAAGATGAATGACCACTAGAAGAAGATGAAATATAAACAGTAGACTAGTGGAACATATAAGACAACTAGTAGAACATGAAAGACAACCAGTACATGGTGAAGGACAACTAGGAGAAGATGAAATACAACCTTTAGTAGACGAAAAAAACATGTAGAACATGAAAGACAACTAAAAGAAGATGAAAGACAACTAGTAGAAGGTAAAAACATCTAGAAGAAGATGAAAAACAACAAGTATAATATGAAAAAAACCAGTAGAACATGAAAGACAACCAGTAAAAGGTGAAAGACTACTAGAAGAAGATGAAATGCAACTAGAAAGATATGAAATACACCTACAAGAAGATGAAATATAACCCGTAAAAGACAAAAGACAACCAGTAGAACATGAAAAACTGTCACACCCCGACAACGGGGCTGACAACCCACCGCGCTGTCAGTGCAAGGCCATTTTATTATCATGCACAATCTTATAAATATATACATACACTACCAGTGACATAGACAAGAGCCACGATACCTGTAAAAACTTTGTGGCATGTTCCACAATCTTCTAGTTCACATCTCGTTTTTGTGTCTTGCGTTTTGTACCTGGAACCCACCGAAGTGGAAAAATGTGAGAGATTGAAAATCTCCCAGTGCGGTATTTAGTTCCAGTCGAGTTATTCTAAGACCCAACCAACATGAACCAAATAACACCAAGCACAAATAATAAAAGAGCAACACTAATCATCAAGCCAAATAAATAATTCACAACATAAAATGCTCGCATCCAAATAAAAGAAACAATACACACAAAGTAATAATAACTGCAGCAACAATAAGAGAAACATTGAAACAATATTCAATCTTTTCCATGCATATGATCTGATATAGTACCCAAATGCAATGATCATGAATCTTACTTTATGCACAAATGTTCTAGTAAAGCAATTCTTTTAATATTTCTATCTTGCGATAGATTCGACACTTATTTGACTACGGTCATGCGCTACCACGAATACGGTGCATGCCTACACAATTTCTATTATGCGCATAACTTGAAATTGTGCACTTACCACGAATACGGCGCCTACGTGCCTTCAGGTATGCGCTTCCACGAATCAACGGTGCCTACATAACTGGATCATGCGCTACCACGAATACGGTGACTACGCAATTTCTGTTATGCGCTTCCACGAATTAACAGCGCCTACATAACAAAAATTACACGCTTACCACGAATACAGCGCCTACATGACCACCGTGGTCATGCGCTACCACGAAAAGATAGTGCCTACATGACCGGTCAAGTTTCCAAGTTCAATATTCAATCAAAACATGATCCTAGTCATGCGCTACCACGAAAAGACAGCGCCTACATGATCGGTCAAATATCCAATTTAATATTCAATCAAGTGCACATATGACTATATGTTATGCTTCATGAGAAATACTATGCATCATTATCATGCATGCCACTATTGACTTGAAATCAAACTTATGATTTAACCAAATTAATTTATATCAAGTGATGCATGAATTTCAGAAAAGTATGATCGTGCTTCCTAAGACATTTCATGCATTCATATCATACAAATCAAAACTATAACAAATATCTATAGTATGGCAAACAGCTAGAAATCAACAAGCAATAATCAAGACAATAGCAATCAAGCAAACCAAATCATGTTTCAAATAATATTAAACCAAATGATTAAAATCATGACATGCTCTAGTCTCAAGAATTGATAAGGGAACCACCAAATACCGGACTTAAGTTCTATGTCTATAGTTTGTCACCATACCAACTGGTTTGATTAACAAATTAACAAGGCTGTTATTAAAACATCTACTAATTCTAGTGCAATCCATTCATATCAATTCCAGTGCAATCCCTTTATATTTGGTCAATACCCATATGCTATGTTAATTATGCATGCCTTGCAAACATGAACTGTTACCCAATAATTGATCAATACTTTATAACAATCAAGCAACCCAAATCAACAATTATAAGCAAGCAATCAACAAATCAAGCAAACCAAATCAACACTTATAATCTAGCAATCAACAATCAATAAAATTAGTTGGAAGGAGCTAGGAATAACTCGAAATCTGCACCTTAGCAATGTTGGGTACGATAATTACAGTGTCATTGCGGTATAGACCTGTTCCACAATACTTCTTGATCCAATTGTGCAAGATTTGCGCCTATGCCGATGAACAAGATTGATTCGGTAGTACAATAGCGTCTTTTAGTACTTTAGTTAGTTACAACCTGTGGAACTTGTCAAATTCCTGATTGGGGCTCGATCAAGGACATAAAAGAATTTCAATTAATTTGTGATATAAGGTTTAAACAATAGAGTTCCTTTTTCATTGATTTTAAGTCATAAAAGATTAGGTGACAAAGATCATATAAAATTTATGACATGAATTAAATTAGGCTTTTGAGCAAAATTTTCTATTTCGGTTTTCTCCAATAGAAAGGTTCAAGTATATTAATTATTTGAATGAGATAATTAAATTACCTTCATGTTATGGAATTGATATTAGGAATATACCAATTGAGGTCTAAGTTTGTAACTTCAAATTTTCTAGATATGCCCAAACTCGGTTATCTCAAATCCAAGACTTTAGTAAGTATAATTTTATAACTTTGCATATTTACCAAAAAACTTAGATTGATTTCAAATTCAGGACTATTTTAAGGTTCTTCACCACCAATCCAAAGTTATAAATAAAACAATTTACAAGTTCAAGCATCGTAGCAAAACAAAAATTGGAGAAGTGAGAAGGTTCTAAATACCGGATTAATTTTTCACTCAATACCCGAGAGAGAGAAAGAGAGCAAGAAATATCTCGACAAGATCCCGCAACTAATCGATCCTCCATTCCGTCTTGATCCCTGTTGCACGTTCAATTCTCTCCTCTACACGTTCAATTCTTGAAGCCACAAAAGACCTACTTCTTCTCCTCCGTTGTTCCCTGTTGCAAAGGTGTCGGCACCACCACATTCATTCTCTCCTCTTTCTCCTTTCTTTTCTTTTATCCTTCATCGGTCCCCTCTATTTTTTTTTCTTTCTGATATCTCCAAGATTGGAGGGCGATATAGTCAAGGGAACAAAAGGAATAGAATGTGGGGATGCAGATGATGACACGTGTGAGATATTAAATTTATTTAGATGAGTGGTAAATTGTAAATTCAATGAATTAAAGGAAAAGAGACTGACGGGTGTCTACATGTAATTATTTTAGGAGATTATAACTTGTCAATTATTCTTATTTAATTAATTGGTTACTTTGCACAAGGCCCCTCATTATTTTAGAAATAGAACTTTATATTTTAAATTCAAAGTTTTTCATGAACCTATGTTACAATTAATTTTGAAATATTCTAATTAGAGTAAAACTATTGTAGTCAGTATATGACTTTACAAACAAATAAATTTTATATAAATAATCAAATTATTTTACTCAACTTTATGGCTAGTACAACTATGACAGATATGATATATTCAGAATTTCTGATGTAGCATTTCATATGTATTTGTAGTCTATTAATTACTAATTTTCAAAATACAGATTTATAAATATACTTGAAACTCTATATTGCTATTTTTAAACACACTTTACTTCAATTAAGATAAATCTCCAAGTGTTTGAAAATTGGGATGTTACAAAGACAACCAGTAGAAGCTTAAAGACAACAAGTAGAAGGTGAAAAACAATAAGAAAAACATGAAAGACAACCAATATAAGATGAAAAATAACTAATATAATAAGAAAGACAATTAGTACAAAGTGAAAAACTATTAGAGGAAGATGAAATGCAACTAAAAGAATATGAAATACAACTTGTTGAAGATGAAATACAGCTTGTAATAGACGAAAGACAACCGGTAGAAAATGAAAGACAACTAGTAGAACATGAAAGACAACCATAAGAAGATGAAAGACGACTAGTAGAAGGTGAAATACAATTAGAAGAAGATGAAAAATAACAAGTACAAGATAAATGACAAGTAGAATAATATGAAATACAACCAGTAGACTAGTAGAACATGAAAGACAACCTGTACATGGTGAATGACAACTCGAAGAAGATGAAATACAAACTGTTGTAGACGAAAACAACATGTAGAACATGAAAGACATAACTAAAAGAAGATGAAAGACAACTAGTAGAAGGTAAAGACAACTAGAAGATGATTAAAAACAACCAGCAGCTCCGAGTTTATGGCATCTCTCATCTCCAGGCATCCTTTGCTATTAAAATCTTAGGTGAGTTGCATATTTCTTGGGGATTGAGGTTCAAAATCTGAAATCGGGTATCCATCTATCACAATCCTCTTTGCCTTTGATAGCCTAATCTTTGAGAATCCCACTGTGTTGATAATGTCGTGGGTGCTCTACAGTATGTTCTACAAATAGCTATATAAATTGTTAAATTTTTAGGTTAGCCCGAATTATGGTATAGATGATCTATAATCCAATCTTTATCTGAATCCACATTGTTTGGTTCTAAATGTCTAATTGCTTACATTCGTTTGTTTTGTTGAATCCACTTAATTTCTTAAAACAATGGAGGTATCCTTTCAAGTGGCGAATTACATGGGGAGGATCATATTGAAATTTAATTGAAACTTTTTTCGTACTTGTTAGCACTTCATTTTATTTTTGACATATACTAGTATATTATTCGTGTATTATTTGTGTGTTGATTTAATTCTTTGATTTTTCCTTTTCTATGCGACACAGTAATTTTTTTTATGAAATGAAATAGTGAAGAATCTTATTTTGTTTTGTGTATTATGAAATTTACATTTTTGTTAAAATAAACTTCATAGATGATGTAGCCTCTTTATATTCAAATTCTGCTCAATTCTTGTGAATAAGTTTGAAACATTTGTTATTGCAAATCATTAACTGCACTTGACGAAAACTGCATGACGCTAACAAAAACAATATGAAAATACATCAAATCACAAAATTTATGAGGCATGGAAGATGAAAATTCATGATTTCATTGTTAGTTAAAGCTTCCCAATTAGATCACCGGATGCCACATTATATAGCAGCTTATAAATCCATCCCTTAGAGAAACTTTTCATAATTATTGAAAAGAATTATATGATCCAGTTCATATATTATATGATACTAAATATTATTATTATATAATATTTTTTGGCAGAAAGTGACTGCAATTTACTTTTCTTGTGATATTGGAGTAAACCAAAAACAGCTTCGAGTAGTTTAGAAATGGCATAAATCAGTAGGCACTAATTTGAGTTATATTGATCAATTTATTCAATTATTGAAAAATTAAAGTCCTCGATAATCTTAATGACAATAAATTGTGGCTGAACTGGCCCTGGAACAGGGGATATCAACGCCAGCTTCTTCTGAGAAAGATTGGCTTGTCACTTAATTAAAGTGGGGTACAGAGGGGGGCGACCACCAAGGTACACATGCAATCCATAGCAAATTCAAGATTGGTGTTTGTTTTAATTAGAGAAGTTGCAGGATTGATAGCAAATTGAAGAGAAGTAGAGTATATATAATTCTTTAAAATCTGTATTGTCTCAACTCTCAAGCATATAAATTTTACAAAAATGAACAGTTTTTGAGTATTTGATTCAGATAGAAATCATTACAACTATCAAAATTTCAATTTTTTTTTTGAGAAAGATGGAGCATAGAAGCCTAGTTGTTTTTAATTTTCAATATTCATAAATGTTCTTCTTTACCACTAAATAAAAAGCTGATTTTCACAACTGTCAAAATTGATGTGCTAAAATCTGTTTATGGGTTTGATTAACTTTTAGATTTACAAATGACAACATGATTCTGCCAACCGCGTTATGTATTCAAGAGCCGATTTTTTTTTACGCGTAACATTTATAATAAAAATTGAACTTATTACATCAAATCATTGTAAATGCCAGAGTTGATGTACGCAAAAAATTTATGCAGTTGATTCACTTTAAGATTCAGAAACTTATGTATTAAAGAAAATATGAATCTGTATTCAATGCATTGAGATCCATGCTTGAACAAATCTATACATAATTTGGTTTGCCGTATTGAAGTTTTACAACCAAATTTCTTCATTTTGCATTTAATTTCATCCATTATACCCCCAAATGGTATATGCAATTCCAAAATTCATTTCAAGAGACCTTAACATTCAATCAAATCAGGTGATCTATTTGAAATGATCTATAATCCGATCTTCATCCGAATACACATTATTTGGATCTAAATATCTAATTTATTCCATTCGTTGTCTTGTAGAATCCACTTCATTTCTTTAAACAATGGAGGTATTGGCAAACTATGTATGTAGGTGACTTCTTGCACAGTATGTTTAGGGTGATGCAGTGGGTATTTTACATGAGCTATCAAGAGATGTTGAGGGTAGTGCAGGCCTAATTTTTACGCAACAATTTGGAAATATCCAGTTCCAATTTAGGTGGGCGCGAATTCAGGTTTAGATGATCTATAATCTGGTCTTTATTTCATGAAATTCTGAATCCACACGTTCCTCGTCATATACAATCCATTCCATTGCTTGCGAATGGAGATATCCTTTCAAGTGGCAAATTAGGTTGATGACTTCATACAACTAAGTTTGAACCGAAATTTTTATATATAAGAAAATAAATTAAAAAAATATTAAAAATGAGAAACTGTTCTCGGGATTTCGAAAAATAAGAAGGCAGGCGTATGCCATGGCGTCCCACTGGGACGCCATGGCATACTCCAGCCCGTCGGAAAAAAATGGAAAAAAAAACAAATTAATAATACGGGACGCCATGGCATATCCCGACCCTGGGAAAAAAAAAACATATAGGGACGCCATGCCATACTCCGGCTCTAAAAAAAATAAAAAATAAATCAATTTTTTTTTCTGCTGTGTTCAGTTAGAAATGCAATAATTTTGATCAGATTCAAAATTCATTTTAGAGAAAATAGCTACATGGATTTTTGTGTTCTTTATATCAAAATAAAGGTATGAAAGTCTAGTTTCCAGATAATATAATTTCTCTATACAAAAATATTACAGATTGGTACAGTTTTAGCGATTAATTGACAGAGGTCAGAATTCAGAAAAGCTGAAATTCCAGTGAGCAGTCCTATAATTTTGACCAGATTCAAAATTCAATTTAGAAAAAATGGCAACATGAATTTTTGTGTTATTTATATAAAAATAAAGGTATGAAAGTCTAGTTTCCAGATAATATAATTTCTCTATACAAAAATATTACAGATTGGTACAGTTTTAGCGATTAATTGACAGAGGTCAGAATTCAGAAAAGCTGAAATTCCAGTGAGCAGTCCTATAATTTTGATCAGATTCAAAATTCATTTTCGAGAAAATGGCTACATGGATTTTTGTGTTATTTATATCAAAATAAAGGTATGAAAGTATAGTTTCCAGATAATATATTTCTCTATACAAAAATGTTACAGATTGGTACAGTTTTAGCGATTAATTGACAGAGGTCAGAATTCAGAAAAGCTGAAATTCCAGTGAGCAGTCCAATAATTTTGATCAGATTCAAAATTCATTTTAGAGAAACTAGCTACATGGATTTTTGTGTTCTTTATATCAAAATAAAGGTATGAAAGTATAGTTTTCAGATAATATAATTTTCCTATATAAAAATATTATAGATTGATACAGTTTTAGCGATTAATTGACAGAGGTCAGAATTATTGGATTTCTGACTGGAATTTCAGTTTTTCTGAATTCTGACCTCTGTCAATTAATCGCTAAAACTGTACCAATCTGTAATATTTTTGTAGAGAGAAATTATATTATCTGGAAACTAGACTTTCATACCTTTATTTTTATATAAAGAACACAAAAATTCATGTAGCCATTTTTTCTAAATTGAATTTTGAATCTGGTCAAAATTATAGGACTGCTCACTGAAATTTCAGCTTTTCTGAATTCTGACCTCTGTCAATTAATCGCTAAAACTGTACCAATCTGTAATATTTGTGTATAGAGAAATTATATTATCTGGAAACTAGACTTTCATACCTTTATTTTGATATAAAGAACACAAAAATCCATGTAGCCATTTTCTCTAAAATGAATTTTGAATCTGATCAAAATTATTGGATTTCTAACTGAACACAGCAGAAAAAAAAATTGATTTTTTTTTATTTTTTTTAGGGCCCGAGTATGGCATGGCGTTCCGTTTTTAAATTTTTTTTTTTTTTTTTTTTTTTTTTTTAACGTTTTTTCCCCTGGTCGGGATATGCCATGGCGTCCCTATATGTTTTTTTTTTTTCCCCGGGTCGGGATATGCCATGGCGTCCCGTATTTTTAATTTTTTTTTTTTCCGTTTTTTTCCGACGGGCTGGAGTATGCCATGGCGTCCCACTGGGACGCCATGGCATACGCCTGCCTTCTTATTTTTCGAAATCCCGGGAACAGTTTCTTATTTTTAATATTTTTTTAATTTATTTTCTTATATATAAAAATTTCGGAAGTTTGAATGTACAACAAATATCTCAATTCATTATAACTGCATTACTTGAGAAGAAATGCATGACGCTAACTAAAACAATAGAATTTACGAGCCACGGAACACCACAAATGCATGATATGTTTGTTAGGAGAAGCTAGCTTCCCAATTAGATGATATGGCATTCAAGTCACTCGAAATGACATCAAAGATATTTATTTAATTAATTCCTTATTTTCCAACACATTTTTCAAAATTTAACATGTCATTAGAGCAGCTTTGGAAATTCTGAAATCCTAAACAACATACCGAAAGACCATCAAGTACTGAAACCAGCCACACCCAATGAGACGGTATCCGATTCATACAAAAAAAAAAAAAAAAAAAAAACAGAACATTGTAAAAAATATATCAGATTTCAATAAAAAAAAAAATTCCAACAGTTCTCGAAATTCAACAGGTTTCAACATACAAAACATTATATTGTAAAAAAATTCAAATGTTACAGGTCTTTATAATTTATAATATCACAAACGACTACTATGGCTCCACTACTAGTAAGAGCATCTACATTCCTGAAATTATTAGAGTTTCTAAATAACTGTTAACTGTTTTTTAGAAATTAAACCTCTATTAATTTTTAAGCCTCCACATTCCTGAAACTAAAATTAGAGTTTTCTAATTGCCACGTCACAACTTATAAAATTTCTTATTAAGATATATTTGCAAGAGAAAGGAATCTCAGCGAATCATTTCGCCACGTCACAGTTTATAAACGATTTCTTATTAAGAAATTATTGAGCAAAGTTGCTAAATAAGAAATTCATCTACATCCCTGAAACTGGTTTAGCAACTGCCACATCAGATTAGAAACTCTAAGAGTTTCAGAGATGTAGATGCTCTAAAGGTCACTCCCTCAACTCCATTAGTGCCTTACACCAACCGATATCAAATATGCATTCAAAACTAACTGTAGGATAACATTAACCGGTGGCAAAAGAGGCCCCTTCAACGCCATCGATTGGTTAAACTAGAACAGTCAGTGAAAAGTTCAAAGTAATTACAACATTGTCCCTGATTACAAACACTATCGGTGCCTTAAACCGACCGATAATAAAAAGGAGTCGGTGAATGTGCTTTATGAGAACGAGAAATGAGAATGTGCATGCAACTCAAAAATATGAAAACGCAAATGAGAATCTGCATGCAAGTCCAGAATATGCAAACGCACACTAGCCACACGTACTGGCTGCAATTTTTAACCGGTTTTGTTTGATTATTCTGAGGACGGTTTTGTTTGATAATTCTGAGGACGGTTTTGTTATGCTTTCTAAGTTGTTCACACCTTCTCCTCAACTCATTTAATCGTCTCACATCTCTCCGCTCCAATTTAATTTTCTGATCTCCCTGATTCTTGATTCCCTGTAACAGCGTTGTGGCGTCTTTGACTAGCCTTGTTGCCTCCTGCATCCAGTTCTTGACGCCATCTAATTTTTCCAAGTTTGTTTCCATGATTATTTTGGCAATATCATCGATGATGTTCAGATCCATTTTCAGAGCCCAAAATTTTTCTTTGATTTCATTTTGTTCTTCGAATATCCCTGCTAAAAGTTTCGTAAGCAACTCGATGACCGTCGCTACAACTATGGGTGCAATCGAAGCTACGGCAAAGTCCATTGATTGGTCCTGACGTTGAAAACGAAAATTGCAAGAAAATAAATATTAAACCATATATAACAAGTTAACTACATAACTTATTTTATATCTTTCATTAATTAAATTAAGAAATCGTAAATATATATAGTTCTTGTCAAGAACATGAGTGAGATGCAAAAATTCACAAATTAAACAGATGATAAATAATTAATAGCTAATAGATCGTAATTGACAAAAGAAGAAATGTAAAGTGGAGAAATGAAAAGATTTAGTGGAGGTTAAGCACACACCTTAAAAAAGAGGGTTTTAGTCGAAGCTTGCTTTCTACTCTTAAGGCTTTGGTCATGGTGTAATTAATCCACATAATGGTATAAATAGGCTCTCCTTGAAGACTTGAACCCTCCCAAGAAGTTTCGAACAACTTCCTCAAAACCTAGTCAATGCGTGGAACCGATCAAATTGGGGAAATATTTTACTTTTTTTGCCAATAATTAGTATTTTACTTTTGGAAAATGAAATTGGAGAGGTTCTCCGTTCTAGCTAGGTCGTCGACAGTCATATACCCAGTCGGAGAAAGAGGGCCCCACATTGCAAGGTTGGATTTGGAAATAAATTATTACAATTTAGATAATTGAATAAAATAATCGATAATTATATGCAGGTCATGCGATGAAACTTAGATGTAAGTTTTTGTTGTGTACAGAAGAACTTAAAATTTATAATAATTCATATTTGATAATATTTGATCAAATACTAATTGGCATACAAATTACACAAAAATGAGTATAAAATTAATCTATAAGAAATCAACATAAGCATTTCTACTGTTAAAAATATTATTAACTTAATTTAAAAAAATTTGCCAAAATTATCAAATTAAATCGTTATCGAAGAATTTCAACCCTTAAAAGTAATTATGGTTACAAGCATTTTTCAGACATCACTCCGAAATAGAAATTCCTGTTAAAGAAAAATAAATTAATTAATATTCATGAACTATTGAATTTTTTTTTTTTATGGTTCAATTTAAATATATTAAAAGATTATAGACATGATCCTGAAATTTATAAAAAGCTGGAGTCTGTTAAAAATTTATTTTGAAAATAATAATCTCTATTTATTAAATTTATTGGTGCTTCTTTCTGAATATTGTTGAGTAAAAGGTGAAAATTTGTTTAATTAACAATGCATTATTGCTGTCACGAACTCAAACAAATAATATCAAATTAATTTGCCCCGGAAGCACAAAATGAACCATAATCTAATTTGTTAGCTCCAATACAAATAATTAAAAGCAGGTCCTGAACTCAAACAAAAATGGAGATAGGAGTAGGTCCGATGGGCATCGGACCTAGAGTTAGGTTCAATTAGCTCTATCACCGTACGATTAGCATCAAGATCCATGAGCACGGAAATTGATACAGTCTTACACGGATTTTGATGCATAAACACGAATCTTGATGCATATCGGATGGTTGACACACCCATCGAACCAAGGTAGGTCCGATGGGCATCGGACCTACTCTCATTCCACAAAAATGGACTAAATCAACAGGGGGTGGGGACGGTGGCCGCGTGACCCGCGTCACAACAGAGGAGTCAGAGAGGGTCAGCATTCCAAACGGAACGTTTGAGAAAGGGCAAGGCAAAAATGTATAAAACTGTAGACTCTAGTAGCGAGTCGAATGGAGAGGATCCAAACCGAGCAATTAATGAGAAAGCAACAACAGTACTGTTACACCATGGAATATTATAGCTAAGGGAGGGTACAGGCCCCGTAACGGGAAATTTTCAAAATTCAAATCACACTCTTCATTCCCAAAAATCAGACGGGCCAGGCCATAAACTCCCAAACCGAGCCCCACCTTTTACCACCCCTTACCCATGAAGGACTCGGCCCGTTCCATTCAAAGGCCCAGTAGTCACCACTGACTCAAAACCAATTACCTACGGGCCCCATCTCTCAGTCGAACCAGCCATACTTACGGATTCCATAAACTTGGCAAAACCACTTCCCAATCTTGTGCAGCCCGCTTTAGTGCCAAATCTGTCAGGCCCGATCTCAATTCCATTTAGGAATCTACTCTGCTATATGCTATTTATACACATACAAAGCTATATGCTATTTATACACATTTGGGCAATATAGCCGTTGGAACTAATAAAAGAAAATTTGAAATTAATAAAGGAAAAAATATACAGCAATATTATAGAACAGCTAGTATATTGTGTAACTAGAAAGAATTGCCAGGGATAGTAAATGGCACCAGATAGTTAATTGAAGGTAATCTGAATATTTCTGCACTCCTTTGATATGTTTCTCCAAGAATTCCATCTCCAGTTGATATATTTAAATAGTTACTTTTAACAGATATTGATATTACACTTATTCAATAGTTCTTTGCTTTATTTAGAATACAACTCACTAATAAATTCAGTATGCAGCTGCTGACAATCATGATAAATAAAGCAGCACACATGAAATACAAATTTGATGGGAGAAGGGCGAAATGAGGAGCAAAGCCATCCCCCTCGGAGACGGCTGGTTCGAGGTAGCACTGCATCACCATCGTCAGCCGCGCGCAGGTGAACACATCCCCAGAAGAAATGCGGCGACCTGGCGCAAGAAGAAGTTCCCAAGGCAACAATACTGCAAAAGGAACAAAAGCCACATCGCCATTAATTTCTCCATCTCCCAAGGTAAGTTCCCTGTCCCCAAGCCTCCCCCCCACTGCCAAACCCATCAAAACGCCCTCAGAGTACAGAAGCGCGATGGCTACACGGCAGCTCTGTTCCCACGCCAGTACGGACCCATTAATGGCATTGAAGGCACTCTTTCTCCCAAAACTGCTACAAATTGCCATCCTCAGGAACAACTCTACCGCAGTGCTAACTTTCAACCCAGTTTCACACACAAACCATTAATTACAGGAGGAAATCGCAAGCCTTCACCAAACTCGAATTTAATGAAATCCTCAGACCCCCTCTTACCTGTGCCACCTGTCGGCCTTACTCTGCCTGACTTGAATGCACCCCCAACCACTTACACCTCACCCACCCTTTCCTATGCTCATACCACACGCACACACCACCACACCTCACCAACACCCCCCTTTTCTCGGCCTCATCACAGAGATATCAGTCTCCTCCCTGACCACATTACCTTGACCATAACCCATGGCACAACATCCCCCCTCACCCGATTAGCTCCCCTCAGTTTCTCAACCATGCAAACAGCACTCCCGCCCCTCTCCCCTTACCGCCTACCCAATCTAAGAAGGAATGGCGCAATCGATGCTACAACTGTTTGGAAAGGGGCCACGACCAAACCAAATGCACAAGCAGAGAAAGGGTTTGCGCTGTCTGCTGGAAGAAAGGCCATGAGGCCAAGCATTGCCCCCGCTCTCTCATGGCCCAGGCTTTTGACCCTCTCACCCCTCGAGGTAACTCAGATAAATCTCTATTACCAGCAAACCGGCCTCTGCTTGCAACGGTTTATATTCCGGAAACCCAAACAATGAAACTAAACACGTCCGAACTCAACCGAGCCATTGTCATTGATGCGAGGCTCAAAACAACCCATAGCAACGAAACCATCCAAACAGCCCTTATGACCACATGCAAATCTGATGTACCCTTCCCGCTCACTCACATTTCGGGACCGCAGTACATTCTCTTCTTGCCCGTTGGCCATGACCGGCATCGGTTTCTCCAAGCCTTCGGCAAGCAACTCCAGGACCTCAGCTACATTACCTATCCATGGACCCCCGCCGTGAACGGATATCCTCTACGACTAAAATACAAAGTTTGGCTCAAGCTGGAACGTATGTCTCCGCAAGCCTGATGCATCGAACACCTTATTGCAGCCATAAGTTCCTTTGGCATCGTTCTTGACCATACACCTATGGTAAGAGTCAGCTCTCTTGACAACATGACGGCGGTTATTGCGGTGCCGGACTTGAGCGACATCCCATACTCCATACGAATGTGGATAAGGGGGATTTCACGTGATATTACGGTAGGTATCCGCAGCTGGATCGAGGAGCCCCTGCCCCTTGCACCATCATTTGATCCGACGCCTACCAAAGAATTTTTTGAAAAAATCGAGCAAACCAACAACAGCAAGGGCACAGGGATCTCTCAGGACTCGTATGGAAACGATATTCACCGAGTCGATTTCGAAACATTGCTAGTTGTGTGGGAAGGCCTCCTCGCGGGCCCTATCAAAGATAAAATTGAAGAGACCCTCCATCTCAACCCCAAATTCCAAGCTTATCTCATTACCAAATCTGCATCCACGGCCGCAAAACCCCTGCCCGCAACCACCTCGGCGGTGCAGGACAAAGGAAAAGGGAAACTGGATAAGTCCAGTGAACATACAAATGGAGGCCTTTTTTCCCCAGGAGATTGTTCCCTCACGCAAGCAGTACATAGTACCTTGAATATTCTGACTTCTCCGAATACTAGACGTACGGCGGGGACAAGACAAGTAACGGCCGAAATAGGGTCGTCTATTCAAAATTTGAAACACCCTACTCAATTCCCAACATTATCACAAACAGGCCACGGGCCCATCTGTCACTTACCAAGCCTATACCCCAGACGGTCCAAACCAGCTCCCATTAAGGGCCCATCGCAACCAAAGCCAATACATAAACCCAAAGCCCAAAATCCTCCAAGAATTCTTAAACCCAACAACCCAACTCCAACCATGAGCAGCCAGCACCCGACCCACACTTCCCCCATCATTTCTCCAGCCAACGCGACCCCACCGTTAGCCCAAATGACTTCCCGTGAACTGGATCCGCTAGCCCCTCCTGCACCCGTTAACCCTGCCCCCCTCGCAGACCCTCCCTCCCCAGCGCTCCCTTTGGGAACGGAGCAAAACCCAATCCCAATTTCCCCAAACAGCCCTCTGATCGAACCAGGGATTTGTGCCCTGCCTGAGGGACGGAACCTCACCCCGTCTTTCAGTCTCAAGGAAGAAGAGGAGATAGAGTCTTATGAGGAGGGTGAGGTGCGGCCGGATGAGGCTATAGAGCCGGAGCCACAGGAGGAACCAGAGGAGGAAGTTGAGCCGTATGAGGAGGAACCAGAGGAGGAACCAACTGAGGCCGACAGCAATTTTGGAGGAGAGGCAGCAAATCTGGGTGAATCAATGGAAGCACGACCATATGAGCTCCCTATTGGGGAAGAAGAAGATTATGCAGAAAATGAACTCGCCTATGTAGACAGCTATGATCAGATAATGGCTGACTTCGAATTAGAAGAAGAGGAGGCACGGTACCTTAGGGAGGAGGCACGGCCAACCATACACTCGGCATCCAACTCCAACAATGTTGCCCCACCGTATGAGCCTTACCACACCCCATCAAGCTGCTGTGAGCTGATAGTCGAAGCAGAGGCATGCAGGGATGAGCTTCAAAGACAGGAACAACAAAAAGAAGAGGAAGACGCATGGCAAAGTGCCTTAGCAGATCCAAATCAGGCTCATCTATTTGAACAGGTCGTAAACCAAACTCAGCAGGAGGATCAGACGCACACTGAACAGTTCACTCATGGGGAAGAGCAACAAAGAAAAGCAGTGTCACAACTGAGAAGATCAGCTAGGTTAGCTGAAAAACCAGTTAAGCATTACAGCCCCAAAAAACAAATTAAAAAATAGGTAAAAGAATTCTCCCCACTAAAACAGCTAGATCTAAGCCGTCAAGCGGAGCTCCTCAAAGCACTATCTGAGGACTCATTGAATGATAACCCCCTTAACCAAGCCACCAGAGAAGACATAGGAACATATTGCGGTTTCAAAGAGGTCAATGTAACATTACGGACTCACATGGGGGCACCACTGGTGGGTGTTGATCCCGGTTATGCAGCAACCGAAACAGGAGACAATATGACTGAGGGAGCTTCAGTGGTGGCAAGACAGCATCCCTCGGGGGAAGAGGGGCATGAAGACAACCCTTCGGTTTTGGGAGCTTTTAATTTTGATAGCGGGGATGATCTATCCGATGCGGATGATCATATGGGAGGTGCCTTTTAAGGCATCTTGTATCTTTCAATTATGGTAGTTGTACCTTGTTCTAGTGGTTTTTGGTTTTAGGTAGCAATGCTAGGACACTAGTCAAGAGCTTTTTGTGTACTACCCTTTTAATGATGAATGCATTTACATTTCCTATGTGTTTTATTAATTGGAATGTGAGAGGTTTGGGCGATCCAATCAAGTGTGCAGTTATTAAAGAGCTAATAACAGATAACAAACCTGATTTAATTTGCTTACAAGAAACAAAACTAAGTACTTGTGATATCTTTAGGGTTAGGCAAGTGTGCCCCTCCAACCTTAAAAACTTTGAAGTTCTAAATGCGGAAGGTTCGAGAGGAGGAATCCTGCTCGCGTGGAGCCAGGCATTCTCTCTTCAAGAATCCTTCATTTTTTCTCATTCGGTAACTTTAGTGCTAAAGAGACGCGAGTTCACTTTTATGTGTATGGGGGTTTATGGCCCCCAAGAGGATAGTAACAAAAGACTATTCTTACAAGAACTTTGTACAGTACGTGAGAAGAATAACTTGCCTTGGCTAATCTTGGGGGATTTTAACCTCATACGATCTCTCGAGGACACCACGGCAAGGGATTCTAATTTGGGTACAATGCAGGACTTTAATATCTTCATAGATAATGCTAATCTCATTGATGTCCCACTGCAGGGGAGAGCTTTTACCTGGTCCAACAGAAGGCCCAATCCAACTTTCTCTAAGCTAGATAGAGCATTCCTTTCATCACATTGGAACGCAATTGGGGCCTCATTTGACCTTCGTGACTTGCCGGCAATAGCCTCTGACCATGCACCTCTAATTTTGAAAGTGACTCCACATATCAACCCGGCGAGACGAACTTTCTGATATGAGACATACTGGCTAAAATACACCGATATTCATGACACTGTGGCGGAGGCATGGGAGTCATTAACAATCCATAATCCAGTTAGAAGGATACAGCAGAAAATATATGCGGTTCAGCGCGCACTACGTAACTGGGCTCAGGCAAAATTCAGAAAAAGAGACACCTACCTGTCTCGCTCGAAGTGGGTCCTTCGCCAACTGGACACGGCTGAGGAACGCCGAGAGCTGAACACCATCGAATTCAGGTTGAGGATCAAGCTTAGGGAGCACATTTTCGTATTAGCGGCAGACCAAGAGGCTAGGTGGAAACAACGTTCTGGATGCACATGGCTCAAACTTGGTGATAAGAACACCAAATACTTCCATGCCGTGGCAAACAACCGGAAAAACCAAAATTCAATCCTTTCACTTCAGAATGACGATAATTCCGTCATCCCACCGCAGTCCTTGCCTCGACACTTACGCTCACACTTCAAGAGGTTGCTGGGCCGTAATCCGACCTCGACAAGCCGCAGGCCCTTCGACCTATCAGGTCTTGTCGGGCCAACCACTCAGCTTCAATCCTTGGATGATCAAATTTCGGAAGAAGAGGTGCTCCGGGCGATCAAAGATATGCCCACCGGTAAATCAAGCGGCCCGGACAGACTACCGATAGAATTCTACACTGCGTTTTGGCCTACGGTGAAGGCAGACATCATGGACATTATGGGCGATTTTTGGGAAACAACAGGGCATTTCCAGATTCTCAACAGAGCGTCAATCACTCTTATTCCGAAGAAGCAGAATCCGGAACGAGTATCGGACTACAGGCCAATCAGTGTCATCAACACTATCTCAAAAATTGTTACGAAAGTCCTGGAAAACAGGTTGCAACCTCACCTGCAATTTCTTGTCTCCTCTAATCAGACGGCATTTGTCAAAGGCAGATCGCTCATGGAATCCTTTTTATCAGCAAGGGAATTTCTCAATTTTTGCACCAGGCGTAACTTACCGGCAATCATGTACAAAGTGGACTTTGAGAAGGCCTTTGACACTGTGGACCGGACCTTCTTAATGAACCTCCTCATCGAAAGGGGATTCCCGCCAAAATGGTTAGGAATGGTACTTCAAACCCTTTGCACCTCGGCATCGGCGGTCCGAGTGAATGGCTCGCTAACCTCTTATTTCACCCACAAACGCGGGTTGCGTCAGGGCGACCCGCTTTCGCCTATGCTATTTATCTTAGTGGCGGACGCTCTTCAAAGGTTTCTACAAAATTCCGAGGTTGCAATGCCAACTCTAGTTTTTTTCAAACCAGAAGCCATTCAGTTTGCTGACGACACACTCATCATAGCAGAGGCACACCCCCGAACCCTCCGGATCATAAACTCAGTTCTTCTCTCCTTCTCCGAGCTTACAGGTCTAAAGATAAATCGAACCAAGAGCACCTTTGTTCCCATAGCCATTCCTTCAAATCTAATCTCCTCTGTCCAAACCATTCTAAATTCACCACCATCTCAACTACCGCTCAAATACCTAGGACTGCCTCTCACTATCAAAAAGCCTAGGAAAACACACTTCCACACAATGCTCGTGGCGGTTCAACGGAAGATTGAAGGGTGGACTTCCAACTATCTCTCATATGGGGGAAGGATCACTCTGGTGAAAGCAGTTCTATATGCCATGCCTTTACATTTTATGCAGGCCCTGAAGGTACCAATAGGGGTTATCCGGCATATTGACAAAATGCGCCGACACTTCCTGTGGAAGGGAAATGACCATTGTAAGGGCATACATTGCCTCGCTAACTGGGAAAGAGTTTGTGCCCTAAAGGAAAACGGAGGCTTAGGAGTTATAGATCTGCGGACCCAAAACGAAGCCCTTCTCACCAAGTGGCTTTGGGCCATCGCCAGCAACCCTAACGGGCTTTGGTCGGCAACAATCGTGAGACTATACGGCATCTCTATGGCAGGGCAAATGGGCCAAAACCAAGATCATTCGTTTTTTATGAAGGATTTGGCAGGCCTATTGCCATTTTTTGGCGTTTCAACGGAATGGGATAATGGTTTTAAATGGCGATGGACTCCATCTGGGGCTTTCACTACAGCATCAGCCTACCGAGTCAGGCACAACTCGGGGGTCATCTCAACGTACCATGGACCTTTGTGGAAAATGAAAATCCCTATGAAAATAAGGATTTTTACATGGTTGATGCTGGATAACAAAATCCTAACACAACAAGTTTTACTATCAAGGGGTTGCCAGGTTGCTCAGGGTTGCAACTTGTGCCACACAACAATGATCGAGACAAGGATCATTTGTTTTGGCATTGCACGTATGCCATTAGGTTCTGGACAGGCTTATGTGCACACTTCAATTTCACCTTTTTGGGAAACCGGGTAAACACCATCTCCGGAATGTGGCATCTCGGCAGGAGACATCGATCAGCATGGGGTAGAATTCTCTGGGATGCAATGTGGGCGGCCGGTGTCTGGGCCTTATGGAAAGAGCGAAATAGAAGGCACTTCACAAACAACCGCAGACCTATGCAACACATTATAGAAGGCGCGGTACTGGAAGCAATGCACTGGATAAACGACGGGTAATCCATTTTGAGGAACCGGCAAAAACGGGGACAAATTATAAACGATCTAGCGGTTTAGACCATTCAATTTGTATTTTATTTTTCAGAGTTAGTTTTTGCTGGTTTACCATTTCACTACTGTAACCTCGTGAACTCTTTTATCTTTTTATAAAATTGTTGGCGATTCTCCGCTAACCTTCAAAAAAAGAAATACAAATTTGATATTACTGAATTATCATCGGCACTGTTTAATACAATCTGACTGTACTATATAACAATTATGTCGTCGATGCACAGCACAACAATAACACGTTCCATAACTACATTGTTCGCATTTGACACAGAGTGCTGGAATATTGATTTTGCTTGTGTTCTCTCCTCTTACCTGTGTCATATTCCAACCGATAGCATGACCACACCAATTTTGAATATCGTTCTTACTTGCGCTTATTTTGCTTCCTTGCATATGCAGATTCCGACCTATCAAACCAACACACACACACAAACTCAATGCATGTGAGCCTATATGTCAAATGTGTCACTTAGATAATTGAGGTAATAAGAAGAGATGATTAATTGGCATTCAATAGTAGATGCTTAGAAGTTCATCATTATTTATAACCCAGTTTAGTCATGGCAAGAAGGATAAAGTTGGCTTAATTACTAGATGTACTTTTATATATCGAGACTGTAAATTCTTTTATATTATTTCAATTGCTAGAACAAACATTACATTCAGTCATACACAGATGACAAGTGATGAGAAAAAGAAAAGCTAGAATACACAGCTTAGTGTTCATCTTGAACTTGACGAAGACCCTAATTGTCAAGGAAGTGGATCAACTGTGTTTTTATATTGGTAGCATCAAACTTATCTAAATAATATCTCATATTTTGACAAACATATTTAATAAAAACACATAATTTTATCATATTAATATTTATACGGTAGGAGTTGGGCTACATGCTATGCATATATAGTGTCTTATGGTGCTATGTATTTTTCAATCCTCAAATGGACCTTAAGATTCATGCAAGAGTTTAGACGCTGATTAAAATTTAACGGATATAAATGGAGATTTCAATTCCCTCTCGCCGTTAACATTAATTGATGCCTGTCGTTCCCTAGAGTCCCAGACGATCTCTCTCACCCCCATCAAAAAACAAAACCTAGCAGCTCTCTCGCACCTCCTCCTTGCTGCTGTCTCTCGTTTTCGTTGTTCTCGTTTAATTGAGTCAGCCGCAACATTAATTGATATTATATGCTAGGGCAGCGAGAGAAAGAGGGAGTCAATTCAATCAGCGATAATAAAAACTTCTATCTCCGTTTGTTTCCATTAAATCTAAATCAGCGACCAACTCTTGCACGAATCTCGAGGTCCATCTGAGAATTAAAAAACGCATAGCACCATACGACACTATATATGCATAGCACCATAGCCCAACTCTATAATGTATACACACACACACACACACATATACACATATATACATATACATACACACACATAGTATATATACTGCAAATGATATATAACTCAAATTAAAGAATTTATTAGAATTAAAATTCGTAATGGAAGCAAATATTAATCATTGCATTGGTTGATGACAATTAATTTTGATATTGGAAAAAAAGATATAGACAAACATCTTTTTTTAGTTAGGCTAAATTTGTTCAATCTCATAACTTGAGCTAATAAAAAAACCAACTCCAATTTAAACAAATCTCATAACGAGAAGCCTTCAAGGTGCTCTACAATATAAGTAATAAAATAATAAATTGATACAAACTTGTTAAAAAAAGACAATAAACATGAGTATAATTAGCAGCTTACCCAGCTTGGTGGCATGGTAAGAATACAAGACGCTTATCCTGAAACTTTAGCAAGGTATCAGCCAAGTACGAAAGGGATTGTTCATTACCAAGGCAGTATGCGGAGTTGAGCGGTTTGGGGTCCAGAAAACCAATGTCAACATTATTTTGGGCATCTAATTCAGTAACTAGCTTCATGCAATACCTGAAAATAGTCACTGTCAGAATATATAAAATAAAGGAGCTCTTGTTATAAGTCAACATTATTATATCTGTTTATACTAATAAATACTAACATTATCCAGACTTGGATAATAGACGTCGATCTCATTATAAGTCATAAGATCACAGAGATCTGTGAAACCCACTATTACATAAAAGCCCTCATCCCGCAACACTCCTGGCTCGATATATGTTAGGGTTTAGTGTTTAGGGTTTAGGGTTTAGAGTTTAGGATTTAGGGTTTAGGGTTTAGGGTTTAGGATGAACCCTATTTCTATAAGCCAAAAATCACTAGCTTCAAATGCCATATATATACTGCCATTGTTAGGCTTTCGGCCAGCATCATGATTGCAGGTCTCGTGCAACTGATTGTGATTAAATTCAACATTGTTGAGGTGGAACCTGCAGTATACTAGTAGAAAAACAGGAATCAGGATCGGCCTATCTGGATCGGCTATAGGAAACAACCGATACAAATACCTATCTGGAACGGTTTTCTTAACAAAACCGATTCAAATAACTAATCATATCGGGTTATTTTGTCAACCGATCTTAATATTTCAATTATCAGGATCGGTTCTTGTGTGCAACCGATGTTGATAGTTCTTATATTAGGATCGGTTGACAATAAAAAACCGATCCTGATACTATCAGGATCAGTTGACTATATAAAACCGATACAGATAGTATCAGGATCGGCTCTTGTGTTCAACTGATCCTGATACTATCAGGATCGGTTCTTGTGTACAACCGATCTTGATACTATCAGGATCGGTTTTATATAGTCAACTGATCCTGATATATGACTATCAGGATCGGTTGTTAGTAATAAACCGATCCTGATAGTATCAGGATCGGTTTTTTACTAACAACCGATCCTGATAGTACCTATTAATGCTTAATTCAGTCCTATTCTGGACAGATCCTTTGTGTGTCTTTCTTCCTCTGGCCTCGCCTCCATTAATTAGCGCAGCAGCTATCTCGCAGGTCTTTAATTCAGCCGTCGACTCTCCCTTGTTTTCTGATCAGGTTCATTAATTGATCATCTCTTTTATATCTAGTTTGCTAGCTATTAAATAAAGAACCATTTATATAGGCTCAAAATATAAACCCTAGATCTATGACTATATAAAATATGAACCCTAAATCTCTCTTTTTAGTTTTATACCTTTATTTCAAGTTTTTCTTTGTATGTGGAGATTTGCACATTCATGCTTATGTGCTTTTAGTTCTAGGATATATAACATATATATATATATAGAGAGAGAGATGGGCTATGGTGCATTGCAATGCATAGGCATCCTTGTGCATTGGACCATAAATCACCCATTCAAATTCCAAATGACCGATCCAAACCGTTCATCTTGTTCTCCATATTAATATGTGCTTGGAGACCAAATTTTACATTTTTTTGATTTTTTTTACTATTTATTAAGCCACTTTGAAAATAGCTGATCCATTGGTCCAGAATTTTTCACTGTTTCGGAGCTGTGACCATTGGATCAGCGATTTTCAAAGTGGCTTAATAAATAGTAAAAAAATTCCAAAAAATGTAAAATTTGGTCTCCAAGTACATATTAATATGGAGAACAAGATGAACGGTTTGGATCGGCCATTTGGACTTTGAATCGGTGATTTATGGTCCAATGCACAAGGGTGTCTATGCATTGCAATGCACCATAGCCCGTCTCTCTCTCTCTCTCTCTCTATATATATATATATATATATATATATATATGCATGTTATATATACATCTATATCTTACTTAGGTTCCGATTGTTTAATTTTGTAGATTGGCTATATTGAGAGATTTGGTGCAACGATCATCATCTCACTTGATCCGGGATCCAAAAAATAAAGTTGTAAGTACAACATAAAACTCATGTTTAATTAGTGTTGCTTCTATGGTGCTTAATTATATGGATCCAACAAAGACATGCATAAATGAATATATGGTGCTTATTTTGCCATAAACACAACTAAATAGCTAATAAATAGATCAAAAATCCCATAAATGTAAAATCTAGGTCCATTTTGTTTGTTTTTATGTCATATGTATTTTATTTCTCTATTTTGTAGATATATAATTGACATTAATTATATATAGCTCATTATTTTCTTTCTCTTTTTTATGTCATCTTAATTTTGTAGATTGGCTATTATTGAGAGATTTGGTGCAGCAATCTTCATCTCACTCGGTACGACATCCAAAAAAAGTTGTAAGTACAACATAAAACTCATTTTTACTTAGTTTTGTGCATGAATATGTATTTTGAATTGCTAGCTAGATTGAATGTATTTATATTAGGTATTTAGTTAGAGTATTGTCTTATGAGCCACAACCGATCTTGATTAAATGCCTTTAGGTCTTGATACCCGTTCAAAATTAATCCATTAGGGATTAATTTTGGATAGTCCCCGTTTTGGGACTGCTCTTTGAATAGTTTGTCTCAATTAGGATGTGGCCACATGTTAGTCGTGTTTTAGTAGCTAAGAAAATTTCGGCAGCATTTCCCCTTAGTTCCCCGAATACTCAGGGAACTAAGGGGAAATGCTGCCGAAATTTTCTTAGCTACTAAAACACGACTAACATGTGGCCACATCCTAATTGAGACAAAGTATTCAAAGAGTGGGATAGGATGGTAACCGGCCCCATGTAAGCCCTATTGTGAACAGAAGTTAGTACCGCAACCTTGTTCTTAATTAATTGTGTTTTATTATAATTGCAGATGGACCGCAGTTGGATGTACGAAACATCACGTCTATCTGATGAATATATGACAGTTGTCGAGGAATTTATCAGAGTTGCTATGGAAGATATGGCGAATAAGGGGAGTGCACTGATGTCGTGTCCTTGCCGTGATTGTAACAATGGTCACAAATTTTCCAACCCGAACCAAGTGAGGAACCATTTAATCCGTCTATATTCAAGCAAGGGTATCAGTGTTGGATATGGCACGGTGAGAGTTTGCCAACCGACATAGGTACTGGTTCTGAGCATCAGGAATACCATACCGGTGGAGATGACGGAAATGATCTACGGGGATTGGAAACCCACGTAGGCACTCGTACTGAGCATCAGGAATACCATACCGAAGAAAATGATGATATGGTGGTAGATAAATGTGATAATTTTGATCAATTGTTACGTGATTTAGAAGAGGATTTTGATAATGAAAAGCAGTATTGTTTATTTGAGAATTTGTACGAAGATTCTAATAAGGAATTGTATCCTGGTTGTTCTAAATTTTCAAAATTGAAAGGTGTATTAAAATTGTATAACCTTAAAGCATCTAACGGTTGGAGTGATAGAAGTTTTACTGAGTTATTACAAACTTTGAAAGAAATGCTTCCGGATGGAAACGAGATACCACCTAATGTTTATGAAGCGAAGAAAATATTGTGCCCGGTGGATTTGGAAGTTCAAAGAATACACGCGTGTCCAAATAATTGTATATTATATCGAAATGAGTATAAAGATCTTCACGAGTGTCCAAAATGTGGTGCATCACGTTACAAACCAAAGCAGTTAACCGGCGATAAAATTGATGATTATAAACAGAAGAAAGGACCTCCGGCAAAAGCATTGTGGTACCTCCCTGTGAAACCGAGATTCAAACGTTTGTTCTCAAATGCTAAAGATGCGAAACTAATGCGTTGGCATGCCGATAATCGGAAAAAAGACGGAAAATTACGGCACCCCGCTGATTCTCCTCAGTGGAGGAATATTGACAGAGAGTTTTCCAAATTCGGACGTGACCCGAGAAATCTAAAGCTTGGGCTGAGTGCAGATGGAATAAATCCGCACAGTAGCATGAGCAGTAAGCATAGCAGTTGGCCGGTTCTATTGTGCATTTATAATCTTCCGCCTTGGTTATGTATGAAACGCAAATACATCATGATGACCTTGCTCATATCAGGACCCAAACAGCCCGGGAACGACATAGATGTGTATCTAGCGCCATTGATCGAGGATTTAAAAGAATTATGGCAACCCGGAGTGCAGATATTTGATGCACATAGCAAGGAGAAATTCACTTTACGGGCCATGATTTTCTGCACCATTAATGATTTTCCGGCTTATGGAAATTTGTCGGGTTACAGTGTGAAAGGAGAGAAAGCGTGCCCCGTTTGCCTGGATGATACAGTCGATTTGTGGCTACCTAATTCCTCTAAAAATGTGTACATGGGTCATCATAGATTTCTTCCTGCCAACCACGCACACCGAAAGAGAAAGACAGAATTCAATGGAAAGACCGAGAATACCAGAGTAAAGTATCCGTTGACCGGTAAAGCTGTTTATTCGCAAGTGAAGGATATCAAAGTTCAATTTGGAAAATTTTAAAAAAAGGTGGTGAGAAAGAAAGGGGCACCGAAAATTATTTGGAAGAAGAGGTCAATATTCTGGGATCTACCATACTGGGAGCACTTAGATATTCGACACTGTCTCGATGTGATGCATGTGGTTAAAAATGTGTGTGACAGCATGGTTGGAACATTATTGAATATTCCGGGTAAGACTAAGGACGGTATCAATGCTCGGAAAGACATGCAATTCTTGAACATACGGCTGGATCTACAACCAGCAGAGAAGGAAAGAACAAAAGGGAAATTTTGTACATATCTAAAACCCGCAATGCATACGCTGTCAAAAGAAGAGAAAAAAAGCTTATGTGGATGCCTTCATGGTGTCAAGGTTCCATCTGGATATTCGTCAAATATTAAAAACCTAGTTTCACTAGAAGATTTAAAATTGACAGGAATGAAGTCTCACGACTGTCATGTTTTAATGACACAGCTTCTTCCCGTTGCAATTCGGGACATATTGCCACCTCCTGTTAGGCAGACCATCACGAAGCTTTGTTTTTTCTTTAACGCCATTTGTTGCAAAGTAACTGATCCTGACACGTTAGATGCTCTGCAGAAGGAGGTTGTCGTCACTCTTTGTCATCTTGAAATGTATTTTCCACCTTCTTTTTTTGATATTATGGTTCATTTAACCGTTCACCTGGTTAGAGAAATTAAGATGTGTGGACCTGTTTTCTTGCGGTACATGTATCCGTTCGAGAGATTCATGGGATTGTTAAAGGGATATGTCAGGAACCGATATCGTCCTGAGGGCAGCATTGTAAGATGTTATGCTGCCGAAGAGGTTATTGAGTTTTGTACTAATTATTTGGATGATGTCAAAGCTATCGGCATCCCTAAATCTCGGCACGAGGGTAGACTTCACGGGGTAGGCACAATCGGTGCGAAATTATTCGTGCCCGATAATAAAACCATGTCACTAGCACATTTCCATGTTTTGCAACACCTCACTGACGTTCATCCTTTCTGGGACGAGCATATGACTCTCGTGCGGCAACAGAATCCTAAGAAATCCGACAAGTGGTTGATCGGCGAACACAATAGCAAGTTTCTAGAATGGTTTACACGTAGAGTTGTGCAAGCTCCGGAAACAGAAAACATTAAAGAAATTATCAAATTATTGGCTCTTGGTCCAGTCCATGTCGTGAGGACCTTCCAAGGATATGACATCAACGGGTACACATTTTACACAAGAAATCAAGATTCAAAGAGTACCGTTCAAAACAGTGGAGTGACGTTAGTAGCCGTTTCGAGTGATTTTTCAGATCCTAAAGGTGCCGGACCATCGCATGCATCGATGTCATATTACGGGTTTGTTGAAGAAATTTGGGAGCTAGATTATAGAAAATTTAACATCCCGTTATTTATGTGTAAATGGGTCGATAACCGTAGGGGGGTTAAAGTCGACGACGATGGTTTTATTTTAGTGGATTTCAGTAAGGCTGGATACAAGGATGATCCATTTATACTTGCAAGACAAGCCACGCAAGTGTTCTACGTAACTGATCCGGCCGATCGTTCAAGACATGTTGTCCTCTCTGGAAAAAGACGTATCCTCGGGATTGATAATGTGGAAGACGAAGAAGCGTACGATCATTTTGATGAGATACCACCGTTTTCCACTGGCATGGCATCTTTACCAACCGGTGAGGATAATGAAACAAGTCACGTGCGCAACGATCATAATGAAGGAGAATGGGTTGAAGTTCCCATTGGCAACGATCAAAATGAAACAATTCATACCTAATTTTTATTGGTATGTCATACATATAAAATTTTTATTGGTTTCAAAATATAAAAATAAATTTAATATTCATCAATACTGATGACTTAAGGCTTTTATTTTTTTCCTTCAGGGATGCATTGAACCACTGGACAACGGGAAGCATGCAAGATATAATTCTTCAATATTTGTGACTTTTGTAATTCATGTTAATAGCTTATATTTTTTTCATGTTATATGTAATTTATTATGAGTTTTTCTTTAGTAGCTTTTTTTTTTCATGTTATATGTAATTTATTAGCTTTTTTTTTAGCTTATTTTTAAAAATTTTAAGGTTCATTTTTAGTTTATTTCATGTTATATTATCTTAATTTACTAGCTTATTTTTTGAAATTTTAAGGTTCATTTTTGGTGTATTTAATGTTGTAAGTAATTCTCAAGTTATTAAGATAATATACAAAAATAATTTGGAAGCTAATATACTAAAATAACTTACAAGATAATTTATACAAATATACTATAAGCTACTATACTAAAATAATTTTTAAGATAATTTATTAAAATAAATTATAAAACATCATACACCTCCAGGATAAATTTATTCAGAATTTTTGCTAATTTAGCTGGATCGGTTCCTTAACTAGAAACCGATTCTGATAGTTATCTGGATCGGTTCTTAGCTTACAAACCGATTCAGATAGTATATATCTATTTTAGTTTAATTCATTCTAAATTTTTTTTTAAAAACTATCTAGATCGGTTCTTTAACTAGAAACCGATCCAGATAACTATCAGAATCGGTTCTAGGATAATGAACCGATCCTGATAGTTATCTGGATCGGTTTCTAGTTAATGAACCGATTCAGATAAATTAGCAAAAATTCTGAATAAATTTATCCTGGAGGTGTATGATGTTTTATAATTTATTTTAATAAATTATCTTAAAAATTATTTTAGTATAGTCAGCACGAAGTTTGCAGCATCTTTCACTTTTATTGCGGACCAAAAGAGACTTATTGCGGGCCGCAACATTATCAAACAGAGAACAATTTTAGACAGTATTTCCCAAACCCTCATTGCGGCCCGTAATGGAATCAATTGCGGCCCGAAATGGAGTATTCTGATTTTGCGTGAGAAGTTAACCGCCTCCACTAAGATTTTGCTAATTTATCTGGATCGGTTCCTTAACTAGAAACCGATCCAGATAACTATCAGGATCGGTTTCTTAGCCTACAACCGATTCAGATTGTGTATATGTATTTTAGTTTAATTCATTCTAAATTTTTTTAAAAAAAATATCTAGATTGATTCATTAACTAGAAACCGATCCAGATAACTATCAGAATCGGTTCAAGGATAAGGAACCGATCCTGATAGTTATCTGGATCGGTTTCTAGTTAATGAACCGATTCAGATAAATTAGCAAAATTTCTGAATAAATTTATCCTGGAGGTGTATGATGTTTTATAATTTATTTTAATAAATTATCTTAAAAATTATTTTAGTATAGTCAGCACGAAGTTTGGAGCAACTTTCACTTTCATTGCGGACCGAAAGAGACTGATTGCGGGCCGCAACATTATCAAACAGAGAACAATTTTAGACAGCATTTCCCAGACCCTTATTGCGGCCCGTAATGGAATCGATTGCGGCCCGAAATGGAGTACTCAGATTTTGCTAATTTATCTGGATCGGTTCCTCAACTAGCAACCGATCCAGATAACTATCAGGATCGGTTCCTTAGCTTACATCCGATTCTGATAGTTATCTGGATTGGTTCTTTGCTTAGAAACCGATTCAGATTGTGTATATGGATTTTAGTTTAATTCATTTTAAAAAAATAAAAAAAACTAGAATCGGTGCTAAGCTAAGGAACCGATCCTGATAGTTATTTGGATCGGTTTTAGTTGAGGAACCGATTCAGATAGTTTTTTTTATAATTTCGCGCCCGAGAACTTAGCTAAATTTTGAAACCCTTCTTTCTCTCTTTCTCTCCTCCCTCTCCTCTTCCGAAAATTAGAGAAGGAGATCGGGATTCGGTGAGCCATCTCCCTCTCCTCCGTCGAGCCACCCTAGCCGCCGCCCTCTCCTCCGTCTAGCCACCCTAGCCGTTGAGCAACCGTGCCGCCGCCATCTCCTCTAGCCGCTGCCCTCTCCTCCGTCGCCGCCCTAGCCGTCGAGCCGCCCTCTCTCTGATCGGACCTAGCCGCCGCCCTCTCTGATCTAACAAGGTAACTCTCTTGCTCTTCTTGTTTCGATTGTTGCGATTTGCTTGTGTCTTTGCCGGGTTGTTGATTTTCCCGGAAGGCACTAGTTGATTCACTTGCTTGGTAGTTCGTACTGGTATGCTGAATTTGTTGCAAAGTATAGGCATTCAATCCTGTTATAAAAGCTGAACTGAAAAATTGGTTTTTTGGTATAATTTTGCTGAAATCTGGGGTAAAGTTGAAAAATTCAGTTTTTGGTGATTTAAGCTTGCATTTCACCTCAGCAGTATGCTATGGTGATGGTACAGTGCATGATATGATGATGTTACCACTTGTACCAGTATGGTTTAAGTGCATGATCTTATTTTGCATATGTAATACTAGTATATGCAAAAGTTCAAGCTAATAATAATATGACCCATGTGTGTTTATATGTTAGATCATTAAAAAAATATATACATATGACTATGTTTTGCAAAGAGTCCTAACAAGTATTAGAAGTTGTAATAGTTATTACTTATTATTTATTTTAAAAAAAGTGCAGTTATGGAAGGTGATGGTGAGCCAGCCCCGGTTAAGAAACGAGGAAGATGGCGTAACCAAATTAAGGACAAGTTTAATGAGAAAGGCAAAAAGCTTGAAATTGACAAATTTTTCCAGCCGATTATTACTCGAGAGACAACGTGTTTTTCGACGGAATTTGGGATATTGGTACGAAAGAATGTTCCTATAAGGTACCAAAGATGGAAAGATGTTCCAGAAGAGTTCAAGCTCAAAATATGGGAAACACTTAAGGTAAATAACATGGTACTAATTAATTTCAAAAGCTTTCGTTTGATATTAACTAACTCTAAATTTTGTTTTCTATTTGTTTGGCAGCTGGACTGGGGTATAAGTGACGAGGAAGAAGTGAAGAAGTATTATTATCAGAGAATGGCAGAGCGTCACCGGAAGTGGCGAACCGATATGACTAAACTGTGGCGCGAGGGTGGGACGCCAGATTTTGCCAAAGAACATATTGAAGAAAAAGACTGGGAAGTATTTGTCGCGTACCGAGAGACGGAGGAATTTGGTGTATGTTTATCTATACCGACCACCTACCTTATCTCTAATTTAAGAATTCAGTTTTTTTTATAATTAAAGCCAATTGTTTCTTTTTCAAATTGTAGATTGCCAGCCAGATTGGGAAGGGGAATCAGGCCCAAAACAAGTACCCGCATTTCTTAGGATCCAGAGGTTATAACGGGGAGGGGTTCCAGAATAGGCTTAGAGATGCTATGCAGGCGATTGCAAATGAGAAAGCATCTAGTGATCCTTCTTCCTAGGGTTCTTGTAGTACTGCATTGACACAAGACGATGTTATTGAGATGTCGGTTGAGCATAGGCACGTCACATGGAAACTAGGAAGACAGAAACTCAACGACGAGACCAAGGAACGCTATTATCCAGATACTTACGCACCGGTCATCAACAGAATTGTGAGGATTTAGATATTTTCATTCATTTAATTTCAACTTTAATTTATTATGTTATAACATGCATGTTGTCATTTCAGGAAGAACAAGAAGCGGCTTTCAAACAAGGCTTGTTGGCCGTCGCACGATACGACGATGTTCTGGGAAAATCTCTGCCAAAATCCAGAACATCCTGGGAGGGTGAGAGGAGTGGGAGGCCTGGTTCCAATGACGAAAACATACGGGAAGTGCTCAACAAGGAAGACACGCACTCCCTCGAGGTCCGAAGAAGATTTTGACGCGAGAGTGGATCAAAGAGTGGAGGAGAGAGTAAGACTAGAGGACAGATTACGACAAGAAATGAGACAAGAGATGAAATCTGAACTGGCAATTATGCTTCGGCAGGCAATGGGCCAACCAGAACCGGTGTTTAGCCCAACAGTCGTTCAGAGCAGCTGCCAGTCAGTCAAACCATTGGCAGATCTTTCCGGGTTTACTGAGGTAATGCAAATTCAAATTTATTTTCCATTACATGTCTTAGTTTCATACATATTATTTTATTCGAGTACAAACGTTTATTTGTACAGGAGAGGGAACTGAGCTGTAGACTCCAGGCGGATGTAGGTGGAAATATTCTTTTTGTGGCCAGAGGGACAATTCACCTTCCAGTCGTACAAGGTGCAACAATTGACAGTATGCCTATGCCGCCCGACTATGCAAGAGTAACGGTGGATGCTATTGAGGATGCGGATTTCTTAGAACTCCCCTTACCTATACCAAATGGCGAGCACTCAAACCTTGCATCGGTCCTCGGCAGTTTCACTGCATGGCCGATGTCCATGATATTGACAGGTCCAGTTGAGGTATATTGTTATTACAACTTCTTATACTTCTTAATTTGTATCTATATGATAGAGTTGTAGTTGATTCTGGATTTTATTCCAATTTATTATGGAATTTGCAGGAACCAGGCAAAGAGTTACAAGTTCCTGGAGGTGGGAAAGCAACGAGTCACAGCAAGGCGTTTGATCGTATCAATTTTGACAAGCTGGGACGAACATTCAAGCAGCTGCGTGATCGGTTTTCGGAGCTAGATGGCAGTCCATTCACAATCGATCCGCCACTTGATCTTTTCTGTTCGACAGACTCCATACACGTTTATGCAGATGATTATGCGACCTTGCTTACACCAAAGGAGTGGCTCACTGTACCAGTTATGCAGATCTGGATGCTGTGAGTTAATATTCGTAATAATTGCATAATCTAGTACTTTCAATTCAATTTTAATCACTTGTATACCTTTTTTTTGCAGGCATTTGTACAAATTCATAAAGGAGGAATTTCCCAATGAGCAGATTGGTTTCATGGACCCTGGTCGAACAAATGCCATGCTGTTGAATGAAGATCGAGGTCGTGTACTTCAATACATTGGGACAGCGCTCAAGGAAAATTGGGACAAGCGATTGATATTCATACCTTACCATCAAGTGTTAGTGTTATATATATATTCTAATTTTATTATATTTCTTTCAATTCATACAAATTATAGAATATGACATGCTACAAACCTAACATGCAGAGATCATTGGATATTGACCGTGCTTATGCCAAGAGAAAGTGCATTGTATGTGTACGATTCCAATAAGAAGTTTAAATTAATGCTAATGATCACTGCTGCGATCGAGGAGTAAGTGCCTTCCTAATTTTTTTATTATTTTGTCATTTTAAATTTCACTCGTAAGTACTGATTGTTCAATGTGTTCATATTTCAACAGTGTCTTCATCAGGGAAATGGGTACTCCTTTAACGGTTCATAAAGATTGCAAGGTAATATTTTCTATTGAGATATGATTATAGGGACTTAGATGCAAAAAGTTGTGAATATCTAGACATATAAGCCATTTGTAGGCTTAATTATTAACCTACATTTCAATTTTCTCAAACTTGTTATATAGTGCCCGCAACAACCGGCCGGCTGGGAATGTGCATATTATGTCATGTTGCTCATGCAAGACATAATAAATGAACACCTCGATGATTTTCCGAACATAAGGGTATGTATGCATTTAAATATTTTCCAAAAGTAATTAAGCATTGTTGCTTCACTTATAATGAAATACACAATTCATTGTGCATGCTCTTCTATCTTTTAAAAAATGCAGGATATTCCTCCTAGACATACTGTACAACGCGTGAGCAAATTTAGGAAAATGTGGGTTCAAATGTTCCTAGATGAGATAAAGCCGAGAAGAAGTACAACAATTTAGGGTTGATGTGTAAACTTAATTTGCATGAACATGAATTTTTTGTAACAATTTTTATTTTTTGTGTGATATTTAATTTAGTATGTTGTAGTTGATAATTTAGGATGTGATTTAGTATGTTGTAGTTGATAATTTAGGATGTGATTTAATTTAGTATGTTTTAGTTGTATGCAAAAAAGCAATATTTTTGCATTTGGGGCCAGCATATATGGAAGCTGGCCAATTAAATAAAAAAGTTTTTTTTTTCATTTAATAAAACATCAGGATCGGTTCCTAGTTAAAAACCGATCTAGATACCTATTTTTATTTTAAAAAAAATTACAAATAACAATCAGAATCGGTTCTAAAGCGAAGAACCGATCCTGATAGTTATCTGGATCGGTTCTTAGCTATAGAACCGATCCTGATTGTTGGATATTAAAAAAAGTAAAAAAATTATTAGGATCGGTTCTGAGAAATAACTGATCCTGATAATTATCAGGATCGGTTCTTAGCTTGACAACCGATTCTGATTGTTTGATATTAAAAAATGAGTAAAAAAACTATTAGGATCGGTTCTCAGAAAGAACTGATCCTGATAATTATCAGGATCGGTTTTTAGCTTGACAACCGATTCTAATTGTTTGATATTAAAAAATGAGTAAAAAAACTATTAGGATCGGTTCAAACTAACAACCGATCTAGATAGTTATCAGGATCAGTTCTTAGCTTGAGAACCGATCCAGATTAATGCTTATTAGGATCGGATAAACTTAAGAACCGATTCAGATTAATGCCTATTAGGATCGGTTATAGTAATCAACCGATTCTAATAGTTACTAATTTGGATCGGTTATTTAGACAACCGATCCTAATATTAACTATCTGGATCGGTTATTTAACCGATCCAGATTATTGTAGTATCAGTAACGCCTGGGTCAGGATCGGTTGTATTCCGATACTGATATGCGTATATAACCGATCCTGATACCTTATTTTCCACTAGTCCCTGCCGCATCAGATTAGCAATAAGATGTCAGCATAGATCTTGATGACGTGTCAGACTCAGATGAGCGCAACTCAGCTACACACGAGGATACAAAGGAGACAGAGGAGCACCAAGACAGAGGGGACAGACCGCAACTCAGTTGCACGAGAGTGACATTTCATCCAGGAGTACTTTCATGAAAGAATAGTGCAAACATAATCCATATATCATTTATTTATTAGAATACAATAAAATTTTCAATCCAAAATAGTAGATTGCATTCTAATGGATGACACCCATCAGAAAAAAAATAAGAGATGAAAAATAAATTTTATAAATACAGACATCAAGCGAGATGATCTTTCATGAGAAGTGACAAATAATTAGTTTTGTGTTAAAAAGACAGAATAAAAGAAGACAATCTTCAAATTCAATACTTACTGATTTATGCCATTTATAAACAACTCGCGGCTGTTTTTGATCTCCTCTAATATCACAATCAAATAAATTCCAGTCTCTTTCTTTGAAAAATAATATTCATATTTAAGTCCATAATCCATATACTATATGAACTTGACCTCTATTAGTAAAAGTTAATATAAGTGATAGCAATATTATTAGCGGTAGTTATAGAGTGACATCGGGTCATTTAATTGGAATGCTTGACCTAACAAAGAACTCAAGCATTTCTTTTCTTCCATCCTCTTAAATTTTATTTTTATTTGAAGTTTCTATATTATTTTAATTAGCGTCATTGATCATACATTTTTCGTCAAGTAATGCAGTAGTAAATACCAAATGTTTTAAACTTAAAATTTGAATATAGCTAGAGAGCTAAACATCAATGTATTTTTCGTCAAGTAATGCAGTAGTGACAGAGCCATCATTATCTCTAAATTAAAGTTCCAATTAAAAGCATGCTTAATTTAAGTCCCTATATTTTCACATATTTTATATATATATGCTAATAGGTACCGTTAAGCCTTAGCTTCTCCAATTAAAATGGTCGAAAGTTACTGTACAATTTCAAAAGAGATAATGATGGCTCTACGTACGATATACAAGTGGAACAATATTTGTTGATCAGAAAATCCAACACTTGTTTTCAATGGCCCCGTTGCCAGAAAATGTCCGCTCATTTTGAATCATTGTGGCTTGTGTTACTTCAATAAAAAAGATAAGATGAAAGCACTGTAATTTGTTTCATGACTAATGAGTTTATATTTGTTTCACGGTGCGATCAGTAAACAATATGTGAATTTCGCGGTGCGATCGCAACTAATGAGGTTTCATTGAAGTAGTAAAATGCTGCAGTACTTTGTGACTTTGAAGAGTAAGTAATCTTATTTTTCATATGTTTATATAAAATATATAGCATAAAACAAATAGTTTATATATAAAGTTTAATCGCATATAAACATATTTATTTTCTGATTATAAATCTATATTATACAGTGTCCTTTTATGCGTATATTTAAACCAATATTCAATTAATGTAAAACAAATTACAAATAATAGTCAAAGGTTATATTTGCAGAAAATGTATAAAATGATTCGATTTCAAATTCATTATAATTAATGTATCTAAATTCTATTTATTACAACATATATTAAAAAAAAACTATGATAACCAATAAATCTCAAAATCTTAAAAGATTACATATAGAACAATTTTATTAAAAAGTTTTGCAATGAATACAAATTAGACTAATTTGGCAGTGATGATAATCTAGACTCCATGAAAGTGACAAAGCTCAGGAGAATGCCACATTCATATTGAATATTTTTAACCAAACCAAAAATGCATATAAATTTCAACAATATACTAAAATAAAAAGATAATTTGAAAATTTTATTTTTCACAATAAACTAACCTGCATAAACATGTTATGTTGAAGAATGATAATTATTAGTAATATCATGTTGTTTACCAACTATATCAAAGTGAGTGACAGGGGCATATCGTCATTGTTCTTTTTTTTATCTGCTCTAAAATGTAATTTTAAACGACAAATATTCATAAAATTATTCCTTATTTTAAAACACTTTTGGTTGTTTTTGACTTGCTCCAATATCATAGTTAGAAAATTGCAATCCCTTTCTTCAAATATAATATCAATAGTATTATTTAGCTCCAAATTTTTAATAAACTTGACAATTATGAGTATTGAAAATTTCTCAAGCAATATTTATTCGCGTTGAGTTGGCTTTGCTTCCTTTAATAGAAAGCTTAACCTAACAAATAAATCACGCATTTGTTTTCCACGTCTCATAAATTTTGCATGCATGGCATGATAAATTCTAGATGTGGATCCTTTCGTGTTACTGCCAAAAAACTAATTGAGACGTACATACAAGTACAAAAACCAAAACGTGACTAAGAGATCATTGGATTTTGATATCAAGGAACCTAGCAAACGAAAGAAAGATTAAATTATATACGAACACAAAAACACTCTGAGCTTAAATAATAATCAAACAACTTAGCGACATTCTCTAATAGAAATAATATACAAAATAATATATTCAAACAACTTGATCAAGGGAGTTTTTCTGTGGTATGCCTTTAGGAATTTCTGGTACTTTCAACTTTATGATTGTATTCCAGGCAGAGCATAACATCCTTATGCATCCATTTCACATGTTAGGTGTAGCTGGTGTATTTGGTGGTTCCCTATTCAGTGCTATGCATGGTTGTTTGGTGCTTCGAGTTTTGTTAACCAAAATAAAGCTAGTTTCTTAAAGAATTTTGTTGAGCAGAATTTCTGGATCTTCTGTAGCTCAAAGAAATCGAACCGTGAATTCACATACCATTTAAGAAATATCTATATTACAACACACCGTGAAATCAATATTGGTCTCGTAATATATTATGGTTGAAAAATGGTTCATTTTTTGGGTCACAATTGGGTAAAATAAAAACAATCTTTCAATGGTGTACATGATAGAAATACTGCACAATTTCTGTTTTGTAATAATTATTTCTAATACCTTTTATAGAAAAGTACTATTTGGTTGATGCTAAATTCATGATAAAGAGTGGATTAATTACACCATATAGAGGAGAGCGATATCACTTAAAGGAGTACTCAACTAGGAACCCTCCTCAAATCTCCCGTCAATTGTTCAACCTTCGACATGCTTCATTAAGTAGCAAACAATTGTAAGTATAGCAAACAATAATAAGGATCACTTGACTATATATTATTTTAATTTTCTTCAAAATTAAAGTTTCAATTTGAAATCCATCCCTTATAAAATATGATCAATACTATACATTTATTATATATGTATATACAAACAATTATGTTTGATATATTTTATCATACATAAATGATTTGAAATTTTAATAGGTCAGTCTACCAATAATGAAGTAGAGAGGAAGTCCTATGGTTAAGGCACATCTCCTATTCAAACCAATCCTCGCTCATCCACCCCGTCAGGCAATACGTTTCCTGGCCACAGTAGAGGGAGAATTAGATGGTTAATATCAGTTATTCATATGCATTTTTGTTTCGGCTCCAATCGGCTCCACGCAGCTCCAATCGCTCACCTCTCACTCCATGAGCGGATCCGATTCTTCGACCACCATCGCCATCTTAAAATAACTATTTAGCACAATATTTTTGTTTCCATTATGAATTTAACACCCATACTATAAATTTTCCTAAGATGAAACGACAACTTCCAAGTACATCTTCAGTAGACGAGCCTAAGAGAAATGTTAGGAGCCACAATCCCTTTACTCCATTTATGCCCAGACAGAGTGCCATTTCCTTGGAGCAACCTCATGTGAACTTTCAGCCAAGGGTTCCATCTATGGCCCCAAATCAGCATGCCGACCATCAGAGCCCTACATCAGTTTCTGGTGAGAACATTTTTAGTTCCTCAGATACACCACAAGGCCTTCAGGCATTGGCCGGATCTACATCCCCTCATGTGCCACAGAAATGCTAGGAGAAATGCTAGGATCCGCAATCCCTTTGCTCGGTCTATTGCCCCCCATTTTTGTGTATTCACTCAACAAGAGAGACAGAGGGTTGTTTCCTTGGAGCAGCCTCATGGGTTTCAGCAGTCTGTGGCCCCAAATCAGCATGCCGACCATCAGAGCCCTACATCAGTTCCTGGTGAGAGCATTTCTGACTCCTCAGATGCAGCACACAACTTTCACCCATTTTAGACACTTCTCCCTCCTGTGGCTCTACGGTGGAACTACACAAGGGTAATTCTTTCATCCTTAGCACCTCCAACTGGCTCCCATTCATTGGTTCGATTTGCAGCATCACATCTCTGTGAACACCCTTAGAATCGTTCATCTCATGGTCAAATTAGCAACCATTCGCAATATCAGGTACTTATTTTTCTCCCATCAATAACATTATTTTTCTTTCATAGAAATTGGGATGGCTATTGATGATGTCAGTACATTATAACTAGAGCATGCATTGCTATCGGCAGTCTTAACTTCATTACCCTCTTTGTACCGCTAGGGTTTTACAGAAGTGTTCCAGACTTTATTTTTGAAGTTTTAGTTCTAATATTGTGACTTCCAACATACCAGAAAATACTTAGCACCGGTAATTGATGCTTGCACCAGGGACTGAGGAAAAGTTTATTCAACATTCTTTTATACTCAAATTAGCATAAAACTTTAATGAACACAACACTACCTAAACAAGTACTCCTGCTTCCTCTTTTTACTTGACTTGTTTCATTTTTGAGAAATTTAACCCATTCTATGCTAGCAAAAAATAAAATATGTACAAAAAATAGAGAAGTACTAGCATTAAACAATGTTCCTTGGATAACTGTTTTCAGCATGGTTTCCTTCTGTGGATTTCAGAACCCTCAGATTATACAAGCTGTGAGACACCGCGATATGCCTATGGACATCAACGCATCAGCTACGAGGTCTTTCTTTCCACCGAGCTCTCCAAATTTGTGAAAAATATAATCTGTTGTGGGGAGCAGGACGAGGCAGAGCGATGTGTCATCTGTCTGGTATCATGATTTTTTTGTCTCTATATTACTATGTTAGACACCATTGTTAGCAAAATTGGTACAACTAGAATGGCAATTGATGCATAAGCTTTTGACTTTGTTTGGTTTATTTAATGAATCTAATTTAAGTGGTTCAAACGTGTATTTCCATAAAAAAAGTCAATTTCAAATGGGTCTAGAATGGGCAAAAATGCGGAGTTAAGACTGAAATTATACCTCATAAATCTAATTAAACATTTAAATTTTGGGCAGGACTGCAGGAACAATATGTTGATGCTGATATAAAGGGACAACTGAAGTATGGCCACGAGTACCACTTCTCTTGCATTGGCAAGTGGATGGAGGAGCAAGTTGTCTGTCCCATTTGTAGACAGAGAGCTGCTCACTTTGAACAATAAGACTATTCATGCATATCTTTCTTTCATTTATTTTTTATTCTGAAGAAAACATATTGTTGTTTTGCACTATAAATTTTTTTGGTAATTTTTTTTAGGTAGACATATTTAACATATTTTTCTTGTTTAAACAATATTGGGGATTTGTTATGAAGTGCACATAGTTACGCAAGCCATGAGTGCCATTTGTATCAATGTATTGCTTCAATATTTCAATCAAGAAAACTAGGGGATCTTTAGTCATGACAGTACATTCTGTTGAATAATACTATAAAATCTTGATATAAGTTATTGACATCGGTACACATGCCCGACATGGTAGCACTGATCGACATCCGATATGACCCCAACAATTTTCAGAAATTGCTTATTCAGATTGCATTCAATGATAAAAAATGAAGCAGTTGTTCAGCTCAGATAAAGCATATATACCTATAGGTTGATAGAAGACAGAGATTCAGCCAAACCTTATAGATATTTCTTTGAAGGGCGCCTTTACCTTGTTACACTACATAAGTTATTTGTTGGTTATTAATATGATATTGTGGACATCTGTTAAGGGATTCAGTACGTTGTTATTTCAAGTAAATTGGTCCCTAATGAGTCAAAATATTTGTATGACATATTGGATCTATTAGTACAAAACATTGAGATATCTTAATGTCATCTAATGCGTTCTTCTCCTATTTGCTATCGATGAGGCGATCAAGCTAATCTTGTCTTTTTGGATAGAAACTCGCTTGTATGCTTCGAGTGTACGTGGTAGATAATTAAGTCATAGATCTTTCCGCTTTTAATTATCCAGCTTTGCTCCTAGCCATACCTCCATTCCTGTACTAAATCACAGATGGATGAAGCAACTTGCTGGCCGATTATCAAATTCAATGCTAATTAATAAGCTAATAGACGGTTTAGTGAAACTTTACTCAATAATACTGATCATATTTATAATGTTGAATTTTAAATATAATTCAATTTTTTTAAGATTAATTATCAAGATTATGGATTATCAAAATAACAAATTAACTGCCTTAGTGAAGTTAAGCAACTAAATATAAGTTGATTATGGATTATCAAGATTATGGATTATGGGTTCTTCTCCTATTTTGATAATTTGATTACTAGACTTCCTTTTGTCTCCATGTGATCCGAATTGCGTGATTACATCTAAATATAAGTTTCTTAATTTTTTTTTCTCACATTAACCTTGCATTTTTTTTCTTAATTTTTTGTGAAGATGAAAATGACAACTGAGTTGTATTACATACATTTATCTTCTCAGCAATTAAAGTTTAAGATTTATTAAATAGAACAAAATTGTTCAAGCATGTATCTCAATGCAAATCAATTATTGGTATCCATCGTATTTTCATATTCTCTCGAATGCATAACTTTCTGCATCTTGAAGTTAAGCAACCTCGTAAAAAAAATTTCGTAAATCAAATTTGGCAGTTGTTAATGTCTATCTGAGTAAACACATGCATCAAATGCTAAAAACGCTTCATTTCGTACAACTTGATACTTGAGAGTTAACATATTTCGAAGAACTAAAACTATTGTTACTTCCCTATGCATTGTTTTTCTTTATTAATTATTCGATTGAGAAAGAATAGCAATAAGATAGAGTTTCGACCATCCAATTATAATTCAACAGGTCATATCAATTTACACACTAACTGAGGTATGCAGTAAAACATAATAGAGGAAAGCTGAGGTTATGTTAAAAAATGTTCATTACCTGGATAAATTATACATAAGTGATAATTACAAATAAGTTTGCTTATTTCTTATATCAAATATTTCAATGTTAAATAAATACAAAATTAAAGAAAATACTACTAATTTAGGACAAGACAAATACATTTCATTGTTGAATTGGTAGGTCTAATTCTTAGCCATAATTATTATCCAACGCACATAATGTACAGATGGAGTACAAAAGATTTTATTTCTTGAACTTGTATGGTTTTAAGGAGAAAATATTTCTGATTATGCGTGGTGCCTCTTTATTGGTATCTTTCGGTTGGACTACAAAGGCTTTTATTTTTAGCTTTGAGGAATGTAAGGAATTTCATCTTTGGGTTAGGATTTATTTTTATTTTATGTTTGGGCATTGGTGTAGGTTTTTATTTGTGAAGTTCGGATTTTGACTTGAAGATTGTCAATTGTTCGAGTAGTCCATCGACATTTATTCCTCAATTTTAATTTTGATATTTATTTTTTTTGTCATTTTTGAGAAAATACGGTATAAGTCCATTACACATGACATACAGATATATAAAGATAAAAGAAAAGCTCATACAATAAGAACTTTAACGCTTAACATTTATATGATTGTTTATAAATCGAAAGATAGAGACTCTACAAATAAAACTCCATTACAAAAGGAGGTAAAAATTAATCAACACTTATAAGATTGTTGACAAACTTGTACAATACATAGCATAGTTGATATGAAAAAAAAAAGACTGTGACATAGCTGGCAAGTTTTGGATGTCAAGTTCAGAGGTAAAAATATTGTCGATCATATATTCAAGAGATGTGGCACAAAACTGTTTCACATCTTTGGAAACTGGAGACTCGCAATTAGATATGGTTTTCTCTGCCCTTGCCCTGTTTGGTCCAGAAAAGAAAAGTAAGAAATAATCTCAATATTCAATGAAAAGTGAAAAAGTTGTTCTCTACATGTAGCCAACATTTAAAATGTTATTTGTGGCTAAGACATCAATAATAAATGAAAATACAATGCTAGGTTCTCTAATAGTGAATTTACTTTAAAAAAAAAATCCAACACGTTTTTATTATATTAAAAAAACATGTATCGTTAAACTAATTTCTATAGTCATAATAAGTAAATAATATTTATCTTGTTTATAACATTCAAATTCAAATTTATGTTTTATTATTTAAGATTAATATCAAGATTATTAAAATAACAAATTGTAGAAGTGATCCCTCAATTATGATTACTTAGATTACACATACGGTAGAAGCAATTGTCCCAACTTTAAAAATACTAACAACTTTGATTTAAAAAAAAAATGAATAATATGGACAATAAAAATTAAAACAAATGCTTACTGATTTACGCCATTTCTCGTGCTGTTTTTTATTTACTCCAATATCGTAAACAAATTTAGTCTTCTTGGAAAATAATATTATTTAATATTATTATATAGTTCCATATACTAGATGCATTTGACCTCTATTAGTAAAATTTTATGTAAGCCATGACATTATTAGGGTTTATATATAAAGTGGCATGGGGTCATCTAATTGGGAAGCCTGACCTAACAAAAAGATCATGCATTTGTTGTCTTCTATATGCCTCATAACTTTTGTGATTAGTTGCTGTTTCTTTTGTTTTAGTTGGTATCATGCATATTTCGCAAAGGAGTGAATTCTCGGAGAGAACAAATATAACAAATTTGATGTTTAGATCCATATAATGAAGAAATTTGCTTGTAAATTTTAAACTCAACTAGATAATTTCAGAATTTTACATTTTAATCTCTTTATATTTTCCCGTTTCATCTATCTTTCGGAAGAAAAAAATTAATGGAGAGGCAAAACCAGTGCCTCGTTGAGTAATGCTGTAATGTCTGTTCGATAGGTTGAAACAAGTCATCCCTCCTTCGACTAGCATGGTTAATAAAAACTCTAAGGTTGGCTTGATATACGTCTTTGTTGTGTGTAGTTGATCTGCCAAGACCAATAGGTTGATATTCTAGAACAATCCTTAACCTTATCGTGGATGTCAATCGTTTTCAAGGAGTTGAGGCACGTTCCTTTAGTGCTTACAATCTTGCGTCCTTCAAGAGTTCTGAAACGTTCCAGTTGTTTTCTTGTGTGAAACTCTATCCCTCTGGTCGTATTGGTGGTTGGTGGTGTAGATTGACCGACTGTTTAGGTTAATTCCGCTATTTTTCTGACTTGAGTTCCCCCCGTATGGTATGCTTGTACGGTATAGGACGTGCCAAGCAGCTTCACCACTCGGCAGAATTCTTACTGCGAATTTTCCTCAACCTGCAGAAAGGGAAGAACTTGAAAATTGATCAGATTTGTGATAAAGAAGAAAAATAAATGCTCTGTTTATAAAAGAGAGCAGAATATATGGAAAGCATGGCATAGTCGAGTAGTGAATATGTATCAATAGTATGCATCGGTAAACCAATTTTTATAGTCCTAATAACTGAATAATATATATCATGTTTATAACATTAAGTTTCAAATTTAAGTTGTATTATTTAAGATTATCAAGATTTTTGAAATAACAAATTGTCATGAGATCCCTCTATTATTATTCCTTAGATTATATATACGTTAGAAGCAATGGTGCCGACTTTAAAAATACCAATAACATTAATTTTTCAATAATTGAAAATGTTGGACATTATAAATTAATCTAATGCTTACTGATTTACGCCATTTCTACACAACTCACCTGTTTTTTATTTACTCCAATATCGCAAGCAAACTTTGCCTTTCTTGGAAACTTATATTATATAATATAAATATTTAGTTCAATATACTAGATACACTTGACCTCTATTTGTATACTTTTATGTGAGGACAATATTAGGGTTTATAAAGTGGCATGGGGTCATCTAATTGGGAAAGACTGTTCTAACAACGAAATCATGCATTTGTTGTCTTCTATTTCACAGTGACTTGGTAGGTTTCCTGCATATTTCGCAGTGATGGAGCCACATAGAGTCAGAGGATATGACACTTTTTTTTTTTTCTGTTATTTTTAATATCCTCAAATAAATAAATAAAATTATAAATGTCCTCAATTTTTTTTTAAACTGCCCCAATCGTCAGGATTTCTAGCAGTACGCTAAAGTAAAAATAAATCGAACTGATGCTTACTGATGTATGTCATTTTTAAACAACATCTGGTTGTTTTTAATTTACTCCAATATCGCACGCAAATAAATTGCAGTCCGTCTTTTAGAAAATAATATTTAGATCCTTATACTCCATGCACTTGACCTCTATTTATAAAAGTTTGTGTAAGCGATATCATATAATTGGGAAGCCTCTCCTAACAAACATATCATGCATTTGTGGTCTTCCGTGGTCCGTAAATTCTATTGTTTTAGTTAGCGCCATGCATTTCTTGTCAAGTAATGCAGTAATAATGAATTGCGATATTTGTTGTACATTCAAACTTAGTTGTATGAAGTCATCAACCTAATTTGACACTTGAAAGGATATCTCCATTCTCAAGCAATGGAATGGATTGTATATGACGAGGAACGTGGATTCATAATTTCAAATCAAGATCAGGTTATAGATCATCTAAACTTGATCTCACTACTACAGAAATGATCATAGTACACGGCACATTGTACACGGATTTGACAATTTTATATAAAAACCGTGTAGAATTTGTAATTTTTTGAATGCCTGAAATATCTGTAGGATCTCTACACGGATATTTATTAAAGAAGCAGTGTAGAAAGACGTGAGAGAGCTACACGGACGTTTACCAGGAAATGTACACGGCTTATTGTTTAAATAACAGTGGAGAAAGCATTGAGAGAGCTACACGGATTCTTAATTAAAGAACTGTGAAGAAATGCAAGAATTGTACACGGATAAATGTTTAAATGACAGTGTAGATAACCTGTGGGAGCTACACGGATGTTTAATAAAGAGCCGTGTAGAAAGGTCGAAATTGTACACGGCTTTTTGTTTAAATGACAGTGTAGATAACCCTTGAGAGAGCTACACGGACGTTTAATAAAGAGCTGTGTAGAAATGATATTTTAGGTTTTTGGTTATATAAAAGACCTTCCCCGCGCCGTTTTGATCAATTTATACTCTTCCCCTCTCACAGTTAACAATTGGGTTGAGATGTAGGTTTATCAATTGTTTCGGATCGCAAAATATCAATATGAGCTACTGTTTTGTGAGCTCACAGATGAGCGGTTTGATATAATTGATAACCTACATCTCGAATTCCCATGCGAAGTACTTCATTTCCCCAATTAATTGGTCTAATTTCTGCGCTAAAGTGTTTTTTGAGGGTAAAGTTGTTATAACTGGAGGCCGGATCTGAGATCTTGGAAGTTAATTTGTATTTCTTCCTCTAGATCTTGCTAAGGTGTTTAGTTTAGGACATATAACCAAAAGGCTACTTAGGTTAATGAAACTAAAGTAGTCCTTACTTTGGTTACATTAACCTAAGTAGTCTTTTGGTTAGTTCCTTGCATGTCCTAAACTAATTCGGGCAAGCAAGATCCAGAGGAGAAATTATCTCTCTTCTGATCAATTTTACTGGACGAAGAGTTGGGTGAAGGACCTTCAGAGCCGGATAAAGAGTCGAATGAAGAGTCGGATGATCCGGCTCTGACGGTCCTTCATCGACCTCTTCTCTTTTTTTTGATGGTCCTTCATCCAACTTTTTACTCAACTCTTTTCTTTAGTAAAACATGTATCTTCATATTACCCCTCTGTAAACCCTACTGGCACCAAAAGGAAAGAACCACCATATTCTAGTCCTTAATGGAAATTTTTAGTTTACATATGAATTTTTATTCCAACTTTTGTAATGCTTTAATTTTGTATAATTTAGTGTACATGAATTTTTAGTTTAAATTGCTATGTTTTGGAATTCTGGATTTTAAATGTCTTCCTCTGTTTTGGAAATTGTTTGTTTTGCTATCTGAAAAACATAGAAAAAAAACTAGTTGACAGCCAAAAAAAAAAAAAAAAACAATGCTACACGGACGTTTAATAAAGAGCCGTGTAGAAACGAAAAATAGTACACGGATTTTTGTTTAATTAACACTGTAGAAAAATAATTCTACACAGCTGTTTATATAAAAGTCTGTGTATCTCGTATGTCTTTCTACACGGAGTTATAGCTAAATATCCGTGTACAAAGGTTATTTTGCATGTTAAAATATGTAAACCCTACTGGCACTTTTCATACTATTTGTTTAGCATTGATATTTTTCATCTTGCTCTGTTTTGCTAACTGAAACAAAGAAAATACTTGCTCGAAAAAATGGAGGCTAGCCAAAAAAAAAAAACATAATTAGGAAAAAAAAAAAATTCTAAACGGCCGTTTATATAAAAGTCCGTGAAGACAAAAAATTATACACGGCTGTTTATATAAATGTTCGTGTAGAAAGGTTAATCTAAACGGCTACCTATATAAAAGTCTGTGTAGCTCTCTTAATGCTTTTTACACAGATTTATAGATTATTATCCGTGTAGAAAGGTTATTTTAGGGTTGGAAAACTATATAAAGGCCTTCTTCCGGCGCTGTTTTTTGATCAATTAATACTCTCTCTCTCTCTCTCTGTATTGAATTGGTCTGATTTCTGCGTCGGATCTGAGATCTTGGAAGTTAATTCGCATATTCTCCTCTCTATTGCCAAGGTTAGTCATACATATATATATATTTCTCTTTTCTTTATCTAATTTTCTGTTACTGATTAATATTGCTTAATTATTTTGGTCAATTATTATTTAATGCATGCGTGCTTGATTTGTTAAGATAATTATGTAAATAATTAGTGTATTGTGGTCCAATAACTGACCTACTGATGCTTTTAGGTCCATGCCCGTTCAAAATTAATCCAATAGGGATTAATTTTGGATAGTCCCCCGTTTGGGACTGCTCTTTGAATATTGTGTCTCATTTTAGGATGTGAACAGTACATATTAGCGGGATTTAATTAGTATTTGAGAAAAGTTCGACAGTATTTCTCCTTATTGCTCCTACGAGTATGTGGTTTTTACGCATACTTGGGGAGTTAAGGGGAAATGCTGTCGAATTTTTCTCAAATACTAATTAAATCTCGCTAATATGTGTTCTCATATGAGGCATAATATTCAAAGAGTGGGTTAGGATTGTAAACCGGCCCTTTGTAAGCCAAGAATTTGGAACAATATATATGCTGACCACCATATATGTTTAATTGGAAATTTTTTTTTTACTTTAATTTACAGATGGATCGAAGTTGGATGTACGAATTGCGACGTGATAGTGCAGAATATTTGGCTCGCGTTGATGAGTTCATAAAATTTGCTGAGAGTTATAGAGTGGACACAAAAGATAACGACATCTTGTGTCCTTGTAGAGATTGTAAAAATTTTATAAGATTTGGGGATTCGGAAGAAATTAGAGCTCATTTGATTTGTCGGGGATTTAAGAAAAGATATACATGTTGGTTTATGCATGGTGAGAAAATTGGAGAATGTAGTGGAACTAATAGAAATTTTGTTTTGGACGAGAATGATGATAATGTAGAAATTGTTGATAATTTTGAATTTGAATGCAACGATGATTTTGAGAATGTCGAAAATTTTGATAATGCTGAGCTTGATTGCAACGAGGATGATGAGGTGGAGATTGATGAAAATGCAGAATACGATTTTACTGAGAATCTAGAGGACATGTTACGTGATGTGGAAGATGAAATTAGTGATAAAAATTATAAAAAATTTCAGTATCTGTCTAATGAATCTAAAAAGCCGTTATATCCTGGGTGTACCAAATTTACAAAACTATCAGCTGTGTTGAAATTATTGAACTTAAAAGCAGACAACGGTTGGAGCGATAAGAGTTTCACGTCCTTATTAAAGCTTTTACGAGAGATGCTCCCAGATAACAACGAGTTACCCTGTACAATATATCAGGCGAAGAAGTTGATCTGTCCAATGGGTTTGAAGATTGAAAAAATACATGCATGTCCGAATGACTGTGTATTGTACTGTGGAGAGTACGAGGCCATGCATGTTTGTCCTAAATGCAGTGTTTCACGGTATAAATGTAAGGACCAGGACACTGACGATTGTGATGAAGGAAAAAAGGCAAGGCCTCCGGCTAAGGCGGTGTGGTATTACCCGATAATACCGAGATTCAGACGGTTATTTGCAAATCCAAAGATGCAAAATTGTTGCGTTCGTATGAAGAAGAGCGCAAAAGAGATGGTAAACTAAGACACCCGGCTGATTCAATTCAATGGAGAAACATTGATAGACATTTCGAAGGATTTGGTGGCGAATCACGAAACCTTAAGTTAGGGGTGAGCACAGACGAAATGAGTTCGTTTGGAAGCATGAGCAGTCAGCACAGCACTTGGCCAGTTCTTATATGCATCTACAATCTTCCTCCTTGGTTGTGCATGAAACGCAGGTATATAATGATGTCATTACTAATCCAAGGACCCAGACAACCCGAAAATGACATAGATGTGTATCTCGCACCATTAATTGAGGACCTCCAGAAATTGTGGCGTGATGGCGTCCCGGTCTGGGATGCGTACGGCAAAGAGCAATTTAATTTGCGAGCCATGGTATTCTGCACCATAAATGATTTCCTCGCGTATGGGAATTTATCAGGTTACACTTGTAAAGGAGTAAAAGCGTGCCCTATCTGTGAAGATGACACGCAGGTGCTGAGGTTGAAAAATTGTAAAAATAATGTTTTATGGGGCACCGTAGGTTTCTTCCTGTTAATCACCCATACCGTAAGAAGAAGAAGGTATTCAACGGGAAAATTGAGTTTGGAGTGGCACGTCGTCCGTTAGATGGGAATAATGTCTTCATGCGGGTTAAAAACCTTGCTGTTGTTTTTGGAAAATGTGCCAAACCACCACCGAAAAATATTTGGAAAAAGAAGTCCATATTTTGGGAGCTACCATACTGGGAATATTTAGAAGTGAGACATTGCCTAGATGTCATGCATGTTGAAAAAAATGTATGTGACAGTTTGATTGGCACATTATTGAATATTTCGGGGAAGACTAAAGACGGTCTTAAAGTTCGAGAAGACATGAAATTAATGGGAATACGACCCGAGCTTGCACCGCAGGATAAAGGGAAGCAAAAGGCATACCTACCCCCCGCAATGTGCACAATGTCGAAGATCGAGAAAACGAGCTTTTGTAAATGCCTTCATAGTATTAAAGTCCCACCAGGGTATTCTTCGAATATTAAGAAGCTGGTGTCGATGAAGGACCTGAAATTGATTGGTCCGAAATCCCACGACTGTCATGTTTTAATGACACATATGATTCCTATTGCAATTCAGGGAATTTTACCGAAGCCCGTGCGACAAACCATTACGAAGCTTTGTTTTTTCTTCAATGCAATTAATTCCAAAGTGATAGACCCGCTTAAATTGGACGCTTTGCAGAAGGAGGTCGTCGTTACCCTTTGCCATCTTGAGATGTATTTTCTGCCATCTTTTTTCGATGTTATGGTTCACCTTGTTGTTCATCTCGTGAGGGAAATTAAAATCTGTGGTCCCGCGTTCCTGCGGTATATGTATCCATTCGAGAGATTCATGGGTATTTTGAAAAGTTACGTAAGGAACCGACATCATCCCGAAGGTAGCATTGTGGAAGGATATTCCACAGAAGAGGTAATTGAGTTTTGCACCAACTACATGACCGGTGTGGGTCCTATTGGCGTTCCAAAATCTCGATACGAGGGAAGGCTCCAAGGAGTAGGGACAATAGGGTTGAAAGTCATAGTTGCTGATAACGATGACCTGCGAAAGACACATTTTATTGTACTACAGCACATGGCAGATGTTGCTCCATCTATAGATGAGCACATGGCAATTCTTCGACAACAGAACTACACGAGAAGTCAGAAGTGGCTTACTGACGAGCATAACCGTTCTTTTATAGGATGGATGCAAGAAATAGTGAGATCACACCCCGAAAGGCCCTCGTAAATGAAACTGTTAGATTGCAGGGCGAAGGACCCCAAATGGTTGTTAGAACATTCCAAGGATACGAGATTAACGGATATACATTTTACACTAAATTACAGTGTGATAAGAGCACGATGCAAAATAGTGGGGTGACGTTGGTGGCAACGTCTCAAGAATTCAGTAGATCGGGGGATTCCCGGCCTGTAATAGCATCAAAGTCTTATTACGGCGTTATTGAAAAAATTTGAGAGCTCGTTTACAATCCTCACCTTAGCATTCTCTTGTTTCGGTGCCAATGGGTCGAAGACCGGGGTGTTAAAGTTGATAACGACGGGTTCACCCTCGTTGATTTTGACAAAGTTGGGTATGTTGATGATCCGTTCATACTTGCCAAGCAAGCCACCCAAGTCTTTTATGTCACTGACCCGAGTGATGATAGGTGGAGTGTCGTCCTATCCGGAAAAAGAATGATTGTCGGGGTAGAAAACGTCACTGACGAAGAAGAGTACGACCAGTTCGAAGAGATACCTCAATTTTGTACCGATGTGCAAGCTGAGATAACAACAATTGCAGAACAAGACGAAGCAAATTACATGAGATCTGACCACAATGAAGGATTATGGGAAGATGTTCAAACAGTGGAAAAAAAAGAGAAAAAGGAAAAAAAAATCCAATGTATAATATTTACTCCTTTTAAACTTGAAAATTTTAACATTTCTTATTTGGAAAAAAAAAATTCAATGTATAATATTTATTTCTTTTATAATATTTCAGAGAGCCCAATGAACTCAGACTAAAGACTCAAGGCCGGTTTACAATCTCTGGATATTTCTGTCTCATTGTAATATTTTTATTTCATTTCTAATATTTCTTTTTTGCATATATCATGAGCAAGAACCAGATAGATTATTTTAGATATGTGGGCAGAGTGGTTTCAACAGGAATTTTGTAAATCAGAATATGGATTTGTAATAATATTAATTTTTGTATTAATTTTTGATATCAACATGAATTTCTGTATAATTTTCTGATATAATTTAGTACGTGAATTTTATATTTTATTTGTTTAAATAAAAAAAATCCATCTTTTCTAGTTCATTAAGAAAAATCTTTTAATCACGGATAAAAGAGAGCTACACGGACATTTAATTAAACATCCGTGTACAAATATATACACGTTTCATTAAATGTCCGTGTAGAAATTCAAAGGGAGCTACACGGATATTTCATTACACATCCGTGTACAAATACATTTCTACACATATGTTTAATTAACATCCGTGTAGAAAGGTATTTTTTTCCCCTAAAATTATTCTATTGTTTTATCAAGTATTTCCATTATTTTTCAAATCGTTACAGGGAATATTCAAATCATTATTTTGAAATACTTTACTTGAACAACAGGGACTAAATTGCCTGTTACAACAGCGTCCCTGTTATTTTGAAATAGTTTTTTTAAAATAATATACTTTTGAAATATTTACTTGAACCGAAGGTATTTTTTTTCCGAAAAATTATTCTATGATTGTTTTATAATTTGTAAACCCAGATAAGGTCATATCAAGTAAAGTGTTCAGTTATGTTTTCAAATCGGATTATTTAGAGAGCATTAAGCATTAATTATTCTATGATATTATTTAGACAGATTATTTAAGTTAATTTTAAATAATTTTTTTTAAAATATTTTACTTTGTAGTGATCCATAATGAATTATTTGTTGGTTGTGTTGTACTGCTAATTTATATCTATAACATTATTTATTTAGATAGCATGAAGTATTTAACAAAATAGTTAAACGGATAGAAAACAAAATGCTGATTAAATTAAGAACAAAAATATATTACAATCAAAACAAAACGAAAAAAAAGCGAACTTAATTAAACACTCCTTCACTGGCCTGGCTGGATTGCTCCTTGGCCTGACCCCCTCCTTCTAATCCAGGATCTCTTTGGCCTGATCTAGGGATTGCCCCTCCTTTTGTAGGGCTTTGGTGGTGGGTGATCCCTTGGGCTTCGCCGTGGCACATTTGAGGGCGGCCATGGCCATGTCCTCCTGTAGTTGGGAGGAGGCATTTCATAGCCGAGAGGGACTTCCAACATGGGAGCATCTTCGAGAGGGACATAGCCGGGGGGCCATGGCCATGGCACATTTGCATCTTCCGGTGGCACCCAACCGGCCATTTCTTCTTCCAAATCTCAGAGAAAAGTAATCGAAACGGGAGAGATTCTCAGATTTATATTGAATTTTGAAGAGTCCTTTCGTCTTCTCATTAAAAAGATAAGGCAACTTCTCGAATTCCGTGTAAGAAAAGTTTTAATTTAAATGTTTTAATTTAACATTGGACACGGACGTTTAATTAAAAATCCGTGGAAGAAAAGTTTTCTACACGGTCGTTTACTTTTCAATAGTTGTTTCGCCTTCTACGAAACGTACACGGGCGTTTAATGAAAAATCCGTGTACAAAAAATTTTCTACACGGATATTTAATTAAACACCCGTGTAGAAATTGAAATATTTATTTGCATTATTAAGTTCTACTAGATACTCGAAGATACATGGATAAAATAGTTTTCAAGCTAAATAAAACTGAAATCAGATTCCTTTTTATTTTTAAGTTTTCCATTTTGAAAAATATGGAATTTGAAAAATATGAAATTTGGAATTTGAAAAATTAATCTAGAAAAACCATATATAGGCGCGCATTTCATAATTTTGCGTAAACTAATAATACACGGGTGTTTAATTAAACGTGTAGCTCTCTTACATTTCTACACGGTTGTTTAATTAAATGTCCGTGTAGATTTAGTTTATGCGAAATAAAATGCGCACCTCGTCTCTGTCGCTCGATCTTTATCAAAATCCCCTCGTCTCCCCTAAAACCTAAACCCCCTAGTCGCCTATCTCTTTCTGTGGTGCTGCCATCGTTCTATCTCTCGGTGCTAGCTCGGTCTCCTCTGTCGCTCTCCTCTGAACTCGCCAATTGAATCTCTAAGCTCCTCTCGCGCGGTTGTTGTTCTCTCTCTCTCTCTCTCTAAGTTGCAATGCTCCCTGTATCTTGGTTAAATCAAAACCCTTATCTCTGATTGTATTTTGGTTAAATGAAAAGTTACCTCAACTGACCTATTCTGGTGACATGGACAGAAACCTAATGTTACAGGGACTAATTTGATGATTGAACAAAGGACCCAACATAAGTTAGACCTAAATTTTACATTCATGTAATAATGTTTCTTTTTTTGTAGAAATAACCATGTCACAGTCAGGTGAGAATGTTGATATGACATTGGAAACAGTGGAACCGCAGGCAGATATGATATTGGAAGAAGAGGAGCCGCAGGCTCAGGAAGAAAGGAGAAAAAGAGGTCCGACAATGTGCACGAAGACCTCAGAGGTGAAGGATTTGCAAATCGAGTTCAGCAAAATCGGATGTCCGAAGGGTCCACGTAGGGCAAAGTACACAAATTGGTGAAGCAAAAGTCATCTATCTTGGTTGAGAGGTGGGACAAATTCAATAACAAAGATAAGAACGAATGGTGGAACATTGTGAAGGTAAAGTACCTAACAATTATAAACCTTATTTTGATTATATAAAACTGTACATGCATTATATATTCATTTTTCTTATTCTCTCTCTGTTTTTATTAATTTCTCAGATTTATACAAGTTTTCTAGCGTCTTAACATTAGCATATTTCGAATTTGCTTTTATAAGTAAATAATAACTTTTTCAAATTGCTAGGCATCATGTAGTTGTCTTCCTGCAAGTTATATATGTCTATACCTGACCTGAAAACTTGAATGAACTTACATGCAGTAATTTTGTTGTCAATCATGCACATTGGAACATCCAAGATGACGACCCAAAGTCCGCGAAAAAGAAAAAGACTCTGAGGAAAATGAATGAAGCTTGGAAGCAATTCAAGAGCACGTTGGAGACGGATTTCATGGAGAAAGGGAGAAATCCGGTAGGCTACTATAAATGGCTGAAACAAGAGGACTGGGAGGAGTTTCAAGTTTTGAAGTCCACAGCAGAATTCAAGGTATATAAATTTAGCCAACTTAGTCTTTGTTCTTTCTTGATATGTACTTATCTTCCTTAAACTAGCTAATTGATTTACCTTGATGTGTGAAGATAAAAAGTGACGAGGGCAGGAGGATCGCGAAATTGAACAAGTACCCGCACAAATTAGGGTCAGGTGGTTACGAGGGTAAGTCGGCCGAATGGGCGGTAGTACTGGAAAAAAAACAAAGATTCTGACTCACCTGTGGTTAGGATCCAAAATCCTAGGGGCCAACACTGGCTCATGGGAAGATCCGAGGTAACCGCTGACGGGAGGATAGTACTCCCAGATGACATGCAACCCGTGGCTTAGAAAATGGTAAGAGTCTTTGTGGTAACTTTGTGTACATTACTTTGTCTTTTGCTATAACTATTTTTTTTAACAGTTGGATGTGGAGGAGGAGGTAAAAATTCGGGCTCCATGACTGTCGAAAGAGTGGATGATTCCTTGTCCGCAGCGCTCGGGAGTAAAGAACACATGGGTCGAGTTAGAGGTGTCTCGGTCTACAGTGGCTGGAAGGATGTATACGACGGACCAAAACCAAAAAGAAGACCGCGTGCCAAAGTTAGCACGGACGAGATGGAATCAAGGTTGGCGCAGGTACGCCAGGAGGTACACGAGGAGATCAGAATGGAGTACGATGGAAGGATGGCTGAGATGGAATCAAGGTGGATGAACCACATTACATCTCTTACGCAGCAATCCGAGCAACAACTTCCCGTTTCGCCGGGATTTCGGCGAAGCAGTCAACCATCCGGGACCGAAGTGCTGGGCCTGTTGGACAATCTACAGGTAATCACTACTTGTTCATAATCTACCCGTAATTTTGACTTGTTCATTAACTAATTGCTGATAATTATTGCAGGATGCCACATCATGCGACCTCGTCATGTGGCACGATAAAACTCCTTTGACCCTTGCTAAGGGCATTGTACATCCCCCAGCCGGTTATCAGCTAAGGCCCAACCATCTCCCCGTAATGGTTGACATGATCGTGGCCGAATAGGCTGCCCGCATACCTCTTCCTGTCCCTACCGACGATATGCTGCTGCTTGATGAAGCCCGTAGACAGATTGTCCAATGGCCCAAGTGTCAGATTATTTTGGATCAGGTAATCTCTAAATAAAACACGGATATCTTATGTTACATTCAAATCATTATTTTGAAATACTTGAAAAAAAGTTCAAAATTTGATACAGACCCGAAGAGGCGTTTCCAATGCTGCGGACGAAGCTTTGTCACCGGTACGGCAAGGCTTGGAAGTAGTCGTCGGGGCTGATGCGCAAGAATCAGTGGCTGCGCGGGTAGACCGTACGGGGCTCACCGAAGAAGAGGTTATCCGTTTGCCTGATGATTTGCGGAATCTCCACGCCTGCTTGATCAAGGCACCTATTTCTATGGAGGAAGTAATATTCGATGTCCCCCCCGGGATGCTTCTACACGAAGGCAGGACGGTCCTGCTGCCTTTCAAAGAATTCAAGGACTTTCTACATGGCTCGTCAAGCGATAAATCGCTCGATGTGGGAGTCCTCACCGTTTTCCTCATGTTAGTGACCAAAAATCATATATATCATGTGTATAGCACTCAAATATATATTCTAATGTGAAATGATGATTTTTCAGGCTTTTACACCGAAAACTTGCTGTGGATTGTGGGAAAGATAAGGTGAACTCCTGTGCATTCTTGGACCCCGGCAAAACTAATGGTACGATGGTGGAATATCATCCAGAAGAGACTGTCGAGTACTTATGTTCAGCGATGCATAAGGCTCATTCGGAGAAGAAGAGATTTATTCTCTTGCCATACCACCAAAGGGGCCACTGGTGTTTGATTGTGATTGTGCCACTTGAAAATTTGGTTTTTATCATGGATTCTTCACAGCCCACAGGAAACATCTCTCCTCAGCAGTCCAAAATGATCTGCACTCGAATAAGATAGTAAGCAATAGTAATTCACTTGGTTTGATTTTTTTCCAATTATATATAACAGGAATTGCTAATTACATTCACTCAATTTTGTAAGGGCTTTTCTGAAATATATTAAAGATGGAGGAATGCAAAGCACGAATTCGAAGCAGAAAAATAAGTTGAGTTGGAGGTGGCAGCCGGTGAGCACACTATAATTTTATAATTTCATATTTTTGTTCAAAAAATTATTGTCATTCTAACATAGGCCGCTAAATGTAAATTTCAGTGCCCGCAACAGTTGGAGGGTTGGGAATGCGGTTATTACACGATGAGTTATGTGTTTCACTTTGTTGAATCCATACAATTCAATTGGCCACAATTTCCGGTATGTAATTCATATTAAATGTAATTCATATGTTTGCCTTGACTTGTCCATATAATTAATATTGATTTCCTCTAATATTTTATTCTACTAAATTTGTTTTATTAGTTGCATTGTTATAATTACAATATTTATTTTTTATTAAAGCAAAACAGAGATGTAGTTGTTATATTGTATTTTTCTAACCTACATATTTTGAATTTTTGGTAGCATAAATCGAAGAAACAGGCAGGGCATTACTCCAAGGACCAGATAGATTATTTTAGATGTATGTGGGCAAGGTGGTTCCAACGGGAATTTTGTAAACCAGATTATGGATTTGTATAATTTAGTGTGCATGAATTTTTGATATAATTTAGTGTACATGAATTTTGTTTAGAGGTTGTATTCTGATTGGAAATTCTCTGTTTTGGCATTGATTTTTAATGGCTAGCAAACTGGAGGCTAGCCAAAATATAAAATAAAAATTGAAAAAAATATTACCATTCTACACGGATATTTCACACAAGTCCGTGTAGAAAGCCAAATAAAGAGCAAATAAAAATATAAGACAGCTACACGGCTGCTTATGTAATGATCCGTGTAGAAATAGTTATTCTACACGGACATTTAGATAGACGTCAGTGCAGAAACATGATCGTACACGGCAGTTTAGTTAAATATCCGTGTATAGATCTCCAGTAATTGTACACGATTGTTTATGTAATAAGTCGTATAGAATAACTATTTCTACACGGATATTAACCTAAAAGTCCGTGTAGATAGAGTAATCGTACACGGATGTTTATGTAATAATCAACTTGGCGAGCCACTGGCAAGGAATTGGACACGGTTGTTTATGTAACAAGCCGTGCATAATAACTATTTCTACACGGATAAACCTAGAAAGTCCGTGTAGACAGAGTAATCCTACACGGCTGTTTATGTTCCAACCCGTGTAGCTCAGCTTTGGAGAGCGCCACTTGGCAAGGAATTGGACACGGTTGTTCAAGTAATAAGCCATGCATAATAACTATTTCTACATGGATATTAACCTAAAAAGGCCGTGTAGACAGAGTAATCCTACACGCACTACAAAAAACATGTACTTTTCGCGAGGATAAAAAGTGACTTTTCGCGACGGAGTACCGTCATAAACGTGCTTTTTCTATTTGCGACGGTACTTTTCGCGACGAAGTCCCATCGCGAAAAGTGTCTACTTTGTTGTTTTGACGGCTGTTTATGTTACAATCTGTGTAGCTCGGCTTTGGAGAGCGCCACTTGGCAAGGAATTGGACACGGTTGTTTATGTAATGATCCGTGTAGCTCAGCTTTGGAGAGCGCCACTTGGCAAGGAATTGGACACGGTTGTTTATGTAATGATCCGTGTAGCTCGGGTTTGGAGAACGCCACTTGGCAAGGAATTGAACACGGTTGTTTATGTAATGATCGTGTAGCTCTCAGGAATTGCACACGGGTAAATATCCGTGTATAATTTATTCAGGGGATTATACACCCTCGCACTCCACACGGCAGGAAATCCGTGTAGCTCCCCTGTTTATGTCCGTGTACAATGACCATTTCTGTAGTAGTGTGAATTCGCGCCCACCTAAAAAATATCAACAATTTTATATGGCTACTTGTCATTTCTGGTCAAGTCGAACTTGTCTCACAAAATTTATTTTATTTTATTTTGTCACTAAATTTAATGAAGTCATAATAAGAGCTACCAAGACAAGTAGTATCACAATTATCTCATCATTTACATGATGTGATTTGAAAAAAAAAATTATGTCAACCGCTCAACATACAACCTTAGGAATAGCATAACTAGACAACAACTTGTAGTTTTGTTGCGATGCTTGATCAAAACTAAATTCTATCAAAGGCCAACTAGCATTTGTTCATGCAGATTCAGAACTAGCAGTAGACCATGTTCGAGATAGGAAACAGTACAGATGACAACTAGCATTTTGACACAGTGCGTGTTGAAGACATATCCGATTCAGATTCGGATGTAAACAATGGCCACAACAGATCCATGCCAATCAAAGAGTTGTATATACAACTTGAAATTTAATCCACATAATTTAATGAAAAGGGCTTTTATTAAATTTAATACTTTCGTTGAATTAAAATTGTGTTGACTGTATGGATATTTGCATGGCCGGTCTTCAAAGAATCTTGAAAATAGGAGTCTCCATAATTCAATTGGATGCATGTTTGGGCGGTCTTCAAGAGTCTAGTCAATTTCAATTAATTAAAACGCATGGGAACTGCAGCTTTTGTTGGTTTACTAAAAATTAGTATTTATTAGTTTACAATTCCTAAGTTAGCTTTTAATTTTGTTTTCCTTTAAATATGAAGCAATATCCCTGTAAGAGGGAGTGTTATTTGAATAGAAATTGTGTGTTTGTTTGTTTGAGTTATTTGTGAGCAATACCCTTTGTCTCTTACCATAAAACTGAATACTTGAGCTTAACGGGCAAGACAGTATCGGGACCACCTTGCGTCACATTGGTACATTCCAGGGATTGACACTACAAATAAGTTTGAAGGGGCGCACAATGCCGGACTACTTTGTAATTTTGAAAAGTAAATCATGGTATTTTGTATATTTTTTATAAAAAATACATCTCAATGTCTTACTAATCCAATGGCTTCTTCCTGTATTTGTTGTTGATATGGCAATGAAGATCATTTTTCATCTTCCTATTGAAACTCTGTTGTCTACTCCGAATGTGGTAGATTTGGTCAGAGAATTTTCTATTGTTGATCGTCCACACTTGTTCCTACGCCCACATATGTTCTTCATACTACATCTCAGATGGATGAAGCAAATCCCTGCCTGATTATCATATTTTATCCTAATAGACAGTTTAGTGAAACTTTACTTAATAGTACTGATCATTATTATAATGTCAAATTTTAAATATAAGTTATTTTTTTTAACATTGGCAAAATTATCAAAATAACAAATTGTCTAGTGATCCTTCTATTATGATTGCATAAGTTGCTCATAAGATAGAAACAAATGCAATGATGTGACCTTTCAAAATATGGAGAACTTTAATTTTTCAATAATTTAACAAATTGATCAATATAACTCGAATGAATGCCTTATATTCTTTTTATATGGTTATTCTTTATTATTTGGTTTTGTTTTGACAAGAGTTGTTTTTTATGTTTCAATAATTGAATAAATTGATCAATATAACTCAAATTAATGCCTACTGATTTATGCCATTTCTAAACAACTCTAAGCTGTTTTTGGTTTACTCCAATATCGAAAAAAATTAAGTAAATTGCAGTTATTGTCTGCCATGTAATATATGAACTTGGTCTCTATTAGTAAAAGTTTCTCTAAGGGATGGATTTATAAGCTGCTATAGAATGTGGCATCCGGTCATCTAATCAGGAAGCTTTACCTAACATAGAAATCATGCATTTTTCATCTTCCATGCCTCATAAATTTTATGATTAGATGTATTTTGATATTGTTTTTGTTAGCGTCATGCATTTTTTGTCAAGTAATACAGTTAATGAATTGCTATAACAGATCTTTCAAACTTAATTACAATAATCAAAGTGAAGGAGGAAGAAGTGGCAGCGGCAATAGGTTTTACATTTTTTTTTCGCAAAATTCAGAATGGTAGAGAATGAAACAAATATGACAAATCTTATGATTTCGAAGATGACAATGGTGGTCCATATATAACAATAAGTTAAGTTGAAGAATCATGAATAAAGAAGTTTCTTGAAGTGACTACCTCTTAATTAGTCATTAAGTTACCAATTTTCCTAGTGACATTAACCCATAATCAGAAAGCAACTTTTCATTACCTGATTGTTAAATTGAAGATATAAATTAGAGAAAATACTGTATGAAAGATTGGAAATCATTGTAAGGTGCCCGTTAATTTTTTCCCGTTATTATCGAGCATCGATCCAAATAAAGAAAGCAACCTGAGAATTTATTATCATGCCCATTAATGTTTGAAAGCAAACCAGAAAAATGTTGAATGTTTTTCTGATGTGTTGTGAAGTTTTCCTGTATACCAAATAAACATTTACTATGAAGAATACCACAACATTACTAAATCTATGTTAAAGAAATATTAGAAATATATCAATGCAATAAATGAAGTTGAAGAGTGATGAGTAAAGAAGATTCATGAACAAGATCTGGCCTGAAGAAACTAAGGGATTAGCTCTTAATTAGTAATTTAAGTCCTAAATTAATTTGCCTCGTGATCTGATACCGATCATCAGAAATCAATTTTTCACTCTCCAATATAATGTACAAGGAAAAATACTCTATCAAAAATTGGAAATAAATGTCAGATGCATCAATTCAAATAAAGAAACGTGTGCCGTGGAGTCAAAGTATTATAAAAACTTGTACTCCCATAAATTCAGATTTTAGAGTATATTTTTATGTTAATTAGATGAAAAATAAATATTTGTAGTTAACATATAGTACTATTTTTTTCTTAAAAATGATGTGTACATTGCTACCCAATAATTAATTAGAGTAATCACTCCCATTGCTGCCCAATAAAATTAGAAGCTGCTTGGAAGTAATATACAAATGCAGTACTGTTTTTCTTACTAAACTAATTGTGAAAACAATAACCAAGTTGCACATACTTCTCTTTCAATTTTTTCACCCATGTCTTGGAAAACTCTCCCACAAAGTTGATTTCTCTAGCCAAATTTAATCAATTTAACCCATTCAACCGAGTTTCTGTGCTAAACTTGGCCGATTTTCCCATTTAGAATCAATTTACTGAGTTTAAATGCAAAAATTGAAAAGAAAAGAAAAACATAGAGGAAATTTGTTGCACCAACAACCAATCCCAGTCCTATTTGGCCGATTCAACTCGTAATCGGTGAATCAGCTTGACTTCCTAGCCATGACTATAAAAACTATAAAGACCTAACATATCTTGCTTAACAAAGTCAACGTGCTAGCATGTGCATAGACTTTGAAGATAAGAGCAAAAGAGATCGTTGTGATTTGTGAAGAGACAGTCGTGTATGGATAATGGGGTTCTGTTAAGATGTTAAGTGCATGTGTGTTTGTGTTTTGTGTTTGCCTTTCTGTGTTTTAGTACGTGTGTGTATGAGTCGAGAAAGGGAGAAAAACGCATTCGAAGAGTATCACAAACAAGAAAATAGGTACGGATCTGATCAGGCACAAGATACCAAAAAAAAGTGAAGAGAGCCCAAATCTTGTCTGAAAATAAAAAACTTAAATATTACTGGCCTAATTCTTTTTGAAGCCCAAAACTAGAAAATATTTGATGTCCAGCTCAGTACATGTATTCTGCGTGGTTATTCACCAATTTGTAGCAGTATTTAGGTAAATTAATAATAACTATTTTATAAAAAATGAATAATTTTATTGTGAACCGTTTATTACATAGTAAAGGCTCAATTTTCTAATTCATAACTATTTTTTGTCAGTTATAATAAATAATTATCTCATAATTAAACTAATTTAATATATATTGACTATTTGACTAATTTAATATATATTTGACTGTTTGAATAAATTTGCCTCCTTTTTTGACTCGGATACAATCTCTCTGGAGTTCATTCTCATTATTCACTCTGTGGGATCATACCGAGTCCCACGTCAAGGCTTCTAGCTACTTCTGGTTTGTCTAGTACGTTGTATCCATGAATTATACTATTATCACATATTAGAAAATATCCTAAAATTATCAAACAAATGCATCTTCTTTCAAATTCATTAATAAAGTATTTTTGTGAGACTGAATTACCTATTCTTTGTTCTTGTATCCCCTCCATCCCATTTAATTATTGACAATTGATATTTCAAAAAAAAACAATGCATAGCAATTAGTCTATCTTCAAGAAGCATGCAAAAATTTAAATACCTTTGTATTCATTAATTGTTTGGATGTAAATATTGAAGCAACCTAAGGTAAAAGCTACATTTTTTTTACTTCCTCCAATATTTTGCTTAGAAAAATGTAGTTTTCTTTATTAAAAAATGATGTCGACAATAAATGTATATTGGAAGTTTCTCAGGCTATGTTTATCAGCGTTAGAGTGGGGTTGCTTCATTTAGTAGAAAGCATAACCTAACCACACATATGTTTTCCATGCCTCATAAATTTTGCGTGTCTACATAAATTTTTTGAATGATTTCAGTTGAGAGATTCATAAATTTTGCATGTCATCTTTAATTAAACTGAGTTAGATGATCTAGATTGGCTTGAATTATTGAATTATGGAATTCTCCAGGTGGCGGAGTTGGCGCTACAATCGATATCCTAGATCCAATATATTGTGATCTTAATATATTATAAAAATGTATTCCTAACATTTGCATTTGCTGTCTTTCTAATTTTGTAATCCAATAGTGCTGCACTGCATTACTCGAGTCGAAGATAGTTAACTAAATCAGTAGAAACTGAAACCAATTACAAAAATTATGATGACATGCAAAAGTTATGAGGCATGGAAAACAAGAAATGTGTGATTTCTTTGTTAGGTTAAGGTTCCTATTAAATCGAAGCAATGCTAGCTACTCTAACATAAATAATCTCATTGCTTTGGAAACATTCAATATGCATAATAGTCGGACTTTATCTAGTATATATATAACTAATATTATTTCGGATATAATTTTTTTTTTTAAAAACCTACAATTTTCTAAGATATTGTAGCAAATCAAAAATATCCAAAAGTTCATAATTAAATAAAAACAAAAGGGGATTTACTAATTAGTGTATTAGCATAATATCGTAAATCAATTTAAATATTATTAACAAGTATTATTTTGAATATATTTTGAATCAAAATATTTAATAGTTTAATATCGTTATTAATTAGTATTGAAAATGTTAAATCTCTTGAGTAATTATGGCTTTACGGCTATCGCCGTAAGCCAAATGACTAAAAACCATTCAAATAATTAATGGAGACTATTTAGATTTGCATTGCAAAATATAATAACAACGCTGGAGAATTATCCATAAGAGCTTAATAATGGAACGTGTATGATAAATTACAATCAAGCGAGAAAAAAATTTGTTATGCTCATATTATTATTTTTTCGATGCTTGAAGGATAATACCTATTAGGGTCATTGTTGACACATAATGTACAGATTTAACCCAAAACTGGTCAGTAAATTATCATTATTTCTATCTCGTGAGTATTTAGGACAAGACTTGTAGTTAGTGTTACATAAAAAAAGAAATTGATTGTACCAACTTAATAGCGTTCCACCTGGTGCTTAATTTAACGAGGGAGTCGTTTAGTGGTTTCATAATTCATTTTAATTAATAGAAGCCATGTAAAATGTATGGTTGTATAATTAAATGATATTTTAGGTAAATTTGTGATACAGTGTGGCAATACTTATGTAATTTCAATGAAACTTTAGATTTAGTTTAATAACATCTTTTTATTAGCATTCTTCTATAGTGTGGAACTGGATCTCATATATCTGCGAATAGCAGAGAGTTATCTTGTAGGAATATTTTAAAGTTTAGGGATTCCTAGAGTAGTCAACTTTTTAGTTTATAATCTTAAATGTAACAAATATATGGAAATGATCATACTTTTGTTTTCTTTTTGTCATTTCATACAGTGCCTTTCAAATTTGATACACCTTCACCAGATGATGTAGTATCAGTAGGCTTGAAATCCACTAGAACTATCCCGAAAAGTATCACAAGTTGAGTTGTTTGGATCGACTATTTGAACTAATTTAAAAACAAAGATAAGTATTTAAGGCATGTTTGGAACACACAAATAATAAGGCATTTTAACCTTATTCGATGTTAAGTAGACACTTTATGAGGAATATTAGAAATATAGAACAAAACAGAACATGAGATGCAAGAAAAATTTCTCGATTTTCAATTTTTATAATATCAATCTCTCTATAATCTCCAACGCTGTTTCCATGAGCTCATTCTGGAGGATAAAATAGTTGCGTTAATTTCTTTGTAAGAGAAAATAGTTGTGATGTATTATTTTATACTTTTTTTAACTGGTTATTTTATACTTTTTTATAATTGTTATTTAGCGCCAATGATGTTTAATTAAATAAAAAGTTATGGGTTTTAGTGTTATTATATAGTACGTACCTTAAACTTCAAGAATATTGGTCGTTGAAAAATTGGATATAATAAATTGTATAATTAATAGCTTAAAGAAATTTTATTAAATTACAATTTACCATTTTTTTTTAAAGTAGAAACATATTCTCAAACAATTTTTGCTAATTTGATTCATAATAGTATCATGTTCCACTATTGTTACAACAATATTAAAAGAGCGAAATTGAGTTAAAACATCTATATATATATCAAACAAAATTATATTAGAAAAAAATTGCTGCTGATTTTTGGAGTAGTCAACTTTTTATTTTCTATTCTTAAATGTAACAAATAAATGGGAATGACGATGCCTTTTTTTTCTTTTTATCATTTCATAAAGTGCCTTTCGAGTTTGATACACCTTCACCAGTGTGATGCAGTATTAGTACACTACTACAAAAAAGCTAATTCTACACTGCACATTGTACACGGTTTTTTTAATTTTATATAAAAACCGTGTGTCAAATATGAAATTGTGAAAGGGTTAAAAATATTGAGGAATTATACACGGACACTTAGTTATAAATCAGTGTAGAATTGTTTGAGAGAGCTACACGGTTTATTAGGGAAAAAAAAGCCGCGTGGAACGAAACCGTGTGGAAAAGATTGAGAGAGCTACACGGATATTATACAAAAATCCGTGTATGAATTGCTACACGGATATTTGATTAAATAACCGTGTACAAATATTAAGAGAGCTACACGGTTTTTAGTAACATATCCGTGTACAAATATTAAGAGAGCTACACGGTTTTCTTATCAAATATCCGTGTATAAAGGGTTATTGTACACGGCTTTTTTAATAAATAACCGTGTTTAAATTGTGACAGAGCTACACGGATTGCTAAGTATAAATCCGTGTAGAAAATCCGCGTAGGGTTTTATCCAATATAAAAGGGCCCTTCTCTTCCAGAGACTTCTAGCTCCAGCTGCGCCGTTTTGATCAAGTAATTAATACGCCCTCTGTCTGTGTTGAACTGAGATCTGATTTCCGCAAATTAAAGGCTAGCATAGCTGGAAGCTGTCATCTTTGAAGTTTTTATTTTCTCCTCTCTAAATTTCGAAGGTTAGTATATACATATTTTCCTTTTTCCTCTCTAATTTTCTGTTTAGTAATTATTATTGCTTATTTACTTAGGTGTGTAATATATGCATGCATGCTTGATTTAATTAGTAATTAGGTAATGTAAATATATAATTAGTGTATTGTTGTCCAATAACCGACCTATAAATGATTTTTAGGTCCATGCCCGTTCAAAATTAATCCAATAGGGATTAATTTTGGACAGTCCCCGTTTTGGGACTGCTCTTTGAATATTGTGTCTCATTTAGGATGTGAACACATATTAGTGGGTTTTAATTAGTATTTGAGGAAAGTTCGACGGTATTTTCCCTTATTGCTCCTACGAGTATGTGGTTCGTACGCATACTTGGGGAGTTAAGGGGAAATGCTGCCGAATTTTTCTCAAATACTAATTAAAACTCGCTAATATGTGTTCACATATGAGACACAATATTCAAAGAGTGGGTTAGGATTGTAAACCGGCCCTTTGTAAGCCCAAAATTTGGTACAATATATGTTGACCATGCTTGATTAATTGATCAAATCATTTTTATAATTTAATTTCCAGATGGATCGAAGTTGGATGTACGAATTGCGACGTGACAGTGAAGAATATTTGGTTCGCGTTGATGAGTTTATAAAATTTGCTGAGATGTATAGAGTGAAGAAAAAAGAAAAAGACATTTTGTGTCCTTGTAGAGATTGTAAAAATATTTTAAGATTTGTGGACTCCGAAGAAATTAGAGGTCATTTAATTTGTCGGGGATTTAAGAAGAGATATACATGTTGGATCATGCACGGTGAGAAATTTGGTGAAAGTAGTAGTACCAATAAAGATTTTAATCGTTGTGAATTGAATGATGAGAATGTAGAAATTTCTGATAATTTTGAACTTGATTGGAACGAGAATTACGAGGATGCCGAAATTTTTGATAATATTGAACCCGGAACCGACGATGATGAGATGGAGATGAATTCTGGTGAAAATGTAGAACACGAGTTTATTGAAAATCTGGAGGAAATGTTTCGTGACGCGGAAGATGAAATTAGTGATAAAAATTATGATAAATTCCAAAATTTGTCTAATGATTCCAAAAAGCAGTTGTATCCCGGGTGTACCAAATTTACGAAACTGTCAGCTGTGTTGAAATTATTAAACTTAAAGGCAGACAATGGTTGGAGCGATAAGAGTTTCACGTCCTTATTACAGCTTTTACAAGAAATGCTCCCAGATAACAACGAGTTACCCGGTACAATATATCAGGCGAAAAAATTGATATTTTCAATGGGGTTGAAGATCGAAAGAATACATGCATGTCCGAACGACTGTGTATTGTACCGTAACGAGTACGAGACCATGCATGTCTGTCCTAAATGCGGTGTTTCACGGTATAAACGTAAGGACCAGGACAGTACTGATGATTGTGACGATGACAAAAAGGGCCGGCCTCCGGCTAAGGTGTTGTGGTATTTGCCGATAATACCGAGATTCAAACGGTTGTTTGTGAATTCCAAGGATGCGAAATTATTGCGTTGGCATGAAGAAGAGCGCAAAAAAGACGGTAAACTAAGGCACCCGGCCGATTCTCCTCAGTGGAGGAACATTGATAGACACTTCAAAGAATTTGGTTCCGAAATGAGAAACCTTAGGATTGTGGTGAGCACAGATGGAATGAGTCCGTTTGGAAGCTTGAGCAGTCGGCACAGTACTTGGCCAGTTCTTATAGCCATCTATAATCTTCCTCCTTGGTTGTGCATGAAACGCAAATATATAATGATGTCATTACTAATCCAAGGACCCAGGCAACCCGGAAATGACATAGATGTGTATCTCGCACCATTAATTGAGGACCTCCAGAAATTATGGCGTGATGGCGTCCCGGTCTGGGATGCGTACAGCAAAGAGGTATTTCAAATGCGGGCCATGGTGTTTTGCACAGTAAATGATTTTCCCGCGTACGGGAATTTATCGGGTTACACTTGTAAAGGAGCAAAAGCGTGCCCTATCTGTGAAGATGACACGCAGGTGCTGAGGCTGAAAAATTGTCAGAAGAATGTTTTCATGGGGTATCGTAGGTTTCTTCCTGTTAATCACCCATACCGTAAGAAGAAGAGTGCATTCAACGGGAAAATTGAGCTTGGAGTGGCCCGTCGTCCATTAGACGGGAAAAGTGTCTTCAATCGGGTAAAAAACCTTGATGTTATTTTTGGAAAATGTGCCGAAGCACCACCGAAGAATATTTGGAAAAAAAGGTCCATATTTTGGGATCTACCGTACTGGGAATTTTTAGAAGTGAGACATTGCATAGATGTCATGCATGTTGAAAAAAATGTCTGCGACAGTTTGATCGGTTTACTGTTGAACATTAAAGGAAAGACTAAAGATGGTATTAAAGTTCGGAAAGACATGGTTGAAATGGGAATACGACCTAAGCTTGCACCGCAGGAGAAAGGGAAGCGCACGTACCTACCCCCCACACAGTGCACAATGTCGAAGAAAGAGAAAACAAGCTTTTGTGAATGCCTTCATAGTATTAAAGTTCCATCGGGGTATTCCTCGAATATTAAGAAGCTGGTGTCGAAGAAGGACCTGAAATTGCTTGGTCTGAAATCCCACGACTGTCATGTTTTACTGACACATATGATTCCGGTTGCAATTCGGGGAATTTTACCAAAGGAGGTTCGGGAAACCATTACGAAGTTCTGTTCTTTCTTCAATGCAATCAATTCCAAAGTGATAGACCCTCTAAAATTGGACTCTTTGCAAAAGGAGATCGTCGTTACTCTTTGCCAACTTGAGATGTATTTTCCGCCATCTTTTTTCGATGTTATGGTTCACCTTGCTGTTCATCTTGTGAGAGAAATTCAGATCTGTGGTCCCGTGTTCCTGCGGTATATGTATCCGTTCGAGAGATACATGGGCATCTTGAAAAAGTACGTGAGGAACCGACATCGGCCTGAAGGTAGCATTATAGAAGGATATTCCACAGAAGAGGTGATTGAGTTTTGCACCAACTACATGGCCGGTGTGGATCCAATTGGCGTTCCGAAGTCGCGATACGAGGGAAGGCTCCAAGGAGTCGGGACAATTGGGTTGAGAGCCGTAGTTGCTGATATAAATGATCTACATAAGGCACATTTTATTGTACTACAGCACATGACAGATGTTGCTCCCTACATAGATGAGCACATGACAATCCTTAAACAACAGAACTACACGAGAAGTCAGAAGTGGCTTACTAACGAGCATAATCATTCTTTTATAGGATGGCTGAAAGAAAGAGTGAAGTCACACCCCGTACCTGAAATTGTTAAACTGCTGGGCGAAGGACCCCAAATTGTTGTCAAAACATTCCAAGGATACGAAATTAACGGTTATACTTTTTACACTAAACAGCAAAGTGAGAAGAGTACAATGCAAAATAGTGGGGTGACGTTGGTGGCGACGTCTCAAGAATTCAGTAGATCTGGGGATGGCCAGGCTGTAACAGCATCGAGGTCATATTATGGAGTCATTGAAGAAATTTGGGAGCTCGTTTACAATCCTCGCCTGAGCATTCCCTTGTTTCGGTGTCAATGGGTCGAAGACCGGGGTGTTAAAGTTGATAACGACGGGTTCACACTCGTTGATTTTAACAAATTTGGGTATGTTGATGATCCGTTTATACTCGCCAAGCAAGCCACCCAAGTCTTTTATGTCACTGACCCGAGTGATGATAGGTGGAGCGTCGTCCTATCTGGAAAAAGAAGGATTGTCGGGGTAGAAAATGTCGTTGATGAAGAAGAGTATGACCAGTTCGACGAAATACCTCCATTTTGTGCCGACATGGACCCTGAGGTAGCAACAATTGAAGAAAACGACGGAGCGAACTACATGCGATCCGACCACAATGAAGGAATATGGGCCGAGAGTACTGTTGAAAAGGAGAAAAAAAAGAGAAAAAGGAAAAAAAAAAACCCGGTGTGTAATATTTATTTTTTGTTTAAAATTTAAACTTGTAATATTTCCTTTTTAGAAACAACTTTGTAATAATTAAACATTTGTAGTTCAAATATCAAATATTAGATTCCTCTAGTTCAAATATTAGTTCATTTTTTTAATAATATTAAAAAAATTCTAGTTCAAATATTAGTATTAGTTTTTAAAATATTAGTGAATTCTGAAATAATGAAATAAAAAATAAAATATTAGTATTAGTTTTTAAATATTAGTATGAATATTAAATATTACGAATAAAATATTTGTAGTTCAAAAATAAAATATTTGTAGCTCTCTGGTTCAAATGTTAGTTCATTTTTTATAATAATGGTACAAAATTTCTATTTCAAATATTAGTATTAGTTTTCAAAATATTAGTTAAGATATTATATAATAAAAATAAAATATAAAATATTAGTATTAGTTTTTAATTACTAGTACAAATATTAAATGTCTATAGTTCAAATTTTAATAATAATAAAAAACCGGGTATTAGTTAATATTAGTATAAGTTTTAAATATTAGACGTGATACTATATATTTTAGATAATTTATTATTAGTTTAAATAATATAAAAAATAAAAAGAAACATAATTTAATATGTTTGAACTTTTTGTACACGGACTTTTAGTTAATAGTCCGTTTATAAATAGTCATTGTACACGGATTTTCGATAAAACCGTGTATAAAGGTTCGGAGAGCTACACGGACTTTTACTTAATAGTCCGTGTAGAAAGGGGATTTGTATAAAGGTTCGGAGAGCTACACGGACTTTTACTTAATAGCCCGTGTACGTTGCTTTTGTACACGTATTTTTAATTAAATGACCGTGTATGATTCTTATAAGACGAAATTCAAAATTAAACGACCTTCAAAAGCCTTTTGTACATGGAATTCGAGAAGTTGCCTTATCTTTTTAATTAAGAAGACGAAAAGACTTCAAAATTTAATATAATATGAGAAACTCCCCCTTTTCGATTACTTTTCTCTGAGAATTTGGAAGAAGAAATGGCCGCTTCGGTGCCACCGGAAGAAGACGCAAATGTGCCATGGCCATTGCCCCCCGGCTATGTCATTCCCGAAGATGCTCCCGAAGTCCCTCCCGGCTATGAAATGCCTCCTCCCAACTACAGGAGGACATGGCCATGGCCGCCCTCAAATGTGCCACGACGAAGCCCAAGGGAGCACCCACCACCAAAGCCCTACAAAAGGAGGGGCAATCCCTGGATCAGGCCAAAGAGACCCTGGATTAAAAGGAGGGGGTCAGGCCAAGGAGCAATCCAGCCAGGCCAGTGAAGGAGTGTTTAATTAAGTTAGTTTTTTTTTTCGTTTTGTTTTGATGTAATATATTTTTGTTCTTAATTTAATCAGCATTTTGTTTTCTTTCCGTTTAACTATTTTGTTAAATACTTCATGCTATCTAAATAAATACTGTTATAGATATGAATTAGCAGTACAAAACAACCAACAAATAATTAATTCATGGATAATCACTAAAAAGTAAATTATTTAAAATTAACTTAAATAATCTGTCTAAATAATATCATTAAAATTTAAACTTGTAATATTTCCTTTTTAGAAACAACTTTGTAATATATAATTAAACATTTGTAGTTCAAATATCAAATATTAGATTCCTCTAGTTCAAATATTAGTTCATTTTTTTAATAATATTAAAAAAATTCTAGTTCAAATATTAGTATTAGTTTTTAAAATATTAGTGAATTCTGAAATAATGAAATAAAAAATAAAAAGAAACATAATTTAATATGTTTGAACTTTTTGTACACGGACTTTTAGTTAATAGTCCGTTTATAAATAGTCATTGTACACGGATTTTACGATAAAACCGTGTATAAAGGTTCGGAGAGCTACACGGACTTTTACTTAATAGTCCGTGTAGAAAGACTAATTATACACGGACTTTTACTAAATAGTCCGTGTAGAAAAACCGGGGATTTGTACACGGACTTTTACTAAATGTCCGTGTAGAAAGAGGTGTACCATGTTTTTCAAAAGCTCTCTTCCAATTTCTTTCTGAAAACGAGCCGCTTCAAAACCTTCTCTTCTCTTTCAAAATCCTTTTCACTAGCTCTCTTCCAATTTCTTTCTGAAAACGAGCCGCTTCAAATCCTTCTCTTCTCTTTCAAAATCCTTTTCACTACTCCGCCTCTGTCACCCTCTCCGCCGCCTCTGTCACCGCCTCTTCTGCCTTGCTGTGCTCATTGTCGCCGCCTCTGTCACCCTCTCTGCCGCCTCTGTCACCGCCTCTTCTGCCTTGCTGTGCTCATTGTCGCCGCCTCTACTGTGCTCATTGTGCTGTGCTCATTGTCGCCGCTTGCTGTTCTCACTACTGATTTGTAAGTTTTTTTTGCTTATTTTGCTGTGTTGTGCCTATTAAATTTTCTGCTTTGCTTTGCTGTGCTGTGCCTATAGTTCAAAACCTATTAAATTTCTGGTGGATATAGTTAATTGTGCTGGTGCCACTTTACTATCCCTAAGACAAAAAAAAAATCGGCTTGCACCTATTTGAAGTAGTGACCTATTTAATTTCTGCAGTAGTGACATATTTGTTAATTTATGTAGTGACCTATTTGATTTATTTTTTTATCTCAACATTATTTGAGGACCTATGTGCAAAGTAGTGAAATGTACTCTAAACGGCCAAAATGACCTCTGCTGGTAAATTGATCAGTGCAGATCAATGCCGTGACCAAAACAAGATTATAACTTGACCAACAGACAGAGGACTCCAAAACACACAAGATGGACACAAATTTCATATTTTTATGATTTTGTTTCCATTTTATATGATTTTTTAAAGTTCACATTTTCATTTTGAGAAAATCTGATGTTTAAAGGTGCAGAATTTTCATTTTGAGAGGCTGAACTTTGGAAAATCATATAAAATCGAATTAAAATCAGAAAAATATGAAATTAAGGTCCATTTTGTGTGTTTTGAAGTCCTCCATTTTACTGTGGTGTTTGTTTTGCACATAGGTCCATTACTTAATGTGCATAACTTAATGTGCATATATGAGTAAACTAATTCTCTCCATTTGGTGTTTATATAATATTTCTTTTAATATTTCTTTGTATGGCAGAACCATGTCGGATGAGGGTGAGCACATAGATGCGATGGCAGAAGATGATCAGCAAGCTACTGCCTCATCAGAAAGAAGGAAAAGAGGTCCGACAATGTGCACAAGCACGTCTGAGAAGAAGCAGTTGGAAATCCGGTTCACGGACGACGGGCGTGCGGAAGGTCCAAACCGAATGGCGTACTCAAATTGGTGTTGCAATTTGGTGAAGCGAAAGGCAAGTATCCTTGTAGAGAGTTGGAATAAGTTTGATAAAGAGGAGAAGAACGACTGGTGGAACATGGTGAAGGTAAAGCACCGAACAACTCTTTACTTTATTTTCATTGTTGTACATGAAATTAAATGCAGTTAATTTGGTGTCACTCAGGCTCAGTGGAACATCGAGAGCGATACCCCAAAGGTCAAGACTCTGAGGATCATGAACGAAGGTTGGAAGCAATTCAAGAGCACGCTGAAGACAGAGTTCATGGACGAAGGGAGAAGTCCGGTAGGGTACTATCCTTGGGTAACACAAGAGGTGTGGGAGGAGTTTCAAGCTTTGAAGTCCACAGAAGAGTTCAAGGTATGTAACATTATCCAAAGTAGTTTATGTTTTTTCTCGATTTTCAATTATTTTTCTAAAACTAATTGATTTTCTTGCACATGTGAAGGCAAAAAGGTAAAGAAGGCAAGAGGATCGCTGGCATGAACAAGTATCCGCACCATTTAGGGTCAGCTGGTTACGAGGGTAAGTCGGCAGAGTGGAAGACAGCACTGGAGCAAAACAGAAATTCAGACTCACCCGTGGTCCAGATCCAAAATCCTAGGGGCCAATGTTGGTTCATGGGTAGATCTGAGTTAACCGCTGACGGGAGGATAGTACTCCCAGAGAAATTGCAGCCCGTGGCTCAGAGAATGGTAAGAGTCCTTTGTTATAACTTTGTGTCATTCAAACGAAATTATAACTTCGAATGTACATCACTTGATCTTTTGCTCTAACTAATTTTTTTATTAACAGTTGGAGGTGGAGCAGGAGGTCAGTTCGGGTGCCCGGTCGGTCGAACGACAAAATGATTCCTTGGCCGCAGCGCTCGGGAATCCAGAACACACGGGCCGGGTAAGGGGTGTAGGGGCCTACAGGGGCTGGAAGGAGGTGTTCCGAGTTGAGGGTGAAAAATCTCGAAGAAAACCTCGTGCCAGAGTTGATAAAGACGAGATAGTTGCGCAGGTACGCGCGGAGGTCAGCAGAGAGTACGACTCCAAGATGGCTGCGTACGACGCAAAGATGGCTGAGATGGAATCAAGGTTGTTGAACCGGTTTTCATCTCTTGCGCAGCAATCCGAGCAACCACCTCCTATTTCGCCGGGAGTTCGGCGAAGTAGCCAAGCATCCGGGACTTGGGCCTTAGATGATTTGGAAAATCTAAAGGTAATCACTACTGTTTTATAGTCTAAAGGTAATTCATACCTGTTTGTAGCATTGTTAGACAACATCGCACCATTAAAAAGTAACAACTTTTTGATAATTGCAGGACCCCAGAGCATGCGACCTCGTCCTGTGGCAGGGTAGTTCTCCTCTGACCGTTGCCACGGGCGTTGTACTTCCAGGAGTCTCGATTGTACACCATGCTCAGCTCTTGCCCGACTATGCATGTGTGCAGGTTGACTCAGTCGTGGAGGGATGGGGGCGCATACCTCTTCCTGCCCCTACCGGCGATATGGTTGTTCTTGATGATGCCCGCAAGACATTTGTCCAATGGCCCAGGAGTCGGATTGTTTTGCATCAGGTAATATCTAAATAATTCATTTCTTTTGTTACATTCAAATCATTCTTTTTCAAATAATTGAAGAAGATATGTTAATTTTAATGCAGACACGAGGAGATGATGACATCGGTGCACAGGAGTTGATGTCACCGGTACGGACTGTTGTGGCTTGCGACGTTGGGGCTGACGCGCCAGGATCACCAGACCGTCCTTTGGTCACCGAAGAAGAATACAGCCGTTTGCCCGGTGATTTGCGCCTTCTCCACGACCGCTTGATGTCGACACCCGAAAGCATGAGGGATATCTTCATCCCCGTCCCACCTGGGATGTTTTTACATGCCGGCGGCATGATCACTATGTCGTTCAAAGACTTCAGGGACATTCTCCACCACTCGTCATCCGATAAATGGCTCGATGTGTCGTTCATCTCCATTTTCCTCATGTTAGTGAATCGAAATTATTTTCATTATTGTATACAACTCAAATATAATTCTAATGTAAAATTTTGAGTTTTCAGGAAGCTAATCCGAAATTGTGATGAGATGGTAGAAAGGAAGAACTTGTGCGTATTTCTGGACCCCGAGATGGTGAGTGCTACAATGCTGAGACGTTCTTCGAAGGAGGGTATCGAGTACATTTGTTCAGCGCTGCATCATGCTCAGGAGGAGGAGAAGAAATACATTCTCTTGCCGTACCACCAGATGTTAATTCTAACCTTAGCTTATGTATTGTTCCTATTAGCAAACACTCGTGTTACTATTATATGCTAAAGTACTTTAATTTTTATCCTCCCACAGCAAGCACTGGTGTCTGATAATAATTGTGCCTTACCTAAATACGTGCATAATTGTTGATTCTTGTAAGCCCGGAGGAAATATCCCGGCTAACAAGTGCAAAGACATATTCCCTTATGTCAACAAGTAAGCAATAATAATTTAATTGGTTTGAATTTTTTTCAATTATATCAAATTATAAAATTGCTATAAACATTCACTCAATTTTGTAAGGGCTTTTGCGAAATATGTTAAAGAGGGAGGATCGCATAACAAGAGCAAGAAAACCAAGTTGGGTTGGAAGTGGTTGCTGGTGAGCACACTATAAATTTATAATTTCATATATATTGTCGAAAAAAATATTATCATTCTAACATAGGCCGCTAAATGCAAATTTCAGGGCCCGCAACAGTTGGAGGGTTGGGAATGCGCTTACTACACGATGATTTTCATGTTTGACTTTGTCGAAAGAATACAATTCCAATTCCCAAACTCGGTATGTAATTCATATTAATTGTTCCTATATAATAGCAATTGATATTTGCGACTGTATTTCATCTACCTTTTCTTGTTACTAACTAATACCAAATTGTAATTGTAGAATTTGCCAAAGCAACCGCATTACACCAAGGAGCAGATCGACGATATCAGGTGTGTGTGGGCAAGGTGGTTTGTATCAGAATTTTGCAATGCTCAACATGGATTTCCATAATTTTGTATAATTTGGTGTATGTGAATATTGTATAATTTATTGCATATGAATTTCTGGCTAATCTAGAAAATATGGATTTATTGGTAATCTAGAAAATATGAATTTCTTGGTAATATGAAAAATATGGATTTCTTGTTATATGAAATCTGGAAAATATGGGAAATATGGAATAGTTCTCTGTAACAAAACTGGCTAGCAAAACTGGAGGCTAGCCGAAAAACAAAAAATACAAAAAAAAAAAAATGGTCTTCATACACGGACATTTAACTAAAGTCCGTGTATGAAAGAGGAGAGCTACACGGACATTTAGTTAAATGTCCGTGTATAAAGAGGAGAGCTACACGGACATTTTACTAAATGTCCGTGTAGAAAGGGTCAAGCTACACGGGTTTTTAGTTAAAAGTCCGTGTACGAAAAGAATCGTACACGGTTGTTTAGGTAATATCCGTGTAGCTCTGTATCATGGAGAGCGACACATTCTGGACTTTTTACACGGCTGTTTGTGTAGTTATCCGTGTATAATCGTTGAGATTGTACACGGACAAATGTCCGTGTGTAGTTATTGACCTATTTATACACCCTCGATTTAAACACGGTAGGAAATCCGTGTAGCTCTTCCATTTTTGTCCGTGTATAATCTCCTTTTTTGTAGTAGTGGTAGGCTTGAAATTTACTAGAACTATCCGGAAATGTATAAGGGTAAAATTTATAATGGATGTAATAGTAGAATTCAGATCCAGTACAATTAATGAAATCTCGCACGAATTTCAAAATGGACCGGCTTAGATTATTGTACTCAGTCCTGTACAGCAGGGCATACAGACCTATTATAGGAGAAGATGGAACTGTAAAACGGAGCATATTTCTCATGTTGCAGAATTGGCTAATTTAATATAGTGCCAAATGTGTTTTGCTGTTAAATTCGCATTTCATGTTAATTTTTTTAAACCCGCTTAATTATTTGGTTCGGTTCAGTTTAGTAATTTTTAAAACCAGTCAAACCGAACTGACTAAATTTCTTAAAATTGTACCGCACCCCAGACCCGAGCAATCAAACCCCTTTTGTGTCGCACTAGCGTAGTCACCAGGCACGCTTTCACGTGCGCCTTCAAGGTTTTGTCACTTTTTATTAAAAAATTAATAAAAATTATTTATTTTTATAATTAATTTTTTATTTCGGTTCAACCGAATAAAACAAAATTTAGTTCGGTATGGTTATTGGTTTAGTTCTAATTCAGTCAATTCAGTTATATTTTCTAAAACCGAACAAAAATTTTATTTATCTATTTTATTTCAATTAATTAGAGGGTCTAGATTGGCAAGAATTAAAAAGTCAATATAAATTATTGAATTCTCCAGGTGACCGAGTTGGGGCTACCAATCGATATCCACGATCCAATATATATTCTCAAAATGTATTCATAAAATTTACATTCGCTGTCTTTCCAATTTTTCAGTGCTAGTAATGCTGTACTGCATTACTCAAGTCGAAGCTAATTAATTAATTATCTCAGTAGAAGCTGGAACCAATAATCAAATTTATGATAACATGCAAAATTTATGAGGCATGGAAAACAAGAAATGTGTGATTTCTTTTGTAAGGTTAAGGTTTCTATTAAATCGAAGCAATGCTACTCTAACATAATCAATCTCAATGCTTGAGAAACTTTCAATATGCATAATAGTCGACTCTATCAAGGATTTAGAACTAATATTATTTCTGATATAAATTTTGAAAAAAATTACAATTTTCTAAGATATTGGAACAAGTCAAAAATTTGTGTATTACCAGAATGTCGTAAATAAATTTAAATATTGTTATTAAGTATTATTTTGAATATATATTTTGAATCAAAACATTTAATTGATTAATATCATCATTAGTTATTATTGAAATTGTTAAATCTCTCAAGTTATTATATGAATATGATTCAAATAATCTGTTGAGACTGATTATATGAATATAGTCAATTGGCTATCTCTAGTAGATTTCAAGTTTGCTGATACTACATCATACAGGGTGAAGATGTATCAAACTTGGAAGGCACTGTATGAAATGACAAAATGAAAAAGAAAAAAAACATGGTCATTCCAATTTATTTGTTACATTTAATTGGATATATCTTTTTTTTTTCTTGAAGGTAATTATATGAATATAATCAATTGTGATGAGAGGCACATGCTTTTCAAATGTTTACTTTATTAATGTAAAGAACAATAATTTGCAACACTACTGTCTAAAGTTTTTGGATCATGGAAATAACGTGTTATGGATGTAATTGCATGAAAAACATATAAAAAGTTATTGATCCATTGGTTCTCAATAAAATCTCTAAATAAAATTTGATATGTTAGGTTAGGTTTTTTTTTCATTAGTATATATAACTCAAATTATATGCCAAAACATAAATTCTGAGGGATAATTGAAAAATATTACAGTGTTAATTAATCAAATCTTTTTTTTTTAACATCATGTGTTCCAATTTGACCCATATGTGTTTGTGATGTATAAAAGATATAGCACTAAAAAAAAAACCTTCATAGTAAATTACTAGTATCGTGCTCGTCCATTGCAACGGGATATGTTATAAGATTGAAAGAATATGAAGGGACCTTTTTGTTTGACATTCACACAAAATTAAGAAAAAATATATTTAAATGAAAATAAAAGACACAAATGAAAAAAAAATAGAGATCCAAATAATAAATAACAATAAAAGAAACAACAACAAATAAAAAAAAAACGGATCAAATATAACATGAAAAAAAATCTTGAAGTATCATTGTGATTTAATATCTAATTTTTCTCCACAAGCAAGACAGATCATTAAACGATTTAGAGGAGAAATGATCTATAAAGAAACAAAATTGAAAAATATATGATTAAATGATTCAAATAAGGATCTTGGTATGGACAATGTCGGAACTACATTAATTTTGGCTGAGCAACACAATTGCAGTCAACTTAAAGCAGAGTGCATCAAATTTTTAAGCTCACCTGAGGTTTTAAAAGCCGTTGCATAGAACGATGGATTTCATAATTTGATGAGAATTTGTCCTACTTTCAAGAATATCTAAGTTATTCATTGTAAAATGATCATGACGAAGATTTATCTACCGATTTATTTTTCATAATTAGATTGTTTTTTCCGTGATTTGTTTGAATATGATCTTTTATTATGGCGTACAATTTGCTTCTTTTTTGAAACTAATTGAAGTAATACTAATAGCAATGTTAAGCATATACCACTTAGGTAAATGAAAGTAAAACACTTGTCTCTACTCATATTTTGTGGGCGAGTTTCAGCCCGTAGGCAGCAACCCAGCTCAGTTGAATTAACTAAATGACCATTTTGTTTAGAAGATGTTAAAGGAAGAGAGGAATAGCCAGGTGAAAAAAGAGACCGATTTTTTAATATATATAATAAATATTTAAATAAAAATTAATCATACCACATACACAATATGAATCATGTGCATTAGCGCACGGGGTCTTTTAATATTCGTGCAGATATATATAACATAGTCTTGATCTTAACTCAAAATTTGAGTTGAAGTCAGAGGATACAAATTTACATATGTAAGCGTTTTTTCTCACTAGAGACGAAAGCACATGATATGCCTCTTTCACGGGTTGCGGCTAATTCTAGATTTTTAAATTCCGTCCTATGTATTTAAAATAAAAAAATTGGCAAAGATATAGATCCATTAAAGATAATCTGATCTTTTTTCTCACTAGAGGCCTGAGTGTCTTAAGAAAGTTTCTTTTAGTGTTATTTTCTCATTTCAATGAATTTAGTTGAATGTTGAGGCAGCAAGAAAAGAAGCCCGGCGATACTTTCTTATTTATTCTATTTCATTTATTTTAACTTTCTATTTATATTTTTATTGATAGTAAAAGTTAATTATAGAAGAATAAAATGCAATACAAACTTAAATCTAGCCATACATTGCAATTGTAATGAAGGGTTTAGATTTAATTAGTGGTATCCCTGCTCAAAACTTAAAGATATAAATATTTTGTTAAGTTGTTAATTTGATCATCCAAATGGTATATACAATTATTAAAATTTTAGGTGGGCCCGAAGGTTAAGATGATCTATAATCCGATCTTTATCTGAATCCAAATTGTTTGGTTCTAAATATCTAGTTGTTTACAATTCGTTTGTTTTGTTGAATCCACTTAATTTCTTAAAACAATGGAGGTGTCCTTTCAAGTGGCGAATTACACGGGGCGGATCATGTTGAAATTTAAATGAACTTTTGTTGTATTTATTAGCTCTTTATTTTATTTTTGATATATAGATGTATATTATTTGTATATTATTTGTGTAATGAAATAGTGAAGAATCTTATTTTGTTTTGTGTTATATGAAATTTGCATTTTATTAAAAATAAATTTCACAGATGATGTATAGCCTCTCTATATTCAAATTCCGCTCAATTCTTGTAATTAAGTTTGAAACATTTGTTATTGAAATTCATTAACTGCATTACTTGACGAAAAATGCATGACGCTAACAAAAACAATATCAAAAAATACATCTAATCATAAAATTTAAGAGGCATGGAAGATGAAAAATGCATGATTTCTTTGTTAGGTAAAGCTTCTTGATTAGATGACCGGATGCCTCATTCTATTGCAGCTTATATATCCACCCCTTGAGAAACTTTTACTAATAGAGATGAAGTTCATATATTATATGGAACTAAATATTAATATTATACAATATTATTTTGGAAGAAAGTGACTGCATTTGACTTTGCTTGCGATATTGGAGTAAACCAAAAACCGCTTAGAGTAGTTCAGAAATGGCATAAATCTGTAGGCATACAATAGAGTATCTATAAAAAGAGGCAAGATGACCTTTATTGTTAGCTGCATTAATAGCAAATCGGAGAAAAAACCATTAGATGATACATTAAGACATGTGGGAGCACTAGAATTTGGCAAAGCATTGAAACTTGGGAGATAATTGTATGTGGGAGTTCACCGCTTATTTTTTATTTTATTTTCTAAAGTTTGGTAGCTTTTAAAGCTCCAACAATTTGATTTATAAATAATTTTTTTTTTTTACAATTAGCTCTTTATTTTATTTTCTGAAGAATAAGCCGAATTGTTGTGGGTCGTACAACCGGGCTAAAGGTTTCAAAGAAATCCACTCCCTCTTCTTGATGAAAACCTTTTGCGACTAACCGAGCCTTATAGCGTTCAAGTGTTCCATCGGCATGTTTCTTGACCTTAAAGACCCACTTACACCCAATAATATTCTGACCCGGTATAGGAGAAACAAGAGACCAGGTTTGATTTGCACGAAGAGCATTGAATTCATTTGTCATGGCCGAAACCCATTCGGGATGTACCTTAGCTTGGGCATAAGTCTTAGGCTCTGTGAGGACAGTAGATGAAAGAGCCACATAATCAGGGTGTAATTTAGGCCTTCTGGTGTGATCCCTGGTGCGAGTTGTCATAGGATGAACTGAGGAAGATAGGTGTTGATCATTATGAATAGGTGCAGCAGGAGTAGAGGTGGCAGGGTTAGAAGTGGCGCCTAAAGAATTTGAAGAAGCCAGGGGATTATCTGCAACAGGGGAAGGAAGAATAGGAGAGAGGGTCGGATCCGCTGCAGGTGAAGATGGAGCCAAAAAAGTGTAGGAACCACCTCTGGGATTTGCTACAATCAGTGTTGTATCCGAAAGGTTGGAGGAAATAGAAGGAGGATCCGCTGCAATTGGTGATGGAGCCGAAAGATGAGAGGGAGGGTTGTTCGGATCCGATGTAACAGGATGTGGTGCAGGCAATTGCGGAGGAGAGTGTGAAGGTGCTCCAGGAAGATTGTTTGAGACAGAGCTGGAGCAAGTAGGTAACCAGGAGATAGAGGAGAGAATATCTGAGGATGCCATATTACCTGCAGACTGAACAGATTTAAAGGGAAAATTAGATTCATCAAACGTGACATGTCTAGACACAAACATACAATTTGTGTCTAAATCCAAACATTGATAGCCTTTTTGATTAGTTGGATAGCCCATAAACACACAAGGTTTAGCCCGAGATTGAAGTTTATGAGCATTATATGGGCGCACATACGGGAAACACAAGCAACCAAGAACCCGTAATGACCCGTAATCGGGTGCCTTGCCAAAAAGAGAAGCATAGGGAGAAGAAACATTGTTGCAAGAGGGAAGGCGATTAATCAAGAAAACTATGCTTGAAAAAATAGCATCCCAAAATCGGCTAGGAATGGAAGCATGGTGCATAGAAGCAAGGGAAAGTTCAACAATATGCCGATGCTTGCGTTCGGAAATTCCATTTTGTTCGGGGGTATAAGGGCACGTGGTTTGATGAACAATAGAAGGAAATAACCGAGCAATTGGTTTATACTCGGTTCCACCATCGGTGCGAAGGGTTTTGATAGAACAAGAGAGCAAATTCTCAATTTGTGCCTTAAACAAAGTAAAAACATGAACAACTTCACTCTTTGCTTTTAAGAAATAAATCCATGTAAAACGGGTAAAATCATCAACAAATACAACATAGTAGCGAAACCCATTATTGGAAATAAGAGGAGCGGGGCCCCAAACATCCGAATGAACTAGCTCTAAAGGTGAAGAGGTAAAAGAAGAGCTAGGTGTAAAAGGGAGTTTATGTGCTTTTGACACGCAACAATCATGACATAACCCCATTTTATTAGTTGTACAAGGTAAAGAAAAGGAGTGTAAAATTTTGGAGGTAGTAGAAGGTGAAGGATGGCCCAAACGAAAATGCCAAAGGTCGGCCGAAGCTTTCACACCAAAATAAGCTCTTGGAGATGAAGAGGGAAGAATGTAGAGTCCATTAAGAAGAGTAGCTTGAAGAAGGGTCTTCAATGTGCGGCGCTCCTTGATCACACAAAAATAAGAGCAAAATTCGATTACTATTGAGTTATCACGTAAAAGCTTAGAAAGACTCAATAGATTTTTAGTGAAGGAAGGCACATGAAGTACATCTTTTAGAAGAAATGTACAATTAGAAAGAGATAAGAAGGAAGAACCAATGTGAGCAATATGCATACCGGTACCATTACCAATTTGCAAGGCATCAAAACCGGCATATGGTATGTAAGAAGAAAGATTGTTGAGATCACTTGTCACGTGATGAGTAGCCCCCGAATCCAAATACCAATCAGAACTGAAATTCTGACCTGGAGGCTGAGCACTATATGCTTCAAAACTGGAGGTCGCAGTGGATAGTTGAGTATCAGCCTGAACCAGATTAGACTGGTACTTGGGCCGAAAATGGGAAGGAGGCTGAGAAGCAAGGTAATCAGATAAGTGCCAACAATTTTTTGCAGTATGGCCCTTTTTCACACAGATTTGGCAGATTTCGTTTTTATCAGGATTAAAAGGTTTGTTGGGCCGAGAAGAGTACTGAGGCCTGGGTGTAAATTGCGGCCTGGGAGCACCCGAACCAGAATATTGAATGGGTTGAGTAGAAGTCGGCCTATAGTTGTTATTGGATCGGGTTGGAAACTGGTTAGCGGGTCGTGGATAGTTTGGGCGAAAACTAGATCTGGGATTAGTGAATAAAGCAGCAGAATTTTGTAGAGAAGGTAGAGAGGATGTAAGCAAACCAGACTGAGCGGTCAGTAGAGATTCGTGAGACAACAGGAAGGCATGAAGATCGGTGAGGTTGATCGGCTCGGACCTGGTGGTAATAGCGACTACAAATGAGTTGTAGTCGGAACCCAAGCCAGCCAGGATGTGGCGAACCAGCTCTGAATCAGGAACAGGATCACCAGCAGCAGAGAGCTGATCAGCAAATCCACGCATCTTTTCAAAGAATTCGTTGCAAGAAAGGCCTCCTTTGGCGGTGGATTGTAAAGAACGGCGCAACTCCATAACGCGAGCGGAGGAAATCGCTGCATAAACCTGATGAAGATCATGCCAGAGAGATGCTGAGGTTTGACACTTCACATACTGAGACAGTACCTCGCCAGAAATCGTAGAACGAAGCCAGCCGAGTAATAATCGATCCTGCTTGTGATAGGAAGAAAAAGCAGGATTAGGCATCAGCGTGCCAGTAGCTCCATTTGCCTGAATCTGGCGATCTGGTACTGTTCTTGTCACATCAAGAAAATCTGAGAGCCCGAATCCATCTATAATTGGCTCTATCTGTGACCGCCATGTGAGAAAATTGGTACGATCAAGCTTGATGGACACCGGGATGGTAATCTGAATAATCGGTTCTTGAAAGGTAGCAGCTGTGCGAACATCAGAATCTGCTGTGGAAGGACCAGACTCCATTTTTTTTTTTTTAGAGGATCAGATGCTCTGATACCATCAAGAGAATAAGAGAGATAGAAAATAGAAACAATAGAGAGAAGATAGAATAGAGAATCAAGATCTTTGCTTTATTTCTCATTAACAGTTACAGCATGTATACCCTTCTATATATAGGGAATTCGGTACAACAAACATACAGCTCAGTACTTATCTCTAACTGCCTAACTGACTAATGTATTTGTTTGACTTTGACTCTGATGGTTATTAGCTGATCTGGAACATTCCAGTGGAGGTCTATTAGGAATATCTCCTGTGTCCTGAGGCATCCACTTCTCTAGCCCTTTCTTGGTTTCTTCTGGTAAAGTACCTGACTAGTAAACTAGCAGATGAATTATATTCAGCACATTGGTATTAACCGAATCAACAAGATGATGTTCAAAACAAACACCATTTCTAAGTTTCCAAACTGTCCATGCAAAAGTTCCAAACGTAATTAAAAAAGTATTACCTTGTAGAGGAGGTCATGCAAAAGCAAACTGAATGACATCTGTAATAGAATTTCATTCCTGAACACATCTCAAAGGAATAATTAGCCAAAAAAAAAAACATGATGAAAGGACAACATATATATATGATGAATCTAGCTATAGATGATTTGCATTGAGATCCATGATAAATATGTTGTATTTCGTACACCTTTCTAAAAAAAAAAAGTGTATTTGGTACGTACAAAACTTGTATCCTGATGCATTTATGCTTCATTTATAACTAGGGCCACTATTATCCCTTTTGAAATTTTGTAAAGTAAATTTCGTCTTTTTTTTAATGGAAGCCATCAAAGATAAGGCTTAATTTTAGTAGCGTACTATCTGCAATTTAGGTATTAAATTTAAGAATAATTTAAAATTGGAACTTCATTAATTTAGAGCTTGTATGACAACGATGTTTATACCTAATAACTCGTACGAAAAAAAATCAGGAGATGTATTTTTAGAGTGACTGTTAAATGTACATGGAAAATTTGAGGTCAATAGTTGCCTTAAATATATTCGAAAGCATAATTTGTGCATATAGTATTGCAAATACTTGACATTCAATCAAATCAGGGAATTAATTGATCGGTATTAATTGACTAGAAATGACAAAAATGACTAGTAACCATATAAAATTGTTTATTTTTTTCGGTGGGCCCGAATTAAAGGTTTAAATGATATATAATCCGATCTTGATCCGAGTACACATTATTTGAATCTAAATATCAAATTTGTTACATTTGTTGTTTTGTTGAATTACCACTTCATTTCTTAAAACAATGGAGGTATCATTTCAAGTGACAAATTAGGTAGGGTAGGTGAATTTTTGGGTGCTAGCTACTTTCTTGATTTTTAAAATTTTATTTATATATATTGTAAATTAATTCAACATTTTTTTGTATGTCTTAGATCTCTAAGTTATTTTTTTGTATCTACTTGCACCGAGATTTTTATATATAAGAAAATAAATAAATAAAATATTAAAAATAAGAAACTGTTCACCAGAATTTCAAAAATAAGAAGGCCGCCACGCGGGATGGCGTCCCTGAGGGACGCCATCCCAGAAAACGTCCCGTGAAAAAAAAAAAAAAAAAAAAAAGGGGACGGGACGCCATCCCAGAAAACGTCCCGTAAAAAAAAAAAAAAAAAAAAAAAAATCAAATTTTTTTTTTCTGCTGTGTTCAATCAGAAATCCAATAATTTTGATCAGATTCAAAATTCATTTTAGAGAAAATGGCTACATGGATTTTTGTGTTCTTTATATCAAAATAAAGGTATGAAAGTCTAGTTTCCAGATAATATAATTTCTCTATACAAAAATATTACAGATTGGTACAGTTTTAGCGATTAATTGACAGAGGTCAGAATTCAGAAAAGCTGAAATTCCAGTGAGCAGTCCTATAATTTTGATCAGATTCAAAATTCATTTTAGAGAAAATGGCTACATGGATTTTTGTGTTCTTTATATCAAATTAAATATATGAAAGTCTAGTTTTCAGATAATATAATTTCTCTATACAAAAATATTACAGATTGGTACAGGGTACAGTTTTAGCGATTAATTGACAGAGGTCAGAATTCAGAAAAGCTGAAATTTCAGTGAGCAGTCCAATAATTCTGACCTCTGTCAATTAATCGCTAAAACTGTACTAATCTGTAATATTTTTGTATAGAGAAATTATATTATCTGGAAACTAAAATTTCATACCTTTATTTTTATATAAAGAACACAAAAATCCATGTAGCCATTTTCTCTAAAATGAATTTTGAATCTGATCAAAATTATTGGATTTCTGATTGAACACAGCAGAAAAAAAAATTTTGATTTTTTTTTTTTTTTTTTTATGGGACGTTTACTGGGATGGTGTCCCGTCCCGTTTTTTTTTTTTTTTTTTTTTTTTACGGGACGTTTTCTGGGATGGCGTCCCGTCCCGTTTTTTTTTTTTTTTTTTTTTTTCACGGGACGTTTTCTGGGATGGCGTCCTCAGGGACGCCATCCCGCGTGGCGGCCTTCTTATTTTTGAAATTCTGGTGAACAGTTTCTTATTTTTAATATTTTATTTATTTATTTTCTTATATATAAAAATCTCGGCTACTTGCATCTCTTTTGGTGTATTGATTTAATTATTTTATTTTCCATTTTTCTATGCATCACAGTAATAATATTTTGTATATAATTTTTTTATATAAGTAAATAGAGAATAATCTCATATTGTGTAATATATATAAGTTATATATTTTTGGTTAAAATAAATTTTAAAAATTATGTTTAGCCCATCGATCTTATCCAAACTTTTAGACTGAATAATTCTTGTAATTAAATTTGAAACATTAATTTGTTAATGTTATTCACTAAATGCATTACAGGACGAAATTACATGACACTAATTCACTAAAAAAAACAGAACTTCAAATAATAATAAAATTTATGAGGATTCAAGACAAGAAATGCATGATTTTTTCTTAGGTCAAGCATCCCAATTAAATGACCTGATGTCAGTCGATCTATAACCTCTAATAATGTCATCGCTTATATAAATTATTTTTACTAATAGCGGTCAAGTATATAGAACTAAATATTAATATTATTTTTTAAGAAAGGGACTGTCGTAATTTATTTGCTTGTGATATTAGAGGAAATCAAAAACAGTCAAGAGACGTTTAAAAATGGCGTAAATTATTCAATGTGAAGTTTGTCTTTCTTGAACATATTTTTCAGAGAGTCTTGCTCAATGTGAAACCAAACAAAATCAATTATTAGTCAGTTTGTCATGAAAGATCACCTCGCTTGGGCTCTGCATTCATAAAAGTTAACTTTTATCGCTTTTATTTTCTGATGGGCACTTATTAGAACGCAATATGCTTAACATCTCTAACTGTTTGGATGAACAATTTTATTGCATTGTAATGAATAAATTATATATGATTTATATTTTTATTTTTATTTCATGAAAGTACTCCTTGTACAAATTATTTGAAGTGTTTTATAGGTCCTACAAGTTTGGCATTTGAAGTTTGTGAATATTTTACTTCAAAAAGAGGACTCATCCTTAATTGTCTTGTAAAAAATTACATATTAGAGCATGTGGAGCTGTTGGATATTAAAATACAGTTTGAAAGGACTTAGCAATAAGAGAGTCTCTTTGGAACTCATACATGTTGCCCAATTTAAATCATTAGCATCTATTCAATCTCCAGTTCCATTTATATAAGCTAGACCACTTCATAAAAGTAAATAAAAGTGTTGTAATTAAAATCAGTGACGCAAAATAATGACACCCTCTGCATAAATTGATTTATACTTATGGAACGGATCAAATCAGCACTACTACAAAAAAAGAGATTATACACTGACAAAAATGGAGGAGCTACACGGATTTCCTACCGTGTTTAAATCGAGGGTGTACGATTAGTTCAATAACTACACACGGACATTTGCCAGTGTGCAATTATAACGATTCTAGACGGATAACTTTATAAATAGCCGTGTACAAAGAACAAAATGTGTCGCTCTCCATGTTACCGAGCTACACGGATTTCCCAAAACAACCATGTACGATTCTTTTTATACACGGACCTTTAACTAAAAAACCATGTAGCTTTCCTCTTTCTACATGGACATTTAGTTAAATGTCCGTGTAGCTCTCCTTTTTCTACACGGATATTTAACTAAATGTCCGTGTAGATCTCATTTTTTCTACATGGACTTTAGTTAAATATCCGTGTAGAATTTACTTCTTTTTTTCTTTTTTTTTTTGGGCTAGCCTCCAGTTTTGCTAGCCAGTTTTGCTAGCCAGTTTTGCTACAGAATTATACATAATTCATATAACAAGAAATCCATATTTTCCATATTAGCAAGAAATTCATATTTTTCAGATTAGCCAGAAATTCATATGCAATAAATTATACAATATTCATATACACTAAATTATATCAAATTATGGAAATCCATATTGAGCATTACAAAATTCCATTTGAAACCACCTTGCCCACATACACCTGACATCGTCGATCTGCTCCTTGGTGTATGCGCTTGCTTTGTCACATTCTACAATTACAATTTGGTATTAGTTAGTAACAAGAAAAGGTAGATGCAAGACAGTTACAAATATCAATTGCTATTATATAGGAACAATCTTTACCCATATTCCGTTATGATAACAAAAAAAAATCTTTACCCTTATCTGTTTTTGTGAATATAGTGCGGGTAAACGGATAAAAATTACCATTGACATCTCGATTTGTGTTTTCGATAAAATATTTTTCAAAACAAGAAAAAAAAGAAAAAATAATAACAAATACAACTAATTTATATTATGAAAATTTAGTAAAATACAAATTTTTATTGTATCATGTATTATCTTCACACAAATAACTGACTGCATAATTCATCTAATAATTAATCAATATATAATTTGAATTATACTAACAATATTACTATTTTTTTTACTTCAATGTTGGCTTCTAATTAAGGTTAATTTGCTATATATGTTAATTAATGGATACCTAATTTGGCATGATCATCTACATTTTAGTGGTTAACTATAAATTATAATATTCAGTGTTATAAACTTATAAATTTTCTTGTGAAATGTGTTATCATCAACGTCTATATTTTATTGTAGACATGGTAATAATATATATTTAAATTTATTGTAAATACAAATATGTATATATTGATTAAAAACGTTAATTAATTGATGGCCACTTGCAAATAGTATGTTGACCTTTTGACGAGAAAATTCCAAAAAAGGTTCATGGTGAAGATGTCATTAGCTTTTCGGACCATGTATAGTTGCATTTCCTGTACTTGTGTTAACAAAACCTCAGTTTTTTTCTTTTATATTTTACTGCATATCTAAGTAACAAAAATACAAAAGAGGAAGCATATATATAGGCTTGTGCCCGCTTTTATTTTGGTACATATTAATGTTTATTTGGATTTTAAATCTGTGATTTTTCGCAAAACGGATTTGCATTGACTGCTATAAATTTAAGGTCGGATTTGTTTAATTACATGTTATAATGTTGCATGCAGAAGTAGGCTTATTTAAGTCTGTTTATCATTTTCAGTGTATTTTTACCCCATTGTCATTTAACAAAAAAAGTATATATTTTTGTTTTTTGTTCTTCAAAAGCCCGTATGCATATTACAACAAAAAGTATAGTTAAATGTTAATATCTGATTAATTGTAGATTATCTCTTAAATACTGCATTTTCACTAAGCTTAATTGAATGCTCTGAGCTTGCTTCGTTGCAAAGAAAGCATATGTGAAACACAAGTCATAGATCAGACGGTTCCAATATCGCTTACTTCTTACTTAAATTTTCGAAATTCAAAACTGTTTGGTACACTGTGCAGAGACTGAAATGATTTTCTTTTGTGTCCATTACGGTGTCCAATAATCTTTAACAATATATATATTGTTAAATAATAGTCGATCTGGAGTACTCTTCATATTAAAATATGTGTATGTATGTATATATATATATAAAAGGAGGGATCGGATTATACCATTTTTTGGTGACATTGAATGACATCGTCCATTTTTAAAGTCCAAACAGTCGATCCAAACCGTTCAATATGATGGATATATTAAAATGTGCTTGCAGATCAAATTTTACATTTTTTGAATTTTTTTACTATTTATTAGGATGGGTACAAAAATTCAATGGTCTGAAAACAACGATTTTGTAAAGTACTTAATAAATAGTAAAAAAATTCAAAAAAATGTAAAATTTGATCTGCAAGCACATTTTAATATATCCATCATATTGAATGATTTGGATCGACTGTTTGGACTTTGAAAATTTTGAAAATGGACGATGTAATTCGATGTCACCAAAAACGGTGTAATCCGATCCCTCCTCATATATATATGTATATATGTAAGTATTTTCTAATACAAGTATTCACAAGTTATACTAAATTCATGCGTTTGGCCTAGGAATATAATTAAATGGATCGGATTGACCAGAAACAACATATATATACAAGAATTCAGGCAAACACTATCTCATGAGAAACAAGCTAACAATATCATAAACTGCCTCTAACAGCCGGCAGCTGCATCACTCAACAAACGCCTCCTCCACCGCCTCCACCTCCTCCACCGCCTCCACAGCCTCCATCACCACCTCCACTGCCTCCTCCACCACCTCCTCCACTGAAGCCACCGTCACCGCCAACATGGCCAACATGGCAATGGTGTTGACCGCCATCAGGGCCATCAGGGACATCAGGGACATCAGGGGCGCCATTGGGGACATCAGGGACATCAGGGACATCACAACGGCGGCCACCACCGCCGCCACAACCACCTCTGCCAAAAGTATGTATCATTTTTAATAGTATAATAAAGACTATCATACATACGACACCTATTATAAAAATTTCTGGATCCTCCATGCCGTCGTAGGTTTTTGTGTGTGTGTGTGTGTGCTGGGAGGACTAATTTTGTATATGTAATTATATATATGATCTCTATATATATATATATATAACTAGTGTACCACCGAGTTGAAATTTCCATGGTTCAATTTGCATTCATTAATTACAAGGTCGAAAAGGTCAAGAACAAAATTAATGTTTGTATACTTACTTCGTAAGAAAACTAAAGGAGTAATAATAATTCATCAATTAATATGCGTCGAAGAACGATTACGGCAATTAGTAGAATTTTTTTTTTTTTCAATTAATTGACAGCATAGTTCATCTAATCCTCAAATATAATTTGAATTATGTGAAAAATAATATTATATTTTCAACGCAATGATCGATCGATGGTTACTATGATCGGCTATTGAGCTATTTGAATTAATGCATATCTAATTTGCATCATTATCAAAATTTGGGTGGTAAATTATAAATTATGATATTCAGTGTTATATATGAAGTTTTTTAATTTTCTTATGAAATGTATTGTCATCATCATATATATTCAATTGCTGAAAGGTCTCACTTTGAATTGTTCAGTGGTTCAATTTTTCATGAAGTCATTTATTCACCGTGAATCTTCCACGAAAGTAATTCAGCTAATTAAAATGCCTCCAAGAGGATTACGTCGATTAGTAGATTTTTTTTCAATGCATAATTCATCTAATAATTAATCAATATATAATTTGAATTATACGAACAATATTACTATATATTTTTTTACTTCAATGTTGGCTGCTAATTAAGGCTAACTTGCTATATATGTTAATTAATTGATACCTAATTTGGTGAACAATAAATTATGATATTCAGTGTTATAAACTTATAAATTTTCTTGTGAATGTGTTATCGTCATCATCTATATTTTATTGTAGACATGGTAATAATATATATATTTAAATTTATTGTAAATACAAATATGTATATATTGATTAAAAGCGTTAATTAATTGATGGCAACTTGCAAATAGTATGTTGACCTTTTGCCGAGAAATTTCCAAGAAAGGTTCATGGTGAAGATGGCATTTACACGAAATAAATTTTATATGACTTAATTTCCAGTCATATAAAATTAAGGTGGCATCTGACAGTGACCTTGATAGCATGCCACATTAATCTATCGCTTTTAGTCCATCTGAACCGTTCAATTAATATGGATTTTAATGAGATAGAGGCACTGAGACCATTAATCATTAACATATAGTAAAGTCCATGGAAAGTGTTGCGCAATTAATCAGATTCGACTTAGAACCTAATTTACACAATGATGAAAATTCTAAAACTAGACTTCAAAAAGGACACTACTATAGAAACATTAAGTATACACGATTAAAAAATAAAATTATATATGGTTTTGCAACCTTGTCTGCGGAGGTTGTGTATGAAAGAGTTGGTAAATTGTACCCGGTTGAGAACCGTGTACGTTTTTTCAAAAATAACATCAAATTTTTTCACCAAAACATTCATACACGGTTTTAAAGTCAAAACCGTGTATGACAACACCAATCATAAACTGTGTATAAGTCATTTAAAAAAAATAATACCAATGAGAAAGCTAGATCTGAATTCAAATTAAACACTACATTGACCAATATACCAAAAACACTAAACATAATTTACAAAAACTATGAATTTAAACAAAATACTTCCCAAAAAACCAGAATTACCAATATAAACAACATTTACAATTATGTTACATAAATTGTTACATGAACAACATATTAACTAAAAAAATTTGAAAATACAACAAAAAAACATTAGATCTAAAACTTTATACATTTACATGAATAATGCCTAAGAAAAAATATGACATATAATTGAGTAGAAAATCAAAAATTCGAATGAAAAACTTAATCGGAAACTTCAACTCAAATTCTGAAGCTCTTCCCTTTCTTTTTTGGATTTGAAAAATGCAGTTATGCCTATATGGAATAAATGCTAAAATAAAGTAAGGTAAAGTAAATGAAAGAGTACAGAATGGTGAATTGAAAATCGAACATGTAGGAACAGACTCTATGTTAGCAGATCCTCTTACTAAGGGATTGACACCGGCTAAGTTTGAAGAGCATGTTGCTCATATGGGTGTAATCTCTATTGAGGATATTTAGTTTTAGTGGGAGTCTGTTATTTGTAATTTAATGTTCTATTTTTTATTTTGGATATGTAACTTGTGACATGTAACAAGTGTTATATATATTATGAAGTTTTGACATTCTGTTTCTCGTTTATGTTTGACCTCTAATTCAGTTAATTTATGAAATTTAGTTTCAAGATTTAAGTAGGAGACCAAGTTAGAAATAGGCATGTGAAGATCACAATTGCATGTAATTTCTATGCTACACATCCACATCATGATTCATGTCATTCAGCTGTATTAGTGATGTGATTATTGAGGGTTTAGTTGCGAATAAATGCGACGAATGCCGCTTTAGTCCTTTGCTAATATAGTTGATGGGCCGAATTGGTTTGAGAATATATAAGGAAGACAGTAAAGAAATGTGCGCACATAAGGAACACAATGCATAATTAAAAAGTCATAACATATTGCTCAAGTGGGAGATTGTTGGATTTATTACCAACCTCGTTGGATTTAATGCCAACATTGAGCATATATGTAATCTAATTATGGATTGTTTACTGTCATATATGATTGTCAATTAAAGTGATCAAATAAGGTAATAGACAATCAATATATATTTATTATGATATGGTTCACAAATGTTTAGAACAATTTAGGCAAAGATCAAATCATTGATGGACTGATTCTGAAATTTGCAATTAAGGAAACCGATTCTGCAGCGGCCGCACGGATTTTGATGCGACTGCACGGTTTTTGATGCAGTAGCACAAAATACCTTTTTTAAGTTGGCATATGGCCAGAAAATCGGTTTTGAGTTAGGGTTTGGCAATATGCCGACTCCACATCTCTATAAATAGGATTGGTCCCCAAAGCACAAGAATATACAAAAAGTTGCAGAATTTTCTAGCCGTCAATCTAGTCAATTCTGTAGCCTTCTCTACTTCTCCCCATTAAAGAATAGAGATGTGAGATCATTGAGGAATTGTGAACACGATCTCACAAGGGCAGTCTTGTAGCTTTCGAAGGCTTCATCCTACCACTGAGGAGGCCGCCGACGCTTCAACCTCTACATCGGCACGAAGGTTTTCTTGCCGCTGTTCCACAAGTTCATCAACCGGCTTTTGAGTGAAGCCTTGCTTAAAGACGCTAATGGAATCAGGTATTGCGTCTGCTCCCTAAGAATTGATGATTTTTGCATGATGGCCATTTTGGCATAGGTAGATCAATAGTGGCATATTGAATTGAATTGTTTATGTGACCGAATTGTTTAGTGTAATAATAAGGTCCCAACATACTAAACCATTGGGAGGATCATGAACCCAACACTTCATTCCAACTAATTGTATGAATGTATGGTTTTGGTTGGTAACTTTAAATGTTAGTAAACCATTGCCATAATCCTCTGTATCAATAAATTGCGGAAAATTACCATAGTATGTGACATTACTGGATAATTGTCTGATAATAAACATCCCTGCACTTGGATCTAACTCGAAACTGAACGTAACAGAACCAGAATAATCCACATATGTGAGGTAAACATTCTTACCTGTGGCCGCATTAAATCCAAGCGGTGCTCCCGGGAACCAAGTATCGGTCGGGTGATCAAAACTCTGCCATTCTATTTTAGAAATGTTATCCTTTTCTTTTAGTACAAAATTGCCGGTATCAAGCAGAACTGCAATGGTAGACATTGTTTCATCCGATCTTGTAAGATCGGTTGACCAGACAAGTTCTTGTGATTGGGTCAGTACTAAATTGCCAGTAGAAGAAATATGAAGCTCAGACATAAGAGGATCTTGAAGAGGATTGTCTCTATTCGCAACCCATAACACAGGAGAATTTACCATCGAAATCCCAAGAAAGTAGCCTTGATATCCGGCATAAAGGCCGAGTTCATAGATACCATCTTTGGAAACTAAGGTTTGGTTACCTGAAAGAGTCTGACCTGGAAGGAGGGTGTCGCCGGCTGTAGAGAGATGACACCTCATGACGAAGATGATGATGGTTAAAATGACAGGTGCCATCGGCAAGTTCTTCTTTATCAAAACCAGAGGATTCGTTGTGTGTGAGAGGGTGCGAGACACACACACACACAAACTTTATATACAAGACGAGAAATCTCACAATCTTTACACAAAGAGATGTCTGGTCACTTCAATATAAGACAAATAAACAAACAAATTAATTTGAAAAAGAAATATATACGGTTGAATGAATGCCTGGTTCCTGTTATCTCCTTGATTAGTCGAAAGAGAAAAAAACAAGGAAGAAGTAATTTGAACAACAGTTGCTCAAGTCATATAAGATCAGGGATTTGATGTTAGAGAGCTTTGATTAATCGCCTAGCACTTAAGTCCTTGACAAGTCAATTAGACAAGAGAATTTGTGTAGTACCTAATTGATGCATGTTATTTCAAAATTCTAATATTCACAAAAGAATTAGATGCATGTTCTTTCAAGTAGAATAGTTTACAACGTGAGGTTGTCGAGAGAAAATTCCTGTTATTCTCTAGATAGTCGTTAGCCAAGTCAGGTTTTGCTTTATTTACATGGTAGAATAGTAGAATAGTGTGATAATGAAATGTGTCAAAAGTTAGACCGTTTACTCTTGCGAACAAAATTAATGGAGAGAGTTTCAGTGGTGATAATGAAATTTAGTTACTATAAATCGAGTATGAATAAGATTTTGTTCATTAGTTTATCAGATAATTATATATTAAAAGAATTTATTAACCTATCAAATAATAGCAGATATTTTACTAGGTAATTAATAAGTATGAAATTATATATGATAAATGAGGAGGGATCAAATTACACCTTTTTTTGTGACACACTTTGACACCTACCATTTTCAAAGTCCAAATAGTCGATCCAAACCATTCAACAAGATGGATATATTAAAATGTGCTTGGAGATCAAATTTTACATTTTTTTGAATTTTTTTACTATTTATTAAGATGGTTACAAAATCGTTGTTTTCAGACCATTGAAAAACAGCGATTTTGTAACCATCTTAATAAATAGTAAAAAAATTCAAAAAAAATGTAAAATTTGATCTCCAAGCACATTTTAATATATCCATAATGTTGAACGGTTTGGATCGACTATTTGGATTTTGAAATCGCAAAATTAACCTATAAAAGAAACGGTGTCATGATGTGTCACCAAAAAAGGTGTAATTGGATCCCTCCTCATGATAAATTTATTCATATATTTAATTATAATATTTATTATTACATGAGATTGATTATATGATATTATATATGATTTTTTCAAATTAGTATTTCATACTGCTTTCAAATTAATAGAACTAAAATTATAATTTTTTCATAAATATGCTATAAAGTACACGATATTAAGTAGTCCTCTATCCTTTTAATTGGATTTATCTCAGTTATTTATGTTTTCGATTTTCAACTGATTTTCCGAACCTCTGGTTTTTGTTGCCCAGTGGGATGTAGCAATCGCACTTGTGCATTATTGACTTGTTGTAGACTAAAACAGCATGTCGTGTTTTTAAAGTTATTTCGTGGTGGGCCCCACATACGATCTAAATCATGGGTCCTACGATTCATTGCTATTTGTCATCAAAGTATGCACATAAGTTTTTGAACTTGCAATTCAATCTCAGGAGTTTATTATTTACTTCGTTAATTAATGAGAAACTCAATGTTAGTTTACCAAATAACTATATACACATCAACTGTAATTTGTTCTTCTATTTTTAATGCAATGCATTCATATGAAAAAATAATAAACAAACTCAATATATCAATTTTCTTTTCTCTCATCACATATTAATCTTTTATACGTTTTTAGATATGAGCTTTTTTCTCCGTTAAATATGATCCATATATCAGACAATCTGTTATAAATTTTGCGAATCTAAAACAACAAATGTCTTCTAATCAATTTTCTCTTTCAAATGAGATAGATGATTAAGTACTTTCGGATTCTCTGTCGCACAAGTATTCATACTTCGTCGACCAAGTATTCATACCTCATCGTGCAATTAAGTATTCATAACTCGTCATCCAAGTATTCATATATTGTGGAGCAAATATTCATATCTCGTCAAGCAAGTATTCATATTATGAGGCCCAACATCTTCCACCTTTTTACCATTCAATTATCTCTCGGAAAATATTTCTTTCCCAGTCTTTCAAATTCCTCGAAGGACCGTCTGTACCTTAGGTGATATAAATTAAAATATCTCTTTCCTTTTTATTTTTATTTTTATTATTATTATTATTATTAATTTTATTATTATTATTATTTTTCCATCTCTCTCTCAAATCGATCAAGACTTGACTGTATCCTCTCTATTTTCATATAAAATTGTAAATTGAATTTTGAATTTTTCATTCCTTAAAACGGGGTGAGTTGAAGAGCACTACCGGGAGCCATTGATTCGTACAGTAAGTAATTGTTACTTGATTTGTTACTGGAAGAGCGACAATTAGAGTATTAACTGAGTTGAGGGACCGATGGGGAAAGATATTATTAGTTAAAAAAAATTATTTCATGGATAACCGCACACACACTCATGAAAATACATAGTGATTTATACCCATCTATATTACAAAGATCTTACATATATCCATCAGTGAAAATGTTGGATGTAAAACCTATCTATAATGAAATTAAACCACTTTCTTCCATTATCCCATGATATCATAACCCACATTACAAAGGCAAACCCCACACCTAACCCCAATCCAATAGAAATAGAAAGCCCAACTATATGAGTTGAATACTTTGAAAGCAAACTTTTATTAAACATTTGATTTGAAGAAGGTGCTGGACATTTCACCAATAACGGACCACCACACAATCCAGGATTACCCAAGTAGGAGGCATTCGAAAAGGTTGAGAACTGACGGGCTTCAGGTATTTCTCCAACTAAATTGTTGTATGAGAGATTTAGTGTAGAAAGAAAAGTGAGTTCTTGAGGAATTTGTCCGGAAAGCTGGTTGGAAGAGAGATCCAGTAATTGAAGTTGCTTTAAGCTAGCAAATTTTTGTGGAATTGGACCAATCAGGACATTATGTGATAGGTTAAGCACATTAAGGGCCTGTTCGGCAACATGGAAATTTTGTGGGAATGAGAATTTTTAATATGGGAATGGGAATTTCAATTTGTCAAAACCAAAGTTATTTAACTCATGGGTAATTTTAGAATATTGGTGTTCGGCAAATGCATGGGAAATTTGTTAAGATGTTAGTTTGTTTTTCTTTTTATATAAGATGTAATACTATAATTAAACTATATTAAGTGTATTAATACTAATCACTGATTATGATTAATATAATTATATATATCAGATTCTAAAAAAAAAAAAAATTGTTTAATTATGCTTGTTTAATAATTAAAAAAATTAAATAGTTTAATTATGCTTGTTTTAAAAAAAAACTTTATCAGATTCTAAAAATTAAGTGTTGCTAAAAATAAACTATATTAGATTCTAAAAATTAAATTGTTTAATAATTTCTTGTATTATTAAATTGTGTTTGTTTAATTAATTTTAGCCTTTGTATTATTAAATTGTGTTTGTTTAATTGAGTGCTAGATTGTACAAGTTAATTTCAAATATAAGGAGGTTCCACTAATAGATGTAATTAATTCAAGTAGCGTCAGAGATTCATTAGTTGGGAAAAAAAAACGGAGCTCAGACTTGATTTTTTTTTTCCCATGAAAACTAACTACTAGATGGGAAATAAACCTTCTTTGATAATTTATATAGGAATAAAACCATGCTACCGAACAGGAATTAGGAAAAATAAAACCATGCTATCGAGTCACTTGGGCCGGAACGGTTGAAATTTGCCGAAATCTGCACTATCCGCGTAAATCGGCCTAAAATTGGATCGGCACCGTCCGATCCCGCTCCGGAACGGCCGATTTTGCCTTCTATGGATACAACCATCATAGCCTTCAGATTCCCAAAAATATTTTTAGGCAATGTACGTACCACTGAAATGATTTGAAGAAAGGTCAAGAACTTTTAGCATGGGGAAAAAGGAATCATTTCCTTTTGTTTTGATTTCCATGTCTGAAATTTTTCAATAAAACAAATTAGAACTTAAGACAAGAACTCTCAAATTTTCAAGATTTCCCAGCCAATAGGGAACTATTCTATTGTTTCCCAGGTCTAAGATCTCGAGAGAGTTACAATACATCAGTAATTTGGGCAAACTTCCATTTATAAAATTTCCGTTCAGATTTATTGTTTGAAGTCCACATGCTTGACTAATATTTTGTGGCAATGGCCCGCTTAATTTGTTAACTTTCCAAGATAAGCACTTCCAATTCAGTATCTTCTAGAAGACAAGGTGGAATGGAACCATGGTCCTGAAACTCAGAATCGGAATGGGAATCGGATGAATCGGCTGGAATCGGCCAAGTTGACTCGGAAACTCGGATTTTTTTGGCAAAAGCTTTTTTTGTAGCCAAAAAGTAGGAAAAAATTGGTAAAAAAATAATTTGTAGAAAAAACTATGTTAAGACAAAATATTACACTCAAATAATCCATTAATTATATAATGTAATATAAGCATTACAAATAAAACACACTTTTTATTGCCAGAAGCTATGCCGAGTCGGATCGGGTGAATCTGTCGGACTCGGCTGAGCCGGATTGGAAACTCAGATTTTTTTAGCAGAAGCATGTTTGTACTAAACTTGTCAAATAATCCACTCCAACACTCATACTAATTAAATTTGGACGAATAACAATCAAATTATAATCTATTACTTAAAAAATTAATATTTATGTAATTTAAAAATTAAATAGACTATTCCATATATTAATAAAAGGCTGAATAGATTCACATTGACAAATAAAATGTTTAATTTTAATTTTTACATTTTCATATTTTATTTTGTATGCTTTAATTTTTCTTTATAGAAAATATTTTATTTTATAAACAATTAATATTTTATTTTAGGTAAGTCAAAATAAAAAATAAATAAAACAAACCACTGTTCACCATTTACTTTAGTCAAATGTTTAATAAAAAAAATACTTTAGTCAAATAAAAATAATAATAAAACTATGTTATTATTAATTACTGTCCCTATTTACTATTTAATAACTGGTTCTTGTTTAGACCGCACACTCCTTTTTATTAAAATCATGTTAATAACCGAGTCCACATTTCAGAACAGCTGACCTCTTCTATTTAATAACCGGTATGGACATCTACAATAAACCATGTTATATTTTCAAAACAAAACTGTACACCATATGTACACCAGGACTATTCAAAATTTTATAATCATTTAACCTCCTTCTTTGTGAAACGCGACTGCCCCCTTTCTAAATAGCGACTCCCCAAATTCTTTCCACTTGCTGGCCAAAAATACAAAATTGGTCCGATTTGAGTTACAAAAACAAAAACTTTGCTCCTGAGACAAGGCAATGAGTGAAAATTCAGCCAATTGTTTTGATTTAACCCTGATTTTATCAATTTTCTGCATATAACTCGTCCAACCGAGACAACTCGGCTGACTCAGCCAAAACTCGGTCTAACTCGGCTTAACTAGGTTGAAATGGCTTGTCTCGGCCTAAAAATCGGCTAACTTGGCCGGGTCAAACACTGTTCATCAGAGTTTTTCTGAAAAACTCGCACGGGCGCAAAACTCGGGTGAAAATCGGATCGGACACGGCCGATACCGATGATCTCTGAAGAAGAAAGGCTATTGAGAAATATTAGATATTTTTGATTGCATATAAACAAATAGTTTCAAGATAAAATTATCGGAGATCATCTTCCATATAAACAATAGTATCTTGTATAAAATATATTACATAAAACAAATAGTTTAGAGTGAGGCTATGCTGCTGTGCATAGCACGGATGGCTAGTGTACTACGGCTCAATATGATACTTTTTAAAATTCTAACGGTCGATCCGACCGTTTAATGTGATAATTATATGAATATGTACTTGCAAACTAAATTTTACATTTTTTTGAATTTTTTTACTATTTTTTTAGATAGGTAGAATTTTGATGGTCCAGAATTTTCAAAAAACACTGATTTTTCTACCTATCTAAAAAAATAGTAAAAAAATTCGAAAAAATATAAAATTTAGTTTGCAAGTACATATTCATATGATTATCACATTGAACGGTCGGATCGACCGTTAGGATTTTAAAAAGTACCATATTGAGCCGTAGTACACTAGTCATGTGTGCTATGCATAGCACCATAGCCTCACTCAATAGTTTATATATAAAGTTTAATCGCATATAAACATATTTATTTTCTGCTTATAAATCTATATTATACCGTGTCCTTTTACACGTATATTTAAACCAATATTCAATTAATGTAAAAAAAATTCCAAATAATAGTCAAAGGTTATATTTGCATAAAATGTATAATATGATTTCGATTTCAAATTCATTATAGTTAATGTAACATCCCAATTTTCAAACACTTGGAGATTTATCTTAATTTAAGTAAAGTGTGTTTAAAAATAGCAATATAGAGTTTCAAGTATATTTATAAATCCATATTTTGAAAATTAGCAACTAATAGACTACAAATACATATGAAATGCTACATTAGAAATTCTGATTATATCATATCTATCATAGTTGTACTAGCCATAAAGTTGAGTAAAATAATTTGATTATTTATATAAAATTTATTTGTTTTTAAAGTCAGATACTGACTACAATAGTTTTACTCAAATTAGAATATTTCAAAATTAATTGTAACATAGGTTCATCAAAAACTTGGAATTTAAAATATCAAGTTCTATTTCTAAAATAATGAGGGGCCTTGTGCAAAGTAACCAATTAATTAAATAAGAATAAGTGACAACTTATAATCTCCTAAAAGAATTACATGTAGACACCTGTCTTCCACTTTTGATCTACCTAACTCCACTATTAATTCCGTGGTTGAAATTTCTTTTAGAAAGGGAAAAATAATATAAAAAGGAGGGGGAGATATTTTGAGGGCTCTCTCCTTCATCCAACAGGGGGGCCTTGGTGAGAAAAAGGGAAAGAAAAAGAAAAGAAGAATGGAAAAGGCGGTGAGGGAAATAAAAGAATAAAGGGGAAGAAAAGGAACGGAGATTGTGAGAGGTTGTAGCCGGCAGCTCTACGCAGCCCGTGAGACGCGGAAGACGGAGGAGAAGGAACCTATTGATTTGCTCAGATTGCTTGTGTTCATGTGGTTGCTTTCAAACGACTCGATTGACTCGATTCCGAACAGTTAACTGACTTCGAGCCATGTCGTGCCCAACGTTAAAAGGTGCGGATTTCGAGTTATTCCTAGATCCTTCTAACTAATTAATTTTATTGTTATTGATTATTTGTGGGTATTATTGTTTGCTTGATATTGCATGTTGTTTGTGTGATGACTATGATTCTCTTGCGGGTAGCTTGCTTATCATTGTTGATTGGTTTGATTGAATTTTAGTTAAGTGTAAATAAATTACATGGCTGTGGTTCAAATTTTCATGGCATGATTGTATTTACTTAGAAACTAGTATATGACAAAATATGAAGGAATTTGGCCAAACCATGTGCTTAATTTAAATGAACTATTTGCATGATAAGAATTCATCTAATTTCATATGAGACATTACCATATTTTCTGAAATTAATTAACAGAGGTATAATTTGATTGGAATCATTTGAATAGAACCATGACCTATAGTGTAAAAATGCATGGTATTTCTCAAGTTAATTATATGGATGCATGAGCATATATTTCTAGAATAATTTTCGAATCTGAAATGCAACATGATTTTGCAAAGAATGGGTTATGATATGGTATTGTTGTAGGTGAATTATGTTGAAATGTAAGGAACCTAGAAGTAACACCTCAAAAGTAGCTAATCACACTGATAAGTACAGTTGGAAAAGTGCATGCATATAGTACACTATAAATGTAGCAAATGATGTAGTATGCGGGTGTAGAATTTACTTAGTTATTGTTTTATCTTGGTTATTGTTTTGGTAGAACACTTGTGTGTGCCTTGTTATTGCCAATAGGAGCTTTTCAGCTTGTTTTGTTAGAATTATTTATTAAGTCCGGAATTGCATGACATGCATGCGTCCTACAAGGCCTGAGCCTTACCAATATACTTGAGTTGCATAGAAAGCATGTTTAATTAATCCTTGTGCTGACCCAATTCTTTCATTGTATAACTGCATGCATGGTATAATATTACATGGCTTGAACAATGCACTTGCTTAGCATGAATCTTGCTGAATTTTTGTTAGCCCAGAATGAAAGGAACCTTGAATAGAGTTGTCAACATGTCTAGTAATTTGATTTGCTTTGTTATAGAATGTCTTGTACATGATTTATTGAACAATTGTGCTTGAAACCTGATAGACAATATTCGGGTAGCGCATAGCGTCAGCTGTGTAGGCGCCATATTCGGGTAGCGCATGGCAAGAGCTGTGTAGGCGCCATATTCGGGTAGCGCATGGCAAGAGCTGTGTAGGCGCCATATTCGGGTAGCGCATAGCGTCAGCTGTGTAGGCGCCATATTCGGGTAGCGCATGGCAAGAGCTGTGTAGGCGCCATATTCGGGTAGAGCATGGCAAGAGCTGTGTAGGCGCCATATTCGGGTAGCGCGTAGCTAGGCTACGTAGGCGCCATATTCGGGTGGCGCGTAGCTAGTCTACGCAGGCGCCATATTCTGTTGCACATGACAGATAAGAATGTTTGGTATGATTGTGAGCAATTCATGCATTGAACATATATGCTACTTGATATATGAACTTACATTTAAGCAATACGGTTTGGAAATGTTGGGGATTTGTTTGTGTGACTTTGTTAATTATTATTACTTATCCATTTTTGCATTTAATAAAATACATGGGCATTAAATATCAAGAACTAATAGTTATGATAAGGCATTGAGACAAATGGATAATTTTACTCTTGCACAAATAGTTTAATTATAAGATACTTTGATTGGTTTCTGTTTTGCAAGATGTTTCTTGAAATTTGAATTATCGATGTTGTCTTTTCATATTTGGACTCGGTGTGGTTTTACTTAGTTGGTTTGATCTTAGAATAACTCGACTGGAACTAAATACCGCACTGGGAGATTTTCAATCTCTCATATTTTCCATTTCGGTGGGTTCCAGGTACAAGGCACAAGACATAAAAATGAGATGTCGAACTAGAGGACTGCGTGACAGGCCACAAAGATGAGTATTTGGTTTACTTAAATAGATCTGTTATGGTATTTCGATTGTATTTTATTGTACCGTAACAGGTTTATTATCCATTTGTTTGTTACATGTAAATTTCGAAACTTAAAAGAAAAGTTTATTCATGTATTGTGGGTCTTGTATTTGTCATTGGTAATGTATGTATATATACTGTGTTTGATTATGGGATCGCCTTGCGCTAATGAGCGCGGTGGGTTGTATGCCCTGTTGTCGGGGTGTTACAGTTAATGTATCCAAATTATATTTATTACAACATATATTAAAAAAAAAACTCTATGATAACCAATAAATCTCAAAATCTTAAAAGAAATAATAACTGACATTACATATGAGAGCAATTTTATTAAAAAGTTTTGCAATAAATACAAATTAGACTAATTTGGCAGTGATGATAATCTAGACTCCATGAAGAGTGACAAAGCTCAGGAGAATGACACATTCATATTGAATATCTTTAACCAAACAAAAAATGCATATAAATTTCAACAATATACAAAAATAAAAAGATAATTTGAAAATTGTATTTTTCACAATAAACTAACCTGCATAAAAATGTTATGTTGAAGAATTATAATTATTAGTAATATCGTGTTGTTTACCAACTATATCAAAGTGAGTGACAGAGGCATATCGTCATTGTTGTTTTTCTTATTTGCTCTAAGGTGTAATTTTAAACGACAAATATTCATAAAATTAGTCCTTATTTTAAAACACTTTTGGTTGTTTTTGACTTGCTCCAATATCATAGTTAGAAAATTGCAATCCCTTTCTTCAAATATAATATCAATAGTATTATTTAGCTTCAAATTTTTAATAAACTTGACAATTATGAGTATTGAAAAATTTTCAAGCAATATTTATTCGCGTTGGAGTGGCTTTGCTTCCTTTAATAGAAAGCTTAACCTAACAAATAAATCATGCATTTGTTTTCCATGTCTCATAAATTTTGCATGCATGTCATGGTAAATTCTAGATGTGGATCCTTTCGTGTTACTGCCAAAAAACTAATTGAGACGTACATACAAGTACAAAAACCAAAACGTGACTAAGAGATCATTGGATTTTGATATCAAGGAACCTAGCAAACGAAAGAAAGATTAAATTATATACGAACACAAAAACACTCTGAGCTTAAATAATAATTAAACAACTTAGCGACATTCTCCAATAGAAATAATATACAAAATAATATATTCAAACAACTTGATCAAGGGAGTTTTTCTGTGGTATGCCTTTAGGAATTTCTGGTACTTTCAACTTTATGATTGTATTCCTGGCAGAGCATAACATCCTTTATGGTTCATTTCAACTTTATGATTGTACTTTCAACTTTATAGTTCATTTTTTGGGTCACAATTGGGTAAAATAAAAACAATCTTTCAATGGTGTACATGATAGAAATACTGCATAATTTCTGTTTTGTAATAATTATTTCTAATACCTTTTATAGAAAAGTACTATTTGGTTGATGCTGAATTCATGATAAAGAGTGGATTAATTACACCATATAGAGGAGAGCGATATCACTTAAAGTAGTACTCAACTAGGAACCCTCCTCAAACCTCCCGTCAATTGTTCAACCTTCGACATGCTTCATTAAGTAGCAAACAATACTAAGTAGCAATTTATTTGCTTGCGATATTGGAGTAAATCAAAAACAGCCAGAAGTTGTTATAAAATAGCAAACAATAGTAAGCATCAGTTTAATTATTTTACCAATTTATTGATCAACTATTGAAATATCAAAGTTCTCGGTATATTTAAAGGTGGGATCATTGATGTGTAAGCTAAGTAATCATAATAAAAGGACTACTTGACTATGTATTATTTTAATTTTCTTCAAAATTAAAGTTTCAATTTGAAATCCATCCCTTATAAAATATGATCAATACTATACATTTATTATGTATATACAAACAATGAAGTTTGATATATTTTATCATACATAAATGATTTCAAATTTTAATAGGTCAGTCTACCAACAATGAAGGAGAGAGGAAGTCCTATGGTTAAGGCACATCTCCTATTCAAACCAATCCTCGCTCATCCACCCCGTCAGGCAATACGTTTCCTGGCCACAGTAGAGGGAGAATTAGATGGTTAATATCAGTTATTCATATGCATTTTGTTTCGGCTCCAATCGGCTCCACTCAGCTCCAATCGCTCACCTCTCGCTCCACGAGCGGATCCGATTCTTCGACCGCCATCGCCATCTTAAAATAAATATATAGCACAATATTTTTGTTTCCATTATGAATTTAACACCAATACTATAAATTTTCCTAACATGAAACGACAACTTCCAAGTACATCTTCATTAGACGAGCCTAAGAGAAATGTTAGGAGCCGCAATCCCTTTACTCCATTTATGCCTAGACAGAGTGCCATTTCCTTGGAGCAACCTCACGTGAACTTTCAGCCAAGGGTTCCATCTATGGCCCCAAATCAGCATGCCGACCATCAGAGCCCTACATCAGTTTCTGGTGAGAACATTTTTAGTTCCTCAGATACACCAAGGCCTTCAGGTTTTGGCCGGATCTACATCCCCTCATGTGCCACAGAAATGCTAGTAGAAATGCTAGGATCCGCAATCCTTTTGCTCGGTCTATGGCCCCACATTTTTGTGCATTCACTCAACAAGAGAGACAGAGGATTGTTTCCTTGGAGCAGCCTCATGGGTTTCAGCCAGGGGTTCAGTCTGTGGCCCCAAATCGGCTTGCCGACCATCAGAGCCCTACGTCAGTTCCCGGTGAGAGCATTTGTGACTCCTCATATGCAGCACACAACCTTCACCCATTTTGGACACTTTTCACTCCTGTGACTCTACGGTGGAACTACACAAGGGTAATACTTTCATCCATAGCACCTCCAACTGGCTCCCATTAATTCATTGGTTTGAATTACAGCATGACGCAAGGCGGTCCCGATACTATCTTGCCCGTTAAGCTCAAGTACTCGGTTTAATGGTAAGAGACAAAGGAAAAGAAACACAAAGAACTCAAACACACAAACACAACTTTTTCTATTCAAATAACGCTCCTTGACAGGGAGCTTTGCTTACATATTTAAAGTAAAAGAAAAGAAGAAGAAGAGATAAATGATACTCTCCTCGGAAATGCAAAACAAGAAATAATAATAAATCTAAGTTTAGAGAATCAACGAAGACTTTAACTACTGTTTTGACTGTTTAATAAAACTCCTACAATCTCCCAAGCAGTCAAAGTATTTAAGCTGCTCATTTATTTCCTAGAAGACCGCCATTTAACTCTTAGTTATCATCCATCATAAAAACTGTGTAATTCTTTTAGAAGACCGTCCATGCAAATATCCATTCAGTCAACAATCTTCATTAAATTATGGGATCAAATTTAAAGTTGTATATACAACTCTTTGATCGACATGGATCTGTTGTGGCAATCATTTACATCCGAATCTGAATCGGATATGTCTTCAACATGCACCGCGTCAGGCTCCCCGGGTTGGTTGAAGCTTGTCCTCAAGCTTGTATCTTCCTCATAGTACTTGTGGAGATGACTAACATTGAACGTGTTGGAGATATGCAAATCATCGGGTAATTTCACGCGGTAAGCATTTGCTCCAAACTTCTCCAAAATCTCACACGGTCCCACTTTTCGTTTCTTCAGTTTGTGATATTCACCTCGGGGAAACCGTTCCTTCGGCAAGTAGACCCAAACCAATTCTCCGACTTCGAATTGTACATCTCGACGCCTTTGGTCTGCTTTAGCCTTGTACTTAGAGTAAGTTTGTTCTAAATTTTCACGAGCTGTTTTGTGCAGTTCCCTTAAATCTTCAAGCCTTTCATCCACCTTCTTTACTTTAGACTTCGGTCCTTCAATAGAAAAAGTTCTATCCAGAATTTGCTCAAAAATTTCGTATCTCTGATACCAATTGACGCAAGGCGGTCCCGATACTATCTTGCCCGTTAAGCTCAAGTACTCGGTTTAATGGTAAGAGACAAAGGTACTCGGCAAACCATGATGCCGGACAACTTCATGAAAATATAGTTCGGCAACCTTGGGAGCATCCACAGTGGTTTTGCATGCAATGAAAACTGCCATTTTGCTAAAGCGATCAACTACTACCATGATGCTATCGTTCTTCCTTCTTGTCATTGGTAACCCAGTCACGAAGTCCATTGAAATGTCGTGCCAAATTTCAAATGGAAGAGGCAACGGATTGTAGAGACCCTGATTTGTGTTGGTGCCTTTAGAAGTTTGACATACTTGGCATGCTCGGACAAAGTGTTTAACATCCCGCCATAGACTTGGCCAAAAGAACCGTTCTCGCACCAAATGCAAAGTCTTTTTCAACCCGAAATGGCCTTGATTATGCATTTCCTTGATGATGAGGTAGCGCAGAGAAGTTGCTGGAATACAAAGTGCGAGACCCCGAAACAAGTACCCGTTATGTAGCGAGTAGTCATCCCGCAACTTTTTCTTCACATCCTCTAGGATCTGTCCGAAGTCGGGATCCTCCTTAATGGTCTCAGGCACGTGTTCAAACCCAAGAGTGTAGGTTGACATTGCCGAGAGCAGTCCATGTCGGCGGCTTAGAGCGTCAGCGACTTTGTTGCTTGATCCCGCTTTGTGCACAATGGAGAAGGTGTATTCTTGGAGCGAAGTAACCCACTTGGCATGTCGGGTGCTCAACTTATTCTGTTCTTGCACAAATTTCAGCGCTTGATGGTCTGTGTACAGCACAAATTCGCGAGATAAAAGGTAATGCCGCCAATGTTGCAAAGCTTTTACTATGGCGTACAACTCGAGGTCATACACCGGGTAGTTGGTTTTAGCTCCACCCAATTTCTCGCTAAAAAATGCCACGGGTTTCTTCTCTTGTGAAAGTACAGCACCAATACCTACCTTTGAAGCATCGCATTCTACCTCGAAAGCTTTGTCGAAGTCCGGCAGGGCTAGCACGGGTGCGTGAGTTAAGCATTGCTTGAGTGTTTCGAAAGCTTCTTGTGCACCGTCACTCCATTCGAAATTCTTTTGTTTTAATAACTCGGTGATAGGTGCTGAGATACTGCTAAAGCCTTTGATGAAACGCCGATAAAATCCCGCTAACCCGAGAAATGATCGTATCTCGGTAAAAGAAGAAGGTTTTGGCCAATCTCGGATTGCTAGAATTTTGTCATCTTCGGGTAAGATACCACTCGCAGAGATCTTAAATCCCAAGAATATTAATGTCGGAGTCATCCAAACACATTTTTTTGAGTTCGCAAAAAGGTTATTATCATGTAGTACTTCAAGAGTTTCTCGCAAGTGTTGGAGATGCTCATCTTGGTTTCGGCTATAGATAAGAATGTCGTCAAAATAGACAACGACAAACTTGTTAAGAAAAGGGCACAAAACCTGGTTCATCACCCACATGAAGGTGCTAGGAGCATTGGAAAGGCCAAAGGGCATGACAACCCATTCAAACAGACCTTCTTTAGTTTTGAAAGCTGTTTTCCATTCATCTCCCGGTTTGATACGAATTTGGTGATACCCACTTTTAAGATCAATTTTAGAGAATACCTCAGCTCCACTGAGTTGATCGAGCATGTCCTCCAGTCGTGGAATTGGAAATCTGTACCGTACCGTGATCCGATTTATTGCCCTGCTGTCCACACACATGCGAAAACTACCGTCTTTCTTTGGAACCAACAAAGCTGGCACAGCACATGGACTTATGCTCTCCCGCACAAAGCCTTTGTCTAGCAGCTCTTGCACTTGTCGCTTTAATTCTTGGTGCTGTTGTGGGGTCATGCGATAGTGAGCTTTGTTGGGAAGACTAGCCCCGGGCACCAAGTCGATTTGGTGTTGAATGTCGCGAAGCGGGGGCAGTCCATCGGGAAGGTCATCCGGTAGCACATGCTTGAATTCGTCCAGCAGGGGTTGTACCATCTTGGGTATATTTTTCTCAATCTCGGGATTGGTGTAGTCGCATGCGATGAGTGCAAAACAGATTTCAGCATCTCGCAGTTCCTTCTCAAATTCTTCCCGCGGCACACAAAACACCGTATTTGTTTCTTTTGCCTCTTCTTGAACTGGATTTATACGTACCTTTTTTGGACCAACTTGAATGGTATACGTGTGCTTCCTTCCATCATAGACGGCTTGATTGTCATATTGCCAAGGTCGCCCGAGAATCAGATGCGACGCATCCATTGGAACCACATCGGCATAAATAGTGGCGGTGTAAAGTGGCCCGAGTGTGAGTTGAAAATGGCACCTTTTGCTGACTTGGATTTCGGCTCCTTTGTTCACCCACCCGAGTTTGTATGGATTCATATGGTTGGTAGTGCTAAGGTTAAGTTTTCTTACCGCCTCCTCCGAGATCACATTTTCCCAACTTCCCGAGTCAATTATCACGACACACTTCTTGTTCTCAATAACACACATAGTTTTAAAAATGGCATGCCGCTTCCAATCTTCTGTTGATTTCGGGCCCAAGCAAAGCCTTCTCATAACTAAGCTTTCGGCCGCGAGATCTTCGGGATTCACCTCGTGAATTTCTTCCTCTTCATCCCCGTCATCATTCCACCCTTCCTCTTCCTCAAAACCCTCGTTGGCATATAAATGAGGTCGAACCTTTGGACATTCTCTTGCATAATGGCCCATTTCACGGCAATTGTGGCAGCGGATGTTGGCCTTAGAGCTTTCCGGAATAAGTTGTTTTGGTTTAGGTGGAGGTGGGAGTAATTGAGGTCGGTTGGAATTTGTGGTGTTGTTTGGAGTGGGGCGAAAATGAGAAGAGTTAGAGTTGGTAGAAGAAGTATTACCACGGTTAAAGTTGCGGCTTTTTGCGAGCTGTTTTTCGACGGCTTTCGCCTTGGATTGAGCTTCGCCCACATTGATGAAAGTGTGAACCACCAGCATATCCTGAATATTCATTCGAAGGCCGTGCAAATATCGCGCAACCCTCAAATCTTCGGTTTCATTGATTTGGTTTCGTGCCTCCAGTTTATAAAACTCAAGAGTGTATTCCTCCACACTTTTCGCACCTTGAGAGAGAGATTGAAATTGCTGGAAAAGTGTTTGGCGGTAGTTAAGAGGGAGAAACTCACGGTTCATCTCACGCTTCAAGTCGAGCCAATCGTTGAGAGGGGGAAGGCTGTCGAGATAGCGGCGATATTTGAATGATTGCCACCATGCTGCTGCCCTATCCCGGAACCGGATTGTCACAAATGGCACTTGTTTGTCCAGAGGGATTTCTTTGAGCTCAAAAACTTCTTCAACTTTATTCGTCCAGTCAAGATACTCTTCGGGATTTAAACTGCCCGAGTAATCTGGAATTTCAACTCGGAGGCCGACATCCCACTTGGATTCTCGGTTTTGTAGAGTTCCATTATTGTTAATATGTGGATTTTGTGGATTTTGTGGATTGTCGGTGGGAGTAAGGCGTGCCACAAGATTAGTGAGGACTTGCATAGTTTCGGCATGGTTTTGTTGCATACGATCGAGAACAGCGAGAAGGTTGGGGTCGGCCATGAGGTTGTTGATGGCGGTGTTGAACTGTCGGTGATGTAAATGATTGTCGAATGGGGTGATTGTCGGGGATACAACTTCACGCAAGCGCAAAGGTGGTTGTCGAACCTCGCTCTGATACCAATTGACGCAAGGCGGTCCCGATACTATCTTGCCCGTTAAGCTCAAGTACTCGGTTTAATGGTAAGAGACAAAGGAAAAGAAACACAAAGAACTCAAACACACAAACACAACTTTTTCTATTCAAATAACGCTCCTTGATAGGGAGCTTTGCTTACATATTTAAAGTAAAAGAAAAGAAGAAGAAGAGATAAATGATACTCTCCTCGGAAATGCAAAACAAGAAATAATAATAAATCTAAGTTTAGAGAATCAACGAAGACTTTAACTACTGTTTTGACTGTTTAATAAAACTCCTACAATCTCCCAAGCAGTCAAAGTATTTAAGCTGCTCATTTATTTCCTAGAAGACCGCCATTTAACTCTTAGTTATCATCCATCATAAAAACTGTGTAATTCTTTTAGAAGACCGTCCATGCAAATATCCATTCAGTCAACAATCTTCATTAAATTATGGGATCAAATTTAAAGTTGTATATACAACTCTTTGATCGACATGGATCTGTTGTGGCAATCATTTACATCCGAATCTGAATCGGATATGTCTTCAACATGCACCGCGTCACAGCATCACATCTCAGTGAACACCATCAGAATTGTTCATCTCATGGTCAAATTAGCAACCATTCGCAATATCAGGTACTTATTTTTCTCCTGTCAAAAACATTATTTTTCTTTAGTAGAAAATGGGATGGCGATGGATGATGTCAATACATTAAAACTAGAACATGCATTGCTATCGGCAGTCTTAACTTCATTACCCTCTTTGTACCGTTAGGGTTTTACACAAGTGTTCCAGACTTTATTTTTGAAGTTTTAGTTCTAATATTGTGACTTCCAATATACCAGAAAATACTTAGCATCGGCAATTGATGTTTGCACATGTAGGAGATCATTAAAGTTATTCTTGCACCAGGGACTGACGAAAAGTTTATTCAATATTCTCTTATACTCAAATTAGCATAAAACTTAAATGTACACAACACTACCTAAACAAGTACTCCAGCTTCCCCTTTTTCCTTGAGTTGTTTCATTTTTGAGAAATTTAACCCGTTCGTTGCTAGCAAAAAAAAAAAGAAATATGTACAAAAAATTTAGAAGTACTAGCATTAAACAATGTTCCTTGGATAACTGTTTTCAGCATGGTTTCCTTCTGTGAATTTCAAAACCCTCAGATTATACAAGCTGCGAGACACCGCGATATGCCTATGGACGTCAACCGCATGAGCTATGAGGTCTTTCTCTCCACCGAGCTCTCCAAATTTGTGAAAAATATAATCTGTTGTGGGGAGCAGGACGAGGCAGAGCGATGTGTCATCTAATTGATAACAAAATTGGTACAACTAGAATGGTAATTGATGCATAAGCTTTTGACTTTGTTCGGTTTATTGAATGAATCTAATTCAAGTGGTTCAAACGTGTATTTCCATAAAAAAAGTCAATTACAAATGGATCTAGAATGGGCAAAAATGCGGAGTTAAGACCGAAATTATACCTCATAAATCTAATTACACATTTAAATTTTGGGCAGGACCGTAGGAACAATATGTTGATGTTGATATAAAGGGACAACTGAAGTGCGGCCATGAGTACCACTTCTCTTGCATTGGCAAGTGGATGGAGGAGCAAGTTGTCTGTCCCATTTGTAGACAGAGAGCTGCTCACTTTGAACAATAAGACTATTCATGCATATCTTTCTTTCATTTGTTTTTTATTCTGAAGAAAACATATTGTTGTTTTGCGCTATAAAATTTTTTTGTAATTTTTTTTAGGTAGACACATTTAACATATTTTTTCTTTTTTAGACAATATTGGAGATTTGTTTTGAAGTGCACATAGTTAGGCAAGCCATGAGTGCCATTTGTATCAATGTATTGCTTCAATATTTCAATCAAGAAAACTAGGGGATCTTTAGTCATGACTGTACATTCTGTTGAATAATACCAGAAAATCTTGATATAAGATATTGACATCGGTACACATGCCCGACATGGCAGCACTGATATCCGATATGACCCCAACAATTTTCCAGAAATTGCTTATTCAGATTGCATTCAATGATAAAAAAAAGAAGCAGTTCTTCAGCTTAGATAAAGCATACCTATAGGTTGATAGAAGACAGAGATTCAGCCAAACCTTATAGATATTTCTTTGAAGGGCGCCTTTACCTTGTTACACTACATAAGTTATTTGTTGGTTATTAATATGATATTGTGGACATCTGTTAAGGGATTCAGTACGTTGTTATTTCAAGTAAATTGGTCCCTAATGAGTCAAAATATTTGTATGACATATTGGATCTATTAGTACAAAACAATGAGATATCTTAATGTCATCTAATGGGTTCTTCTCCTATTTGCTATCGATGAGGCGATCAAGCTAATCTTGTCTTTTTGGATAGAAACTCGCTTGTATGCTTCGAGTGTGGTAGATAATTAAGTCATAGATCTTTCCGCTGTCAATTATCCAGCTTTGCTCCTAGCCACACCTCCATTCCTGTACTAAATCACAGATGGATGAAGCAACTTGCTGGCCGATTATCAAATTCAATGCTAATAAGCTAATAGACGGTTTAGTGAAACTTTACTCAATAATACTGTTCATATTTATAATGTTGAATTTTAAATATAATTCAATTTTTTTTAAGATTAATTATCAAGATTATGGATTATCAAAATAACAAATTAACTGCCTTAGTGAAGTTAAGCAACTAAATATAAGTTGATTATGGATTATCAAGATTATGGATTATGGGTTCTCCTATTTTGATAATTTGATTACTAGACTTCCTTTTGTCTCCATGTGATCCGAATTGCGTGATTACATCTAAATATAAGTTTCTTAATTTTTTTTTCTCACATTAACCTTGCATTTTTTTTCTTAATTTTTTGTGAAGATGAAAATGACAACTGAGTTGTATTACATACATTTATCTTCTCAGCAATTAAAGTTTAAGATTTATTAAATAGAACAAAATTGTTCAAGCATGTATCTCAATGCAAATCAATTATTGGTATCCATCGTATTTTCATATTCTCTCGAATGCATAACTTTCTGCATCTTGAAGTTAAGCAACCTCGTAAAAAAAATTTCGTAAATCAAATTTGGCAGTTGTTAATGTCTATCTGAGTAAACACATGCATCAAATTCTAAAAAAGCTTCATTTCATACAGCTTGATACTTGAGAGTTAACATATTTCGAAGAACTAAAACTATTGTTACTTCCCTATACATTTTTTTTCTTCATTATTCGATTGAGAAAGAATAGCAATAAGATAGAGTTTCGACCATCCAATTATAATTCAACAGGTCATATCAATTTACACACTAATGGATTCAATTATCAGTAATTTTAATGATGTTTCAATAGATGGTACATTTATTTAAAATCAAATTTCTGAAACCTCAAATAAGAAACTTAAATCACAATCTTCAAAGGTTAAATAAAATACTCTCTTGAAGCTAAAAATCACTATCTTCAAATGTAAAGCTCCTGGGACTTATAAGATATTTCAAATAATTTGTATAGCATGATCTAAATAAAAACGCTTTTGAATGCATGAAAATTGGAAATTAATCAAATATTTTAATTAGAAAATCACAGTTAATGTAAATAATAACATTTATACAAATATTATAATTTTAATATTTTTTGTTGTGTTTGACTTGCTCCAATATCTTAGTTAGAAAATTGCAAATGCTTTAATTTTTTCAAATATAATATCAATAATAATATTTAGCTCCAAATCGTACATAAAGTTGTCCATATGTGTATTGAAAATTTCTCAAGCAATATATTTATTAACGTTAGAGTGACATTGCTTCATTTAATAGAAAGCTTAACCTAACAAAGAAATCACGCATTTGTTTTTCATGACTCATAAGTTTTGTATGTCATCATAAATTTGGATGTTATCATTAGTTAAATTCCAACGGTGCATTTTTCGTGTTACAGGCAAATAAATCTTCTACATACAACAAAAGCCCACAACTCACTTATAATGATATATTGTTTCTATTTGCAAAAACATGAATAATATAATGAATATTAATTATTTATTCACAAAATTATGTTATTAAAATGTGTGCATGTTATTATGTACTTTTAACTCTTCAAATATACATAATGTGCTCTATTTCTAACGAGAAAAGACTAAATCAGTAAATCATGTAGAAAATCTAACCTTAAAAAATATTCAAACCACCTAGCCACATTCTCCAAAATGATCTCATGAATAAATTAGCAAATTTATTCTTTCGGAAGTCAAAGTCAAAGATTAAGTCATCTATGTAAATAAAAATTAACAACTTGATGCTTTTATTTTATAATGTTTACAAATGCTAATAGTTTTTAATAGTTTTTATTATTTTTTATAAAATAAAATTACACTCTAGAATTAGATTCTATATCTAGTCCCTAATTTTAATGTTTTGATTCCTCCCCTATATTTTTCTCTTGACAATGGTATGAAAGGAGCGCAGATAGACCAGCATCTGCATGCAACATTATAACAAGCATACCATATCCAAATTATGTCATATTTAGACATGTACTGCTTCATCGGCCTGGATCTACTAAGGTGTTTAAATTTTGAGTTTTAATTTGGACCGTCTGATTAATAGTTTTTAATATTTGTGTCAAAGTTGATCAGATGGTCTGGATCAAAACCCAAAATTTGAGTTATCTTTGGAGATTTGAACTCTTGCTTCATTATATTGGTATGAATTAATTAAATTGAAAACTGAGGTATGCAGTAAAACATAATAGAGAAAAGCTGAGGTTATGTTAAAAAATGTTCATTACCTGGATAAATTATACATAAGTGATAATTACAAATAACTTTGGTTATTTCTTATATCAAATATTTCAATGTTAAATAAATACAAAATTAAAGAAAATACTACTAATTAAAGACAAGACAAATACATTTCATTGTTGAATTGGTAGGTATAATTCTTCCCACGACCAGGTTGTAATTGGTAGCATATTTCTTAGGAATATTCTTAGCCATAATTATTATCCAACGCACATAATGTATAGATGAAGTATAAAAGATTTTATTTCTTGAACTTGTATGGTTTTAAGGAGAAAATATTTCTGATTATGCGTGGTGCCTCTTTATTGGTATCTTTCCGTGGGACTACAAAGGATTTTATTTTGGGTTTTTGTCAAGAAATTTATTTTTAGCTTTGAGGAATGTAACGAATTTCATCTTTGGGTTAGGATTTATTTTTATTTTAAGTTTGGGCATTGGTTTAGGTATTTATTTGTGAAGTTTGGATTTTGGCTTGAAGATTGTCAATTGTTAGACATTTATTCCTCAATTTTAATTTTCATATTTACTTTTTATTTGTCATTTTTTAGCAAATAAGGTACAAGTCCATTACACATGACATACATATATATAAAGATAAAAGAAAAGCTCATACAATAGGAACTTTAACGCTTAACATTTATATGATTGTTTATAAATCGAAAGATAGAGACTCTACAAATAAAACTCCATTACAAAAGGAGGTAAAAATTAATCAACACTTATAAGATTGTTGACAAACTTGTACAATACATAGCATAGTTGATATGAAAAAAAAAAAGACTGGGACATAGCTGGCAAGTTTTGGATGTCAAGTTCAGAGGTAAAAATATTGTCGATCATATATTCAAGAGATGTGGCACAAAACTGTTTCACATCTTTGGAAACTGGAGACTCGCAATTAGATATGGTTTTCTCTGCCCTTGCCCTGTTTGGTCCAGAAAAGAAAAGTAAGAAATAATCTCAATATTCAATGAAAAGTGAAAAAGTTGTTCTCTACATGTAGCCAACATTTAAAATGTTATTTGTGGCTAAGACATCAATAATAAATGAAAGGGAAAATATTTTTTTCCCCCGATCTCATCCCCCGTTCGTCCCCCGCGCGGTTAACTTCCTTATCCGCTCGTATAACTGCCTTATCCACCGTAATTTCCAAAGATCCACCGCCTTATCCCAAAACAAGGTTTAGCGCCGTAATTTCCAAAGATCAACTGTCTCAACCGCCGGTGTTCGTCGCCATATTTTGAATTTGAAAATTCAGAGGCATCGCACTCTTCAAAAAGGCGATTCTCACGCGATTTCGCTTCTCCAGCACCCGTCGGAGTCGGAGCTCTCTCTCCGTCGGTTTGTTCCAGTCGATGTTCCAGGGCGCTCCGGCGATCTTGCATCACGCCTTTTAGAAGACAGCGGAGCTTTTGAATTAGGATTCTCAGCCGATCTCGCTTATCCAGCACCCTTCGGTGTTGCTTCTCTCGCTCCGACAGTTTCTCTCAGTCGATCTTCAAGAACTCTCCGGCGATCTTCTATCACGCTCCAGCGATTTTTTTCACGTGTTCTCGCTCATAGCAAGGTGAATATATTATTTCATAGCAATGAATACTTTTTTTCAGAGAAAGCTATACTTTTGCTGTCATTGTGAACTGTACAAACTCATGCGAGAACTACTTTACTGAATGGGACTGTGATTTCTTTTCTGATCAAGTGCGATTTCTTTTCTGAACTGTCAGATTGTTCACTATAAATACAATTGCGATTTCTACTTTATATACAATTTTCTACTTTATAGATCTGTCAGATTCTTCACTATAGTTCACTATACTCATGCGATCGTTTTCTACTTTATATATTTGTGATAAATACTGGAACTGAATGTTATATGTAGTTCTTTCATTCTTATCTTTATTTTCATCATCGATTGAATACTTTATTTTCAAGAAATATATGTTGTAAGGGTGAATATATTATGTCATATCAATGATTACTTTATTTCATAGAAATGAATACTTTCTGTTATAACAGTGAACTCTTAGGTAGAAATACTTTCTTTCATATCAGTGAAATACTTTATTTCCATAGCAATGAATACTTTCTTTGATATCAGTAAATACTCTTACGTAGAAATACTCTTAAAAGTACTTTAGTTTATAACAATTAATACCTTCATAACAGTGAACTCTTATGTAGTCTTACTTTCTTTCATATCAATGAATACTCTCAGTCAATAGCAATGAATACTTTATTTTATAGCAGTTAATACTCTTATGTAGATAACAATGATTACTTTTTTTGTTAGCAGTGAACTCTTAGGTAGAAATACTTTCTTTCATAGTAGTGAATAGTAGTGAATACTTTCTTTCATACCAATGAATATTTTGTTTACTAAGCAGTGAACATGAAAATTCAAATCAGTGCCAATTTGAATAAATTATTATATTTTAATTGTTGATTGATTTGTTTTTATTTTTTTGTTAATTTTCAGGATGGATTTTGACCTCAATGAAAAATTTGGAGATGATTTGCTGATGCAGAATAGTAATGGAGAAGCTGATGAGGTGTATCTCTATGAATATTTCGAAGAGGTGCATCGTGCAAATGAAGCAATTAATGATGAGGTTGGTATGAGAGAGAATATCTTTGAGTGGGATTTGAACATGGAACCAATGGTGGAAGGGCAACCAGAGGATTGTGAAGTTGAAGAAGCAGTTGGTGAAGTAGGTGTTTTGGATGAGGAAGATCATGAATTAAGTGCACCGGCAGTTGGTGATCGGTTTGACTCGATTGAGGAAGCATATCAATATTATCAGCTTTTTTCAAAGCAAGTTGGTTTTTCAGTAATTAAAAGATCAAACCATAAGAGGGATAACCAAGTCAACCATTACTGTCTTGCATGTGCTAAACATAAAATGGCAGAAGTATGTACTGATGGTCCGTTCCCGGAGAGAAATAGGGCTGTTGTAGGTACAGGTTGTAGGGCATGTGTAAAATTGAAAGATCCCGATTTGTCCGGAAGATGGGTTGTAATAGAAGTAATTCTGGAGCACAACCATGTTTTACAACCCGAATCAGCATTTCTCATATCTGGTTTTAGATATATCCCAAAGAGATACCAGGATCTTTTGGAATTTAATGAAGATCAAGGTTTGGCGGTGTCAGTTAATATTAATTTAGTAATCAGAAGTGCTGGAGGTTATATGAAGTGCCCTTTTACTCGTAAAGATGCCCGAAATCATGTAGACAAATACAAGAGGAATAAATTAGAGGTTCTTGGGGGAGACGATGCTATTCTGATTTTTTAGTATTTTCAAAACAAACAGATTATTGATCGTAACTTCTTCTATGCTTACGATTATTCAAAAGAAGGTCGTTTGTGGAGCATTTTTTGGTCTGATGGGCGAAGTCGGGCAGCGTATAAGTATTTCTATGATGTTGTTGTTTTGGATGCTACATACTTGACAAATAGGTAATAATCATCTAATTATGATATTTTTTTCTTCATATGTAGTCCTTCCTATATAGCTTTACTTATGTTTTATTTAAGAACAAATATTGTTTGTTAGATTTTTCTAGTTGCTTGTCTTACAATGAATACTTTATAATTCTGTTAAGCACACTTGCAATACCTGTTATTAGCACTGCATATATGTCTTCTGTAGAATTACTTTGTTCTGTATTGTTTTTTAAATCATTATCAATATTTTGTCAGGTACGATATGCCACTCGTATTATTTGTTGGTGTAAATCATCATGGTCAGTCTATCATATTTGCTTGTGCTTTACTTGGAAGGGAGAGTGAAAAAGATTACAAATGGTGCATTGCCAGGTACAAACCATAATTAATTTACATTTAGTTTCATGTGTAGTTATGAATACATATTGTGGTTATAATTATGGTGTCAGGAGTGAATATACTCACAAAATTGTTAGTAATGAAACCTTTCGTGATTACTTGTTAATACTTTATTGAATAGGTATGAATACTTTCATGATTAGGTATGATTACTATTTTCTGATAGCAAAATTGTTTATATTTTTAGGTTTTTGGAATGTATGGGTGGTGTTAGACCAGGTTGTATATTGACGGATCAGTGTAGAAGCATTGAACTAGGTGTCAAACATATTTTTGGTCCTGACACAGTTCATAGATACTGCTCATGGCATATTTTACATAAGCTTACCACTAAATGGGGACGAGTTGATAATAAAGGTTGGAAAAGTAAACAGGTTAAGAAAGTAGTGTATCAGTCTCAGACCAGACAGCAATTTGAGCAAAATTGGTTGAAGTTAATGGATGAATACGGGAAGCAGAATGATCCCTGGTTTAAGGGTATATATGAAATACGAGACAAGTGGGTTCCAGCATTTTTTAATACACAATTCTGGGCTGGTATGACTACTACACAACGTGTAGAAAGCATGAATGCACTGCTGAAAACGTATCTGACAAGGAGAGAAAGCCTTAAAGATTTTGTTAACAGTTTTGAAGAAGCTCTAATAAATATTTGGGAGAGAGAGCACAAAGCTGATCATGAGTCCAAGTATAAAGCTCCTAAATTGCATTCTGATTTACCTATGGAGTATCAATTTCAGGAGAGGTATACAAATGACATTTTCCTCAAATGTCAACAGCAGTTTAAATTGTGTATCAACTTGTCATGCAAATTAATTGAGGAACAGCAAGGAGAAGCCCTTTACATTGTCAGTGATTGTTCTGACAACACATTCCATGTTGTATATAAGAGGTCTTTAAAAGAATTTTTTTGTGTCTGTGGAATGTTTGAAGTAATGGGGATTGTGTGTTCACACTCGATTGAGGTCCTAAAGATGGAAAAGGTATTTTTTATTGATGAGAAATACTTTGTCGATCGTTGGAGGAAGGACTTCCATCGTGAAAATTTGACGATATGTTACCCCTCACATCCTACTTTACATGAACATAACAGGTATGAATAATTCACATTACAAATTTTAACATTTGTAGTTACAAAGATGAATACTTATCATAATAATTTTGTCTTTCCCTTTTTGTTTTTTCCTTTTTTTAGGTTGTATCAGTTGACCATCTCAACAAATGCAATAATCCAAGATTTGCTTAACATTGGAAGTCATGATGAGCATTTGTATACTGCTGTTGTTAATGGTTTGAAGGAATTGAGATGTAAAATAGCAGGTCTGCAGTTTTTTTTAATAATATTTTGGCCATTAACTATTTTTGCAGTTGTATTGTAATCTATATTTTGTATGAAATCAACAAATATAGGTGGTGAACAGAATAATAAAAATCTCAATTCTGGAGTTGATGAAAGTTCTTCTAAAAAGAGAAAGAAAAGGAGACCTTCAACAGGCGAAGGAACTGCACAAGATGTTACAACAGCAAGAAGACTACCTGGTAGTGCAGGTATGAATACTTGTTTATGAAAAAATGAATAATACTTGTTTCTAACATAAAAATTTAACATTGAAGAGAAATTTCATTACAGGTGAAGTAATTCCTCGTGAAATTGGTAGTGAGCCAGTTGTTAATGCAACTTCAGGCACAAGTACAATAACAGGTGTAAATTCTTCTTTTTTACCGTATAAAATATGCAGTACAAGTAATTGCCAACAGAACTGATTAATACTTTTTTTTTCTGATGTGGATGAAAACTATCTTTATTCCAGTTGAGGAAGTGCATCCTGAAGAAAACAGTGAAGCATTGGTTCATGGAATTCAATCTTCTACATCTGTCGAACAAGAACCTACTGTTGCTGCAAATTCATTAGTAAATTGTCCACCATCTTTTCCTTTGCTACCACCTGCTAAGTCAAAAAGAAGGGGATGGCCTCGAAATAGTACTATTAAGAACAAACTGGACATTGCTGTGAAGGCCATGATAGATAAGAATAAGAAGAAGGAGGAAGAAAGTGTTCCAAAAGAAAATAAAAAGAAAAGGAAAAGAAAAGTTGTTGAAGGAGAAGAAAGTGGATTGCCTAAATAGAAAGGAAAAGGAAAACAAGAGAACGAACCGAAAGAATAATAGAATAGTTATTACAATAGTTTTAGCAAAGATGTAAATAGAAACTATTATATGGCTAATTCATTTTTTTATACACATTTATATGATTACTTTGGAGTTGTAATTAATAAGTGAATATTGCCTTTTTTTACATTTTTTATAGATTTGTGTTTGTTTTACTTTTCTACTATAAAGGAACCTATTTTTGATTTGTGGCTGTTCAGTTCAGATTTGAATACATATGAACAATTCATACAACAGATATGAATACTTTATATAACATATATGAATAATTTACATGCGACATATTAATATCTGAAAGGGCGCCTGAAACATTATAAGAAAGGTTTCCTTGGGTAATGTGAAAGGTCGCCTCAAACATTATAAAAGCAGATGTTCTCTCTTCGTTACAGAGTGTCTTCAGTATAACCAACCTTTCTTTCTTTCTAATGGCTAACATAAAAGAAGAACACGTTGAACCTAATGATGACCCTGCGCCAGCAATCCCACCAGGGTACGAGGGACCACCTCCAAATTATAGGAGGAACTGGCCATGGCCACCACAGAGAGTGCCACGTCACAGCCCAAGGGGCCATCCACCACCCAAGCCGTACATCCGTAAGATCCGAAGGGGCCATCCACCATGCAGGGTTAATGTTAAAGAAGAGCCAAATTATTAAAGACAGAAACTTTTTAGTAATTTTTAGTTAATTTATAGTTAATTTAGTGTCTTATTATGCATGCCTGTGTATTATCAAATTTGTTTATGTATTAACAAATTTCTTATGTAATGTACTGGTTTAATACTTTGTGTACAAAGATGAATACTCTCATTCATAAATATGAATACTCAAAACTATACGAATAAATAGTTAAATAACAATTTCATACAATTCAATATGGCGACTAACATGCTACAAATGAATATGTCGACTAACAAATATGAATACTTTGTGTTATGTTTCATTTTTGGTTACATTTTTGTTTATTACATTTGTTTTGTTATATATCAATATATTTTGTTTTTGAATAATTAAAGAAGAAAATTTAAGAAAAAAAAGAAGAAAAGAAATGGAGACTGTTTTACAAAATTAAATGGAGACGTTCTTAAAATTAAACATTATTTCTCAAGTGAAATGGAGAAGGTCTTCAAATTAAATGGTCCCTACCGTATTTCAAATATATATATATATCTATTGCACCTTTTCCATTTATTTTGTTGCGCCATTTCGAAACATTGCATCCGATCACTTGGTTCCTCACTTGAACCAAGTCGGAGTTCGTACTCTATCACCGCTCAATGTGAATACATTATAGTGCCACACTTACACCTTCGATCGAACCCTTTCGTCATTCTCCGACCGATATCCTAGGGTTTTCGGCTTCCGCCATTTTCAAAATCATTTCGAAGTTCTCCGACACACTGAAATTCCCTTTCAGCAGTTCTTTCGAAGGTTTCCGCCATTAACAGCTCGCACCCTTTCGTCAATCCTCCTCCATTTTGGAAATCCCCCGACGTTTTGAGATGGTTTTATTTCCAGAGGATATAAAAACTGAAACCGAAGGATTGTCACAGCAACCGGTTGAACCACCGGCTGAAACTGAAGCCGAAGCACCACCGCCTGAAAGTGAAGTAGAAGAAAAATCAATCGGTGCTCCTGAAAATGAAGGTATAGTCTCTAGATCTATTAATTTTTTTTTTTAAAAGTATTCATTAGATTTGCATGTTCCTGTAGTTAGATTTTAATCAACTTTCCATTTATGGGTTAAATCAACTTTCCATTTTTGGTAATATGAACTTAGTGTTGGCTTATATGTAGTATTTATTATTTAATTACTAGATACTGTTTCAGAGAGTTATTTAAATACAGTTTCGTCCTCGAAATTAGTTTTTTATATATATTAGAGTTGAATACTTTTAGATTTTCTGTGGAATATATTGTAATTCAGCAATGAATACTTGGTCTATCAACTGTTGGATACTTTGTAAGTAAAGTGTTGTAGTTTTAATTATTTTTGAAAAACTATTTTTGAAACTGTATTTGTTAGGAACAAATACTTTATATTTGAGGAATGAATAATATATCTGTTACGAATGAATACTTGTTATGTATGCTTAAATTGAATTTCATTAATTAAGTACAAAATTAGTTGTACTTAAATCATTACTGTTATTTATGAATTTGCATGTTTGATAAGTTCTTTACTTACTAAAATTAGTTGTACAAAATGTTATTTATGAATTTTATATCTGTTATGTTTAATATAGGATATCAAGGATTGTCACATCAACCGGTTGAACCACCGACTGAAACTGAAGCCGAAGCACCACTGCCTGCAGTTGAAAGACCAATCGGTGAAAGTGAACTGGAAGAAAAAAACAATCGGTGCTCCTGAAAATAAAGGTATAGTCTCTAGATTTGCATGTTCCTGTAGTTAGATTTTAATCAACTTTCCATTTATGGGTTAAATCAACTTTCCATTTTTGGTAATATGAACTTAGTGTTGGCTTATATGTAGTATTTATTATTTAATTACTAGATACTGTTTAGTTGTACTTAAATCATTACTGTTATTTATGAATTTGCATGTTTGATAAGTTCTTTACTTACTAAAAATTTATTTTCATTTCACTTATTAAAAATATAGGATATCAGGATTTGTCACATCAACCGGTTGAACCGCCGGCTGAAACTGAAGCCGAAGCACCACCGCCTGCAGTTGAAAGACCAATTGGTGAAAGTGAACTAGAAGAAAAAACAATCGGTGCTCCTGAAAATGAAGGTATAGTCCTATGTTGCTGTAGTTAGATTTGTATTTTAAAAAAGTATTCATTAGATTTGTATTTCCATGTTGCTGTAGTTAGATTTTAATCAACTTTTCATTTATGGGTTAAATCAACTTTCCATTTTTAGTAATATGAAGTTAGTTTTGGCTTATATGTAGTATTTATTCTTTAATTTCTAGATACTGTTTAGAGATTTGCTTCACTGTGTGAATACTTTATTCAGAAATTGTATTTGTTAGGAATTAATACTTGATATTTGAGGAATGAATAATATATTTGTTAAGAATGAGTATTATGTATGTTTTAATGAAATTTCATTTTTGAAACAGAACAAGGGCAATCTCATCAAGAAACTGAACAGCCAACACAGCAAGGGCAATCTCAAATGGAAACTCAACAGCCAACACAGCAAGGGCAATCTCAAATGGAAACTCAACAACAAACTGAGATAGTTAATCCTACAGGGTTAAAAAGACGTAGGGGAGGACAACTAGGTCATAAGAAAGGTAATTTATAACTTAATTTTGTTGATTATAACTTCATAGAAATGAATACTTTATTTCATAGCAGTGAACTCTTTCATAGTAATATTTACAAGTATAGGGCAGACAAAATAGATAGTAACTAATGAATACTTTTATTCATAGAAATGAAAACTTTATTTCTTAGGAATGAATACTTTATTTCATAGGAGTGAATACTTTACTTCATAGGAATGAATACTTTACTTCACAGAAATGAAAACTTTCTTTCATAGGGATTTAATCTTTTTGATGTAATGGTGAATATATTATTTCATATCAATAAATACTTTAGTTCATATCAATTAATACTTTCTTTTGTAACTTCATAGAAATGAATACTTTATTTCATAGCAGTGAACTCTTTCATAGCAGTATTTACAAGTATAGGGCAGACAAAATAGATAGTAACTAATGAATACTTTTATTCATAGAAATGAAAACTTTATTTCATAGGAATGAATACTTTATTTCATAGGAGTGAATACTTTACTTCATAGGAATGAATACTTTATTTCATAGGTGATCCTCCTTTCAAAACAAAGAATACTGTATTGTTTTTGTATGAATTTGATTTTATATGTTAGAAATTATGTACTTGTTTTCTGATCTTGCTAAATTTTTTTTGTAGGTGATCCTCCTATAAATCGAAAGGCATCAAACTCTTGTATAAAGAATAGATGTGTTGTTGATGCTGCAATGAAATTCTTTCATAAGAAAGTGTTGCCTAAATTAGACCGTGACCACATCAAGCTGTTAGCAAGAACACCCTTTCTTCACTTGTTTGCATTTCCAATTAAAACACAAGTGAACAATCCCGTTCTATATTCAATTCTGTTGAAATGGGATGGAGCGCTAGGTCTTTTCGTTTTCAAGGACATGAAGTTGTCGTTTACAGCCGAAGAAGTTGCTCTTGTTATGGGTCTCAGTACGGAAGGATCTGTTGTAGTATACAGCAGGAAAGAACTTGATTCATCTGCTTTGAGGCGCAGATATTTTAATAACGAATGTGAGATTACTCGGAGCCAACTTGAGGGTGCAATTCTAAATGCATTGGAAAAGAAGTATGCTCCAAATGATGTTGTAGGATTGCTTGTTATGTACTTGTTTACAACAGTACTGTTCCCTCAAGCATGCGGAAATGTACCAATCCATATGTTCCGATACGTAGAGGATATTGAGCGGCTGAGAAAATATAACTGGTCGGAAGGAGTGTACCGATTGCTAATGGAAAACATTCCAAACAATGCTCTTTGGTGCCAAATGAGAGCTGATGCAGAAGTTAGAGGTCAACCAATAGTAGAAAGTCCTGAAGTAGAAGTTTGAGGAAAGAAGAGAAAAGCAAAGTGCTCAGGCACCCTACCTGGTTGTGCACTTGCATTAATCGTAAGTTGTAGTAAATTAAGAATGAATACTGTCAGTCAATAGCAATGAATACTTTCTTTCATATCAATGAATACTTTATTTTATAGCAGATAATACTCTTATGTAGATATTCTCTTAAGAATGAATACTGTCAGTCAATAGCAATGAATACTTTCTTTCATATCAATGAATACTTTCAGTCAATAGCAATGAATACTTTATTTTATAGCAGATAATACTCTTATGTAGATATTCTCTTATAAGTACTTTGGTATATAACAATGATTACTTTTTTGGTTAGCAGTCAACTCTTAGGTAGAAATACTTTCTTTCATAGTAGTGAATACTTTCTTTGATACCAATGAATATTTTGTTTACTTTCTTGCACAACATTATTAAAATAGTATCATAACAACTCATTCTGTTGACTTGTTTCTTATTTTTTTTTCCTTTCATTTTTGTAGGCTTGGTTTTATGAACACGTTGAGATACCGGACTGCAGGAAATTTACGGGGCACATCCCGAGGTACCTAAATTGAAGTTGAATATATCTTGGAGGAGATCACACTACAACTCGTTACTTGCTGCTGTTCTTTCAGTAGATGTGAAGGGAGGGGAATTGAAATGGAAAGAAGCAGAGTGTTTAATTAAGGCAGAGGGCTTCATTGCGGCAGACCACATGCATCGTCTGTCACACTCTACAGCTTTGCATAGAGTTCACAACGAGAATGTTAGAAAGTTGATGGTTTCAATGACACCAGTTTACCTTATTTTCCGATACAATGTCTGCACTGACTTGGTTAATAGAGCTGAGCCGGACAGAATTGTAGAACTTCAATACATCCCAGAAGATGGTCAAACATTGTCTCCTACATCAGAGCAGAAGATTGTTGCTCAAATTGAGCATGAGGAATGGAAACATCATCTAAAAAAGAATTCAGGTGAAAATAAAAATCCTTTATTTCCAAGTAAATTTAATATTTATTTAATATTAATATGGATTTATGAAATTTTTAGTATGAATACTTCTAATGTTATCTGTAAATATATTAATTTTTGTTGATCTTCTACAGCAAAGAAGAAATTAGAGAAGGGAACCTCTTCTGGTGTTGAGAAGAACAAGAGATCTAAATGTAAGGCTTACTGTTTTTTTTATTAAGAAGAACAGTTCATATTAAATTATTATATAATTTTTTTTTGAGTAATTGTCTATTTTTGCAGCTGAAGATAAAGGGGGGAATGACGAAGAGAAAATTAAAAAGTGTAAGATTTTTTTCATTTTAATTTCAAAATATCTTATTGTCTTTATGGTGGTGTTTATTATGTGTTATGTGTAGGTATGAATACTTGGTAGTTTTAAAGTTCAATGTTGATACTAGACTAGTTAAATTTGTGTGCAGTATCAATGTTTACTTTATGTTTTACATATAGGTATGAATACTTGATAGTTATAAATTGTCTATTTTTGCAGCTGAAAAATCTCCAAAATCTCCTGAAGATAAAGGTGGGAATGAAGACGAGAAAATTCGAAAGTGTAAGATTTTTTTCATTTTAATTTTAAAATATCTTATTGTCTTTATGGTGGTGTTTATTATGTGTTATGTGTAGCTATGAAAACTTTGTAGTTTTAAAGTTCAATGTTGATACTAGACTAGTTAAATTTGTGTGCAGTAGCAATGTTTACTTTATGTTTTATATATAGGTATGAATACTTGATAGTTTTAAATTGTCTATTTTTGCAGCTGAAAAATCTTCAAAAACTCCTGAAGATAAAGGTGGGAATGACGATGAGAAAATTCGAAAGTGTAAGATATCTATACTTGATAGTTTTATATATAGGTATCAATACTTGATAGTTTTAAAGTAAATACTATGTATGTTGGGATGTTAAATTCAATTTTCAATACTATGATATCTATGTTCAAATACCAACATTTTTATAAATTTTTGTGCAGTATCAATGTCTATTTTAGGTTTTATATATAGGTATGAATACTTGATAGTTTTAAAGTAAATACTATGTATGTTGGGATGTTATATTCAATTTTCAATACTATGATATCTATGTTCAAATACCAACATTTTTTTTTTTTACAGCTGGTAAATCTGTTAAAAGTCCAAAACAGAGACCTTCTCCTGGTGTTACTACTAGAAGTTTGGCCAAACTGATAGATCAAACCCCTGAGAGTCCTTTGAAAAGCAAGGTGTTATTTGAGGCCGTAACACCAACACCTTCTGTTGGTAAAATGGCACCAACAAAAATATCAAAGAAGGACGAAAAAAAAAGGCAACAAGACTTGCAAAATGTAGAAGATGTGAAACAATTAGGAGAAGAGGAAGAAAGAGGGCCTCAAATTGAGAATGAACAACAGATCTATACTCAAGAATCCGAAGATGTAGAGGTTTCACAACAAGAAACACAAAAGCCTCAAGAAGAGGTAAGAGAAGGAATTGAAGGTTTTACCGAAAAGGAAAAACATTCAGCAGCACTACAATCATCAGATTTTAATCTTGAAGCTCAAATTTTCGATGTTTTACAAGATATTGAGAATATGAAATTGTTACCCAATCAAGAAGATGAAAAAGAAATAGTTGAAGGAGGAAGGAAAGAAGGTGAGATAGAAGGTGTAATAGGATGTGAGGAAAAAGGAGAAGATGTAGAAGGGGGAAGGAAAGAAGGCGTAATAGGAGGTGAGGAACAAGGAGAACATGTAGGTGGAAAGAAAGGTGTAATAGGAGGTGAGGAACAAGGAGAACATGTAGGAGGAGAGAAGAACAGTAAAGACGAAGTAGCAGTTAGGCTTGGGGAAGTGGATAATCCTAGTTTTAATTTGTGCATAACACCACAGGTTGAATCTTTGAGAGAAGAAACTGATAACAATGCGATAATCCTAAGCCCAAATACTTGCCAAGAGATTATCCTAAGCCCATCCAAAGCGATAATCCTAAGCCCAACTCATTGCCAAGAGATTACCCTAAGCCCAGATCCGAAACAAGGTTATAAACGACCTCTCCCACCAGCCCGTGCAAAGTTTGTTCCTTACAAGAGGCAAAAGAAAGGGAAATCTGGCCCTAAAGAAGGCGACCTAGTAATAGATATTAGTTCGCAAGAGAAACCAGTGCCCAAGAGAAAAGGGAAAGTACCTCCCAAAAAAGGAGAGTACGAAAACAAAGGTATCAACCAAAGAGGAACTTCGTCCATAAAACTGGATTTGTTGGTGAACCTTTCATCTCTGAAGCAGTAATGGAAGGATCAAAAATAGCATTCTCTGAATGGATTACAGTCTGTCTAAATGCGTTTGAGGTATGAATAATAATAGTGTCATTTATGAATACTATTTGTGTAATGAATGAATACTTTAGTTCATAGAAATGAATACTTTGTTTCATAGGAATATATACTTTTGTTCTGAGAGTGAGTATATTGCCTCATAGCAATGAATATTTTGCTTCATAGAGATAAATACTTTGGTTCATAGGAATCTGTACTTTATTTTCATATCAATGAATACTAAATATGTTAGTTGTTAGAAGTATACTTTTGTTGAAATCTATCTAAATTCGTTTCAGGTTGAAGAGATTGAAGACATCCCTTTCAAATACTTTGAGGACAATGTGAGTTGGAACTACTACACCGACAGTTGTTTCATAGATCCCGGGTCTCTTCCACTAACTGAGAAAAGGCCATTGGCAAATAAGACTTGGGTGTATGAAAATAGGGACACGGTGAGTGATCTTGTAAGCAATATCCTTGATCGATGGGTTACTGATTATTTTCAGTACAAGATTTGTGATGAGGACTACGTGTTTAAAAATGATGCGGCGAATCTTTTTATGGGAGTGGATTGTTTCAGGGATTTGCTTTACTGCGAGAATGAACTCGGACCTGAGGTATGAATTTTTTTTATTTTTATGGGTGAATATATTATGTCATAGAAATGAATACTTTTTGTCATAGAAATGAATACTTTCTGTTTTAGTAGTGAACTCTTTCATAGCAGTATTTAGAATTATAGCGCAGACCATTGATCTGTTAACATTCATTATGCTTAACCTGGAATATTTAGAAACATAGGAATGAATACTTTCTTTCATTGGAATCTATACTTTTTTTGTAAAGGTGACTATTTTATTTCATAGAAATGAATACTGTTTTTGTAAGGGTGAATACACCATTTCATAGCAATGAATACTTTCGTTCATTGAAATGTATACTTTCTTTCATAGCAGTCAGCTATTTCATAGCAGTATTTACAAGTATAGGGCAGACAATTGAAATGTTAACATTCATTATGCATAACTAGCAATATTTAGTGTCATAGGAATGAATACTTTAATAGATAGTATGTAATTCTTTGTCAAATTTTGTCTGCAGACAATTGAAATTGCGACATTTATTATGCAAAGAGATACTCCTGTGAATTTTTATCATGAATGGTTTGTCCTTCAAACCAAAACTCAGGTGAGTTTGTTTATATTTTTTGTTTATTTACTTTGAAAATATTTGCAATTTTTTTTATTAATTTTGTAATATTTGTAGGATTTGGGACAAGGCAATCCATTCATCGACCTCTTCCCTTGTCAGGCACATTTGTTCTCGAGCCAGTTTGACAGTGCTAGATGGCTTTTTGTACCTTTGTGTGGGTACGGGCACTGGATACTGGCTGCTGTGGAATTGAAGAAAAAGGAAATACAAATGTACAACTCTGTACAAGGTGAAGGTGCAAATGAGCATTATTTTGAGCCGCACAAAAATACCATGCATTGGGTGAAATTCTTCCTGTCTTGGAGGCTTGGTGAGTATTTTTTGTTCTTTATTTTTCTTAAATTCAAATAAGTATACTTGACAGTTAATTAAGTGAATACAGTGAAAACTTAGGTAGTTTGTATGACATGAAATATAGAAATTAGGTATGAATACTATTTATGTTAGGAATGAATACTGGTTTTCACAGCAATGAATACTTTATTTCACAGCAATGAATAATTTTTTTCATTGGAATTTGTAGTTTTGTTGTAAAGGTCAGTATATGTATTCATAGCAATGAATACTTTATTTGTTAGCAATGAATACTTTATTTCACTGCAATGAATTATCTTTCATAGGAATCTGTAGTTTTGTTGTAAGGGTGTGTAGTTTTCTTGTAAGGGTCAGTATATGTATTCATAGCAATGAATACTTTATTTCTTAGGAATGAATACTTTTTGTAGTTCAAATGAAAACTTTCTTCCAGAGTAATCTATACTTTTGTTGTAATGTTTAGTATGTCATTGCAAAGTAATGAATACTTTCCTTCATAGAAATGAATACTTTCTTTCGTAGGAATCTATACTTTATTGTGAAAGTGATTATATTTGACTGTAGGAGATGAATCATGGAAAAATGTTGATTACAAGTGGATGAATTGTCCCAAGCAAGATGCTGGCTCAAAGGACTGTGCTATTTTTGTGATACGATTCATAGATTGCCTCAGCAGGGATGTTGAACTTGACTTCAATCAGGTTATCATTCATTGATTTTATTCATGACTTATTATTCATATTTCATTTTTTTTTAACTTAAATTTTTTTAAAAAAAATTGTAGGAATTGATAAGCAAGGAGCGTCTTTTACTTGCGTATCGCTTTCTGATTGATGATAGGAATGAATTGAAGATAACTGTATAGATTTCATGAATTTTATGATATACTGTTATGATTTATTGTTATGATATATTGTCATGAATTTTCTGATTGGGTGAACTTGTAATAGGTGGAAGTGTTATGTATACTGTTATGCGATATACTGTTATGTGTTATAACTGGTAATAGGTGGAAATTGGTCAACTGTTATATGATTTTTGAGGTACTAAAACTTAGGTAGTTTTTATGACATGAATTATAGAAATTTATCCTAGGTAACAGAGGAATGAATACTATTTGTGTTAGCAATGAATACTTTATTCATAGCAATGAATACTTATTTCATAGCAATGATACTTTATTTCATAGCAATGAATACTTTCTTTCAGAGGAATCTATACTATGTTGTAATGGTCAGCATATTATTTCATAGGAATCTATACTTTCTTTCATCGAAATGAAACTTCTCTCAGAGAAATGAATACTTTATTCCCCTAGGTAAGTTGTGTTCCCGCTTTTTAAGTAATCATACCTCGTCGAACAAGTATTCATACCTAACATATCAAGTATTCATACCTAAGATATCAAGTATTCATCCCTAAGATATCAAGTAAAAAATGATTGAGTGGTAATGAAATTTCATTCGGTAAAAATGAGTGAATGATGTGTCAAGTTTTTTAATTTGTGAAATACTGATGAGGTATGAATACTTGCTTGATGAGGTATGAATACTTGAATGACAAGGTATGAATACTTGTGCAACAGGACAACTCGAAAGTATGTCATCATGGATCTCATTTGAAAGAGGAAAATTGCGTAGAAGACGTTCGTGGTTTTAGATTTGCAAAATTCCTCACAGATTGTCAGAAATATTGGTTAGAGTGAACGGAGAAAAAAAAACCACCTCTAAAAACGTGTAAAAGATGGATAAGTAATGTGTCAAGTTTTTTTTAAATACTTGATATCTTAGATATGAATACTTCATGCATTATATATGAATAATTTAGAATGCAACTATGAATACTTCTTTTAATAGTAATGAATATGAAAAAGTAGTATGTTTTTCTTTTCCTTTTCTGTTGCCGAATATTCCAAGTTGGTTATCGGTCCCCACCGGCAGTTAAATGCTAAATAACAGATAATTAGCGGTCCCCCCCAGTTGAAAACGCATTTTTAATTAGTGATCCCCGTTAATCAAGCTTTTTTGGTTGTCTTTTAGTGCGGAAATGGTGGTCCCCTCTTAATTACGGTTAAAGATTAATTAACAACCTTATCCGGGGGATGAATGGGGGATAGCAATCCGGATATTGTTAGTCGGTCCCAAATATTTATTACTAATATGAACATTGACTGATCTAAACTTGAGATGATTGAAACTTCGAAAGTATAAAAAGAGCAACCAAATAAATAACATGTATTTTAAATCGCCGCTCACTCTCAAAGGTGATGTTAATTTAAATTCAACATAGGGCAGCATTACCTGACAGTACTTTTGTTTAATTAGGTCATCTTGTCGAGTTCAAATCGGTCTCATTTGCACCCATAATAATTGGCAGCTTCTAAGAAGTGTAGAGGGAAATTAACTAATATGAATTGATAATGACTTATTATTAATTAATTAACAGAGTTGGTGGAGAGAGGGAAATTAATAAACAGATCTAGTTTCAATTTCTTTTAATGCCGAATTATATATTATCACAATGAATCTTCTATTTGTAATTACTTAAGCCATGTTATTAACTCGCTCATGGTAGCTGCCATAACTCGGTATTTCGCATCCACACTCGATCTTGCTACGATAATTTGTTTTTTGCTTTTCCATGTCATGAGGTTTCCTACGACAGAGTGCATTAATTACATAGAGATTTAATTAAAGTAATTATTGTGAGTTCAAAATTCTATCTTTTTAAAATCCGAATTTCATTTTACATTTTTATAGAGATTTAAAGTAATTATTGTGAGTTAAAAAAAAATGTTCCAAACATATTTATTGGACAATTTCGTGAAGTTGCTTCCTTAATGAAATAAATTGTGATTCGTGAAATTATTGAAATAATAGAGATAAAAAAATACATTTCTTTTCAGAAATATTTATAAGCAATCATCTGATTTAGCTGCATACATCGTGACCTCTTACATGTCATTTAACTTTTTTAACTTGCTTTGTATATATAGCGAGTGCATTCGAAGCAGTAACATAGGATACGTTATTAACTTCCGACAAAAATAACTGAGACTCTGGGAGACCGAGCTAGTGAGGACAAAGCACAGCGTATTTCCTTTTCCTACGCTGTGTTTTTTTGCGTTACACGGTTAATTAGGAACGATAAATGAGAGGCAAGTTCGGGGTACCTTCCGATAAAGATAGATGTGCGGATGGTCCCTAATGTCAACGCGTGAGGATAAATTATGAGAGGCAAAGTTATCTTAAAAAATTAGGGAAAACATAAGAAAATGTACAGCACCAAGTCCAAAACTAACCAACTCCCAATTAATAAAATGAAAAGGGAAAGGAGAAGTCTCCTTGACTTGGATTTTATAAAACCCATATACTACCCCTGGAAATCATTTGGAGGAAATCTCTTTAATTCTCAGTGGTTCTCTTTAAAAACAGAACAATAATGGCGCATGTAATAATTGACATGACCTCCAGCCAACAGCAGCATTCATCAGACTTGATGCAGAACAACAATGGTGACAACAGAAGCCTCGCGTTGACCAGTGTAGGAGCACAGGAGAAGTTCGTCCCAATAACAGCGCTACTGGAGATGGGGGCCAACAGGCTGGGAGTGCTGGTGTGTGGGTGGGTGGTATTCATGCTGGTGCAAGGTGGGATCATCGTCACCGTGGAAACAAAGGATCGTGGGTTCATCACCGTGTTGTTCTTCTTCGTATGTTTCCGCTGCTGGCGTTACTTCTACCCTCAAGACACTCGGTATATATTTATTATTTACAAAAGAATAAAAAATTCACAAAAACACTGATTTTCAAAAATTCTAAAAAAAATAGTAAAAAATTTTCAAAAAATTGTAAAATTTGGTCTCCAAGCAAATATTAATATAAATATCATGTTGAGAAATTCGGATTAACTGTTTGAACTTTCAAAAATAGAGATATGAGAAAATACCCTATTTACTTTCCAAAACATAATAGCCTATCTATATATATTAATATAAAGATCATATATATATAGATGACAACTTTTTGCTTGAAATTAATTACGAATCGCTCTTTAATTTTTCTTGTCATATTTAAGGTCTTTAACTGAGGGTACTCAGTCCTTGTCAGCCGACAATATCCAACAATTGGTGCTCCCGATTGGTTTCATCAGAAGACTCTTCTACTGGTGGAATCTCGTCTCTGTCATGACTTGTGTTGTTCTCTCCATAATGCGGCTAGCCTCACAAGATTTCGGCCAAACAGAAGTGGCAAATAAGGGGGCTCGGGACTTCGCTTTAAATGTCTTTTATGGCCTGGCACTCACAGAAGCACTGGTGTTACTTTTTACGCTCACGTTCGTCACAATAATGGCCATGCAGCGAAAAGTCACAGAGGCGCTGTTTGAGTGGGCAAAGCCCTCCCAGCCTGCACAAGCACCACCAACCCACCAGAATACAACTCTCTTTGAGTGGGCTAAAAGTCAAACTTTATGCAAACTCTGTGGATTTCTCCCCCCTACCAGAATCCGAAGTTAATGCAAACTCTGTGGATTTCTCCCCCTACCAGAATCCGAAGTTTATGCAAACTCTGTGGATTTCTCCCCCCTACCAGAATCTGAAGTTTATGCAAACTCTGTGGATTTCTCCCCCCTACCAGAATCTGAAGTTTATGCAAACTCTGTGGATTTCTCCCCCCTACCAGAATCCGAAGTTTATGCAAACTCTGTGGATTTCTACGCCCTACCAAAATCCACACTTTATGAATACATTGTGGGTTTCTCCCTTCTACCAGAATCCGAACATTTTGCAAACTCTGTGTTCTCCTACCTACGAGAAACGTTGCCTACCAGAACGTTGCCTACAAGAACGTTGCCTACAAGAACTTCGAGCATCCTACATTTTTGGTAGACATTTAGAAGTGCCCCGACTGCTTGATTGGCCCCGTACAATTAGTTTCAGGAATCTTAAGTATATTCATCCTTCCTTAGAGTACCGCGGCCTCCACCGTAGATTGTCGCGGCATCCACGATTACTGCTGAACAAGGATTACTCTGACAACTCTGAGGATAACCTTCCTCATTTAAAGCGGATTGATGTATCAGTATTATTTGTATTGGTTGTTTAAATATTAGGGGGAATTTCATGTGTCCCTAGGGGTGTCAATGATACCCTTTTAACCGTTTACCCTATCCGTACTGTATTTGATAAGGCAAGTTTAGTTAAAGTTTTTTATTCATTAGTTTAGATAAGGATTTTTTTTTTGATAGCTAAACAGGTAAGGATACATACAGGTTCATACCCGTTATCCTATAGAGTAATTATATAAAAATCATTCAATCTCATTATTAATTAACAAGAAACAGTGTGCCGATACTAGTACTGATAAGTTCCAGAACTAGCGTTCCAGTGCCAGTCAAATTCCTGTTGAGAGGTCTTACATTTTCTATTGTGGCATGCAAAAATTTGCAAGTTCCAGTTCAAGTGGCATAGTCGCATCACTACTTAGTCTTCTATTACAAATCAGAGACTCGAGATTTTTTGCATCAGATATTATTTGGCACTGGATTTCATGACAATCCAATATTTCTCGCCACATACTGGCAGATCTGGTAATTGAGGTATTGATTAGATACATCTAATATTACAATTTAAAATAAAGATGTTACAAAAACTAGGGAAAAAAAGAGTATTTGACAAAAATATACCCTCGAATATAAGGCATTTAGTTGTGGTCATAATTCCTCATCACGCACTTTATTTATCTTATGAGAAATCGAATTACCACCCGGAGGCTATTCGGATTTTAGTTGATACTTTCGTACTAACTTCCATGTGGCGTCATTTGTGTGGGCTTGAAAATAATGTTCTAAGCTAGTAGTAGACACATCTTCTCTTCAGCCTTGAAATAATGTTAAACTAGATTAGTGTGTCAAAATAACTTGATGTTGCCTAACAACATTATCTCATAAGCTCTCAACTATCTTTGGAGCTGACTGCACTCCTCTCTGCACACACCACATGAGGTCCTCTCTTCGCCTGGTCAGTCTCTCCTGCCACTTCTGGGCTGGAAACCTCGAGACAAAACTGATGAAACTAGCTCAAAATCAATTCAGGCTCATGATATCAATGGTCATTGCTGAAAAAGAAACAACAAGAACATTTGCTTCAAGGAATTGACAGAACGATACTATTCACATTTGCCAGGTAAAATGTAATATATCTTCGATGTATAATTTGATGTATAATTTGTAAATATAATAAAATTAATTATTATATTAATATTAATGGATAGGGTAGGTTAGGGTAAGGTTAATTTTTAATGAGTAAGAGTAGGGTATAAGTAAGGTCAATTCTTAATGGGTATGAGTATGGGTATGAAAATACTACCACCCTATCTGTATCGTACCCGTTGACACCCTATGTGTCCCCTTCAATATTACGTATTTCCCACTCTAAAACTAATAGTTACATATTTATCCTTTAAAATTGTAAAACTCACATATTTATTCAATCCATCATATTGTAACATTAATTTTATATTAAGTCCAATTTTACCCTTATACAGAATTGGGAGAAATTAGTTCTAGAGTCTCTCTAATGTCCAATCGTAGTGTTAAGATTTGTGCCATTAGATAGATCTTTCATGGGCGTTTCTGTCATGCCCCGGCCCTCAGTCGGGTGCACGACGACAGAACGATATCCTAGCATCCGTCGACCTACGTCACAAACAGAAATAAACAGAAATCAGCTACGAAGCTCAGTAACCGGTTATTTAACAACGCACTTCTCTATAATTGGTTTATTCATAACAACAAATAGAACGGAATTAATCCACACAAATATTTCAAATTAAGTACGCATATTTACCAGAAGGATCTAGGTTTTCAGTACTCAGACAATTCAATGCCAAAAACATATTCAGATTCTAGACCCTCAAGCCAGGAAAATATAACCTCAAAAGCTAATATCCAAATACGGTATAGTACCCGTTATTCACACAGACCAAAACAACATATATTATAGAAGTCCGATTACATGATAGCGAGAATTCATAAATCAATCATAGTGCAATCAATTGCTCAAAATCATTTGTGACGTAGGATCGGAACTCCAATCAGATAGATAACAAAATTTTCCTTTTATTTTTTTCCATTTTCCTTTCTTTGTTTCTCTAATTTTCCTTTCTTACCGATTTATTTTTCTTCATTAAGTGAAAAAGAGTTTATATATAGGGGTAATCCTCTACACTATATTTGCAGAGTTTGTATTACAGAAGAACTACAGGAAATAAATCGGAAGAAATTAAGAGAAAATTCGAAAAGTCATGTTATTGTTAGGATAGTCATGGTATGTTACATTCGGATAGTCATGTTTATGCAACTAAATTTTTTTTTATCTAAACATTTCTCCTCCTCATATTTTAATATTATATGATAAATGTCAATCTCACATACATCCAGTATGAATAAGAAACTCCCATTTAATTATTCATGGTACGTATTCTTGTTTCAATTGTAATTTTCTTATTGAAATATTCTGTTGTATTATTATACTTAGGATAAAACTTATTCCATTTTACTAAGATTTAGGTGCTACCAAATTATATAGAGCTTAAAAGTTTTACAACCACAAGTTTTTGATATTCATATTCTAAGTACTGGTAGAACGACCTATAATATTTATATACACAAACAATAACATAACAGTAATACTGTCACATACTACATATTCAAGGTCATAATTTAGATATATAAATGAAAATAAATACCTATATGGTGAATTATTACAAGATAACAAATTTCACCATATTAGGATATTAGTTAATATCAAAATAAATCCTAACAGAATAACTCTTAAGTTAGAATAAAATTAACCCAGTGACAACAATAATGACCTATATTTAAGCGACCTCATGCCTCAATATGCGGAAAAGGCACCTCAATTCTGACCTATATTTAAGCGACGTACACGAATCTTAATGCAATTTGGTGGGGCTCAAGATTGCTTTAAGATATGTGCACACTAGATCAACACGAATCTTGGAGCAAACACACACGGATATTGAAGTGATGCGCACAGATATTAATGCAATGCGCGCAAATCAGACGGTAGAAGAACCCTTCAGATTCAAATTTGAGTATGATGGATATTGTATGTTTTTAATAAAGGGTAAAATGGGTATTTTATAAATTTGGAATGAGTTTTAATATAAAAGACAATAAAATGGATAATTTGTGAGTTTTTGAAGTTTAGATGGAAACATATGTAATTTCAAAAATTTAGAGGGGGAAATACGTAATTTTAAAGTTTTTTGAGGGTATACGTGAAATTCCCCCTAATAAATATTAAAATTTCGAGAGGAACAGCAAATACAACATTAGTGAAGTTCACTCTAATTAACCTAGGCATTAATTATATATGAACGCCGATAATCAGAGCAATTGGTTTGTCAACTTAAGATGCTCAATCATCATATTAATTTTTAATAAGTGAATTTATTTCTTATTAAAATTAGGTGGATGATTTCACTATAAAATTTTAAAAGATTACAAAGTCTGAGAACAAATTATTACAATTTTATTTTAATTGTTCAACAAAATGTCTTTATGAGTGCCTTAATTTAGATTTTCACCTTTCTTATTTTTCATATCTTTTAAATTAAAAAGTTCTATTTTGTAATGAATTTTTATAAACTGTAACAATCAATATTAATAAATTTAGCTTCATATTTTAAATATTATCTATTAAGTATTATGTTAATAAAATACAATAACAGTGTTGATTTGTAATCTGTTTGCCTAACCAAATTCTATTAATAAGAGTAGAAGAAGAATGGTTTTTGAAAAAAAATAGAGAAGAGGAATTAGAGGGGTGTTGTGTTTAATTGAGGATTAGATTAGAAGAAAGAGGTTATAACGGGCTTGGTATTTATATTTTTCATTCTCCGTTCAGCCCACTAGGCCCAATTCATGTTGTTCATTGCTTTGCATGTCAATTGCTTAAATTGAGATGTCCATTGAGATGTCCCACGGGCTAAATATGTTGTATTCATGTTTTTCACAATTACAAACAATTTATAAACTTTCACTCATGTTGCATACAACGTGTTGTTTCAAAGATGCAGATACAAATGGGTGAAGTCTTCAATTAAATGCCCGAATTCCAAAACGTGTTTGCATACAACTTGTTTATACGTCTTCAAACAAATACCCGACTTCCAAAACGTGTTTTTCGGAAGTCGGGTATTTTGATTGAAGACGTATTTGGAGATAGACCGGAAGGCCTTTCCAACATATTCAAAGGGATAGGCAAGAGCCCAAGGAACTGATTGCCAAACACAAAGTAGTAATTAGGTAACAAGATAGACAACATCCAACAGATGATCCATGAAAGCATACAAGGTATGAAAGAAACCTAGTAGTGACACACCTCTGGTCGAGCAGGCCTATAAGACTCTTCGTTCATCCGGACATAGATGAAATCGAGGTTGTTGGCTTCGAAGTTTCTTTCAGACCTTCTGTGTCCTACTTTGTTGTGTTCCGTCGGATCTTGTCTACCTCCAAATTTTCTTTCAGACCTTCTATGTCATACCTTTTCAATTATAGTACTTCAAATTTTTCCGTGGCATAAACCTACGTGGTGGCCTATTGATTGGTATGTTCAATTTTTCAATCATAGTGTTTGTGATATACATGGATTGTGGTTCTTTATTTATGCATTGTCAGATTTAACAGTGTTCCGAAATGGATTAGTATTGTCATGGTTGCGTTAGGCACCGTTATGTCTATAGAAACACTACCAAATTAAGTCTACTTTGTTGGTTTTTGTCCGAATTTTTGTTCCCTAAATTTGAACAAAATTTACTCCAGGAATGGAGTTTGCCCTTTTTTTTCTCATTAATGAACTTAATTTATTTGCATTAGAATGAGGCACCGGCTTGATAGTAGCAAGGTGCTAGAATGTCAATTTACTTGTTGAAATATGCTTGGGCATTTTGGAGAGCTATTAAATTCAGGAAGGGGCATGTGGTAATAGTAACAGGGTCAATCGGTACAGGAAATTTGGATGCAGAAATAGAGATGCAGATTGGAAAGAATTTGATCCTACACTGATATTATGCGGGTGTTGGTTAATATGGAAACAAAGGAATGCAGCGAATATTCAGAAATTTAAGGGAATCGGACTCCGCTGCTTTTCTGAGAGAAAAAGAGGAGCCTCTTTTCCGAATCCAACGATTCAAAATTTATTGAGATTTGTGCATGAAAGGTTTCTTTATTGAGATACGCATCAGAAAATTTTGAATCGTTGGATTCAGAAAAGGAGAAGCCTCCTTTTCTCTCAGAAAAGCAGCAGAGTCGGACTCACTGCTGGAGGCAAAGCTGTGAGAATATACTGTTGAGCAAAACAGTATTAGGGAATCAGGCTTAATTTGGGGTTTGATGGCATACAAGAGAGCGATTATTCATGAAGGTTGAATTGTTCCAGATGTGTGGTGAATTCCTGTGCTTCAGTGACCAATAGATTGAATAATTGCTGTAAATTTTGTAAAGAAAAAAAAAGGAAAGGGAAAAACATTTTTGTTTCCCTTCACTTGGTGAGTGGTACTGGTACCAACTTGAACAAAATAACCTGGTACCCAACTTATATAGCAAATTATAATTGATTCCATTAAAATAACCCCTCCAGCGGAAACATTAAAGAACCACTTTTGAGAATTGTCTTTGTAGAACGTAAAAATTAGACTCACAAACGACGAAGCACTTTTAGAAATGCACAAGTGCCAAAAGAAAACTGGATCATTGAAGCAAAATGTGTGTATATATGTACAATTAAAGAACCATTGAAATTGAGAAACCTACGTAACCCATTAGCTCACTTACATTATACATCGATAATCACACAAAGGAATCCAGAAATCATATCAAGACTTACAACATGAAATCTGTAACCAATACTATATATTGCTTAAAGACAAACTATCTGGTATTCCCATCGAATGATGATTATTTTCTTGATTATACATCGAAGGAAGATTTATAAACATAATATTGCAATATGAAGTGGTAATCATCAAAGAAGGACCAGCAGAAGGAGAACTAGTTCTTCAAATTTTCTGTAGCATAGACCTGTGTGGTGGCCTATTCATCGGTTTGTGGTTGCACGGGAGGAGCTTCCAAAGTCGGCTTGTGATTTCCATTGTCGGATTTGGTGCCCTGGTGGGCTTGGCAAGACCACTCTAGCCCAAAAAGTGTATAGTTGTTAAACTGTAAATAATCATTTTGATTCTTGCCTCTTGGGAAACGGTTATCATATACAAGAATCAAAATAATTCTTTACACTTGAATAACTATACACTATTTGGAAAGAGTAGTCCTTGCCAAGCCCACTAGCAGTACCAAGTCCGACAATGAAACCACAAGCCGGCTTTGGGAGCTTCTCCCATTTAACAACAAATTAATTATATCTCTCTTTTTAGCCTCAAAACTGACAACTTCGATGTTATCAACATCAGGGAGCACACAACATTTCAACATTTAAAAGAAGGTTGTTTTTGGAGAAGGCTTTTAGAGTGATTTGCAGGATCTTGAGCAAAGAGAGATTAATTAATTTGTTGTTGCACGGGAGGAGCTCCCAAAGTCGACTTGTGGTTTCCATTGTCGGACTTGGTGCCCTGGTGGGCTTGGAAAGACCACTCTAGCCCAAAAAGGGTATAGTTGTCCAACTGTAAATAATTATTTTGATTCTTGCATTCTTGAGAGACGGTTATTTATATGCAAGAATCAAATGATTATTTACAGTTAGATAACTATACACCATTTGGGCAATAATGGTCTTGCCAAGCCCACCGGGGCACCAAGTCCGACAATGGAAAACCACAAACCGGCTTTAGAAGCTGCTCCTATGCAACAACAAATTAATTATATCTCTCTTTTTAGCCTCAAAACTGACAACTTCGATGTTATCAACATCAGGGAGCACACAACATTTAAAAGAAGGTTTTTTTTTTTAGAAGGCTTTTAGAGTGACCTCGATCTCCACTGAGATCTTGTATCCCTGAAGTAGTTTCTACCTTTGGAGATTATGCAAAGTTTGGCTTTGGATCTTAGAAATCTTCTCACCGAGAGTGCGACGAGGAAATAGTCCGTTCGGGATGAGACGAAGCCATTGATAGTTGGCTTCAACCGCATCCGCGGTCTCATATGTGACACTCCTCTCGCATCGTGCACCCATCCCTTGATCCTCTTATCACCTGGCTTCTTTTTTGGAGTCAGCATCCTCTAGAAAGCGCTGCATCTTGAAGCTTCACCTCATCGACTTCAGTCGACCCCGCATAGGGACTGGGCTTCAGTTTAAAAGTAGGTATGCTAACTTTTTTACCACAGTGGAGACGATCTCCTCAGTCATCTCGCTCTATTGCAATCTCCAATTTTCGAGTCGAGTCGGACCGGAATCAGTCGAGTCGGACCGGAATCGGACGACACCCAATTTTCGGACCAAGTTACGCGACAGCTGATTTTGTTAGCGAAAAAACCGAGTTGAACAGGGTTGAATCGGCAGAGTCAAGCAATTTTTTCACCGATTCCAGGCCGATTCTTCTAATTTGACCGATTTTCAAATTTTTGAACCCGATTGAGCTCTTGATTTGAAGTTTTTTTCTTTCCGGCGTGGGATGCTCGCGCACGGGCTCTCGCTCCGATTTGAAGAGCAATTTGAGGCCGATTTTGTGTTTTTCTTGCGTAAATTGGATTTATTAGGAAGGGTCATCGATTTGGGAAAAATGAAAAGAGTAGTCGATCTGAGAAGATAGGGTTATCTGGAGGAGAGAAAGGCAAAACGATACATCCTTTTAGATAGATATGGTGTACAGGTGTATTGCGTATAGAAGTAGAAAAACCATTGGTCCACTATGAACCTGGAGCAACCAGGGTCCATTTCTGTCTAATTTCCATTCGCGCCTTCTTTTTTTTAAATTATTTTCCTCATGTCTTCTTCTCTCCATTTCTTAATTCATGGACATCTCCATTTTTTTATTTTATTTTTATGGTGTTTTTCCTCCTTCTTTCCTCCTTTTTAAAGATCAATATTAAGACTGAAAATCATTTTTATGTTCCACGCCTTCTTTTTTAACAAATTAATGTTTGTACTAATTTTTTTTTTCTATTTTTTTAGTACAAAACAAGATTACGACAAAAAAAATCCAAGTTTCCCATTTGATCAATTCCGACCAATTCATCCAATTCCAATTTTGCCAACTATGGTTCTGACATTGTGGACCAACTGAGCAGCGGAGAACTTAATTGGATCTACTCAGGGCGGAGACAGACTTTCAAAGTATGTAGGTCAAAGGTGACTGGGAGTCAATCAATAAAAAAATTCAAAGTATGGGGGTCAATTAATAAAAAAATTCTAATATAAATGGGGGTCAATTACCGTATCCATAACATTTACTCTAAACTATATAGAAAATCGTATAAAAATACAAAAATTTAAAAAATTAATGGGTTAATTAATTGACAGT